>OX336389.2:956683256-957283256 GCA_946902985.2 Meconema thalassinum | reverse complement strand
ATATTTAGTATCAAATGGTTTATAGAAGCGGCAGAAAGCACTAATGAAAGTGTTGATTAAGAGACAAAATATTATGGAGTTATACTAAACTAGTTGTTAACCAGGTGTTGGTGTAGGTCATGTACGGCGTGGGAGTAGCGACCTGGACTCGTAGTCTAGAGGTTCGTGGATCAAATCCTAGCAGGTTCATTTTTTACTTCGCTTTTTTTTGTATTTATTGATTTATAACTACTCACACGTTATAATGTTAAACATATACAGTGTGTATTTGCAATCGAAAATATATATATACTTATAACACCACATATTTCAACACTCGACTACAGCGATTAAAATTCGTTGTCCTTGATCCGCGGTAGAGTCTATTGTTGTTGATTCATTAGGGGTTTTGCGGCATCATGGTCTTGTAGCCCCATCTAATTGGGTGTTTGTAGAAGTTGTCTGATAACCTATGTCACTGTGATGTCTGTAGGCTTACTAGTGTGTGTACTTTTCTACGAGGAAGGATTTGGGTAGGAAGCTGTTGTTGTTGTTGTTGTTTCATTTGAGATGCATGGATATCATGGTCATTTAGCCCCATGTACTTGGGTGAGTGTTGAATTTTGTCTGATAACCTGTGTTATTGTGATGGCTGTATTAGTGTATGTGTGTATATATATAATTCAGGTGAGGATTCAATCAATCAACGTATAATATCCGTATAGCACGTCGTACCTCAACAAGCTACTACAACCTACATTCAATTATACTCCTTGAAAAGGACAAAGAATTATAACTATACCCATGCAATTAGGAGAAAGTAGGCTATATGTTCTTTACTGAACATCTTGTGTTTAATGTTTACTTTAAAAAATAATTCAAATTTTTACACTATCTCTTCTTCGATAGAAAATATGATATCTCAAATAAAAATGTTTCATAAGTTACGGGATAACCAAGTCCCTTCTCGAGCTTGATTGGTTGAAGTCCTGAAAAGTTGGAAACAACGCTCTGCTTATACTTTTGGGACAACACGAGTTTCACGAGTTGTTGAGAAAAGGAGTCATGGACAATATTTGTTGAAGTAAATGTTAGGTTAGGTATTAAACACAGGAAATATAATTTATTTGAGTTTTAGTTCTATCGAAGAAAAAAAATGACTAGAATAAATAGTTTGTTACTCCTCCAAATGTGTCTGTAGTGTTCAGTATCTAACCTATCCGTTTACCGTACACAAAGTTATTAAGTACACTCACACCTCACCTTTCTTTTATTTCACCGTTATAGATATTTTATTCCACCGCATTGAAGCCTCTTATATCACAATAAATCAGGATCCCTAGTCATAAGTCTACTTTCATATTTTACAAAATTCGAAAGTAGGCTAAAATCGCAAGATCACAGGCAACTCAACATAACAGGCGACCATGTGGCGGGAAAGCTCTTTTCATGGGAGTTTTAACACAGTTTACGGATGAATTACCGAATTTTTTCAATACTGAAATGAAGGTATAATCGAGCGGCTCTCGGCAAGTAACTTATAAAATTCGCATCTCAAAAGGCTCCGTCCGTAGGACGCATTTGAGTCCATTGGTCTGCACACGTCATTCACATAGGAACGAACAACACAGCAAACAGATCCTCGCAGCAACAACAACAACAACAATCACCTTCATCATCATTCACACACATTAAGTACACGAGGATGGTCACAATGTTCTCCCAAGATCCTAAAATGAGCAACAGCGAGAAGTAAAGTGAGATTCATTGTGTAGGGGGAGTGGAGAAATATTACAGATTACTACTTGAAATGCAACCTGGAGTTTCTCGAATAACACAACTGAAACAATTATATTTTTTAATGAACTCATGACAAATAAAAAGCCTCATATATTAACACTTTCCCGTGTGGTCTTTCAACATTCCACCACAATCTGGAGCAACACTAACTTTGTGTTCTTTTCATCGTGTTCGTGAGAACTCCCCCCCCATATATCTTAAGAAAACAATGAGGCAGCAAAACGAGCCACAGTATAGCGCACTGTCTTTCCCACAATTAGCATTGTCCAGAACGGGCATTATAAAGCAGTGGTTCCCAAACGGTGCTCCGCGGACCCCCAAGGGGTCCGCGACTAGCTAATAGTTTATGTTCCTTTTCATAATTGGATGAAACCTATTACTGTAGCTTCTTACCAAATTATCACAATCTCTGGCAAGCCACACACAATTACGGACAAACTTATTGTTCCTGCAGCAGTTAAAATGTGCAGAACAATGCTTGGGGAGTCAGGAGCTAAAATTTAACACAATTCCTGTATCAAATAATACTGTCCAAATAAGAGTTTCTGACAAGTCTGAAAATATTAATACACAAGTAGTTCCGTGATGTACTAAATGGCCTACTATTCCTCAAATTTAAGATTCAATCCTTATTCCTACGATTACATCGATTCTTTATCTACGGAATTATGCTGGTAGCACACACGATTTGCTCAAAATATAACTGAAATATTGTGCTCTAATAGAGCAGTGGGTTCTGAGATATTGACAGTCACCTTTAAAATGCTAAGGAAGAGTAATAGGTTGTTAGTAGAACTGCTCAATCTGTATACTGTATATGTTATGGCATACTGTACACATACAGAAGTTGGTAGAAATTCCGTGAATGTTGTGGAGTTACATTCAGTTAAACGTGAAACCTATAAGCATGCGTAGAATTACAGTATTTTTGTAACCCTGAGGCATATAGTAAGTTATGCATGTTGCTCAAAATCTATCTGCAATGTTAAGACAACGTCAAGAATAGAGTTTCAAACTGTTTGTATGAAAGATTCTACGATATTGAATTTAGGGTTCAAATGTTCTCAGAATGTTAATATTCCCGTGGACTCTGTAAATAGGCATAGAGGTAGAGTCAAGTCACTCCGTGATATCAAGTAACACCGTGATAAAGCGTATTTCGTCTATCACGACGTAGGATCAATTCCGAAAGTTCTATGATTTTACCAACAGATGGCAGTAGAAACCAGGAATCCAGGAAGCCGTTGTGCTCTATCTTGGGCCAACTCAGAGAAGTTTTAAGAAAATTTTCACAGAGATTTGGCATTTCAACAAGTGATGAACATCCAGTGAAATCTGTGGTGAAAATTTTAATTTCTTATAAACAGCTGTTTTATTGCATAAGTGTCATTTTAACACCAGTCTGATGTCAGATACAGACCATTCGCATATAAAACTTACATGCATGTAGTTTATCGCATGCAAGGTGTGTGAGCTTAGCAATAAGTTCGTTTTTCTTAGGTTGGACGGTGAGATCGCGCAAAAACGGAATAAAGAGGCTTGCTCCTGCACAGCTGAAACACTTAAAGAAGCATTGCAGTTGGTGAAGGAAGATGGATGGACAGTAGTGACTCTTATAATAAGAGCCGCCATATGTACCAAAGCGTAAATCGCACATACAAAATTTTGAAAGTTTACTACAGTCTATGCCATTTATTATAAACCATTTCATACTAAATTTATAATTTTTCGTTCAGTGCGCTCCATAAAATAATTTCTAGCCACTTAAATATAGACCAAGCAGCAAACAATGGCCGCCAATTGCCGTGTAGGCTTTAAGTGCTCAATGCACCGAAGGCACGGTATGGCCTGAACCTACATAAGTCACTGTTTTAGTATAATATTGTAATATAAAATTATAATATCCAACGGGTCACCTCCTTGAGGACAGTTTAAACCACTGTCTGTTCGGTAAGCGGAACTGGTGAAACCGGGCCTTGTTGGAATATAATTAATGGATTACCCAACAATAATTTGGTGCTTTTCAATCGGTCAACACGATTGTACCCAAATGAGATGGGATATTCCCTAATCCGGAAAAATATTACATGAGATTAATAAATACACTTGGATGACCAATTTCGATCGTCAAGCGATCATCATCAGATCCATTACACGTAGGCTATAAAATCTATGTCTGAAAGTATGGGTGAAAATATTTACAATATGTACACCAATATGTCCCAATATGTACACTCGGCCGTATGCGAACACATGTGGGACGCGGGTCACAGTTTCACTAACATTGAAACCGTCTTAAAGATAATTCATCACGAACTGAAAGGCAATCGAGATACACCTAGCCAAAGGAAACGACCCCAATAATTTAAACGAACGCAATGTCATGGAGAGTTCACCCCTCTTCACTCTACTAGAAAACACACCCCATCGGAAACAACACACAACATAACGATGTAGCCAAGGTAGATAAAGGATTAATAAGGGAAGCATGTTATTGGATCAGGATGCACGATGTATATTTTGCTTCAATATACCTAGGCCGGTATTGACGGCAGTATTAAAGGTGCCGGGACAATCTCATTAGTCCGTTTGCGCTTAAAGAGGGCTTGTTGGCTTATGCGTGGAGTGTTTGAAACCAGGTCTTTAATAGTTGAAGATTATCCTGAATACAGTAGCATACACCACATTTGAGAGACTAGACTTGGCAACTCACTGAAGGTACACTTGCACAAGGAACACACAACACTTAGGAATGCGAGAGGGGGAACAGCCCAGTGAGATAACGAACCCTTACACGCAGGAATTTCCATTCAGTCGAGTGCAAACGGAGACCAAGTGAACTGCTCTCAACTAGACCGTGCAAGACACAACCAGATAAGTAGCCTTTACAATACAATCTGAATGTATCATTTACAACAACCACATATTCACTCCAAACAGGCAAATGCCGGAGGTCAATCAGCACTTCCAGTATCTCAACAAAACATCACATAGACTACAACTAACAAATGCTGACGAGTTGCATTATCTCAACTAATAATGCAACTAAATAAGTGTAGCCTACATATTGTAAATATTTTCACCCATACTTTCAGACATAGATTTTATAGCCTAAGTGTAATGGATCTGATGATGATCGCTTAACGATGGAAACTGGTCATACAAGTGTATTTATTAATCTCATGTTATTTTTTTCAGGATTAGGGAATAACCCATCTCATTTGTGTACAATCGTGTCGACCGATTGAAAAGCACCAAACTTTTGTTTACTAAGACAACACTGAAAAATGGATAACCCAATATGCTTGTGTGATTCACACGGATGCCATCTTAAAACTGTTTGGCTGATGACCTTGTAGTATGGGCAATAGACGTTCCCCACATGAAGGTATATTTCTCCAACATTTGGTAGTGATCGGATGATTAGTTTAGTCGTGTGTAGAATTTGTCCGATAACCAGTGGCGTACGAACGGGAGGAGGGGAGTTAGGGTTTAAGCCCCCCCCCCCTCCCACGAGACATGTATTAACTTGAATCCTTTTATTGTCCCATCTATCACCTGTTTTACAGTTTTACACTACCGCTAGTGAGGCTTCTTTACTCCTTTATATAGGCTATAGATAGAGTCCTGCGCGGATGAACAAAACGTTATCCGCATCCGCACGACCGTTTTTCGCATCTGCCCCACTTCCGCACGACTTTTATCCACATCCGCACGTTCGTTAACCGAATCTACTGGCTTTACAATAATATTTTTAATTAGATAAAATATTAAAGCAACATATTTAGACATTTGAGGAGAAAGTCGTTCCGTTAGGCTTTGTATGTCATGTTCTGTGTTTATAATGATTGTTATGTTAGTTCTGAACACTTGGTGGTTAATTGCATATTGAGTTTATATACGGAGGTCATACAAGCACGTCTTGCACGCGGTCGAGCTTCGCGAGACAGTCACATGGAACACACAAAGTAAGTTTCCGCTAACTAGCGGTGGATATGAGCACTCACTGAATTACTAGCATGCTTGCCAATAATGGGCGCAATTGTTCTTTGCACTAACACCTCCCCTACAATAAGCCCCACTTTCACTTGGGATTAGATAAACCCAGTCGTTCTCGGTGACGATCTGTCTCCTTCCCTGTCAATGTCTTTGTCAAGATGTCGGCCAAGTTGTCCGTGGATGGAAAAGTGACAGTCAGTCTGAAAGACTAGACTTTGTATCATTTTAAATGCTACAAATGCTGAAAAATGCTAGAAAGGCTGGAGGCTTCTCGCTTCGCTCGAAGCCAAAGACTCTTCACGTGTTAGAAAATTATCTCCATATTACTTATCTTGCTTATCTTGTTTCAAATTACTCGCGAATGGCAAGTGCAAACCAAGGGCAAAGTAAGGTCCAGCGTGGGGAATGCCACACGCTCACCAGAGCGCGCGGGGACTTGCCCCTTCCATCCAGTCTAAAAACACTTATAGTGGGCGATGCATTGAAGATAGAGATATGCTCTCGCGGACTTTTTTGTAGAACTTTTCATGCTGACCAATCCTTACGCTCATAGTATATTGATATTTTTAACGGTTTGCCCAGCGTAAGCTTAAGAAGCACACGGACGCCAAGTTTGTTTTCGACTTTTTCACTGAAATCGTTACTGCTTGGCTTCCTTTGATCAAACTTAAATTGTTTTCTACAGAATCTTTCCTCGAGATATCCTTTACAGAATGGTGAAAACCGCATCAAAATCCATCCGGTGGTTCTCGAGATTAACCGTGACATCCAAGAATCGGGGATTTTTGTCTTATAGTAACGACTTTTTGACTTTTAAAGTCGCACATTTTTCCGTATTGACAGAATGTAATAATAAACAAAGTTTTTTATGGTATTGACTAGGCGGAACCATAAAAAACTTTGTTTATTATTATACTAACGAAGTAGAGATTGTCGGGGTACACATGCACCGAGCGGTACTATGACGTCACATACCTCAGTGCATCTGAGTACATTTCGTCCGTCACCGTAACGTAACGCCAGACCCCAGCGTAACGACGAAGTCGACAAGATCATTTAAAATGATAAAAATTCAGGGATAGCAGTCCTCCTTCAATCTTCTCTCTGATGAAGAAATGTCGAAGTTCTATATGCTTGCTCCTCTGCGATGGCACATGGTTGTTCGCTAGCGTGATTGCCCCTTGGTTGTCGGCCAGCAGTGTCCTTGGCGCAAGTTCACCCACTCTGATTTCCGTCAGGAACTGTTGCAATCACAAGACCTCTTTGGTTGCCTCACGCATTGCCATGTATCGGCTTCCACTGTGGAGAGGGCGGTTGTTCTCTGCTTTCTTGCACACCTTGAGACTGCACCTCCAGCAAGCATCATGACGTGCCCACTGAACGACCGTCTGTCTGTTCTGTCACCTGCCCAGTCAGCATCACAGAAGGCTGACACTCGTTCTCCCGTTTTCTTAAACGTCAGCCCAATGTCTTTAGTGTGCTTTACATAACGCAGGAGGTGACGAACTTCTGTCCAGTGTTCAGCTGTTGGCCGCTCGTTGAACTGACTGAGGTATGTTGTCGCAAAGGCAAAGTCCGGTCTGGTGGCTCCAGCGAGATACAGCAAACCCCCGACTGCTTGTCGATGTTTGGTGCCCTGACTTTGGTCTTCCTCCCCAGTCGCCTTTTCAAACTGCATCCCACGATCAAGAGGCGTCGATGCTCCTTAGCATCTTTTATGCCAAAAGTTGCCAAGAGCTCTTCGGTATAAGCTGCTTGGCTTAGGGTGAGCGATCCGTCATCTTCCTGATCTACCTTCATCGATACGATGTGGTTTACCGGTCCCAAGTCCTTCACTTCAAACACTCCAGAGATGTCCTTCTTGAACTTCTCGATACGTTCTTCGTCCTTTCCCAGCATTAGCAGGTCATCTACATACACTCCAACTATGAAGTCCCCATTCTTCTCATAGTAGACGCATGGATCAGCCCTCGATCTTTGCTGTCCGGATGTCTTCAGGAATTCGTCAAGTCGCAGATTCCACTCTCGACCAGATTGTTTGAGTCCATACAAACTTTTCTTGAACAGGCAAACATAATTTGGTCCTCCTTCGTGGAATCCCACTGGCTTCTCCATGTAGATGGTCTCCTTCAAAGTTCCATTTAGGTATGGTGCAGTGATATCCAGCTGATGAATCTTCCATTCCTTCTCAACTGCAACTGCCAACAGAGTCCGAATGGATTTTATTTTCACCACGGGCGAGAATGTTTCTTTGAAGTCGATACCTTCAACTAGTGAATGCCCATAAGCCACCAGTCTTGCCTTGTAGCGTTTAAGTGTGCCATTCTTGTCAAACTTCTTCCGAAACACCGACTTGCACATCACTACTCGTCTGTCAGATGGTCTCGAAACTACCGTCCATGTCTGATTTCTCTCCATGATGTCCAGTTCGTCAAGCATGGCGGCCCTCCACATGTCAGTAGTATAGGCGTAGGTTTGGGACAGCCAATTAAGTGTGGTTCAAAAGTGACCATTAAAATTCTATTAAAAATTAATGGATAAAGTGACCATTAAAATTCTATTAAAAATAATGGACAAAGTGACCATTAAAATTCTATTAAAAATTAATGGATAAAGTGACCATTAAAATTCTATTAAAAATAATGGACAAAGTGACCATTAAAATTCTATTAAAAATTAATGGATAAAGTGACCATTAAAATTCTATTAAAAATAATGGATAAAGTGACCATTAAAAACCTATTAAAAATAATGGACAAAGTGACCATTAAAATTCTATTAAAAATAAATGGATAAAGCGACCATTAAAATTCTATTAAAAATAATGGACAAAGTGACCATAAACATCATTTAGAAATTATTGATCGAACATATGGTTATCTTAACCATTATAAATCTTCCAAACAATTATGGTTACAAGTAACCATAATATTCAATTAATATTATGGTTGAAATTAACCATAAAAGGTAAACATTATTTCGTATTACTTTATGGCAGAACGTAACCATAAAAACAATTAAAATTATGGTTAAAAATAACCTCTAAATTGCCAGATTTTTTTTAAATTCTGGTTAAAAGTAACCATTAAACTTAACAAAAAAATAACCATGATAATTATGGTTAAAGGTAACCATAAAAACACTATTAAAAGAATTGCCAGAATTTTTTTCTAAATTCTGGTTGAAAGTAACCATTAAACTTAACAAAAAAAATTAACCAAGATAATTATGGTTAAAGGTAACCATAAAACAAAATCAAAAGTTATGGTTATTCTATATCTAAAAATCAGCCGTAAAAGTTATGGTTAACGTATCCATAAAATTACCAATGTTATTTTTAATAAAATATGGTTAAAAGTAACCATAAAAATTACTCTAATATATAAATGACAAAGTTATGCTTACCTCCACCTATAAAACGTAACACAAATTTATCCTACAGACACCTAAAATGAGAACTTTCCAATGGAAAAGTTGGTCCGGTCAGACCAGACCACCTTTTCTAATTCTAAAAGGAACCAGTGACTCTTTAAAAAATTTTGGATAAAATTACAGTTAACAAAATTTTTGCAAAACTCCGACATTTCGGAGAAACCCCCAGGGGTGTTTCGAAGCCAGCGCTGGTTTTTAATTTCTCCTCGTTGTTACCCCTGGGGATTTTTTCTTTGTTCTTTGTTCTCCTTCTCTCGCTCCTTGAGTGGCCACTCTTTTTTACTTTGCATCTCTCAGGCTCCCTTATGTGCCTGGAGAGCATTTGCTCTATAGTCCTCTCCTCTCCTCTCTCCATTAATGACTCAGTTATTTTTTTGAAAGGATTGAGTGGGATTCGAACCATAGAAGCAGTGCGCCTCCGCTTCTAAGTGAACAAGTCTCAACAAACCAGACACTTTAACCTCCTGAGCTACGAGGAAAGCGAATAATAAGCGCGTTTGCGGCCTTATGAGCTACAATCTGCACTTATGTGGTGCAATTGCTTACGACAAGTAGAGTGGGAAGAGCTTTTATTGTTTGCTAATAGATTGCGCTACACATACATACTACGTAGTTTCTTGCTTTGCTACTAGTACTTCCGGTGTAACAAGACTAACAGCTGGGTTCTAAGTAATATTTAATTTAGCACATCACTTCCATGCGAGCGAGCGGACGGTACTGAGAGAGTGATAGCAAGGTTATCTTATCGACTAATAGTGTATCAAGGCTAACGGAGTTTCCTGGTCAAGTTCACTGATAACTTATTTTTAACTTTTTCCTTCTTCTTCCGCACTGTGCTCAGCCGAAACTATTAGTTTCTCCACTTGTTCTTCTAATTCCTCTAAGGCATTACCAATTTCCATGAAATCACTGTCATTACTAACGCGTTTTAAGATTGTCAGTTGCAAATTTTGCAGCTTGCGGTAGTAATGGAAGACTATCTTTTTAATACACTCAGGCTCCTTATTTACTTTGGTGGGTGTATTTGAAACACAACCCCCTTTTAAAATATTTGTCAGGCTGCAAGGCATTATATTATATTCGGGTTCCATATTTATTAACTGCTTTTTTTGATCTTTAAATAAGAAAATACTGCAAACTTAATTGCCCTTTCAAATTCAACAAATTTAAACTAACTCTTTTTTATTCTTAGTTTTTAAGTTCAATTGAACTTAAAAACTAAACTCTTACTAATTTATTAAAATGAATAACAACTACTTTCATATTTAAAAGTTTTCAGTAACTATTCCATGCTTAGCATCATAGGTTAAATTCTTTTTACCGTACATAATTACATAAGCAAGCGTATTTTCAGGTATATTGGCATTAAATGTTGCTACCAATTTCATACTGGTTTTCTGAGGTGTCACTACATTTCTACGCCGAATTATATTGATAACATAAATAGGATAAGAAGCAATGAACTCTGTGGGGGTTATAACAACATCATACTTCAGCTCAGTTATACGCTTAAAGTCCCTAAAAGCATAATAGGCATTTAGATAAGTATTAGGAGGATTGATATTACACATTTCTTCCGGAAACATTTCGTTTCTTCCGTTTTTCATGTAAATATTTTGAAGCTGAACATGATCAAATTTGGAACTATTCATATCTTGGTTACCTTTTCTATTAGTTTGAAACACAACAAAAATAAAATATGGCAGATCAAACTCCATTGAATTGTAGTAATTAGTAATATCTATTTCAAAATTCCTTTTCCCACTTAGGCCTGAAATTTCTTGAGTTTGAAGGTCAAAGAATGATATAGGTATTCGTGGTTCTTGCAGTATTTTTTTCTCTCAGTTCAAGCTCATAATTTGGTTCGTATTTAACAACAGGAATTTTTATCTCCATTGACTTTACGGTAACTTTTCCTTCCTCCGGGAGAGTTCCAGGTGCATTGCCCCCATCGGGATTCTTAGTCCACCATCTATACAAAGCATCGTTCGCATTTTGACTCCATGTAAATGTAACAGTTAAATCTCCTTCCCACATAATCTCTTTAAAATCCTTAAAAAAGCCACCAAGAAGACTTAAAGGGTACCTTAACTCATTTGATTTTTTCTGCAATTTACCATTATTAAGAAAATTACCTGAATATATCATTTTATCACTATAAGAGGCTGTTAAATTAAACAGAGATGAACCCTTATCATTGTGTCCAATAATAATGTTTCATATTAATAAAAACGATGGAAATACTAAATACATGAAATGCTGGATATTTGAGTAAAATGGATGTAGCAAGAAATCTGGACTTGGTAAGACATGCTACGTGCTGGCTGGAAATGACCAATAGTTTCACAACCAATGTTATTCTTGGATTTCTGAGAAAATCAGATATGACGCTGTGGCGTACGTGACCATAAAAGGGCAAAATGCTGCGTACAAGGCAAGGAGTGAGAGAGAGGAGAATAGTCGTGACGTCAATATAAGGGCGGGATTTGTAAGGTCAGAGCTCCAACGCCAACTTATCTGACCAATAAGAAAACATGACGCCAGAACATAGCGTCAGTGTGTTTTGCGCGGCAATCGGATATAAAAAGATCTAGCGATCGGTTTGCTTGTTCGACGGCAGATTCGCGACCTGTGTGAAAATACAAGAATTTTGAGAGGTCACACATAATTATAGGCCCATTACTTAAAATATTGAGGAGCTGTTTTACTCCCACCATTGAAACTTTAGGCTTTCTGTATATATACAAATGTCTGAGATGAATCGCCACGCACTCCTAATTATTCTTCGACAGTCATTTAAGACGTCCTTAAGACGATATGGTTTTAAAATTATAGTTGTGTGTCGGCAACGAAGTTGGAAATTTTCATAAATTGTGAGATGGCAATTAGCCATAGAATAGGGAAAGTCGACGATTCTGCATAGGACGATCTGAGGAAATAAAATACTTAGAACGCAGATAGAACAGTTTAAAAACTTTGATTTAATTGTGTTTTAACAGCAGCAAAATGTCGACCATGGAGAGAAGACAGCAAGCTTCATCCTCCATTACCATCAGTGTTATGGGCTAACGGCCTAATGATGGGAATTGACGAGGCGGGAGGCCTCTGGAAAGCAGTTTAAGTGATGAGTATTAAAAAATTGATTTATTGATTTTGGACGAGGGGAATCGCGAGAGATGTGTGGAACTTTGTATAGATTTTATTTGTGTGGTTTAATTTAAATTTTAGGGTTTGATTTCTTAACTGACATGCGTGTAGTAAATTTTGGCATTGCGTGACAATTATGTTGTACAGTAAATTTTGTAATTTAAATGTTTTCCTTATGTATACGTAATTCTTATAGCGAAACGGCCGGATCGATTAACGTATCTATAAAAAGTGTAGCCATGAATGAGAACCTAGGAACGACAATGATAAATGGACTGATTTAATGATATGTTAAACTAATTACTACGTGGGGGGAATATTTGCATTTTGTTGCTTTGATAACTCGGGCTAGGACTGATCCTGTTATTAATTCTTTATTGTCATTTGGACATGTTGTGTGTCATTATCTGAGAGGTGTGCTGATTAATGCTACGACGAGATCTTCGAGAAATGTGCCACGTATTTTTGGGTGTAAGTGATGATGATGAGGAGAGGTAAAGCCTGTCCATGACTGCGATATCATTCCGGCAAACTAGTTATCCGTGGGGATAAGTTTGACCTGGGAATGTATTCTTAAAAATCCCTGAGAGGATGTTTTGAGATAATGTGTTATTTATTTGTACGCGTTTAACAGGTGGCGATTAGCAAAGGTGCTGTACGCTGGCTATGGGCCAGAATCTATATTTAGCATGGCACTAATTGCTACTTGGGGGAAGAAATCAGCCACTCTCTCGGTGATGCGATAACAGGCCCGGTTGTCTCCAGCTCGTTATGACACATTATGTTTGCTTTAAAGCCTAATGAGTTAAGGTTATTTTATTTGGTTTAATTTGGGAAGTTGCCATGTTGTCGATCCAAGTTTCTTTTATCATTACTACGACTTATTTGTTCATTGTTTTAAAACGCCAAACTTTCCGGCGTAAAAATTAAAAGTTGTATTTTGTTGTTGTTGGCTCTTATTTTCAAGGCCATTGTATTCATATAAATATAATTTGGCAACCGGCCAAACTTGTTCATGTCATGTTATGCTATCCTAGTGTTTAAGGTATAAGTCGGTAATTCCGCAGCCCTTATTTTAAATAATACACACGTGTATTTGGTTGTGGTAATCTAAGGTTAGAGCATGTCAGTAGTGTATATAATTATGTAATTGTTGTTCCCACATTTTCGTAATTCGTCCTTCGCAGTACGGAGTCCGTTCCCGAACCAACTGTTTTGGTCGGAAACGAGCGCCCGTCAAAATGCTCATTACTTGAACTAGTCTTAAAACCCGTGTCGCTCATAAATATTGAATTTTTGTACTATTTTATTTGTTTGTTATATTTGGATCTTGTGATCCGTTTTCTTTTGTTACTTTGATTTAAGTGACATTGCAGTCACAATGCTTGTTGACAGCTGTCATGCCGTGTCGTCATGGTACGTCAGGCTGGTCAGTGTTAGATCTGTTCACGCGAGTGTAAAATAAAAGGGTGGTTATAGTTTTCCTTTTTTATGTTTGATTCAGTTAATAAATTTCATTTGTTAGTAGATCCTGTTGTTTTTCTTGGCTTTATAATAATAATAAGTTAACCTTATGAACCCTGGAAGTTATGTTGATAGCAAAACCTCTAAATCACATTCACAAGAATCCATTACGACCCCGAAATTTTGAATCTTGTCTACATGCTATTTTCCAAAGGGTTTATAAGAGTTACTTTGGCTTCCGAACGTGTGGCATTTGTGTTTTAGAGTAAAAAAATAGATCACCGGCATGTGATAAGTTTATTAACGTAAGTTAGGCGAAGATAATACCGCCAAATGTTTGAAAATATAAAGTCATGGAGTTTGCAATAAAGTAAATGTGGAACAAGTTAAGTGTTTGAACTTTGATTAAAATTAGAACAAACTGTTCCAGGCGCCCAATAAAATTAAATTAGCTTTGTGTAAGAAAAGCCAAACTCAAAGAATTATTTGACAGGAAGGTTAGACCTTAAAAACTAATTAATACTCTATTAATTGGTTAAAATTTGTAAGTGAAGTAAGGTCAGGAAGATTATAACTGAATCAAAGGGTTAAAATTAAATGGAATAATAAGTAAATTATACTCAGTGATGCTATAGTTTGTGGGAGTAATTTAAAGTAAATGAACTGAGTATGTAAAGGGTTAATGTGTGTATATTTAATATATGTGAGCGCGCGTATCCAGGGCTCCGCCCTTATGTCATTTCCCTATGTCTCAAATATATTATTGTTGTGATGGCAACTCTGGGAGAAATTCGCGAAGTGATTGAACTAGCATCCGCTCGTACGCGAGAACAACTTAGTGAGATGAGAAAGGACATAACCAATGAAATACAGACACAGTTAGCGGCAAATAGTGAAGAAACGCAGACACAGTTAGCGGCAAATAGTGTAGAAATGCAGACACAGTTAGCGGCGAATAGTGAAGAAACGCAGACACAGTTAACGGCTATAAATAAACAATCGGCAGAAACGCAGACACAGTTGGCGGCAAATAATGAAGAAATGCAGACACAGTTAGCTGCTATAAATAAACAATCGGAAGAAATACAGACACAGTTAAACACAAAACTATCTGAAGTTAACGAGAATATAAATCAGAAAATCGCTACACAAAACATTCTGGTTAGTGAACAATTACATAGGCAGTCTGAGAAAAACAATGAAATGTTAAACGCACAAGACGAAAGGAACACTCAAAATCTAGCTGCGCTAACGGTAGAAATCAAAGAGCACACAAAAGAACAGCTAATCCAATTAGCAAAGGACGTTAGCACTAACAATACCAAACAATTAGGAATAATAAAAGGTATCGAAGATTCGTTTAAAAAGGAAATAAAAGGAATGGATGAGACTGTTATGGCAAAACTAGCACAAATCGAGCAAGCGTGTTTGACCAGCTCATCTGAAATCAAAGAAGCACACACAAACTTAGAAAAAAGGTTTGAGAATATCGAACGAGGGACACAGGGTATGCAAGATCAGATAATTACAGTAGATAACAATATCACGGGCTTAGTGACGGAACTCAACAAATTAGAAATACAATCAATTAAGAAATGGAAAAAGTTAGAAATTGACCAGGAAGAAATTAAACAAACATTAGAACAGAACAACATTTCTCTGGGAGAAAGGATAGATAAACTTGAAGATAATCAGGAGGCTAATCAACAGGAAGTCGAAAAACGCTTTGTTAAATTGAAGGATACTATTAGGAAAGATTGGACCAAGATGAGCGCTGATTCGAAAGATGAACGGCTCGCAGTAAGCAAGAAGCTAGGGGAAAATAACGCGAAAATACAGGCGTTAGAAGAAAATATGAAGTTAAGATTTCAAATTCAAGAGGACCGCATGATAAAATCGGAGTTGCAGTCACTTGGACATAATACGATGTTTGCGACACTAATGGAAAAGGGGAAAGGGGAGAATGCGGAAAGAGAGCACACAATAGACAGCCACGAGCTTGGGCAAAGTCCAAGAACGGTAGACACGCAAGCATTCCAGAATTATGAGGGTCGTAGCTCGACACCTCAAAACACACAACTTCCCACGCAAGTTATACAAGTCATCCGTGGAAACGAATTTAAACCGAATAAGTTTTTACCAGAGAGCGGAGGGACACCTAAAGCTTTCTTAAGGGAACTGACAGAATATTTTTCGGACCAAAATGTTAGCTCAACGCGACAATTAAGAATGGTTGAAAAATTTTTGGCGGGCTCAGCACTTACCTGGTATCTTGGATTTAAGAACACATTTAAATCAATGGAAGGTTTCCACAAGGCCTTCCTGAGCAAATACTGGAGTGGGTCGTATCAACAAAGCTTGCGAATGGACTTATACTCGCGCAAATACCATTCCACGCATCAGACGAAATATGCAGATTTTTTCGCCATGCAACTTGTCAAATTGCAGGATCTTGATAATCCACCGAGCGAAATGGAGCTAATAACTACGATAGGAAAGCAGATGCCTATTAGCGTTCAGCAATTCTTGGTGGCGGCAAATATTACGACCGTGGTCCAGGCAGAAGAGGTATTAAGGAAGATAGATGAAACCACTAATTACATCAACCCGAGAGAGAAGAGACAGATAGAGTTAGTTAATGCAGTCGAAGTAGTCAAGACACCGAACAAAAACACGAGGTCGCAAGCTACAAACACTGGGGATAACCAAAGACGGCAGAGCACCGAAGAATATGAGCCGAGATCTCAACCGAGATACGAAAATAGGGACAGAAACCATAACAATCAGGAAGAAACTAACCGCTACCGGAACACAAACAATCAGCAGTGGCGAGATAATAGGAGATACCAAACGTCATACAATAGGAATAATAATAATAACGCACCTTACAATCGAGGATGGCGTGGAGGACACTATAATCAACAATATAGGCCCAGAGACAATAGGCGTTACAACCAGCAACATAACGCACAAGATAACCAGCGGTTTAACGAGCAATCGGATCCAAGGGATGATCAGAGAAATTGGAACGAGAGACACGCTGAGTCACAACAGTACCTAGAAGAACTACATAACATACAGGGAAACAATAAGAATAAATGGGAACGAGCGATGGAACACAGAGCAAATCCGGACACCCACACTAACGGGGCGGAAGGTATGCTAATGCAGCAGGAAAGACAGGACGGGTGGCACCAAGACCAGGGCGAGGGTCAAGGCGCGAAAAAAAAAGTTTAATTGAAGGGAAAGGAGACAGCCTCAGAAGCGAATGGTGTGATGGTCGTGATGGTTGGGTGACAGCGCACATTACAGAGTGGATTGCGATGCCTGAAGATTGCTTGGAAGAAATCGTGAGGCCACAAAACGAACAATTAAAGCAATTACCAATAATATATGCTAGGATTGATGGATTGAAGGTCAAATGCTTAGTCGATACAGGAAGTCAGGTCAGCCTGGTATCTGAGGCCTTGATCAAAGAAATAGGACGGAATCATAAAGTTCCAATGATACCGGTCCCGCAAATTAAAGTACGGGGTATAATTCCTGAACGATTGGTTACTTGTAAGCAGCAGGCATATCTCGAATTAGAAATTCTGGAACACACCTTCGCTCAAACATTCATAGTTATGACGAAAATGAACTTCAATATCATTCTAGGGGCAAACTTCATCTGCGAATATCAGGCCGTCATAGATCTACACAAAAACACCATAAGCTTCAAAAACATCGAAGGGATGACGAACATAGGACTGCATATGGACGAGATAACATCTGGCAAGGAGGCGCATACTTGGATGTTACAGGCAATTAGTGAAGAAGGGGCCGAGATCACGCAGCAGGCTATTTTAAACAAGACGGACAAGGAAATAATTGAGGCATATAGCAAGGACACCACTACAGCTGTAATTGAACTTAATGAGGAGGAAGAAACGCGAGATATCTGGGCATTGTTGGCTGAAGAGGACGACAGCAATAATGAGTTTGAAGAGCTACTACAGGAGCGGCTTAAGGAAGTCAAACTAGGGGTTACGGAAAAGAAGCAACTTGAAGATATTTTAAGAAAACACCAACAGGTTTTTGATACAGTACCGGGCAAGATTCTCAACTTTAAATATTCCATGCAGGTAGATGATTGGTCACCATTCAGAAGTAGGTTGTATCCGATTCCGGAAAAACATCATTCACAAGTTAAAGAAATTATTGACGGAATGTTACATGCAGGCGTAATAAAAAAGATGCCCACACCTTTTTTAAATGCAATTTTGGCCGTTATCAAACCAAATGGATCTATACGGCTATGTCTCGATGCAAGAATGCTCAACCTTCGATTGTTGCCGGAATACGATAAGGCACCCATAATTAGAGACGTCCTCAAGGGATTTAAAGGAAAGAGCATCTATTCAAGTGTGGACTTAACGAGCTCCTTTCACCATATCGAATTGGACGAGAAGTCGCAATTGTTAACAGGCTTCTTGTTCGACAATCAGACGTATACATTTGGAAGAATGCCGTTCGGCGTGAAAACAGCTGGCTGTGCCCTAATTCGAGCATTAGACCGAAACCTTACTGAGGAGGTTAAGGAGATGACGACTAGGTACATAGATGATATTTTATTGGCTTCCGACAACATCAATGAACACATGGAAAACTTAGATAAACTGTTAGAAAATTTACGCACCACAAATTTCAAAATAAACCTAAAAAAATCCCACTTCTTTAGGGATGAAATTTTATATCTAGGCCACATTATCGATCAGGACGGCGTCAGACCAAACCCTGCCAAAATTGATGCAATCAAACATTTCCCCACTCCTACAAGAATAAAACATGTCCGTGCCTTCCTTGGTGTAACGGGGTTTTTCAAAGAAAACTGTCCCGGGTACACGGAAACTGTAGCCCCTATGCAAGAACTACTAAAGAAAAATAATAAATGGTCTTGGAATGACGAATGCAACCAATCTTTCCAAGCTACTAAATTATTGTTACAAAATTGTATCAAACTGGGATACCCAGATTTCGGCCTAAAGTTTGTAATTCAGGCAGACGCTTCGATTATTGGGGTCGGAGCAATGTTGTATCAGGAAGATCCAAGCAACCTACAGAAAAGATCTTATCTTGCCTTTGTAAGCCGTAAGTTACGGAAACACGAACGGAATTACACTGTTACAGAGTTGGAGCTCCTAGCTATTCTTCACGCCCTTCAAAAATGGAGAAAACTAGTATTTGGGTATCAAATTATTATCAGGACAGATCATAAAGCCCTCACATTTCTTTTTAAAACTAACATGGTTAGTGAACGTATCACCAGATGGTCGATCTACATTCAACAGTTCGATATAGAAATTGAACACTGCCCTGGAAAACTAAACATCATCCCAGACGCTCTCAGCAGAAACCCGGAAGAAGACGTGGAAGAAGAGGCCTTGGTTCAACACATAGAACTGACACCTAAGGATCACGAGTTCTTGAATGAATTAAAGGAATTAAAGAAAGAGCAAGAAGGTGAGCCCTGGATGCGGCAAATGATCATGTATTTTAAGGGAGAACTTCAGCCTGGATCTGCAGCTCATCGTGAGGCCCGGAGCAAAGAAGGAAAATATCAATATGTGAACAATCTGTTACACAAATTCATTAATGAGGAGCATACCAAAATGCGCATCTTGTTACCTGCTTCATTACAACGTGGTTTCACCTGGCATGTCCATGAAAGCCTAGGCCATATCGGAATAGACAAGGCAGAAGCGACCATGGCTGAAACTTTCACATGGCCACGCATGCGAACTACCATATGCGAAGTGGTTAAGACTTGTGACGCTTGCCAACGCACTAAGCCTAACAACTATTTAATGAAGCAATACCCGAAACCAATATTACCCCAGAAACCATTGGAAATAGTGGCGATCGACACATTTGGTCCAATTCCGAAGGGAAGGAGAGGGTGCAGGCATCTACTTGTGTGTCTGGACGTATTTTCCAAATTCGTGGTTCTATGCCCTATCCAGAAAACCACCACTAAACAGATTCTAAGTAGAATAATACACAAGGTGATACCAACTCTTGGTAAGCCTGAGTTTATATTATCGGATCATGGCGCATATTTCACTAGTGCCCAGTTTAAGAAAGGAATGGCAGATTTGAATATAAAACACGTTCTCTCATCAATAAGACATCCCCAAGGAAATTCTAGCGAACGCGTAATCCGTGATATTTCTAAGTTCTTCCGGGTATTTATTCCCAAGGAACATTACAAATGGGTAGACCGAGTGAGTGACATTGAGATATGTATGAATTCCACTCGTCATGAATCTACAGGGCAAATTCCCATGGTTTTACACCACAACCAGTTTCCAGTGAGATCTTGGAACACTATAGTAACATGTCCTAACGACCCAGTACCAACACACGATCTACGGATCCAGAACACCATTGTGCATATGAGAAGGCAGGCGGACCGTAGATTAAGAAGAGTACGCGGAAAGAAGTTTCATCGGGAGTTGATCGAAGGGGAATTGGTCTTGATTAAGAAGCCACCGATATCTGATCCAGCGAACAAGATACTAAACAAATTTTGTGAAAGGTATGTGGGACCGTTCAGCATCGTGAGGAATTTAGGTAACAACGCCTACAGAGTCCGAGAGGTGAGCACAGGAAACATGGCAGTGTATAATATCTCAAATTTAAAATTGTATCATCAGAGAGAGCCATACGAACCGAGAAATAATGTTACTGCAGCAAATTAAACATTCGCGTGATAACATACAACAAAAGATACGGGGGTACTCTAGTGGTTAAAGCGCTCAAAAGACAGCTCTGACGTGTTTACAAGTTCAGGCGGAAGTCGTTAATGAATATGTTGATGTTTTGAAAGAGTGAGAGGGGAGACGAGTAGCAAGGAAAGAGGCCGGAGGGCATAAGTATACAGGAATTTCCTAATGAGTTTGGAACGAGACGGCTACTGAAACAGACAGAGGCGGACAGTCATTATATTTTGAGGGGACCAGCAACTTCAAATTTGAGCCAGAAAAGTAGGGGATGTGAAATTCGACTTCATTTGAGTTCGAATTTCATCAACTAGGGGTCAGATGAACCCTTATCATTGTGTCCAATAATAATGTTTCATATTAATAAAAACGATGGAAATACTAAATACATGAAATGCTGGATATTTGAGTAAAATGGATGTAGCAAGAAATCTGGACTTGGTAAGACATGCTACGTGCTGGCTGGAAATGACCAATAGTTTCACAACCAATGTTATTCTTGGATTTCTGAGAAAATCAGATATGACGCTGTGGCGTACGTGACCATAAAAGGGCAAAATGCTGCGTACAAGGCAAGGAGTGAGAGAGAGGAGAATAGTCGTGACGTCAATATAAGGGCGGGATTTGTAAGGTCAGAGCTCCAACGCCAACTTATCTGACCAATAAGAAAACATGACGCCAGAACATAGCGTCAGTGTGTTTTGCGCGGCAATCGGATATAAAAAGATCTAGCGATCGGTTTGCTTGTTCGACGGCAGATTCGCGACCTGTGTGAAAATACAAGAATTTTGAGAGGTCACACATAATTATAGGCCCATTACTTAAAATATTGAGGAGCTGTTTTACTCCCACCATTGAAACTTTAGGCTTTCTGTATATATACAAATGTCTGAGATGAATCGCCACGCACTCCTAATTATTCTTCGACAGTCATTTAAGACGTCCTTAAGACGATAT
The DNA here is from genome assembly GCA_946902985.2 of Meconema thalassinum. Classification (NCBI taxonomy): domain Eukaryota; kingdom Metazoa; phylum Arthropoda; class Insecta; order Orthoptera; family Tettigoniidae; genus Meconema; species Meconema thalassinum. The sequence goes on along the minus strand of OX336389.2, from coordinate 957,261,717 downwards.
GGTTTTAAAATTATAGTTGTGTGTCGGCAACGAAGTTGGAAATTTTCATAAATTGTGAGATGGCAATTAGCCATAGAATAGGGAAAGTCGACGATTCTGCATAGGACGATCTGAGGAAATAAAATACTTAGAACGCAGATAGAACAGTTTAAAAACTTTGATTTAATTGTGTTTTAACAGCAGCAAAATGTCGACCATGGAGAGAAGACAGCAAGCTTCATCCTCCATTACCATCAGTGTTATGGGCTAACGGCCTAATGATGGGAATTGACGAGGCGGGAGGCCTCTGGAAAGCAGTTTAAGTGATGAGTATTAAAAAATTGATTTATTGATTTTGGACGAGGGGAATCGCGAGAGATGTGTGGAACTTTGTATAGATTTTATTTGTGTGGTTTAATTTAAATTTTAGGGTTTGATTTCTTAACTGACATGCGTGTAGTAAATTTTGGCATTGCGTGACAATTATGTTGTACAGTAAATTTTGTAATTTAAATGTTTTCCTTATGTATACGTAATTCTTATAGCGAAACGGCCGGATCGATTAACGTATCTATAAAAAGTGTAGCCATGAATGAGAACCTAGGAACGACAATGATAAATGGACTGATTTAATGATATGTTAAACTAATTACTACGTGGGGGGAATATTTGCATTTTGTTGCTTTGATAACTCGGGCTAGGACTGATCCTGTTATTAATTCTTTATTGTCATTTGGACATGTTGTGTGTCATTATCTGAGAGGTGTGCTGATTAATGCTACGACGAGATCTTCGAGAAATGTGCCACGTATTTTTGGGTGTAAGTGATGATGATGAGGAGAGGTAAAGCCTGTCCATGACTGCGATATCATTCCGGCAAACTAGTTATCCGTGGGGATAAGTTTGACCTGGGAATGTATTCTTAAAAATCCCTGAGAGGATGTTTTGAGATAATGTGTTATTTATTTGTACGCGTTTAACAGGTGGCGATTAGCAAAGGTGCTGTACGCTGGCTATGGGCCAGAATCTATATTTAGCATGGCACTAATTGCTACTTGGGGGAAGAAATCAGCCACTCTCTCGGTGATGCGATAACAGGCCCGGTTGTCTCCAGCTCGTTATGACACATTATGTTTGCTTTAAAGCCTAATGAGTTAAGGTTATTTTATTTGGTTTAATTTGGGAAGTTGCCATGTTGTCGATCCAAGTTTCTTTTATCATTACTACGACTTATTTGTTCATTGTTTTAAAACGCCAAACTTTCCGGCGTAAAAATTAAAAGTTGTATTTTGTTGTTGTTGGCTCTTATTTTCAAGGCCATTGTATTCATATAAATATAATTTGGCAACCGGCCAAACTTGTTCATGTCATGTTATGCTATCCTAGTGTTTAAGGTATAAGTCGGTAATTCCGCAGCCCTTATTTTAAATAATACACACGTGTATTTGGTTGTGGTAATCTAAGGTTAGAGCATGTCAGTAGTGTATATAATTATGTAATTGTTGTTCCCACATTTTCGTAATTCGTCCTTCGCAGTACGGAGTCCGTTCCCGAACCAACTGTTTTGGTCGGAAACGAGCGCCCGTCAAAATGCTCATTACTTGAACTAGTCTTAAAACCCGTGTCGCTCATAAATATTGAATTTTTGTACTATTTTATTTGTTTGTTATATTTGGATCTTGTGATCCGTTTTCTTTTGTTACTTTGATTTAAGTGACATTGCAGTCACAATGCTTGTTGACAGCTGTCATGCCGTGTCGTCATGGTACGTCAGGCTGGTCAGTGTTAGATCTGTTCACGCGAGTGTAAAATAAAAGGGTGGTTATAGTTTTCCTTTTTTATGTTTGATTCAGTTAATAAATTTCATTTGTTAGTAGATCCTGTTGTTTTTCTTGGCTTTATAATAATAATAAGTTAACCTTATGAACCCTGGAAGTTATGTTGATAGCAAAACCTCTAAATCACATTCACAAGAATCCATTACGACCCCGAAATTTTGAATCTTGTCTACATGCTATTTTCCAAAGGGTTTAGTAAATGTAACAGTTAAATCTCCTTCCCACATAATCTCTTTAAAATCCTTAAAAAAGCCACCAAGAAGACTTAAAGGGTACCTTAACTCATTTGATTTTTTCTGCAATTTACCATTATTAAGAAAATTACCTGAATATATCATTTTATCACTATAAGAGGCTGTTAAATTAAACAGAACCGTTGAAGATATATTTGGATGGTCAATTCGATAGATAGTGTGTCCTCGTATTTTCACGGTTACAGTGCTCCAAATTTGAGTGGGGTAATTGTCAATTAGCTTTACATTTGACTTTCCTTCATAGTTAGTGTAATCAGTTCCATCAGCATGAGTTACATCGAAAGTAATATACAGGTGCGCATTATTATCAATCCAACCATCACCAACTTTAATATCTATTTCCACGTCTTTGTTTGGCAAATTTAAATTGTTTTTAGTCTTTTCATTTACAGGAAAAGACTGCCACTGGTAACTTTCTACTTTGTTCATTTATTATAAGAAAAATAATAGAAAATTAAATGAAGAGGAAATAATTAACTCATCTCTAAAATTACAGTCACTGTTGCGCCGTTGAAATCTATTACTTCGTCATTCTCATTGGTCACAGTAATTTTTAAATTCTGAATTTTATCGAAAACTGGGCAAAATACAGGATAATTCGGCTCATAAATTATTGGAGCACTAAATTCTAGGGCTGGTTTAAATGATGCAATAATATTCGTTTCACGGTGAAAATGCTCAGAGTCTTTTACAAACATTCCATCCGCTAAATTGAAATGAACGCGGATATTTTCGAACGGAATTATTTTAGGTAAGTTCCGAGCAAGTGTTTTGGTTTTTGGTTCTACAATTTGATTATTAAAACCTAAAACTGAACCAATACTTTCTTCTTGGTCAAAATATATTTTATAATCACTAATTATTTCCAATCTGTTTAGAATTTTATTTTGTTCAATACTAATCTTAGGTTCTTGACTTTGAATAGCTTTTTGTAAATTTTCTACATTATATTGACCTGGTGGAATAAACATTTCAGTTATCGTACATGATACTTTTTCATAGTGTACTTTATTGTTTTTTGTTGTAATATTTGGTGTTAGGAAGGTTGAGTAAAACCTTATTAATCCAACTTTTCTAAATTCATCTCGCAATGGAACATTTAACCTTTTCTCTAAAACCGAAGTTTTACCACTTAGTTCAAAAATTCTCATCATTTATTAATTCATTCATTAATTAATAAAATAAACGAAAATGAGTAAACGAAATGTTGTAAATTGGGACCCACAAGTAAGACTTGTAGAAAAGCAAGTAAAGAACAAACATGGCAAATTATTACCGAATTCCATTCGTTGTGCTATAATAGGCCCCAGTAATTGTGGTAAAACAACCTTAATGATTGACAATTATATTTTGGCACCTGGATGGTTAAACTGGGAAAAAATAAACAACCTTTACATCTTCTCTAAAAGTTTAGATCAATTTAAGTATCAACAGTTTATGGAAAAATGTAATAAAATCGAAGAGAAGTTAGGAAAGTTCATTGCACAATTTATTCATGACGATGAAAGCATAATGCCCCTGGATAAATGTGAAGATAGGTCAGTTGTAATTTTCGACGATTTCATACTGGAAAACCAAGACATAGTTCGAGAATATTTTACACGAGGAAGACATAAAGGGATTGACTGTTTTTACTTAGCTCAAACGTATTCAAAAATACCAAAACAATTAGTTCGTGATAACTTAAACTTCTTAAACATATTTAGGCAAGATAATACCAATTTAAATCATATTTATCAAGAATTTGTTGGTGGCGATATGAAATTTGAAGACTTTAAGAATATTTGCAGCAAATGTTGGAATGAGGAGTTTGGTTTTATTACTATTGATATGAATCGCAAAGCTAACGATGGTAAATCCCTATATTATATTATAATTGTGAAAATCTGTGTGTCCGTGTGTGTGTTAGTTTGTTACCTCTTGACACTAAAACGGCTGGACGTATTTGGATGAAATTTGAAATGGAGACAGCTTATACCCTAGGATAACATATAGGCTGCCTTTCATCCGGAAATAAATCATTGTTCCCGTCGAACGGGCAACATAACTGAAAAGTCACCAAAATACTCAGCCGGGACAAAATATCGAAGTTGTCGCATATGGACCGGACAAAGCTCATTTAACGCACCTCGATGCGGGAAACAATACTCGGTGGGTCCCTACGGGACACCGAAGACCACATTTTAAGGCCCTAAAACCAACAGTTTCAAAGATATTCGCAGAAAACTATCTTCACCCTGGTAAACTGATGAACTAATGGCAAGTCCGTTTCCATGGCAACTGAACCTCAAGGTATGACATCCGATTTTCTATATATCCCTGTAGGAGGCAGTGCCAATCCATTTATTATCTTTTTCAAGAGATATATAAACACAAGAACAGGGTAGCGTGCCTGCCTCCCATCCGGAGGCCCCGGGTTCGATTCCCGGCCCCGTCAGAGATTTTAGACACTGGCGTGAGGGCTGCAACGGAGTGCACTCAGTTCGTGAGGACAATTGAGTAGCTGTCTGATAGAGAGGCAGCGCCCCGGTCACGAAGAACAAGATAAACGGCCAAGCGAACACGATGCACTGACCACGCGTCACCACAATTTCTGCAGGCTAAATGGCTGGGAAGCGGTCGCATGATAGGCCTAGGCCCTTCGTGGTCTGTAGTGCCAGGGGTAAAAAAATTAGGGATAGCGCCTTCTAATACCACTTTTAAATTTTAAACACTACACTAGCGGCTATTCAATAAAGTTAGCGATATACCTGCGTTCAATTTCATAAACATTGGGCTTACAAATCCCGTATAGTTAAGTACAAATATCAGTCTGGTCGTTATTTCAGTAGCAACGAAGCTCTGTGGCGGCTATTGCCGTTTCCGTAACACTTAAGGCATCTCGCCGTCACATACATCAATGTGCACTTACAAAATTGTGAACCAGTCTATTTACTGAAAAGAATTTCTACGTGCGAGTATCCACTCTCGCAAAAACCACACTCACCACCTTTTCCAAAATGTACACAAGACATGATTTTTAAAGCACTCTTCTGTATGTTGAGGTACAGAGATATACCACATGGAAAGATACAATAAAATGTTGGCAAATCTGAATTCAAGGAACTGCTGTCCAGAATAGGCTTTCGGTGCAGGTTATGCGGCCCATGTTCGTCACATGGAATGTTATCCTTTGACAATGCATCTACACCATGTGCGAGGACAACGCATTTCAAAGATCTCTAATACCACAATAATCAGGAAATTGCAGAAAAATTTAAAGTGGGAGCGAAGATTCAAGGATAAATAATTTCATCTTTGAGATTTGCTGATGACATCGTCGTCTTGGCCGATACGCCAGAGGATTTGAACGAGTTTTTGAATGGTATGGACTCCGTCTTGAGGAATGAATTCATGATGAAAATCAATAAATGTAAAACAAAATTATTGGAATGCAGCCGAAATAAATCAGAAACCTCCATGGACCTCAAATTGGCTGGTGAAACGCTACAGGAAGTAGGATACTTCTGTTACTTAGGAAGCAAAATATCCAGTGATGGACGAAGCAAAGAGGATATAAAAAGCAGGTTGGCTCAGGCAAGGAAAGCATTTCTACAGAAAAGGAATCTGTTGACATCGAATATACATTTAGGTATTAGGAAGTCATTTTTGATAGCTATTGTCTGGAACGTGACATTATAAGGAAGTCAAACTTGGACTAATGGTGCAGCAGAAAAGAGGAGAATTGAAGCGTTTGAAATGTGGTGTTACAGGAGAATGATGAAGATCAGATGGGTAGATAGGGTAACAAATGAAGAGGTATTAAGACGAGTGGGAGAGGAGAGTTGTTTCTGGCGACTGCTAATGAAGGGAAGATATAGGTTGGTAGGACACATAAATAAGACACCCAGGAATAGCAAGCTTAGTTATGGAAGGGAGGGTCTAGGAAAAGAACTGTAGGCGTAGACCAGGGTTAAACAGATTGCCTCGGATGTAGGGTGTGGTTGCTGTGTAGAGATGAAACGATTAGCTCAGGAGAGGGGGCATGGTGGGCTGCATCAAACCAGTAAAAAACTGAAGAATCAAGCAACAACAACAACAATGAGGAATTAATTATTTAGAGAGGCATGTGAGGCAAAAGGGTTTTTGGAGAATTTCAATCCCTGGGACGTAACACTGGAAGAGACTGCATAATGTACGAGTACATCAGCGGCCAAGGTGAGATATATTTTACTATAGGTCTATTAATAGCGACGTGTTGACGTTCAAATCATCAAAAGTGTGGCAAAATTACACCCAGAATAGCTTAAGGAAAAATACTTTTAATTCCCCATATTCCGATAGATTTGCCATTCCAGTGTGCAAGAGTGCAGTTCCCTCTTCAAACTATATTCGCAATTTCTATTAACAAAGCGCAATGTCACACACTTAACAGCAGCAGGTGTACATTTAGACAAAACCTTATTTTCCCATGGGCAACTGTATGTGGCGTGCTTGCGAGTATCCGGACAACAAAATCGTTATGTCTCAGCAGAAGATGGCAAAACCAAAAACGTAATTTTAAAATGTGTTCATATAATGTAACATTGTACCCTGCAGATTTTGACAACTCTAAAAAAATCCCACTTTTCGGCTCATATCAATATACTGTACTGTATGTATCAGAATTTTCAGAATTAGAATTGACCCATCTGTAGCCGCGATTACTGTAATAGAATAGACCAATTAATGAATGCATCGTCCCCATTGTCTTGATCGCGAGCGAAGCCGCGGGTACCTGCTAGTATAGGAATAAAATTAAAACGTTTCTAAATGTTGGGTAACTACTCCAGGGGTATTGGCAGGTTTTGGGTTGAGTATTCTAACACCAACATCGTTAGCGTACAACGTTAGCGTCAACGTACAGCGTACAACGTACAGCGTCAATGTCAGCGTCAAATGTCAAACGTCAATGTTAGCATCAAACGTCATTTTTTTAAATTTCACCTATAATAAAGATGTTTGCGAAATACGATCATAAGGTAGTTCAACAAGCAAGAAGGAATAGGAAGAAATTTGAAGAATTAAAAGACGAATTTCGAATATGGAAGAAGCAGCCTATAACGGAATACGAGAAGTATAAAAAAGAAGATCAACCTGTTATCGATGCTGTTAATGTTTTAGACAACAAGTTAAATGACATCGGTGAAAATGTTATTAAAGCTATAGAAGAAAATAGAGAAGTGGAGAAGCAATTAATTCCTTACAGAATTGACTATAAAGAAGACTTTCCTTCAGATTCCGAAGGCTCCTATTTCTTGGATGAATATGATGTCACTGATGAGCAAAAAGAAGCTTTAAAATCGGCAAGAAAGGTCAGAAAGAATTTAGAGTCGCAACTTCAGAAAGAAAAGGGGAGGAGTTTATTTCAAGAGGCCGATGAAGAGTATGATAAAAGTGAAGAAAATGTTAAGAGGAAAGGCATAACTGATTATTCTACGGTCCACTTAGGGGTAATAATTTCAAAATATTTACCTAGAATTAGTGACCCTAAATTTGGAATAATGTATGATAAGAACTATCAGGGTTATTATATAGGTGACTCAAAAGTTGAATTCAGTAATGACGATATTATAATTAAGGGTAAGAATTAAAAGCTACAAAGGGTTTAATGCTATTTTTAACCTTAAATGATATACCTAACGATGATGAGTATACAGACAAAGACCGCAGCACATATGTGACTATTTTAAAAATTACAAATGCTATGTATCAAAACAAAAGGAAGCTTGTAGTTTAACGTGACCGTTAATCTAGAGATCATGAGCCACGGGACCTCCTTTTTACGTGGAATCCGAACCACAGGACATGGCATTTCACTATGTATCAAAACAATGACCCAAATAGCACTAAACCTAAAAGCGGTGTTGGCAAAAAATATAATACGTTGATATAGGATATATGGCTTTCAGAAAAAGTTAGTAGAAAAGAAAGAGCTGCATCTCTAACCACTCCTCCTAAATCAGGATTTGGTTTTGTAAAAAAATATTCAAAAGCACCGATTGAATATGTGTGGATGGATGATGTAAGGGAATTAATAGACAGATTAATGGTAATTCATGGCGAAGAAAATGCTGGAAACAACGTCTATCACAATGAAAAGGTTGGAATAACGCAGATGCTTACGAGTAAGTTTAATGACTTCATTGTTAATAATCCTAAAGGTATTCCGTATTTAATTAGGTTTTTAAATAACATTCCCCATACATTCTGGGAATCTGAAAAACATGGAAAGGGATTAGTTAATTGGATGATTAATAAAATAGGTGAAAATAATATTGACTTAACACTTCCGGGATACAAATTTTGTGGTCCTGGTAATCCATTAGACAAGCAACTAGCCGAAGGAGTTCAGGGTTCTAACCCATTAGACGAAGCATGTAAATTACATGATATAGCATACCGCGACCATACAAAATTAGAGCACAGACATCAAGCAGATAAAGAATTACAAAAGGCTGCAAAAGAGAGAATATTCAGTAAAGATGCTAACTTGAGTGAGAGACTAGCAGCTACTGCCGTTACTGGAATAATGTATGGAAAAAGAAAAATGGGAATGGGGTTAGATGAAAATGGTTGGGGCGTCTGAGTATAAATTTGTAACATTTTTGTTTATAATTTTTTTCATTAAATAAATGAAAGGATTTAGTATTGATTACAACGTTTCCCAAAAAGGGAAACTAAAACCCAAAGCTATTAAAATAAAACTCTCCAACGAAGATCTGAAAAAGCATGACTATCTAGATGAGTACTTGACAGATACACAAAAGAAGCAGAAAGCAAGAAAAATTCAAAAAGGTGGTAGCTTACTTATAAGTTTGTCCATTCCAATTGTAAAGAAAATATTTGAATATCTCAGTAGGAAGAAAGAAGGTTCTGGAATTAATGAACACCGAGGAGGATTTTTGCCATTAATATTAGCTGCATTGGGTGCCATTGGTTCGCTGGCAGGTGGCGCTGCAGCCATTACAAGCGCTGTTCATAAAAAGCAAAAAGAAGATGCGGAATTGGCTGAACAAATTAGACATAATCTGGTGATCGAAAAAAAGACTGGACAAGGTTGTTTGGGAATAAATAAAATTAAAAAAAAGAGAGAAATGTCATCGATATTGAGTGATATACTTTCCAACTATAAGCACCCTTTAAGTAATTTCGATATACTTAAAATAATACACGAAATGAACATAAAGCATTTTCGAAATGTTTTTATGATTGATGAACTGCCTACAAAACCTAATGATTGTGAATCAGGAATTGTAAACTTGGATACGTCGGATCATGCAGGTACTCATGGGATTTGTTACTTTAAAAAGGGTAATCAAAAATTCGTCTTTGACTCATTTGGTGGAGATGTTCCTGAAAAACTAGTAAATTATTTGGGAGCTAGCAACCTATTTTATAACGCCGAAAGAATTCAAATGTTTGATGAATATATATGTGGTCATTTATGTGTCCTTGTTTTAAAGTTGTTTTCGAATTTGGGTTCCCCTAATCCCGCTCATTTTAACGAAATTATAGATTTAATAAATGGACATATTTGGAAATAAAATTATAAACGGAGAGAGTAGTTCATTAAATATTAAGGCTATCACAAAATATGATGTAGAAAAACGATTTTCAAGGCTAGTTACGGCTCTAAATAAACGCCTTAGTGAGCTTTTTTTTTGTTTCAAAAACATGGATTGATTTTCAAGGTAAAAGGATAGCGAATATTGAAGATCCAATCAACAATACAGATGTCGTTAATAAGCAATATCTCTTAGAAAAGCTCAAACCATTTACTACTGAAGGGGATTTTCCTAAAGATAACTACTTCACGAAAGAAGAAATAGAAAAATTGTTCTCGGAATATGCCACTACTTGTCTTGCACCAGTATCAACATTGACAGAAAAGGTTGACAACTTAGAAAGAAAGGTGTTTGATAGGATAATATTACAAAAGGACTTTTTTGCAGAGAAAGATAAAATTAAGCATATTTTTACATACAACGCAACGATTAGGAAAATATTTGTTCGTATCGTAGACCCAGATAAAGTATTTACTTCATATACAGATGACGCTATTAAAACAGTATTAGACGTTTATATTGCACGTTCCAAAGAAGAAAAAATTATGGTAGATACTAGTAAGCCCTTCAACGTTAAATCTGGTGATACATTATGCTTCAAAAATAAAATGGACAGCGTAATTTTAAAACTTCCAATAAATGTTAGTGTGACGATGTTTGGTGAAATAATACTTGATGCATATGAACCTCATCCTGATGAATCGGTCGAATAACACTAATGTTAAAATGTTTTAGTTTTTAATGGAGAAAATATCCATTAAAAACAGTCTAATGTAACAGGTTTTTATACAACATCTCTATTGTTCCTTTAAGAAGATCAGGAGTAAATGGAATATTGAAATGGTTTCCCGAATAGCTAATTTTTATTTGTTCTTTCATAAGCGCATACAACCTTACGCTATTAGGATCATTATATTTTTCATTAACTATCTCACAATCGGGGTGCCGCCTGCATATTTTTTTGATTGCTTGATTCACCTGTTGTCTCTGCGCCCTTATTGCATAGTACCTGTACTTTTCGTTTGGTTCATGCTTATCTATAATAATCAGACAATTATTCTTACTAGTTTTAAGTGCAAGAGGTGTGGCTAATGGGGTAAGAGATTCGTTTTCTGCTTCCTTTATTTGAAGTTTCTGCATTAACCCAACTAGTTGGTTTTTATATTCTTCTTTAATTTTGTATTCTCCGTACTTTCGAATTGATGGAAGGACTTCTTTCGTTACCCATTTCTTAAAATTTTTAGCTTCCTCTTTTTTAGATGATAAAATAAGCGAATACAACCCAGATTCATTAATAAATATGGTTTGAGGCTGTGTATTTTTTAACCCCGCCAAAACGGCGGGGCTATTTAAGGTATCGAATGTACCTTTGTCTTCAATAGCAACGTGTTTTCGAATTGCTTTATCTGTATCTCTATACTCCAATATTAAAGCAATATCTTTAGCTTTAAACCATGAATCGTTATTTTCATCAATAGCAATAACCACTTGTTTGCTATTATAGACAAGTTTGCTGTTCAGAATATCGGTAATTGATTCCATTTATTATATATAAAATATAAATATAAAAAGTTAATTTCCTCAACAAAGGGTAGACCCTTGTTTCTTGTAAGTTAGTTTGCGTTCTTCAATGTTGGGTGTCTGAGTAAAACCAATGCTTATTTTATAATTAATTTTAATTAATTAATTAGTTAATAAATGAATAATCACATTTGGTGTTTAAAGTGCAAAACGTTTACTCAAACACTGCATCCTCACACCCTTTCGTCAAAAAATGGTCGAACTAGAATCGAAGGTTTATGTTCCGAGTGTGGGAGTAAGAAAAGCAGGTTTGAAAATAAAAGTTAATGAGAGTGTAGAAATAGGGGGTTCTACCCAAATTAGAGAACCACCCGTTAGCATTCGGGAGGAGATTATAAACGAAATTCATAAACCCATGAGGAAGAATTTTCCGAGAAGGAGGGTTACAACTCACGGCATTGATGACATTTGGCAAGCGGATTTGGTAGAAATGGACTCTGGAAAAATAAAGGGGATATCGAAGCTTAATAAAGGCTACAAGTATTTGTTAACAGTCATTGATGTATTTTCAAAGTATGCCTGGGGTGTACCAGTCAAAGATAAAACGGGTAAAAGTGTTGCTGAAGCGTTTGATGGTATTTTAAAAAACAGAAAACCCAAAAATCTTCAAACAGACAACGGTAAAGAATTTTACAATAAAGAATTTTCAAAATTGATGAAAACATTTAATATCAATCATTATTCGACTTTTCCTGAAGTAAAAGCTTCAGTTGTAGAACGATTCAATAGGACCTTAAAAGAGAAAATGTGGAAGCAGTTTGATATTCAAGGAAACTACTGCTGGGTTGGCATTTTACCAAAGTTAATTAATGGCTACAATAATACGACGCACACAACTATAAATATGAAGCCAAAAAACGTAAACAAAGCTAATGAAGAACATTTGTTGAAAACAGTTTACACTGTAAGCGTAGGAGCGGATGGAAAAGCGAAATTTAAAGTTGGCGATCAAGTCAGAATTAGTAAACTAAAAGGTATATTCGAAAAAGGATACACAGGAAATTGGTCGACTGAAATATTTGAAATAAAAGGTATCGTTTATTCCGACCCTATTACGTACAAATTGAAAGATGTAAATGCGGAAGAAATAAAGGGGAACTTTTATGAGCAAGAATTACAGAAAACAAAGTATCCAGAGGCATATATTGTTGAAAAAGTTTTAAGAAAGAAAGGAAATCGGGTATATGTCAAATGGTTGGGTTTTGATAATTCTCACAATAGCTGGGTTAATAAAGAATATTATAATATTATAATATTATAATATTATAATATTTCTGTATATATAAATGGACGCCCGAGTAAAGCGAATAACCCTTTCTTTCTTCCTGTGTTTACTACATCCTACTGAAGATGTAGAAGTATTTATAAATCAGTTGTCTGAGGATAGTATAGATTATCTTTTTGAACTTAATGGTGATGACATAGATAGCTGTTACAATTTTCATAAAGCTACGAAGGAATTCTTAATTTTACGTTAATTTTGGTATTTGATTTTAATGGTTAGTAACCATTAAAACCATAAATTTTCTACTTAAAATTTGTCGGGGTGTTACGAAAATTTAAGAAAATTTTTAAAAGAATTCAAGATTGTGCGCTTTGCAACCACCATAGACTTCTTTTGTGCCTTTATATATCATTTTCAGGCCTATCATTTTCTTTTTTTCCTTTCCACAACTTAGCACCTTGTTGTATTTGTCAGGCAATATAACCTTAAATTCACTATCAAGTTCTAGAAAAGTTTTATTTCCATATTTTGTATTTATACCTTCTGCATTCGTTATAAGGTATTCGTTCCCTATTTCTAACTCACTGAGCTTTTTAAACGTCTTTTGTTCGTTGATGCTGTTGAGCGTCTTGAGAAATTGATTTACTTCCATTTATTACCTATATAAAAAAAAAAGTCAAGTATCCAATATTACGCAGATAGTGATAGCAAATTGATTCTGATTTTCATGAGATATTATTTCTAATTGAACCTTTGTTAGGGTAACAATTATAATGCAAAATGTAATTATTCTGTTCATTTATTCATACAAAAAAATTGACGCTGTTTAAAGAATTCACCTTCATATCCAAACAATTCCAGATGCACCCTGCCATTCTAACACCAGTCTACCAATTAATTAGGGTAGACTGGTTTACAACAACGACTTGCCATAAAAGTGATGTCTTATAATTATTTTATTTAAAAAAATGAAATTTGTAATTTAAAAAAGTTATATAATAAATGGATTTGAAACAAAATATTAAGCACCGAACCGGTGCAACTGTACAAGAACTAAGGGTTCTAGCAAAGGAACTCAAACTAAAAGGACTATACAAGATGAAGAAGGCTGCTCTTGTTGAAGCTGTAAACAGTGCTTCGAGTAATGCTGCAGATAGTGCTTTGTTTACGTATCAAGAATCAGAGCTGCCTAAGAAGAGCGTTCGTGAACTAAAACAAGTCGCCAGAGAAAACAAAATTAAGGGCTACTCAGTAATTCATTCAAAGAAAGGGTTGCTAAATTTGATAGCGGACAAAATCAGGCATTTTGGATTCGATCATGACCTCTTTGAAATTAAAAAGGAACCAAAACCTGTTCAATCTAAGGACTTAAAAGTTGTGAAGCAAAAATTGGGCCAAATTTTTCCTTTTAAGAAAAATATATTTAATGAAACAGTAGCTAAAAAGTCACCTTTCGAAATTCATCAAGGTGTTCGTACTGTACTGCACAAAAAGTTTAACGTATGGCAGACAGCTTATACTATACACATAAAAGATTTGCGAGGAAAACCAATAGAACAAATGAACGCGGTCAGAAAAGGTGTGCATGCAGCCATAAAAGAAGTAAGAAAACTAACTGATTTTAAGCCAGGTGATCAGTTGAAAGTAGTTGCAGAAAATAATGATTTTAACCATATGATTTCGTCAAAAATAAAAGAAAAGTCAATGCTTCACATCTACTTGACCAAATTGAAAGAATAATAACATCTAATGAAAATGTAGATATAAATAATACCACCTTTTACTTCGAGGTCTACAAAATACCCAGAGGCAAAGGAGCAAAGGGTAAGAAAATAGTCAATATTGCTAAAAATGTTATGGCTAAAAGAAGCATAAACAAAATAACCAACACCGATAACCTGTGCGGGGCAAGAGCAATAATCACAGCCCTAACCTATAAAACTAGAAATATACTTGACAGGACATTAACTGATAATGAAATTACCTACATTAGGAAAGGGCGTGGCCTGCAGGAAGAATTAGCAAAAGAGTTATGCACATGATTCGGAATGAACTGTGAAGATGGGTTTAGTTTAGACGATATTAGAAGTGCATATCTCTTGAATGTTCGGATTAAAGTTGTTTCGGCTGCCCATTTTAACAAGGTAATCCAGGCCTCGGGTGTAAATGACGCGATAACAATTTATTTGTACTTGCATAACGACCATTATGATTCCATTAATAATATACGAGGTTTTTATGGAAGTTCATATTACTGCAAAAAATGTGATATACCTTACGATCATCAGGACAAACACTCATGTAAAAAAGATGTGTGTAATTTGTGTTTGTGCCCAAAACATGATTTCCCAGAAGGTATGCGACCCCGAGTATTCTGTAAAAAGCGCTATAGATATTGTTTTGGTAAAGATTGCGTTGATAACCATGAGAGAGTGTGTGGGGCAGCTTACAAGTGCAATATCTGCAACAAAATATGCCCTAGGATAAATATCGAACATTTAGGTGGCTCCTTTGCCCAGTGTAGGAAATGTGAAACATTTGTAAAATACGCGATCGAATTTAAGTGCACAGAATGTAAAAGTGAGTGCAAAAAAGAAAATGAAAACACGTTTTACTACAACAACCTACACGAAACTGTACTTACTGAATGTGAGAAATGTGCAAAGGAAGTTGCCTGTTCAATAAAACTCAAGTGTCTAACATGCAATGGTAAATGTGGAAAAATATACAACCACAGGTGTGGGTACTCTAAGTGTTGGAATTGCCAACAGTACGTAAAGTCAGCTCAGCACCAATGTTATATGCAAGAAGGGAAAAACCGTGGGGGATACTGTATTAAAGATTGTATTTGTAATGGAAGGGCAGAAAAGCAACATAAAAAATGCACTTACACAGAAAAATACTACTTTTTCGATTACGAAGCTGAACAAGACACCGGTGTACACACGCCAAACTTTGTATCCGTTTATGACTTTAATGGTGTTAGGGTGCTTTCCTAAAAAATGACGAATTTTGTCAGTGGCTAATATCAAAAAACCACAAAGGTTTTACGTGTATAGCACACAATGCAAAAGGTTATGATGCGTATTTTATTTTACAATATTGCGTCAATAATGGCATTAAAATTAAAACCATTTACCAAGGGTCTAAGATTATGGAGCTCAAAATACCCTCCCTAAGGCTTAGAATAATTGACAGCATAAACTTTATCCAAGGAGGCCTTGCATCCTTTCCCAAAACATTTGGACTAAAAGAACTAAAAAAGGGGTATTTTCCACACTTTTTCAACAAGAAAGAAAATCAAAATTACGTAGGGTCCATTCCAGCTACTAAATACTATGGTGTTGATACAATGAAACCTGATGCTAGAAAAGTATTCTTAGAATGGCACGCTGAGAAAGTGAAAGAAAACTACGTGTTTGACTTTAAGAAAGAATTAGCCGAGTATTGCCATTCTGATGTCGATATATTACGGCGAGGTTGCCTTGCCTTTAGACAGTCATTTTTAGAAATAGCAAATATAGACCCTTTCCAATACATAACTATTGCCAGTGTTTGTATGGCCATTTACAGGTCAAAATTCCTTGAAAAAGACACAATTGCAGTAGTTAAGGAGCAGAAAAAAGAGATGTTCAGTAAGGAGTCTATAGCATGGTTAAGTTCGTGCCCTAATGTTCGACACGCATTAAACGGTGGCGAGGTCACAATTTGTAGAGCCAAAGTCGATGGGTACGACTACAAGACTAAAACCGTGTATCAGTATCACGGTTGTTTCTGGCATGGTTGTTCCGAATGCTACTCAGGTGATACTATCAACAATGTCAACAATGAAACTATGGATGACTTGCTTACAAAAACTATAGAGCGAACACAAGCTCTTAAAAATTCCGGGTACAAGGTTGTGGAGATGTGGAGCTGCAAATGGAAAAATTCTAAAGACTACAAAAGGAGTCTAGATAAAACCATAGATGTTGTAGAGGTAGTAGAGCCACTAAACCCCAGGGACGCATTCTTCGGTGGTAGAACAAACGCCTCAAAGTTAAAGGTTTCTGGTAAGAAGCTGAGATATATAGATATATGCAGTTTATATCCAACAGTTATGTTTTATGACTGGTACCCTGTAGGTCACCCTAAAAAATATTTAAGCCAGAAAAATACAATAAAGACTGGTTTGGCCTAGTTAAATGTAAGGTGCTTCCTCCAAGAGGTTTGTATCATCCAGTGCTTCCGGTAAAGCTAGATAAGCTGATGTTCTCTCTGTGCGGGAAATGTGTAGAAGAGAAGACTGGCTATTGTAATCATGGTGATAAAGAGAGGGCGCTTCTTGGAACTTGGACTACAATCGAACTTAATAAGGCTCTTGAGAAAGGCTACAAAATACAGGAAGTTTACGAAGTATGGCATTTTGAAGAGAAAAGTAATGAGCTTTTCAAGGACTATATTAAAACCATTATGAAAATTAAGCTAGAAACTAGTCCTTGGGATGGTGATTACAAATCTAAAGAAGAATATGCCCGAGTAATAAGAAAAAAAACAAGGTATAAAGCTTGATATTGACAAAATTAAACCCAACGCTGGTAAACGAGCTGTTGCTAAAATATGCTTAAATTCTCTTTGGGGGAAAGTTTGGTCAGCAGCAAAACATGTCACAAACAGAGTTCATTGATGATCCTAAGAGGTGGTACGAATTGTTATTAGACGATAAGATAGAAATTACTAATGAAATGTACATCAATGAGGAAGTAATTGAGGTAACATACCACTACAATGATTTCTATGTAGAAAATAGCACAAATACGAACATATTTGTGGCAGCTTTCACCACTTCCAATGCTAGAATAAGATTATACGATATGCTTGATAGATTAGGAAAGGCAGTAGTTTATTATGACACTGATAGTGTTGTTTACATAGATGATGGAACAAACACCGTAGAGATCGGTTGTATGCTCGGCGAATGGACTGACGAATTCGGAAAAGATGATTACGGGGTTGAATGGATAAGCACAGGCCCTAAGAGTTATGCGTACGAAACATATAAAGGCAAACAGGTTACCAAGATCAAAGGATTTACTCTCAACCACGAAAATGCCAAAAAACTTAACATGAAGACAATGACCGAGTTAATACAAGATTCTAATAATAAGGTCGTTATAAGCAATAACATGATAACAAGAGATACGAAAACAAAAAGCCTTGTAAATAAAAATATTGCCAAAGAATTTAAAGTCGACTACGACAAGCGTTTCATCCAGAAAGAAGACAACATAATTGATACACTTCCTTGGGGGTACTAAATATAATAGTGTACATATTATTTTATAGCTATTTACACCCTTGTTTTAGCCATTATTTTATCCTTAATTCGTTAAAAAGTTACTAATAATTTTAGCCTTAAATTTAGCCATTATTCTGCCCATTGTTTCTAAAAAAAGTTATTAGAAATTTTAGCCTTAACTTTAGCCCTTGTTTTATCCATAATCTTTTAAAAAGTTACTGATAATTTTAGCCTTGTTTTAACCATTATTTTGAAAAACATCGTTAGAATTTTCAATGGTTAATTTTAGCCATTATTGTAGGTGTCTATAGGATAAATTTGTGTTACGTTTTATAGGTGGAGGTACCCATAATTTTGTCATTTACATTTTAGAGTCACTTTTATGGTTACTTTTAACCCTATTTTATTAAAAATAACATTGGTAATTTTATGGATACGTTAACCATAACTTTTCATAGTTAATTTTTATGGATAGATTAACCATAACTTTTGATTGTGTTTCATGGTTACCTTTAACCATAATTATCTTGGTTAATTTTTTGTTAAGTTTAATGGTTAATTTCAACCAGAATTTAGAAAAAATTCTGGCAATTTAAAGGTTATTTTTAACCATAATTTGTTTTTATGGTTACGTTCTGCCATAAAGTAATACGAAATATTATGGTTACTTGTAACCATAATTGTTTGGAAGATTTATAATGGTTAAGATAACCATATGTTCGATCAATAATTTCTAAATGATGTTTAAGGTCACTTTGTCCATTATTTTTTAATAGAATTTTAATGGTCACTTTATCCATTAATTTTTAATAGAATTTTAATGGTCACTTTGTCCATTATTTTTAATAGAATTTTAATGGTCACTTTATCCATTATTTTAATAGAATTTTAATGGTCACCTTGTCCATTATTTTTAATAGAATTTTAATGGTCACTTTATCCATTAATTTTTAATAGAATTTTAATGGTCACTTTGTCCATTATTTTTAATAGAATTTTAATGGTCACTTTATCCATTAATTTTTAATAGAATTTTAATGGTCACTTTGTCCATTATTTTTGATAGAATTTTAATGGTCACTTTATCCATTAATTTTTAATAGAATTTTAATGGTCACTTTTGAACCACACTTAATTGGCTGTCCCAAACCTACGCCTATACTACTCATGTCCGCATCAGGTGAGTTTAGCAATTCTTCCACTGTGATTGGGTCATCTGATGCATCATGCCTCTTGGCTAGGTTACAAGTGAGGCACTTGATCTGTTGTTGCCCACCTTGCTTTACTGCCAGTCGTTCTGATCCCCTTGGCACTTGTCGGATTTCAGAACATCCATGTACGCAAGCAATGTCTTCTCTGGCCGGTCTTGGCACTTCTCTCTCGGAAGGTGGAGCATTTTCATCATTGTTTCTCCTGCCGTCATTCGCTTGTATCCCTTCTTCGTGCATCTCACCAGGTTCATCGTCGAGTTCAAGTTCAATGGTGGGGTTATCATTAAACGTCTTTGCCACAAAGTTGTCACAGAGTTCACTTGCCGTAGTTATGCAGGGGAAACAGTTTTCATCAAATGTGACATTGCGGCTTGTAAAGATGCGGTCTGTCTTCATGTCTCACAGATTGTATCCTTTAACACCATTGGGATATCCTATCAGGATGCACTCAATCGCCTTTGGGTCCAGCTTGCTTATTCTTCGTTTTTCGGGTTCTATGCTCCAAGTCTTACAACCATACACCCGAAGGTGGTCCAGCTTGACCTTCTTTCCAAGCCAGAGTTTGGCCATCTATTGCGCTGGATGGGCACATGTTCCTGATGTGACAAGTAGTATGTAGCACATCAGCCCAAAGAGACTTCGTGACCCCTGACTGGATCAATAGGCATCTTGTCATGTCAAGCAGCGTCTGTTTCATTCTCTCAGCAACACCATTTTGCTGAGGCGTGTCTGGGACAGTCAGCTGTCGTTGGATACCGTGATTCATCAGGTAACTGTCAAATTCCCTGCTCAGGTATTCTCCATTATCACTGCGCAGGGTTTCGATCATTGTTCCATGATGATTCTCAGCTTCACGCCTATACTCGTCAAATTTACTAAGTACCTCATTCTTCTTCCTCATGGGATACACAGCAGTATGTCGTGAGTAGTCGTCTACAAATGTCACAAAGTACTTGGATCCCCCTTTAAAAGTCGGTGTGATCTTCCCTACAACATCAGAATGGATCAGCTGGAGTGGAGCAGTGACTCTGGTCGCATCGTCGGTACAAGTGTCACAATTCTCCTGCATTCTCTCATCTATGCCCAACTTCTTCACGGCCTTGTGATGGAGGTGTCCTAGTCGTCTATGCCATAAGTTGTCAGGGTTGGTTATAGCCAGTCTCGTCGATGGGGTAGACTCGTCCACAGCATACAGTCTTCCACTTC
This sequence comes from Meconema thalassinum, assembly GCA_946902985.2. Lineage (NCBI taxonomy): Eukaryota > Metazoa > Arthropoda > Insecta > Orthoptera > Tettigoniidae > Meconema > Meconema thalassinum. Next base: position 957,241,559 of record OX336389.2, on the reverse strand, counting down.
GCTTTGTTGTAAGGACGACTACTCCATCCTTATCTGCTACAGTGGCCATGCCATTACCAAAGCTGACAGTATAGCCCATCTCTTCAATTCTTCCCACGGAAAGCAAGTTACCGCTCAGGTCCGGTACATGGAGAATATCATCTAAGGTGAGAAATGAATCTTTGTCCGTCTGATCTAGTTTGATTTCTACTCTTCCAGTTCCACTGACCTTGATGGTTTCCGTATTGGGCACCTCAACCCTTGTTTCACATGGTTTTAAGTTGCTCATTTTTTCTCTCGATGATGTCATGTGGTCAGTAGCTCCACTGCCAAGATACCAAATAGATGAAACATGATGGCCACCCACCTTCGCACACATTGCCCTATGGAATGCTATCTTTGCTTGTAGTTTCGGCTGCTGGCTCTTCGATTCTTCATTATCTTCAGGACAGTTCCTTGCAATGTGACTAAGCTTTCCACAACAGAAGCACTTCACAGGTCGTCGTCGGCTGTCATTAACTTTATTTGGGTCTGCTCTTTTCCTGTCTTGTTCGGGAACTCCATCCTGCTCAGGTGGTCTCACATTGTTGTGCTTCCAGCTAGGTTTATCACGCTGCTTCGTGATCAGTGCCTTTGGTTCATCATCACCACTTCCTCTTTCTTCATCACGACGGATCTTCCGCTTTTCTTCAACAAGCAACCTTGACTTGACTCTTTTCGTCGTGAGGTCCTCTTCATCTTGTTCAAGGTTGAGAATTAGCGGTTCATACGTTTAAGGAAGACCCATCAACATCACCAACGCAACCTCTCGGCCACTGAATCCATGGCCTGCACTTGTTAGTCTCCTGTGGATCTCCATTAGCCTCCCAAGGTAGCTCTTCATCTCCTCACCTTTTTTCATTGATGTTGAAGGAGTCCCTCATCAGCTGAATTGTGTGCAGTAGACCGTACTTTGAGTTCATGTCCCTTAACGTTTCCCATGCCTCCTTTGCTCTGGTACACATGCCAATGACATCTAGGTAATTGTCATCAACCACAAGAAACAGAAACGTTAGTGCCTTGTTGCTGGCCTTCTTCTGCTCATTTGTCAAAGCAGCTGTGCCAAATCCAGGATCAACGGCTTCTCAGCATCCCTTCTGCACCAGTACTGCTCTCGCACGAATTGACCACACGTGGTAGTTGTCTGATGATAATTTAGGGATTTTATATTCGTCGGACATTGCCATGGTGCCTCTTGGTCAGAAAATCACAATAGTCACTTGGAAGTTCCGGGTCTTCTAAAGTCCGTGTCACTCGATATATCGTGGTCGTGAGCGTCTAGTAGAATCGATTCCTGTTCGATATATCGTAGTTGCGAGCGTCGTCTAGTAGAACCGATTTCTGTTCGATATATCGTAGTTGTGAGCGTCGTCTGTAGAATTGATTTCTGTTCGATATATCAAGCGTCACTTTCGATTATTGAACTTACGGTCACTTAAATGGAGCGGAAATCGTCTGCTATAATCTATTAGATATAACGGTTGCGTCGTTAGCGTGGATTTGAATATGAAATTTGCATAGATTTAATTTAGATCTGCGCGGCGTCTCGCATTTCACCAATCTCTTGCGGGTTGATATACGTCGTCTATCAACAACCAACAATTTCACATAACAGTCTTCCCACACTCGATTTGTACTAACCTCGTTTCTGGCGTACCGCGTAGCTTGTTAGGCTTGTCGTTATTCCTCTCATTTAACCAAGGAAGCAATTCGAAGACGTCTTCTTTCGCTTGCAGTGTTTATACGTCAACTGGGCACGTAACCTGTTAGTTCTGAACACTTGGTGGTTATTTGCATATTGAGTTTATATACGGAGCTCATACAAGCACGTCTTGCGCGCGGTCAAACTTCGCGAGACAGTCACATGGAACACACAAAGTAAGTTTCCGCTGCCTAGCGGTGGATATGAGCACTCACTGAATTACTAGCATGGTTGCCAATAATGGGCGCAATTGTTCTTAGCACTAACATATTACACAGCTAGAATTGCAACCCTGTACAGTTCGGAGTGTTAATTGTGCTAAATGACATAATTTGAATGAGGTCTGCTTAAATCATCATCTTACATTTGTCATGAAAAATACATAAGGGAAAAATATCATATGTCATAAACATCCGGGTCCTAGTTGTGATATTCAACAAGTTCGGATTGTATTCTAAAAATTTTCCGCAAATTTACTCCAAACATTATCCGCAGCTTATCCGCTATCCGCACAGCCATGCAAACTATATCCGCATCCGCGCAGGGCTTTAGACAACGAAAATATACATTTAGTCAATAAAATAATTACTTATGTAATTCAATGTACCGGTTCCAGTCACAATATGACCTTCATCAGCGAATGTCATTAATATTTATAAATAGATACAAAAATGAAGTTGCAAGTTTGTGTGATAATGTGATAAAGGCAAAACAATTTTCTAAGCATTTCTAATAATTTTCAGCGAGTAATAATTAATTTTATAAAAAGTTTGAGGTTCAAAACTATTTCTAAAATATTAACTATTGAAATTATTTTAAAAACACTAAAAACTAATAAATCCAGATCTGTTACAAATTTTGATTAATATGGAAAACTATTTCTTCATAAGCAGCTCGACGTACAGTAGGTATTGCCAATGTTGTGGACACGATGTGTGGGTACAGTGTAAAATTTTGACTATTGATGTAGGAATAATGTAGTTTATATTATTCTCATTTGTAAACGTGAAAACATCACTTTATAATCACGTTGCTGCGATATTGCTAATCAAGAAATTCTGTTGTTAGAGGCTAATATTTGAGCATGTCGAATAGATTTTAGCATGGATTCCATGGGTCTAGCCATGGATCAGATTTGCTGTTAAAGTGCGCGATCAGGAACTTTTTCTTTACGTCGCTTTGGGCTTCTTTAAATGTGCATATCTGTGTCACTGGGTGTCCGTTTCGTTAAATACATTTCGGTACATAGGAGTTTCTGCAACTATGATGCAGATAAAGCCATCAAGATAGGCAGATTTTGAGAGTCAATAGTAGCCTAATGGCAGTAAGAACATGGAGAGCAAAACATATCTTTCTCTCACATAATATCAATATTGTAACTCACGATTCAATCGACCGCCAGACGCTCTTCACTGTACTGCAAGAACGAGGTGTAGAGTACAACACCCGCACCCTCATTGAACAGACTCTAACAGTCACCACCTCTAAGGTGAAGTTCAGGGGAGAACTCTCTAGGAATTTCCAGATCAAAACCGGAGTACGGCAGGGGGATGGCCTTTCCCCTATTTTATTTAATCTTGTGCTTGATAAAGTCATCAATACTTGGGAATATGCACTGAGGAATCTGGGAATCAAACCGGTGACCATTGGAGCTGGAACTCATAAAATCGACATCAGATGCTTGGCTTTTGCAGATGACATAGCAATCCTAACCAACAACTCTACGGATGCTGTTATTTCTGTCCAAGCACTACACGAGATAGCGATGAAGGCAGGTTTACAAATATCGTATGACAAAACCAAGTATTTTGAGAGTCGTCATTACAGAAAAGCCCCTTCAACAACTGCATATGGAACAATTGGGAATGTTGATTGCTTCCGTTATCTCGGCGAATGGGTCCACCCGAATGGCAGAGATGGCACTTCAATCTCGGCGAGGTGCACTAAACTCAATCACGTAATCGCTACAACAAGAGGTGTATTTCAAAAAAAAATAATGCAAAGATCTGTCATTATTAAACCGTTATTAGACAGTTTTTATATGCAGTAGAGACCCTCTTGATGAATAAGAAAGGCAACGTGGATGATTCGGAGAAAGTCGAGAGACGTATCCTTCGAAAAATCCATGGACCAAGATTGCTTCCAGATAGCTCTTATCGACTTAAAGCAAACACCGAACTATACCGTCAGTTGGAACCAACCACCACTATTATGCGACGGAGACGACTAAAATTCTACGGGCACCCCTTCCGGATGGAGACTGATAGAATCACCAAGAGGATCTTAAAATTCATTACCGGCTACACGACTGGCAGCTTGTGGCTTAATAAACTGACATTCTCTCCCCACATTGACCATATCAAATCTCGCGCAATGCGCAGTCTCGGAATTCTATTACAGATTCACAGAAATTAAAGACCTCACTGCACTTAAATTATACTTCACCACATATGTTCTCCCTATCCTAGATTTCTCTTCCCCAATTTGGTCAACTTCGGCTATAACCAATATTTCTAAATTGAACAGTGTCTTTAATTTCTTCATATCAATAGTCAAAGCTCGCAATCCTTCACTAAGGCAGTTTGCCAAATCCGACATTCTAAATCAGTTCAATGTACTCGACCTGAGAAGCCGCTTACAATTTACTGACCTGTGTTTCCTACATAAAGTTATGAATGGTTACACAAAATGTAACATGCTCTTAAGCTACTTCCCACTCCATGTTCCCTCCCGTTCAACACGTCAGAACCATTTACACCATATACCTCGCCCACGACTTGAAGTACAGAAGCGCTCTATCTTCCACCGTCTACCTACCCTTAGCAACTCCCTTCCAAATATTGACATATTCTCTCCCTATAGAACATTCAAACATAACATTAGAAGATCCCTTTCATCCTCGATGCCTACCCCCTCACCCTCCTAATCACCCACTACCCCAATCACTCCCTGCATCTTTCCCGAGATTTGTCCCTTGCTGCCATCACTGCCAATTGTTACCTGTTATTGTTGTTGTTATTGTTGTTATTTTTGTTAATATTATTTGAAATTGTTAAAATATTAGTGTAAAATGACCTATCATGGTTGTATCTAGTAATTATTAAATAAATTAAAAAAAAAAAAAAAAAAAAAACAAGACTTGAATAACTCTGGGATTGTTGACTGTGATATTCTTGACCGTTCCAAATTTTGTGATAGTGTTAACTCTTGGTCCCCACCACCCAAAGTGATTGAGACCCGACCACCCCTCACACAGGAGAGGAAGGACAAGTTATTGGCTGGACTGAGGAGATATTGGAAAACAAAGAAAGCGTCGCAGAAGCACTACGGTAGTCATAAGCGCTCCTTAGTGGGCTTAAATCACTAATAATAAATCAACATTATAAGCATTCGCATATGGACATGATACCACTGCGTCATTTCAGTTTTAATATTTAGTTCCCGTTTTCAATATATATTTTTTTAATTGATTTTTTTCAATTGTTTTGTGTTGGAAAATATAGTTAAAATAGTTTTCATACAAAGAGAATGTTTATTTAATTATAGCTTTTTATGAATAATAATAATAGAAATATTATTTTAATAATGTACACAACTACCGTACTGTATTAATGAACTCCTCCAGATAGAAATCCTGCGTACGCCACTGCTGATAACCTGTGTTATTTAGGTGTCTGTAGTAGTAGTAGTGTGTGTATTTGTTAATCAGGTAAGGATTTGGAAGGAGGCAGCCGTGCCCTTAAATTAGGAACCATTCCGTTATTTGCCTGGAGTAGAAGTGGAGAAACCACGGAAATCCACTTCTGATATGGCTGTGGTGGAAATCGACCCACCTCTTCTCATTTTTGCCTCAAGAGGCTGAGAAGTCAATAGTTATAGAGTAGTGGTTTTCATTTTCATATTCGTTATCCTTATCATTAGGGGCATATGACCTAGATGTGTTGCCTTATAAAGCAACAACACTACTGTCACCTAATATTAAAGCACACCAACTGGCGTAGCTCAGATCCTAAAAGAACTGTACTAATCACAGATGTACAAATATATTCAACACATATACGATTCCTAATGCAAGCGCCAAAATTCGAACCTGGGGTTTCCGGAAGACTACGTAAACATCCGATAGAGTAACTTTCATTCTAAAGTCGTCTAGTTTTTGGCTGTAATATTATGAAAATTGAGCATACGTTTCATTGCACATGAAACCTTTCCGAATTCATTAACTCCCAGCGACAACATGCTCAACTCATAAGATCGTAGAAAGTGGTAGCCTATTATCTAACAGATGGGAAGACAGAGAGGATGCTCGCTTACAGATAGTTATGGTATGGTGCGTACATGGCACAGATATTCATGATTGCAAGAGAGAGTTCGATAGAATACAGCGCCAAGTGCCAGCAAGGAATTCTCCACCAGATAGGTGGAAGTGATAGTTGTTTTAAGGGGAAAAACCTCTAGGTCATCTACTCCTTACTACTGTATGTAAATGATAGTGAAAACGAAATGAAATTAAAAACTACAAACAAAGTTAACCACTGACTTACAACTGTTGTTGTTTCATTTTAGGAGCTTTGCGACATTGTGGTCATGTAGCCCCGTGCACTTGGGTGTGTGTAGAATTTGTAGGATAACCTGTGTCACTGTGATGCATGTACTAGTGTGTGTATTTGTAATTGAGGTAGGACTTGGGTAGGAAGCGGTCGTGGCCTTAAGGTAGGTACCATCCTGGCATTTACCTTGAGTAGAAGTGGGAAACCACGGAAAACCAGGATGGCTGAAGTAGGAATCGAGCCCACCTCTTCTTAGTTTTGCCTCATGTGGCTAAGTCTACCCCTTTCCAGCCCTCAGACCAGAATGAAAGTTTTTTTGCAAAGCCGGCAATCGAACGCGGGCCTCCGCGGTGTCAGCCTAGAATGCCAGCCACTACGCAACGAGGCGGACTATTTCAGCTTTGATACAGTATTTATGAATTAACTGGAACAATACTAAATAAAGGTAGTTAAGAGGGATCTCAAACAAGATGTACACGGGGCTGTTGACATCGATGCCACAACAACAACAACAACAACAAAAACTCAGTTTTTGACCAGGAGAGCTCAGTGTGCGCGCGTCAAGGTTTAACTTACGCTCGAACTAAGGAGACAAAAAATTGTTTTGAATTCCCTCGTCAATGATGCTTGACATTCTTGTCTCTGGTTTCCTCATTTTAAAACCAGGAAAATGCCACAATGTTGCCTTTCTCCTAGTCCAGAATGAGAAGATCTCGAAGTTCCGTCCCTTATATATCAACAATCATCATCATTAATCCTAGTCCAAATCAATTGCAGACACACACACCAGTAGAGAAACCTTAATAACACAGGCTATCAGAGAGATACATAACCTCAAAAACTCCAAAAAGTAACACCAACTGGAATTGGAGATGTGATTTGTAGAATTCTGAGGCATGTTCGTGGCGATATTTTGCCTCATTAGTTTCCTAATAGACCGTACATTCACCGCGTAGTTTCACCCGCCAGTGCCTGGGGATAAAGATATTTATTTTTTGTCCATTTCCTCTCAAGCACCAGTAAATGCCTTCGTCTGTGCTGAATGACCCTGGGCTTCCCACGCACAGGAAATACATGTCCGGCTAGGTCTACCAAGAGTCCGAGTAGTAGCTTGCACTTTTGGCTATCACTGCTGTGGAGGTCCGGGTTTGATTCCCGACTCTGCACAGAAATTTAATTCTGGTCTGAGAGCTGAAACGGGGTACACTCAGTCTCGTAAGCAAAACTGAGAAGAGGAAGGTAGGCCTACGATTCCCACCTCAGCCATCCTAGAAGTGGTTTTCCGTGGTTTTCCCCTTCTGCTCCAGGCAAATGACTAATTTAATGCCACGGTCGCCTTAGTAACAAATACACAAATAACACAAGCTATCAGAGAAATACACTTGCACATCTAAGTAGACGGGGCAAAATGACCACGAAGTCGCAAAGCCTCTAATTGAATCGACAACAGCAGGTTTACCTAGATGCACTTGGTTTAAATTCAGTTTGGTTATTGCTGTTGTTTCTAATTAACTTTAGAGTCCACCTTGTTGTGGAGTTGCGTTGTGGCTAGCATTCTTGGCTGAGACCGCGGAGGACCGAGTTTGATTCCTGGCGAAGCCAATAAATTTCATTCTGGTACGGGTCTGAGAGCTGTAACGGGGTACACTCAGCCTCGTGAGGCAAAACTGAAAAGAGATGGGTTCGATTCCTACCTCAGCCATCCTAGAGTGGTTTTCCGTGGTTTCCCACTTCTACTCCAGGAAAATGCCGGGATGGTACTGTACCCGATATCCTGATAGTAGGCTGTCAGATATCCGCCCCCTCAATCGGATTGCCAATAATCAAACGCACCGGCATAGCTACATCAATGAAAATGGCACTGACAGATACTATCGAGATTAGAGCACAATAGTTAACAAGAAAATCATTGTGGAACACACCAAAATATACGAGGGTTCATACTTACCTTTACTTACCTCTTAAATATATCTCGGGGACTGGGCTGTCAACTGGATCACTTAAAGTATGCCCACACAATAACCTCCACCATGATATTTAAAATGAACCAGAACGGAGTCGAGAAACTTTAAACTGCACAATAATTTATTTCACATAAAGAATGATTTTAACAAAAATGAAACAACAAAATCCACGTGGCAATCAGAAGCCATCGACCACATAACCATGTCCTCCTGTAGGACCTGTATTCTCTACATATAATGTTTCAGCTTTCTCAAGCTCATAGCAACGTAAAAATAATAATGCACTTGGAATGGAAACGGGATTTGGGATGAGACACATATATCAATTGTTTTGCGTGTTTATATACTTCACATTTTATTTATAGCCACAAGGCTATTATGGAGCGTCCTTGGCCTCTGTAACACAGTTGTCCGGGCCAGCTGCAAGGCACCTGCATTGTCAAAGCGGACTCCCGTTCGTTCAACCCTAGCATAAGCGTGTTACCTCAGAGCTCGGCTCTCCTTTTCAAATACGTAAATGTTCACATCTCAACTGAAATATTATCACGCAAATGTCTTACATGCTTCATTCAAACACCAGTGGATTCCTCCAACAATCCCAAATCATGTTTAATTGTTCAAACCACTTGCTTAATTAGCGTTATTTAGAGTATAAAAAAAACTCTAAATGTTAATAACAAAAGTTCACTAATTATTTATAACAATAATAAATTGTTTATAACAATGTCAAATGACCATTGAAAATTTTATACACGCCTGTATTAATCACTATCATTTCAAATTATTTAACAAAGATATTTACAAAATTATTTTACAATATTATATTAATTGTATTATTTATACAAGGAATACATTAAACCACACGTTTATCCGGTTGATAATTACACAAATCGTGGTGATATAATCGACCAATGAAGGTTAGTTATATTTAACTGTCAAATTCAGGTTTAATAAGGTTTAATAATAATTATTAATATTTGTGACGGTAACCTCCATTCAAAATCTTTATCTCAAATTATTTAACACTCTTGTTAATTTTAACAGTATCTTCATATGAATAATCTTTCAAAGAACAAGAACAAGAACATTCAGCGGGAAAATACTTCGCTTATAACGCACAAAATTACACAACAATTGGCCCAAAATTCATCATATATCTTCATATATATGGCATAAAAATCTTCCAAACTACACACAAAAACCTCCACTTATTAATTCATCAACTTCATTAATTATTGTGGGAACCTCCTTCATTATTCAAGGGCATTACTCAACAGCGACTTTTACACGTCCACTGAACTAACGATTATACATCCATTGTTCCTCTTTAAGAATTCTTATATTCATCAATTGTAATAATGACTGTTATTATTTAACCTTCGTGGGTTTCATTCATGAATCGATATGAAGTAAAAATTTGCCAATCACAAATAAATTTAATAGCAAATACGATTAGACACTCCTGCCTGGTCTATCAAAATTGAGATTAACATCTTCAAAGTAACGCAGTATAAAAATACTATCTTCAAACAAAGATCATCTAAACTGCAAAATAGTCGAATAGAATACAATCAGACTGTGGAATGCAAACATTATTGTTCCAATCTAGAATTGAGAAAAACTCCTATCAAATGTTCATTACTATAGTGTATTCAATAAATTGTAATCAACGTTCATATTTCATAAAATTGTCTATAATGCAATGATAAATGTCTATGTTGCAATCATGTTCATAAGACGACTAGTATTTCAAAGATCGTCGATATCGAAATAGATGTTAACGCTCTAAAATCTTTTAATTATTCTTCTTTCTTGAGGATGACAGAAAATTGGTCAAAGTAATTTACTGAATAGAATTACTTTAATAAAATGACACGCTGTCTGAATTCAAATCTGCCATAGCAAATCGTTAACTTTACAGTCAAATCGTGACTACAAAAATATGCAAATTACTGAAAGAATCTAAATCATCAGTCTCAACTGATCCAAAATTATTAAGTATGCCAATGACATAGCAATGTCTCAAAAATCGAAGAAAAAGGCATAAATCATCGAAGTGTACTGAGTACAGAAATATCAATCAAGAAAATGGGGCAAAAGATAGGACAGAAAATATGGGAAGAATGGTTGCTCAGATATCGCTACAAGACTCAAATAATACAAGAAACGTTCACGACTACCTTATCTGTTGATTGAAGTTCCAGAGGAAAGTTTTCAAAGAAAACTGCTGTTGGTTCCACTTCACCAGCGTAAAGATGTGCTCCGTCCTCGAATTTGGAATCAGCGTCCTCGGAGAATCGAACTGCTTCCTCCTCCGAAATTGCACTGCTCCGTGGATACGAAAAACATCCTTCTGGCAAAACTCTTCTTTGTGCGCCGGGACAACCCTGGCCTCTCTTGAAAGTTCTCTGAAGTTCTAGCAGGAATTCGCCATGAAGTTTAATGTAGTTATTTCCGCAGAAATATTCATAGTTGTGGAGTATGAAAATATTTCCACTGTTATCTGGTATAATTCAGCGATGGATTCACGATGCATGAGTGTAGTTGGATGTTCACTACATGCTCGCTTTTGTAGAAAGACGATTAACGAAGTTCCATGCTGTTACTTTACTCCAATGATATATGTCCCAATTGCATTAAAGCCTTAGCCTTCCATCTCAACTACTGTTATAATCATTGAAAGCACTGCAAGATTATAATGTTCCATAGTCAAACGTATCGTTGTAATAGCAAACGTATTCTCCAATATCACTGTTGCACTCCACGTGTCAGCCGTAGTGTATAATGTGGAATTTTAAAAGTGTTTCTCATGTGGCGAGAAAATCACTTTTGTTGGCAGCCTTAAAGTTCCAATATCTTTCGAAGTTTTTTTTTTTTTTTTTTTTTTTTTAGCGTATGGCTTTTAGTGCCGGGAGTGTCCGAGGACATGTTCGGCTCGCCAGTTTTGTAGCTGCTTCGAGACGGACACCCAATGGGTGAGCTACAAGTACCGTTGGGGAGGGAAGGAGGGGAATTGGAATGTAAGGACGAGGAGTTGGAAGGTAGCGGCTGTGGCCTATAGTTAGGGACCAACCCCGGCATTTGCCTGGAAGGAAGATGGGAAACCACAGAAGACCATCTTCAAGGTTGCCGGCGGGGGGATTCGAACCTCCTCGCCTCCCGGATGTGAGCGACTGCCATCAGTCATGCCGTAACCACCACGGCTAACTCACCCGGTATCTTTCGAAGTATAACTGTGAAATTGTTCAAATCTTCTACACACCTCAATGTTATACTGCCCAACAGAATTATAATACAGGCTGAAGTTAGCGCTTGATATCTTGACTGGAGGAAACGTTAATGTGAGCGTTTCAACTTCACCTAGTTTCGAGCAGCGTAAAATGGAACTGCTCCGAGTTCGTTCGATGCGCCGGACTTTAACCACGCTAAAGACAACTTACTTCACTGAATCACTTGAAAATAACTATATATTACTAGAAATATATATGCGATCTGACATATGAGATCTGAGAGCTCCTCTCTCCTGTGCACGACCTTTTATCAACTTCTGAAGGGGAGTATCCATCCCTTCCATAGCCTGTTGCTGCGTCATTGCTGGAAGTTTTAACTTTGGCTATACTTGACGGATTTTCAAATTTCAAAAATTCAAAATTAATTTCTTCAAAATTCCAAATCAATGCCACAACTGAAAATAGATTTCCACAAATCTGCATGCCAAAAGTAATTAAATATCGTAGTTTCAGCAATCTCCGTCTTCCTTCCAAACTATCGTTCATTGGTTCGAGTCTCTCCTCCAATAGCGTAGCTTCTTCCTTAGCACAATACCTTGTTTCCTGCGACTGCGTCGTAAATCTCGGATCTTTCTCGAACAAAATCATGACGTCACCAAGAATCTCAGCTCAATCAGCCTACTGGCATGAAATCTGCGTCATCCGTGCCTACGTCATGAATATCCACGTCATAACTATGACATTCATAACTTTACTCATATTTGCCAATACAGCCATCGTGGTCTCAATATAATTCAATTTCCGGGGGCATTCTCCCTTCACCACGTTTTAAAAACAGTTGCAAATTGTTTTTAAACTCTGTGTTATAAATATCTCAATTCACTTGAACACGAAATTGAATTATATTCTACTCTTGTATGATATTTCCTTTATGTTCCTTAATCATAAGTCTCTTCTTCTCTGGTTTGTGTGTGGCTAATGCATTCTCTCCTCTCTACTTTCTCTTCTGTCCTGAATATCTGTTTTCCAAGTTCTGCTGACTTGTAGAAAGACCAGGATCGATCACTACATCCTGTCTTTTCTTTTGATTTTCAGCTTCCTTTTCTCGTAATTCCTTCAGATACTGCTGACTTTCTTTCTCTCTTTCTTGATACTTGTCGGGTGTCATAACCTGACCTTGAGAATTCTGATTCTGATTCTGGTACTGGTTATTTCTGTTATAATTTCGATTATAACCATTGTTGTAGTATCTACCTCTTCCGTTGTTGTAATTCCCTCTATTATTATTCCAGCCCCGTCTTTGCTGATATGGACGGTAACCTTGGGATCTGTGGTTGCGGAAATAATTATTCCTGTGAGGACCTACATTTTCAGTTTTTCCTTCCTCAGGCTTATCAGTTTGTTGCACTTGATCCATGTAGACCGTATTAACGTCTTTGAATTCGTGCCTCTGACCTTTTTGTACCAAATTTGGCATTGGACTCGTGTAGTCAAGCCTTCTCAACAATTCCTCCATACTTGTCAAATCTCTAATGTTTGACGATATGATCAGTCTTCTTACCTCCACAGGCAGCATACGTGAAATCGCATCTATCAACTGCTCTGTTGACAATGGGGGTTGCAAAAATCTCAAGCGTGATAGTTGACTCGTGAAGAAATCAGCGTACCGTGTTGGAAGAGTACCTGAATACTTCCTCGAGTATACTTCAGCTCTTAGTGAATTCTGAGCTTCTATTGACCAGAATCGTTTAATCAGTGCCTCTGCAAATTCGTCAAAATTGCTGAAAGTGTACCGAAATGCTCTAAACCATTCGAGGGGTCCTCCAGCTAGAAATCTTTCTACGATTCTCATCTCTCTCTCTCTAGGAATGTGGGCTTCTATGAAATAGTCTTTAAGATTCCTGATATATTCGATCGGTGTGAGACTATCAGTGTTGCTAAATTTTTGAGGTTTGTCTTCAAAATTCCGGATGACTGTCACATTTCTCGGATATGAATCCATATAATTCCTCCCACTATCACGATACTTCCATTCGGGTTCAATATTCCGATCCTCTTCTTCTTCTCTGAATCTGGATATACGTTCCTCAGGACTAATATCTCTCTCTTCAATATTAAGGTGACCTCTTCTCACGTAATTTCTCTCCTCTTCACCAGTCAATCCTTCGGTATCCTTGTCTGTGATTTCCGTGATGACTTTCCTAATCAACTCTTCCTTATAGGTTTCCATCATGCTAGCTTCTCCTAGTTTCAAATTCTGCAGCTTGCTCGTAGTTTCATTAACATCAGAGACAACCTTATGAATTTGTTCCTTTAATGTTTGCACGTCCTGACCTATCTGTGTTCTATCCTCTACCTGCTTTTCGGATAGCGAATCCATCCTTACATTCAAGTCTTTCCTAATCTGAACTACTTCGTTATTAATGTCTACTTGTGTACTGGCAAGTTTTCTTTCAATTCGTTCCTGAATCTGATCTACATGTTCCCCACTTGACCTGTTCCATTCATCTGTCCACACTGTTACATTTGCAGTTAACATTTCTGCAATATCTACTTCGATGTCCTCCTTAAGTAAACGATTGTGATCTAATACTTGGGTTCTCATGACCTCTACATCGTATTTTAAACCAGCTAAAGAAGCTGTTGTCCTGACAGACTCGTCAACTAACCGAGTTGTTAATGCACTAATGTTACGAGTACAAAGTGTTTTTGAAGTTTCAATTTCCTCCCTAACTTTGTTGACATCAGTCTGAACTTTAGCAATGTCTACAAAAACAGTATTGACTTCTACTTGTATTTTATTGATATCGCTTTGCATATCGTTAACATCTGAATGAATATTATTGATGTCTACTTGAACATTTGACACATCAGTTCGAACATTACTAACCTCTCTTTGAACTTCTTCTACTTTATCCTGTACAGTAGCAACATCATTCCTTACAACAATTACTTCAGCTCTAGCACATGAAATATCACCCCGGACATTAGCAACATCAAGATTCAACATGGTAAGATCTTTTTGTACCTTAGACACATCAATTTTAACATCAGAAACATCTTTGTGAATGTCACTCACGGCATTCTCGATTCCCTGGGTACTGATCTGTAAACGCGACACATTATTCTCTAAGTTTACAGAACTGGTCTGAAGAACTTTCAAACTTTCATCCAGCATCTGCTTTACACTTTCATTCATGCTAGCTTTCAAATTAGCAGACATATTATTAGCATTCTCCTCCATTCGACTAGTATTCCTAGCTTCCATTTCCTGCATGCTGTTATTCATGCTAGCTTTCATCTCCCTAGCACTTTCATTCATGCTAGCTTTCAACTCCTCTAACATCATTCTCATACTCTCATCTGCCATTTCAATAATATTTCAATAATAAACTGATTTAGGGACATATATCAAACAGAGCAAAATAACAACATCTGAGCAACATTTTTCACCATATATAAAATTTGAGCAATTTTCTGTCTTAAATCTAACTTATAATTACCTTATAATTAACCCTCGTAGACACTTCATGTTGAAATAAACTCAAGCACATGTTCAAGTTTCTTTGGTTCATTTTAAAATATCCTAACACAAATAATTTACATTTATAATCCAAATAGTTTAATTTTATCTTTAATATGACTATACATGTCATAAGCCGGTCAAATAAAATAAGATTCCAGATCATAGGCGATTTTTCAAAGTTTCCAGCCTATTTAACCTCTCTCAAGTTGTATAAGATCTGATCTTTTCTGAGAGTAATTTTCCTAATACAACACAACATTTATTCCTATATAATCACACTCTCAAATTCTACAATTGGCTAAGACATCTAACAAAGAATCAACCTCTTTATTTGAGTCTTCACAATCCCTTTGACATCGATAACTTGGTAATCCAATGTTATTCGAACACTCCACAAAAATTGCGGTGTCAATTCTACTGCAATAACTTGGTAATCCAATGTTTTGCTGATCGTGCCAATCGAGACAATCGATCCCCACAGAATTGCGGCGCCAATCCTACTGTACCCGATATCCTGATAGTAGGCTGTCAGATATCCGCCCCCTCAATCGGATTGCCAATAATCAAACGCACCGGCATAGCTACATCAATGAAAATGGCACTGACAGATACTATCGAGATTAGAGCACAATAGTTAACAAGAAAATCATTGTGGAACACACCAAAATATACGGGGGTTCATACTTACCTTTACTTACCTCTTAAATATATCTCGGGGACTGGGTTGTCAACTGGATCACTTAAAGTATGCCCACACAATAACCTCCACCATGATATTTAAAATGAACCAGAACGGAGACGAGAAACTTTAAACTGCACAATAATTTATTTCACATAATGAATGATTTTAACAAAAATGAAACAACAAAATCCACGTGGCAATCAGAAGCCATCGAACACATAACCATGTCCTCCTGTAGGACCTGTATTCTCTACATATAATGTTTCAGCTTTCTCAAGCTCATAGCAACGTAAAAATAATAATGCACTTGGAATGGAAACGGGATTTGGGATGAGACACATATATCAATTGTTTTGCGTGTTTATATACTTCACATTTTATTTATAGCCACAAGGCTATTATGGAGCGTCCTTGGCCTCCGTAACACAGTTGTCCGGGCCAGCTGCAAGGCACCTGCATTGTCAAAGCGGACTCCCGTTCGTTCAACCCTAGCATAAGCGTGTTACCTCAGAGCTCGGCTCTCCTTTTCAAACACGTAAATGTTCACATCTCAACTGAAATATTATCACGCAAATGTCTTACATGCTTCATTCAAACACCAGTGGATTCCTCCAACAATCCCAAATCATGTTTAATTGTTCAAACCACTTGCTTAATTAGCGTTATTTAGAGTATAAAAAACTCTAAATGTTAATAACAAAAGTTCACTAATTATTTATAACAATAATAAATTGTTTATAACAATGTCAAATGACCATTGAAAATTTTATACACGCCTGTATTAATCACTATCATTTCAAATTATTTAACAAAGATATTTACAAAATTATTTTACAATATTATATTAATTGTATTATTTATACAAGGAATACATTAAACCACACGTTTATCCGGTTGATAATTACACAAATCGTGGTGATATAATCGACCAATGAAGGTTAGTTATATTTAACTGTCAAATTCAGGTTTAATAAGGTTTAATAATAATTATTAATATTTGTGACGGTAACCTCCATTCAAAATCTTTATCTCAAATTATTTAACACTCTTGTTAATTTTAACAGTATCTTCATATGAATAATCTTTCAAAGAACAAGAACAAGAACATTCAGCGGGAAAATACTTCGCTTATAACGCACAAAATTACACAACAATTGGCCCAAAATTCATCATATATCTTCATATATATGGCATAAAAATCTTCCAAACTACACACAAAAACCTCCACTTATTAATTCATCAACTTCATTAATTATTGTGGGAACCTCCTTCATTATTCAAGGGCATTACTCAACAGCGACTTTTACACGTCCACTGAACTAACGATTATACATCCATTGTTCCTCTTTAAGAATTCTTATATTCCTCAATTGTAATAACGACTGTTATTATTTAACCTTCGTGGGTTTCATTCATGAATCGATATGAAGTAAAAATTTGCCAATCACAAATAAATTTAATAGCAAATACGATTAGACACTCCTGCCTGGTCTATCAAAATTGAGATTAACATCTTCGAAGTAACGCAGTATAAAAATACTATCTTCAAACAAAGATCATCTAAACTGCAAAATAGTCGAATAGAATACAATCAGACTGTGGAATGCAAACATTATTGTTCCAATCTAGAATTGAGAAAAACTCCTATCAAATGTTCATTACTATAGTGTATTCAATAAATTGTAATCAACGTTCATATTTCATAAAATTGTCTATAATGCAATGATAAATGTCTATGTTGCAATCATGTTCATAAGACGACTAGTATTTCAAAGATCGTCGATATCGAAATAGATTTTAACGCTCTAAAATCTTTTAATTATTCTTCTTTCTTGAGGATGACAGAAAATTGGTCAAAGTAATTTACTGAATAGAATTACTTTAATAAAATGACACGCTGTCTGAATTCAAATCTGCCATAGCAAATCGTTAACTTTACAGTCAAATCGTGACTACAAAAATATGCAAATTACTGAAAGAATCTAAATCATCAGTCTCAACTGATCCAAAATTATTAAGTATGCCAATGACATAGCAATGTCTCAAAAATCGAAGAAAAAGGCATAAATCATCGAAGTGTACTGAGTACAGAAATATCAATCAAGAAAATGGGGCAAAAGATAGGACAGAAAATATGGGAAGAATGGTTGCTCAGATATCGCTACAAGACTCAAATAATACAAGAAACGTTCACGACTACCTTATCTGTTGATTGAAGTTCCAGAGGAAAGTTTTCAAAGAAAACTGCTGTTGGTTCCACTTCACCAGCGTAAAGATGTGCTCCGTCCTCGAATTTGGAATCAGCGTCCTCGGAGAATCGAACTGCTTCCTCCTCCGAAATTGCACTGCTCCGTGGATACGAAAAACATCCTTCTGGCAAAACTCTTCTTTGTGCGCCGGGACAACCCTGGCCTCTCTTGAAAGTTCTCTGAAGTTCTAGCAGGAATTCGCCATGAAGTTTAATGTAGTTATTTCCGCAGAAATATTCATAGTTGTGGAGTATGAAAATATTTCCACTGTTATCTGGTATAATTCAGCGATGGATTCACGATGCATGAGTGTAGTTGGATGTTCACTACATGCTCGCTTTTGTAGAAAGACGATTAACGAAGTTCCATGCTGTTACTTTACTCCAATGATATATGTCCCAATTGCATTAAAGCCTTAGCCTTCCATCTCAACTACTGTTATAATCATTGAAAGCACTGCAAGATTATAATGTTCCATAGTCAAACGTATCGTTGTAATAGCAAACGTATTCTCCAATATCACTGTTGCACTCCACGTGTCAGCCGTAGTGTATAATGTGGAATTTTAAAAGTGTTTCTCATGTGGCGAGAAAATCACTTTTGTTGGCAGCCTTAAAGTTCCAATATCTTTCGAAGTATAACTGTGAAATTGTTCAAATCTTCTACACACCTCAATGTTATACTGCCCAATAGAATTATAATACAGGCTGAAGTTAGCGCTTGATATCTTGACTGGTGGAAACGTTAATGTGAGCGTTTCAACTTCACCTAGTTTCGAGCAGCGTAAAATGGAACTGCTCCGAGTTCGTTCGATGCGCCGGACTTTAACCACGCTAAAGACAACTTACTTCACTGAATCACTTGAAAATAACTATATATCACCAGAAATATATATGCGATCTGACATATGAGATCTGAGAGCTCCTCTCTCCTGTGCACGACCTTTTATCAACTTCTGAAGGGGCGTATCCATCCCTTCCATAGCCTGTTGCTGCGTCATTGCTGGAAGTTTTAACTTTGGCTATACTTGACGGATTTTCAAATTTCAAAAACTCAAAATTAATTTCTTCAAAATTCCAAATCAATGCCACAACTGAAAATAGATTTCCACAAATCTGCATGCCAAAAGTAATTAAATATCGTAGTTTCAGCAATCTCCGTCTTCCTTCCAAACTGTCGTTCATTGGTTCGAGTCTCTCCTCCAATAGCGTAGCTTCTTCCTTAGCACAATACCTTGTTTCCTGCGACTGCGTCGTAAATCTCGGATCTTTCTCGAACAAAATCATGACGTCACCAAGAATCTCAGCTCAATCAGCCTACTGGCATGAAATCTGCGTCATCCGTGCCTACGTCATGAATATCCACGTCATAACTATGGCATTCATAACTTTACTCATATTTGCCAATACAGCCATCGTGGTCTCAATATAATTCAATTTCCGGGGGCAGTACCTAACTTAATGACACGGCCGCTCCCTACCCAAATCCTACCTCAATTACAAATACATACACTAGTAGGCCTACAGACATCGCAGAGACACAGGTTATCAGACAAATTCTACACACACCCAAGTACACAGGGCTACATGACCACGATGTCGCAAAACCCCTAAAGAATCAACAACAACCGGCTTACCTACAAGCACTCGGTTTATATCCAGTTTCGTTATTAATATTGTTGTTGTTTCTAATTAATTTTAGGGCACGTGTCATCTTGGTCATCAGCCCCGTTTGCTTGAATATGCCTGATAACATGTGCTGACTGTAATTTTTAGGGTCTAGGATTGGAGTAGTGACCTGAGATTTGAAGTTAGGTACCATCCCGACATTTTCCTGGATGTAGTGTGGAAACCCCGGTGGAAAACAACTATCAGAATAGCCGATGTCAGTAGAGGAATTGCAGCACACACTGCAGTCGTGGTGCTCGACTGTACGCACACGGCTACGTTGCGGAGTGACCCTGTGTGGTGATGAACACTGCACTGAGGACAGTGACATGTTTCAGAACCCAGTGTGTCAGACATTACGGATGAGAAACCAACATCTAAACAAACCTTACTGAATATTTTCTTAAACCTTGAAATAAAATGTGAAGAGAGTGTGAAATATGTTGTTGTTGATTCATTTAGAGGCTTTGTGAAATCGTGGTCATGTATCTCCGCGTGGGTGTGGGTGTGTGTGTGTGTGTGGAATTCGCCTGATAACCTGTGTTATTATGGTGTTTAAAGCCATTTTCAGTGTTGCCTTAGTAATCGAATTAATCCAAGTGTATTTATTATTGTCATGTTTTTTTTTAGGATTAGGGAATAACCCATCACAATTGGGTACAATCGTGTTGACCGACTGAAAAACATCAAATGTCAACCTGTGTTATTGTGTGTGTATTTTTAATTCAGATGAGGATTGGGAAGGAGGTGACCATGGCCTTAATTTAGGAACCATCCCGGCATTCGCCTGGAGTAGAAGTGGGGTAACCACGGAAAATCACTTCCAGGATGGCTGAGGTGGGAATCGTGCCCGCCTCTCCTCAGTTGGGTTGTATGGAACTGCGCCCAAGCTTCACTAATGACCCAGGTCATTAGCATCAGCCTTCGGAAAGTGGGCAGTGGAACTGCGTCCATTGAGAGCGGTCAGGTAGCTTCCCTCCCTCCTCCCCTCTACCGAATTATGTTGTGTCGAGTGGTGTGAATTTCAAGTGACTCATTTCAAATCGGTTGTGTCTTGATTGCGAACAAGTCAAACACCGTCCTGATTGCGAACAACTAAATATACCCTGTCCAGATTGCGGACAAGAGATTAGTGTTGGTCTGGCATACATAAAACAGGTACAGTTTTCAAAACAGACTAATATTTAATTGTTATTCTAACAATATTAGCATTAACTGGTACATTGGGATGTTTTCGACAACCTAACCATATTTTAAAAATAGTTTTGTTATTGCAAATATTTAATAATCTAGTTTGAGGTAATCTTACCATTTAGAAGATTATTATATTTTTTATTGTACGTATAACAAAACTAGAGGGGTAGTTATTTATGGTGGATTAGAGAGAGTTGTATTATTATTATTAGTGTAGCCTCCGTGGCTTAGGCAGCAGCACGCCGGCCCCTCACCGCTGGGTTCCGTGCTTCAAATCGTTGTCACTCCATGTGAGATTTGTGCTGGGCAAAGTGGAGGCGGGACAGGTTTTTCTCCGGGTACTCCGGTTTTCCCTGTCATCTCTCATTCCAGCAACACTCTCAAATATCATTTCATTTTATCTGTCATTCATTAATCATTGTCCCAGAGGAGTGCGAAAGGCTTCGGAAGCCGGCACAATGCCTAACCTCGCCGCTAGATGGGGGCTTCATTCATTCCGACCCTGACCCGGTCCAATGACTGGAAAAAGGCTGTGGATTTTCATTATTATTATTATTATTATTATTATTATTATTTACCGACAGTAGTGGCTACGCTGGCTAAAGCGCAGCATTAGGTCATGGGGCCAAGCTCTCTGCTGACTCGGTAGACGCGTGGGTTCGAGCCCCACCGTCGGCCATCCTTGAAATGGTTTTCCGTGGTTTCCCCATTTTCAACACCAGGCAAATGCTGGGACGGTACCTTCTGACAGGCCACGGCCGCTTCCTTCCACATCCTTGCCCAGTTTCATTCACCATCATTCATTTCATCTCATTAATTCCTCTCATGAGGTTGGCGTCAGGAAGGGCATCCGGCCGTAAAACCATCGCCACAAAGACTTCCATCGCATCTCATCCCCGACCCCGTTGGAAAACGGGAATAATAAGGGGTAGACATACATTATTATTATTATTATTATTATTATTATTATTATTATTATTATTAATCGCCTCTGTGGTGTAGTGGTTAATGTGATTAGCTGCCACCCCCGGAGGCCCGTAGTACAGCTGCTTATCGGGACGGGGTACCTCTTATTCTCAGCAGTGCAGAAGGTAGTGGTGGGAGGCAGTCCGTCACTTCCCCTTAAACTGACCTTGGGCTAACAGCCGACTTGACCATGGGCGCAGTTCAATCGGCCTAATTAAAGGGATCTGGAAATATCACTGATTATGGGCGCAGTTCCATATCTCCCCCTCGGTTTCGTCTCACGAGCCTGTGTTACCTAGTTCCAACCCTCAGATCAGAATTACAATTCTTAGCAGAGCCTGGAATCGAACCTGGCCCTCTGCGGTGATAGCCAAGAGTGATGGCCACTACACAACAAGAGTGTGAAAGAACTCAACCTAAAGTCACACTCATTATGGTCGCTATCAGTGGCGGGATTCAAATTAATTCGTTCTCTGAAATTCCATCTCCCCTTTGCAGTCTAAATACGCGTTAGGAACCCCCTCTCCCTTTTGGAAATTTGATAAAACGAAATAAAACAGGAATTGATAATAAATAATATGCTAAATAAACAATTCTTAATTTAAATAATGACTCTCGCTGATGAATCTATAACTCATGCTTTGTGGGAAATGGGTATGGTTGTGATTTGTGTCTGCATCACTGCTTGGTGGTGTCTGTTGTCGCCTTTCCCGCCCGTCTCCCCATTGGCTACACACGTCTTCATGACAACGCATAACTAGAGCCCTGCGCGGATAAACAAAACCTTATCCGCATCCGCCCCGCATCCGCACGACTGTTATCCGCATCCGCCCCACATCCGCACGACTGTTATCCGCATCCGCCCCGCATCCGCATGACTGTTATCCGCATCCGCCCCGCATCCGCCCCGCATCCGCAAGACTTGTATAAAAATCCGCTGATATTTCAATTCTGTTTTCCTGACGTCCGCTTTAGGCAAATAAACTGGCTATACTTCTTTGGCTACTTTCGCACTTGTGCCGCAGTAGGTTTGATGTGCCTGATTTGTGTCCTGAGTATGAATACACTTATTTACAGGTAAAACCTTCTACTATATCGTTCATTTCTTTGGTTCCATTGAAAACGTAACCAAATATCTGCCTTATCCTTGACTTGAGTTTTGTTTCATGCACTATTGAATATTCACCTTGTTTTGTTTTAATAGATATTTTATCAATGTTGGTTAAATGATGTCCATACTCCCGGTCTCGGTAACATTTACTAAGTGAACTTCTCTTTAAGCTTGGAGAAAGGGATTGACATTTGGCCGGAACTTCCAAGTCAGTCATCATACTTCTGCCTCTTGACCCATCAATGTTAGCATAGTTGATGTCATAACTGTCTCCGTTGCAATATCACAGCCCACGCGTTTCAGTGCCAAGATGGAAATAAATCTACAGATAAACCTGGAACCAGATCTTCCAGGATAGCTTAGATAGCGAAGTAGCTGACTTGAGAAATGTTAATGATGTCACCACGATGAACTAACAAACTTATTGACAGCATTATATCTCGTGGGTAATGGCAGTGAGAAATTGATGATGATGATGATGAGATGTCAAGACCTTCTACTACAAACATACGGTACGGTACTTAATAAAATGTAGTTGAAACCATATGAGTAAAATAATCTTCTCGTGTATAACCGCAAAACGTACCCGAATATTTCGTACGCAATAGGCTATAGGAGTATTCCTCTTTTAAGCATGAAGCTGTAGATTGGCATATCAAATATGTAATATTATCGAAAGTTCCACATCGTATTCTAAAAACTATCCGCAAATTTACTCCAAACATTATCCGCAGCGTATCCGCTATCCGCACAGCCATGCATACTATATCCGCGTGGTGAAAAATGCTGCGGATATCCGCGGGTTTATCCGCGGATATCCGCATCCGCGCAGGGCTTTACGCATAACTTCGTCCTCCCAGCATCGCCAATCTAGCTTCCCCACCGTTAAATGTAGCTTCTTTCAAACTGCGCCTAGCCCCTAATAGAGAGCCCTGCACGGATAAACAAAACGTTACCCGCTTCCGTCCCGCTTCCGCAATACTGTTATCCGAATCTACTGGCATTGCAATAATATTATCATTTTAAATGATTATGTCGACTTCGCTGGGGTCTGGCGTTACGTTACGGTGGCGGGACGAAATGTACCGAGAATGCACTGAGGTGTGTGTCGTCATAGTACTGCTTGAGCTTCTTCCTTTCCCCGCGCGCTCCGGTGAGCGTGACGTCATCCAGCCAGCTACCTCCTTTGACCTTGGTTTGTACTTGCTTTTTTTAATTTTTTAATTTTTCTATTTTTTTATTTTTTTATTTTTGCTAACGGACTTTGAATTCACGCAGCATTTGTAGCATTTGTAGCATTTAAAATGATATAAAGTCTAGTCTTTCAGACTGACTATCAGTGTTTCTTTTGACTAGATAAAACATTAGACATTTGAGGAAAATTCGTTCCACATGCATGCCATGTGCTATGTTTAAAGCAAATGTTATACAGCCAGAATTGCAACTCTTTTCAGTTCGGAGTGTTAATTGTGCTTAATGTCCGGCTCCGTGGCTAAATGGTTAGCGCGCTAGGCTTTGGCCCGAAGTGCCCCGGGTTCGATTCCCGGCCGAGCCGTCAGGGATTTTAATCTCCCAGGATTATGTGACGTCTCCATCATCACTTCATCCTCATCACGACGCGCAGGTCGTCCTCGGGCGTCAACTAGAAAGACCTGCACTCGGCCTCTCCGAAGGCCACACGATCATCATCATCATCATTTTGCTTAATGGCATAATTTGAATGAAATTAGCATAAATCATCATCTTACATTTGTCAGAATAATATTGTCCATTTCAGGTCCGTATTGAATATGTTTAGTCTGGCTGCGTGGCTCAGGGGTAACGTTCTCGCTTGCTGAGCCCAAGGTTGCAGGTTCGAAACCTGGCGCAGTCAGCTGGCATTTGAGGGTGCGCAAATGCGAGGGAGCCGTGTCAGTACATTTACTGGCACGTTAAAGATCCCCTTCGGGGCAAAATTCCGGCACTCCGGCGTCTCTAAAAGCCAGTGTAGTTAAAAGGGACGTAAAACCAATAACATTATTATTATTATTATTATTATTATTATTATTATTATTATTATTATTATTATTATATTGAATATGTTTACTAATAAAACTATCAATATTCTCCGTCTTTTCAATACAATATTAATAGTCTATTTATACAATTGGGTACATGTTTCGCACAAACGTTAGTGCTTCCTCAGCCCAAATATACATTAAGACATAAACAAATATTACACACTTATCAAATACATACAATGAAAATATTCCATAGATAAAACAAAATTTGATAAGTGCGTAATATTTGTTTATGTCTTAATGTATATTTGGGCTGAGGAAGCACTAACGTTTGTGCGAAACATGTACCCAATTCGAAGCAGCTACAAAACTGGCGAGCCGAACATGTCCTCGGACACTCCCGGCACTAAAAGCCATACGCTAAAAAAAAAAAAAAAAAAAAATATTGTATTGAAAAGACGGAGAATATTGATAGTTTTATTAGTCATCTTACATTTGTCGTGAAAAAAAAAACACAACGGAAAAATATGATATGTCATAAAATCTGGGTCCTAGTAATGATATCCAACAAGCTCGGATTGTATACTAAACACTATCCGCAAATTTACTCCAAACATTATTCGCAGCTTATCCGCTATCCGCACAGCCAAGCAAACTACTGTATATCTGTATGGCGAAATATTTCGCGGATATCCGCAACCGCGCAGAGCTTTTAACCCCTTCCATTGGTCGATCTTGGCTAAGCTACTACTTAACGCGCACGACTATACAGCAGATTAAAACAAGAGAGGAATGACACATGATCGCCCCAAAACTTCCGAGGAGATATCTCCGGATGTAGCCTAGTCCATTCCCTCGAAACAGTAAGTTCATCTCGTGATTGTTGGTTGTGAGCTCTCGAGGTGACCGCACAGCCACTGTCGTAGTTGTTCCGTATCTGCTATTTCCATACCCTATAGAAGTCTAATCGACATCCAAACTCTATTCTATCCCAATCAGGCCTTCGTGATATTTACGATTCAATCATGAATTGGAGTAAGTCGCGTCTTCCAGAGAATAGAGGGAGTTCTTGTTGATTTATTTAGGGGTTCTGGTATATCGTGGTCATGTAGCCCTGTGTACTTGGATGTGTGTAGAATCATTGCATTCAGTGCTCTCTATTAGAGCCCCATGCAAATATGCTGTTTCCACTTCAGTCCCGTGGCGTAGTCGTGCTCGTTAAATCGTGCACCACAGCCGCGAGGGCAGCTGCAGTACGTCCGGAGATCGTAGGTTCCAATCGTAGCGCTAACAGCGGCTATCTTGAGAGTGGTTTTTAACCGAGTTTTCCACATTCCCTCCTAGGCAAATTCCGGGATAGTACAGTACTCCCTCTGTAATCCGGCATCTCAGCTCTCCGGCACTCCCAGTAATCCGGTGTTTTGTATTCGAGTACGAGCTCAACACTTGATTTGATAATGTGTCCCCAATACTGTACAATGTTTCCCACACAGCGACAAGACTAGTGTCTGAGTAAACAATGCATTGGCGCCAAGAGGGATGACTCACGCTCGCCCCCCTCAGGTGCTTAGTGTAGGACAGTTGTAGTGTAGTAGTGTTGTGTTGAAGATGGCACCGTGTGGAAAAAAACGTAAACATAAAACTCTATCTTTGTCAGATAAACATGAAATCCTAAAGCGGCTTGAAAAGGGCGAAACGTTAACTAGTGTTACTAACGAATACGGTGTTGGTCGAGCTACAGTTCATGACATAAGAAAAACAGTGATAAAATAAAGTCGTTTCTTAAGACGAATGAAAATTTAAAAAGTAAACGACAGACATTGAAAACTGGTGAAAATACTAAAGTTGACGATAGCCCCTATGCTTGGTTTTTACAAGAAAGTGGTAGGCATACACCAATTTCTGGTGAAATCCTTAAAGGAAAGGCTAGGAAATTTAACCGGAAAATTACAAAATAAAAAAGGATGATTTCCAAGCCAGCGAGGGATGGTTGCAGAAATTCAAATAATGTTATGGAATTAGACTGCTAAGTACAACGGTGAGAAACTTTCATGTGACGAAAGCGCTGATGTATTTTCGTATTTTTTTACTTTGTATAGTACAATGTAATTAAAACTGATTTTCAAATGATATCTGCGTTTTTCTCGATATTTTCCAGTAATCCGGCGTTTTCGGTAATCCGGCAGTGCTCTGGTCCGATATATGCCGGATTACCGAGAGAGCACTGTACTTTACTTCAAGTCCCGAGGCACATCCCTACTACAGTCATCAGTCATCACATAGATACAGGTTAGCAGACAAGTTCAACACTCACCATCTATACGGGGCTGATGACCAAGATGACCAAAGCACCTAAATGAATTAACAACATACAACGTTTCTACTTTCCTTCATTAGAGGTGTTTATTTTTCAATTTCTATTACTGTACGGTTAGATTTATTTGAAAAACATGAGCTGTAGCTTTGGTTCACAAATGTCCTTCCCGTGGGGTAGTGAATATCAGTCTTGGTTGTTACCGCGGAGGTCTGGGTTCGATTCCCACCTCAGCCATCTTAGAAGTGGTTTCCCATGGCTTTCCCCATTTATTTCAGGCAAATGCCGGGATGTTATCTAAATTACCGCCCCCTACCAAACCCTTAGCCACTAGGCCTGGAACCAGGCGCACACCTGATGGGCCAGGGGATGAATAACTTCAGCTAACTAGCACGATGGGTTGAGAGTGTAAGCTATGTAGAATGATGGGTTGAGGATGTATGCTAACTAGCTCGATGGGTTGATGGTGTAAGCTATGTCGAGTGATGGGTTGAGGATGTATACTAGGTAGAGTGATGGGTTGAGGATGTATGCTAACTAGGTCGGTGGGTTGAGGGTGTAAGCTAGGTAGAGCGATGGGTTGAGGATGTATACTAGGTAGAGTGATGGGTTGAGGATGAAAGTTATGTAGAGTGATGTGTTGAGGGTGTATGCTAACTAGGTCGATGGGTTGAGGGTGTAAGCTAGGTAGAGTGATGGGTTGAGGGTGTATACTAGGTAGAGTGATGGGCTGAGGGTGTAAGCTATGCAGAATGATAGATCGAGGGTGTAAGCTATGCAGAATGATAAGTCGAGGATGTAAGCTGGGTAGAATGATGGGTTGAGGATGTATGCCAGGTAGAGCGACGGGTTGAGGGTGTACGCTATGCAGAATGATAGGTCGAGGGTGTAAGCTAGATAGAGCGATGGGTTGAGGGTGTAAGCTATGCAGAATGATAGGTCGAGGGTGTAAGCTATGCAGAATTTTAGGTCGAGGGTGTAAGCTAGATAGAGCGATGGGTTGAGGGTGTAAGCTATGCAGAATGATAGGTCGAGGGTGTAAGCTATGCAGAATTATAGGTCGAGGGTGTAAGCTAGGTAGAGCGACGGGTTGAGGGTGTAAGCTATGCAGAATGATAGGTCGAGGGTGTAAGCTATGCAGAATGATAGGTCGAGGATGTAAGCTATGCAGAATGGCAGGCCGAGGGTGTAAACTATGCAGAATGATAGGTCGAGGGTGTAAGCTAGGTAGAGCGACGGGTTGAGGGTGTAAGCTATGTAGAATGTTCGATTGAGGATGTATAATAACTAGCTCGATGGGTGAAAGGTGTAGCGTACGCTGTGTAGAATGATGGGTTGTGGATGTATGTTAGGTAGAGTGATGCGTTGAGTGTGTAAACTAGGTACAGTGAAGGGTTGAGGATGTATGCTATGTAGAGTGATGTGTTGAGGATGTATGCTAACTAGCTCGATGGCTGGAGGGTGTATGCTATGTATATAGAATGATGGTTTGAGGATGTATGCTAGGTAGAGTGATGTGTTGAGAGTGTAAGCTATGTATGTAAAGTGATGGGTTAAAGGTGTAAGCTCACTAGGCTGATGGACACAGGGTTATGCTATGAAGTACAACGTATAGTAACCCCTGCCAGAAAGGAAGTGATCTTGTCCGCTACGTGCTCTCTGTGGATAGGGACGGGCGAGGTTAGGAGTGAAAGTACTCCTTGACGTCACGCACTCATTCACATTCCTGCATGGCTCTTGGAATGGGCAGAGTTCAATTGTCGTCTCCAGCTTTCACGGAGATCTGGAACTTTCATTATCATCTGTCTTGTGCACCTGTATGGCTGATGTCGACTGTGTACACTGGTCTCAGAGTGCAAGTGGGTTTACACCCAAACATCGCTGCAATACAGCATTACACAAGTGCGCCATGCCATGCCCAGTTCATGATGATGGAGGACAGTATGTGTGCCAATCCAGTTGCATAGAGGACTTACATTCATTAGCTAAGTCCACTCTCCTAGTTTTCGAGCATCTTCTGCCAAAGCAGTATAGTATGATAATATACGGTACGGTATTCTAAAGCCACTGTCACGCCTTACATCGTTGGCCCCATGTTTAACGAACTGATGTGCAACAAGTAGTTCCATGAAGAACTATACAGCCTATTTTCATATATCCTATTTATGTTAATTGCCTCTATCAACATAAAAAATCAGTTTTATTGCTGTAATAGATTCATATACATTGAGAACCATCTAAATATTTCGGATGGTCGCCATGTTGGATTTTTATATATGTAGGACGTAGAGTTATGTACTAAACTTATTACATGAAGATTATTGTGTATGTGTAGTATTCAAACTTCAATCGCATGATTAGGACACAAGATAGGAAAATCAGATTTTAAAATTTCGCACAGCTGCCATCTTGTGGTTATGAAAACAAGTGAAATGAATTAGCTGCCAGTGGATTAAAATTTGTATAAAAGCATTTACCGTACCAAGTTTTACTGCGCTCGGATGGTTGAATCGTGAGAAACGTCCATTTAAATATTTATATTTCGCTTCGCCGCCATGTTTGATTTGTGCTCACCAGGTCATTGAACGTTCTGTATGTGAACTTATGATCATAGTCTCTATTAACATACACAATTTCGGTTTGATTGCTGTCATACACTAATAGATATTGAGAACCGTCTAAATATTTCGTATGGTCGCCATGTTGGATTTTAATATATGGCCATAGAGTAATGCACATTTGGATGCCGATTATTGCGTAGGTTCATTATTCAAACGTTCACTTCGATCACATGATTAATAGGCCTACACAAGAAATAAAAACTTAAATTTAAAATTTCGGACAGCCGCCATCTTGAGGTTATGTAAACAATTGAACTAAATTAGAGGCCAGTGCATTACAATGCGTGTAAACATTTACTGTACCATATTTCACTGCACTCAGATGGTTAAATAGCGAGAAAAGTTTATTAAAATGTTTCAACTTCACTTGGCCGCCATGTTCGTTTCGTACTTAACAGGTTTTTGAAAATTAAATAGATGAACTTGTAGTAGTGCCCTTTATCACGATATGACATTTCGGGGTGATACCAGTAATAGTTTCGGAGATATAGAATGCCGGTGAAATATTTCGCACAGCCACCATCTTGAGGTTATGTAAAGAATTGAACTAAATTAAATGCCAGTGCATTGCAATGTGTATACACATTTGCTGTACCATGTTTCATTGCGTTTGGATGGTAAAATCACGAGAAAAGTCTATTTAAATGTTTCTACTTCGCTTGCCCGCCATGTTCGTTTTATAGTTAACAGGTTTTTAAGAGTCTAATAGGTGAACTTCTAGTAGTGCCCTTTATCACCGTACAAAATTTCAGGGTTATATCGGTAATAGTTTCGGAGATATAGAATGCCGGTGAAATATTTCGAACAGCCGCCATCTGAAGGTTATGTAAACAATTGAATTAAATTAGATGGCAGTGCATTGCAATGTGTACAAACATTTGCTATACCAAGTTTCATTGCGTTTGGATGGCTAAGACGTGAGAAAAGTCTATATAAAAGTTTCAAATTCGCTAGGCCGCCATGATGGTTTTGTAATTAACAGGGTTTTGAAAGCCTCATAGGTGAACTTCTAGTAGTACCCCTTTTTACCGTACAAAATTTCAGGGTGATATCAGTAATAGTTTCGGAGATATAGAATGCCGGTGAAATATTTCGCACAGCCGCCATGTTGGATTGGTGAGACGTAATAAAATTTGAAGGGCACGGCCAAAATAGTACTATGACCTTACCGAGTTTCATTGAAATCGCTCTAGCCGTTTAGAAGTTATTAGGGGGACACACACATCTACACACACAGACAAAAGGTGATCTCATAAGCCTATTTTTTCATTAAATGAAAAGAGGCAAAAAATACATTTTTTTCACATTTGACAGTTTTCAATCCTGTTTTGGGTGGCTAATATTGTGCAAAGTGCTTGTTTTGCACTTTGATGAATATGAAGTTTTCTGATATTACCTATGGTCAAGTAGAGAATAAATGTAGACTATTCGGAACATGGAATCATAATAACTAGGCCCCCAAAGTTTGTGATATGTGATATTTTAGGCTAGGCAAAAAGGAACTTTAACATGACCATTAATCTCGATCATGAGCCACGGGACCTCATTTTTACGTGGAATCCGAACCACACGACATGGCATTTCACTTCGAAAATCTCACATGTATTGACCGGGATAAACTAATAATTTGGAAATTTTGCAAAGATATATTGCATACCGTACGAGATATTCTGATTAGGCTGGCACAAATGTCCTTACTTCATGCATACAATATGGCAGCCATGCGTACTATTAAAATATTAATATCGATAAATCAGAATATAATCCAGTAATTATTACCAATCTTGACACAAGAGAAGTTTTAGTTTACTTATTAATTCAATAATGCGCCCACGCGTAATTTTTTAAAGTATTGTACTCGTTAACTTACGTTACTTGTATGGCTCACCCTTGTTGCACAAATCACAATACGCTGAAAAGCCATCTTGAATAGGTATTAATATCAGGCGGGAACATACGAGGTCAGGAAGTGCCGAAGGACGCGAGAAACTTATAACAAAACGTGCGTGGTTTAGTGTAGAGAAAATGCTTTAGTTTCGGTATTTAAACATGTATATCAGGCTAATCGTATGGATTGCACAATGCTGTGCAGTGTAACAAAATAAATAAATGATGCCCAGGATGGATCTGCGTACGGCGAGTGATTCTCCCAAAAATCCATATTACGGCAATAATTTTGTGGGAGGCCATATTCAGTAAACTGACATCGATCGGCCGAACAAAGTAAACTCGTGAAGCCCACTGGCCTGGTGCAAGTCTCTACATTGACATCACTTGGGTGACTTGCCTTCTGTTTCCTCAAGGCACGTATAGAGACTCCGGATCCAAAGGACCTGGGTTCAATTCATGGCTCAGCCATGAAATTTCATTCTGGTTGGAGGGTTGGAAAGGGGTACACTGTTTTTTTTTTAAGCGTATGGCTTTTAGTGCCGGGAGTGTCCGAGGACATGTTCGGCTCGCCAGTTGTGTAGCTGCTTCGAGACGGACACCCAATGGGTGAGCTACAAGTACCGTTGGGGAGGGAAGGAGGGAAGTTGGAATGTAAGGACGAGGAGTTGGAAGGTAGCGGCTGTGGCCTATAGTTAGGGACCAACCCCGGCATTTGCCTGGAAGGAAGATGGGAAACCACAGAAGACCATCTTCAAGGTTGCCGGCGGGGGGATTCGAACCTCCTCGCCTCCCGGATGTGAGCGACTGCCATCAGTCATGCCGTAACCACCACGGCTAACTCACCCGGTAAGGGGTACACTCAGCCACATGAAGCAAAACTGTGAAGAAATGAGTTTTATTCCTACCTCAGCAATTGCTTCGTTATGTTATAGTTATATTAATGTTTATTTAGGTAATAGTTTTTAATGCGACATATAGCTAATTGTTTGCTGTTCATGTTGGACAATCCAGGTGGTAGTTCATTAAGTAGTGATGGTACAATATAATTTAGTATCTTGAAACCATAGCTATTTATAGATAAAAGTTTTACATATTTAGTACTTGTTATGGCTCTTGTGTGCATGTTGTGAGAGACCTCATGCCCGAAACTTGCATCATAGTAGTAGAGATTCAATACAGTAATTTCAAACAACTCTTTAAATATGAAAATAAGGGATACCAGTTAAATATTTAAAGAACCTGTTTTGGCTATCTTGCAGATTATTAATTGAAGTTGTGTTTTGGTTTCCCCAAGGTGATATGGCATATCGTAATTCGCTTTCAATCAGATGATTTTGTAAGTATTTTTATCTACATAGATTTGGAGATTGTAGAATGTGTAAAGGTTTGCTCTTAGGTTTTTCGGTAAAACTTCACAAGAATGTTTCACAATGGTTTTGCCTAGACCAATATTTTCGTCCAGACCAATGGTGGATTGATAGCGCGGCCCTGCGGGCCGCGTTAGCTAATACATAACACCCCTGGTTTTTGTCACGCACAGTGGGGGAAGTCACGCATCAATAGTCTTTATCCAGGCCAATAGTTTTGCCTTTTATTTCATGTCGTGTGGTGAAAGGAAACCCTCTCGTAAAGAATTAATGGTTTTCCATCATGTTTACTGTGTGAGTTCAGTTTAAAGTGTTCATCAAGGGTAATTCCTAGGTGTTTTTGTGTCGAAGTACTATTTATATAGGTGTTACATTTGCAACCAGCAAGGATGTTTTGGTGTATGCATGATATGCTGTGATGTCAGTTTGTATTTTTCTTGTGTGTGGTGATCTACTCTGATGTGCATTATTTTAGATTTGGCTGTATTTGTTATTGTTTGTTGTTGTTTGAGTCTTCTGTCTTTTGACTGGTTTGATGCAGCACTCCATGCCTCACTGTCTTGAGCTAATCGTTTCATCTCTACACAGCTACCACACCCTACATCCGAGGCAATCTGTTTAACATATTCTAACCTTGGTCTACCCCTACACTTCTTGTCCTCAACCCTTCCTTCCATAACTAAGCTTGCTATTCCTGGGTGTCTTAGTATTTGCCCTACTAACCTATCTCTTCTCTTCATTAGCAGTCGCCAGAAACATCTATCCTCTCCCACTCGTCTTAATACCTCTTCGTTTGTAACCCTGTCTACCCATCTGATCTTCATCATTCTCCTGTAACACCACATTTCAAATGCTTCAATTCTCCTCTTTTCTGCTGCACCAATAGTCCAAGTTTCACTTCCATAGAGCGCCACGCTCTAGACAAAGGCTTTCAAAAATGACTTCCTAATACCTAAAACTATATTCAATGTCAACAGATTCCTTTTTTGTAGAAATGCTTTCCTTGCCTGAGCCAACCTACTTTTTATATCCTCTTTGCTTCGTCCATCACTGGTTACTTTGCTTCCTAAGTAACAGAAGTCTCCTACTTCCTTCAGCCTTTCACCTACCAATTTGATGTGCATAGAGGTTTCTGATTTATTTCGGCTGCATTCCAGTATTTTTGTTTTACATTTATTAATTTTCATCATGAATTATTTCCGTAAGACGGAGTCCATACCATTCAAAAACTCATTCAAATCCTCAGGCGTGTCGGCCAAGATGACGATGTCATCAGCAAATCTCAGAGTTGAAATTATTTCTCCTTGAATCTTCACTCCCACTTTAAATTTTTCTCTAATTTCCTCCATTGCTTGTTCAATGTAAAGATTGAAAAGTATGGGTGATAAGTTGCAGCCTTGCCTTACACCTTTCTGAATACCAGCTTCTCTCTCATGTCCTTCAGCTCGAATGACTGCTGTCTGGTTTCTGTATAGATTGAATATCATGCTCTTATCCCTGTACTTTATTCCAATAGATTTCAAAATGTCAAACAATTTAGTCCAATCAACGTTATCAAAAGCCTTTTCTAAGTCTAAAAATGCCATGAACGTTCTCTTATCTTTCCTTATTCTACCTTCCAAAATCAGCCTAAGACTTAGTACAGCTTCCCTTGTTCCTACATTTCTCCTGAAACCAAACTGGTCTTTACCCAACTCCGTTTCTATCTGGCTTTCCATCCTCTTGTAAATTATTCTAGACAGGATCTTTGAAGCATGAGTAATCAAGCTGATTGTACGGTAATCTTCACATCTGTCAGCTCCCACTTTCTTTGGTATAGGGATGATAACATTCTTCTTGAAATCAGAAGGTACCTCACCTCACCTGTCTCTTAAATCCTACACACCAAGTGAAATAACCTGATCAGACCTTCATCTCCTATGCAGCGTAGCAACTCAATCGGTATATCATCTATGCCTGGTGTTTTGTTCCTGCTTAAGTCCTCCAATGCTCTATCAAACTCTGATCTCAATATTAAATCTCCTTTCGCATCCTCATCAGTTTCCTCCTCCCTTTCCATTACATGATTCTCAATCTCCTTTCCCTTATACAAACTCTCAATGTAAGTTTTCCATCGCTCAACCTTTTCTTCCCTATCCGTTAGAGGCTTTCCTTGTGTCCTTAATATTACAGCACTTAGTCTTCTTTTCCCCAAAAGTATTATTAATCCTTCGACAAGCTGTGTCTACATTTCCTAATTTCAGACAATTTTCTATACCTGCACATTTCTCTTTCAACCATTCTTCTTTCGCTTCCTTGCACTTCTTGTTAACCTCATTTCTCAGATGTCTGTATTCTGCTTTCCCCTTTTCATCTCTAACATTCTTGTGTTTCTACCTTTCATCCATCAATTCTAGTATATCCTGAGTGATCCACGGTTTATTACCTATTCTTTCTTTCCTACCAATGTTTTCTTCTGCGGATTTTGTTATTTCATTCTTCAAAAGTGCCCATTCGTCTGCAATTGAAGTTTGTTTAGGGTTTTTCATTAGTCCTTCCTTTATACTCTTCGTGAATCTTTCGTTTATATCCCTCACTTTCAGTCTGCCCATTTCCCCACTTTTTTGGATTTTGACTTTTCTTCAGTTTCTTCAACTTTAATCTGCATTTCATAACAACCAGATTGTGGTCAGAGTTTATGTTAGCACCAGGATATGTTTTACAATCCAAAATCTGGTTTCAAAACCTCTGCTTGAACATAATGAAATCGATTTGGTAACGCCCTGTATCTCCTGGTCTCAGCCATGTGTATATTCTTCTATTGTGGTTATTGAATAAGGTGTTAGCTATGACCAACTCATGCTCGGTGCAGAATTCCATCAGCCTGCTTCCTCTATCATTCCTTTCACCTAATCCGAAATCTCCTACTATCTTCCCTTCCACTTCCTAGCAGACTTCTAACATTCCACACTCCGATCCGTAGAATGTCAGATTTCCTCTTTGTCACTTTTGTGATGTTAACGCCCTCTCGAGTAGTCCCCACCCGGAGATCCGAACGGGGGACTAGTTAACCTCCGGATTGAAATTTTACAAGGGAGGAGGCCATCATCACATGTAATTATGCACAGAGAGGTGCATATCCTCAGGAATAGCATTACGGCTGTAGTTTCCCGTTGCTTTCAGCCGTGCAGCAGAACGCAGTGTAGCCATTAGTTGGCTTATATTATCAATATCTTAACCGTCTATAAGACAAGTAAAGAATTGATTTATTCTTAAAGGCTTCTACTCACTTTCAGAATAAGTAAAGAGCAATTCTACTAACAACAATACTAACCTATTACTAACAATTAAATACCAAAATTCTACTAACGGAAAAAAAAAGAGAAAACTTAAGTTCCACCAACAAACAAATACTACCACTAAAACAGTCTGTCACCAGGCACACTCACATGCACCCTCACTCATCACAGTCTAATGAAACAATGATCTATATCTAATAAACAATGCAACTGCCACCAGACACACTCACACACCACAGCCTAATAGAACAATGACATATATCTAATAAACAAACTAACTACATACTTACAACTAAAACTAAGTTAACTACTACTACATATTTGTATTTATATATAAATTATTGTCATGACACCATTTTGTGATGTTATTGAAGTCTATCAAAAGCTGTTTTAGGGTCTTTATGTATGGTAAATATAGTGGTGTCATCAGCATAAATAAATATTTTACTATTCTTAATGGTCCATAATGTTGAATTTTGGGCTTATGCCGTGTTTTATTATATAGAAATTCGACGCGTTTCGAAAGAAACCATGTCTTTCATCGTCAGGAATAATCTGGAATACGACAATATTGCTAAGAGAAAGCAACGAAGAACATATAGAAGGTGCCCAAAGATGGACGTCATTATAGCCCCATGTTAGGGACAACGGAAAGCAGCAGTGAATTACTTTCTCAGGGTTCTGATAATAGGTAGCCAGGATTCACTAAGATTGTAGCCGGTGTCGCGGTTGAAATTATCTGGGTGTTTACGTATTTCAACCGCCTCCCTGATGATTCTGGGACGATATTGCTTTATACGGGCAAGAACATCCACTCCTTGGAACATGACATCATGGCCAGGTGTTAAAGCATGATCGGCAACAGCTGATTTATCAGGTTGAATGAGCCTGATACATCTATTATGTCCCTTAATGCGAGTGCATATTGTTCTCGAAGTCTGCCCGATGTAAACCTTGCCACAAGTACAGGGAACTCTGTAGATACCCGGTTGTTGCAATTTAGGCAAACTGTCCTTAGTTGGTCGCAGGAGTTGCCTAATCTTAACAGAAGTTCCAAATACAGTCCGTATGTTGTACCGACGTAGGATTTTAGCAATACGGTCCGTTGTGTTATGTATGTACGGAAGGTAAGCAGTTCCTCTTACATCTCTTTTCTCAACTGACGTCCTATTATTATTTGTTGGTTTCAGAACCGTAGAAATCAAAGCCTTGCTATAACCGTTGCTCTCAAAGGTGGTTCGCAGGGTGTTAATTTCTTCTTGTAAAGAAGACACTTCACAAATCCTCCTAGCCCTGGTAGTTAGAGTTGTAAGGATACCATGTTTCTGGGCAGGGTGATGGTGAGAACTTGCGTGGAGATATCTATTGGTGTGTGTTGGCTTACGAAAAACGCTGTGTCCTAAAGATCCATCCTCTTTCTTGGTGACGAGAACATCTAAGAAAGGTATTTTGCCGTCAGATTCCTTTTCCATGGTGAAACAAATAGAAGGGTGCTGGAGATTAAGGTGATCCAGGAAATGGCTAAGATTTTCCTCACCTTCCGTCCAAACAACGAACGTGTCATCCACATAACGCCACCAGATCTTCGGTTTGAAAGGAGCCGACGACAAAGCTTTCTCTTCAAAGTTCTCCATGAAGAAATTAGCCACAACAGGAGAGAGAGGACTACCCATGGCCACACCATCAGTCTGCTCATAAAAATTCCCATTCCATAGAAAGTAGGAGGAGGTCATGCAGTGATAGAAAAGTCTTGTGATGTCTTCAGGAAAAAAGCCATTAATGAGAGACATAACACCATCAATAGGTACTCGCGTAAACAGAGACACCACGTCGAGACTCACTAGAATATCACCCGGCTGAAGTGTTATAGCTTTCAACTTTTCTACGAAGTGTGTGGAATCCTTAATGTACGAAGGCGTGTTACCCAGAAGCGGCTGAAGTAGTCTACCTAAGTATTTGGAAAGGGCATATGTAGGAGAACCAATCGTACTAACAATAGGTCTAAGAGGAACATCTTCCTTATGTATTTTAGGAAGACCATAGAGTCTCGGAGGAATAGCATCCCCTGGAAGGAGAGTCTTCGCTGCATCCGCTGGAACAGATGATTGCTTGATCAATTTGACGGTAACATTTGAGTAGCGAGTAGTAGGATCACGACTATTAATCCTATATACAGGATCTGATAACAAAGACGAGATCTTGGAATCATAATCACCCTTATCCAATACCACTGTCGCGTTACCCTTGTCAGCGGGGAGAACGATAATATCAGAATTGTCCCTTAGATCTTTAAGTGCCCGGCTTTCGCCTTGTTTTAAGTTGGTGTTAGGTGGCTTAGCTGTCTTGAGAACTCGGGAACATTCTTGCCTGGCTTCCTCGGCCTCTTCAGGTGTGAGGTGATGTACCGAGGATTCTACGGATGTAATAAGTTCTTCAGTAGGAATTCTTCTAGGCGCTACAGCAAAATTGAGACCTTTAGCGAGAACTGCCTGTTGGGTATCACTTAGGGGCTGGCTGGACAAATTTACGACAACCTTGTTAGCATCAAGTCTAATGGCTTGAGATTTCTGCAACTGACATAACCTATCATATTTGGAAATATGTCTGTCCCTCACCTGATCTAGAACGCTGTTAGCTTGCACTGAAGAAATACGATCAAAGATCTTCCATAATTCCTCACTTATAAAATCCAACTGCTTACGAGTATGCTGTAACCTCTCTATCAATAACGCCTTGCTTGCACGACGATAGATTCTCGTTGTCTTGGGTGTTCTGAAGGAATGCTTCAACATAACAAAATTTGGTAGAATATCATGATCCCGGCATCTTAGGAGAAAAGCGAGTGAAGAGATTAGACACACCTTCTTGCGTCGTAACCTACTAAATCTAGACATCAGTCGGAAAATATCCTCCCCATAGAGGTTTCTAATATTGTCATTTAGACTATCACGGCCCGTGTTACTATTCATAATGTTGAATTTTGGGCTTATGCCGTGTTTTATTATATAGAAATTCGACGCGTTTCGAAAGAAACCATGTCTTTCATCGTCAGGAATAATCTGGAATACGACAATGTTGCTAAGAGAAAGC
This sequence comes from Meconema thalassinum, assembly GCA_946902985.2. Lineage (NCBI taxonomy): Eukaryota > Metazoa > Arthropoda > Insecta > Orthoptera > Tettigoniidae > Meconema > Meconema thalassinum. The sequence goes on along the minus strand of OX336389.2, from coordinate 957,202,140 downwards.
AACGAAGAACATATAGAAGGAGCCCAAAGATGGACGCCATTATAGCCCCATGTTAGGGACAACGGAAAGCAGCAGTGAATTACTTTCTCAGGGTTCTGATAATAGGTAGCCAGGATTCACTAAGATTGTAGCCGGTGTCGCGGTTGAAATTATCTGGGTGTTTACGTATTTCAACCGCCTCCCTGATGATTCTGGGACGATATTGCTTTATACGGGCAAGAACATCCACTCCTTGGAACATGACATCATGGCCAGGTGTTAAAGCATGATCGGCAACAGCTGATTTATCAGGTTGAATGAGCCTGATACATCTATTATGTTCCTTAATGCGAGTGCATATTGTTCTCGAAGTCTGCCCGATGTAAACCTTGCCACAAGTACAGGGAACTCTGTAGATACCCGGTTGTTGCAATTTAGGCAAACTGTCCTTAGTTGGTCGCAGGAGTTGCCTAATCTTAACAGAAGTTCCAAATACAGTCCGTATGTTGTACCGACGTAGGATTTTAGCAATACGGTCCGTTGTGTTATGTATGTACGGAAGGTAAGCAGTTCCTCTTACATCTCTTTTCTCAACTGACGTCCTACTATTATTTGTTGGTTTCAGAACCGTAGAAATCAAAGCCTTGCTATAACCGTTGCTCTCAAAGGTGGTTCGCAGGGTGTTAATTTCTTCTTGTAAAGAAGACACTTCACAAATCCTCCTAGCCCTGGTAGTTAGAGTTGTAAGGATACCATGTTTCTGGGCAGGGTGATGGTGAGAACTTGCGTGGAGATATCTATTGGTGTGTGTTGGCTTACGAAAAACGCTGTGTCCTAAAGATCCATCTTCTTTCTTGGTGACGAGAACATCTAAGAAAGGTATTTTGCCGTCAGATTGCTTTTCCATGGTGAAACAAATAGAAGGGTGCTGGAGATTAAGGTGATCCAGGAAATGGCTAAGATTTTCCTCACCTTCTGTCCAAACAACGAAAGTGTCATCCACATAACGCCACCAGATCTTCGGTTTGAAAGGAGCCGACAACAAAGCTTTCTCTTCAAAGTTCTCCATGAAGAAATTAGCCACAACAGGAGAGAGAGGACTACCCATGGCCACACCATCAGTCTGCTCATAAAAAAAAGACATCACAAGACTTTTCTATCACTGCATGACCTCCTCCTACTTTCTATGGAATGGGAATTTTTATGAGCAGACTGATGGTGTGGCCATGGGTAGTCCTCTCTCTCCTGTTGTGGCTAATTTCTTCATGGAGAACTTTGAAGAGAAAGCTTTGTCGTCGGCTCCTTTCAAACCGAAGATCTGGTGGCGTTATGTGGATGACACGTTCGTTGTTTGGACGGAAGGTGAGGAAAATCTTAGCCATTTCCTGGATCACCTTAATCTCCAGCACCCTTCTATTTGTTTCACCATGGAAAAGGAATCTGACGGCAAAATACCTTTCTTAGATGTTCTCGTCACCAAGAAAGAGGATGGATCTTTAGGACACAGCGTTTTTCGTAAGCCAACACACACCAATAGATATCTCCACGCAAGTTCTCACCATCACCCTGCCCAGAAACATGGTATCCTTACAACTCTAACTACCAGGGCTAGGAGGATTTGTGAAGTGTCTTCTTTACAAGAAGAAATTAACACCCTGCGAACCACCTTTGAGAGCAACGGTTATAGCAAGGCTTTGATTTCTACGGTTCTGAAACCAACAAATAATAATAGGACGTCAGTTGAGAAAAGAGATGTAAGAGGAACTGCTTACCTTCCGTACATACATAACACAACGGACCGTATTGCTAAAATCCTACGTCGGTACAACATACGGACTGTATTTGGAACTTCTGTTAAGATTAGGCAACTCCTGCGACCAACTAAGGACAGTTTGCCTAAATTGCAACAACCGGGTATCTACAGAGTTCCCTGTACTTGTGGCAAGGTTTACATCGGGCAGACTTCGAGAACAATATGCACTCGCATTAAGGGACATAATAGATGTATCAGGCTCATTCAACCTGATAAATCAGCTGTTGCCGATCATGCTTTAACACCTGGCCATGATGTCATGTTCCAAGGAGTGGATGTTCTTGCCCGTATAAAGCAATATCGTCCCAGAATCATCAGGGAGGCGGTTGAAATACGTAAACACCCAGATAATTTCAACCGCGACACCGGCTACAATCTTAGTGAATCCTGGCTACCTATTATCAGAACCCTGAGAAAGTAATTCACTGCTGCTTTCCGTTGTCCCTAACATGGGGCTATAATGGCGTCCATCTTTGGGCACCTTCTATATGTTCTTCGTTGCTTTCTCTTAGCAACATTGTCGTATTCCAGATTATTCCTGACGATGAAAGACATGGTTTCTTTCGAAACGCGTCGAATTTCTATATAATAAAACACGGCATAAGCCCAAAATTCAACATTATGAATAGTAACACGGGCCGTGAAAGTCTAAATGACAATATTCTTAATGGCTTCATCCACCGCCTCCGTGGCTTAGGCGGCAGCACGCCGGCCTCTCACCGCTGGGTCCGTGGTTCAAATCCCGGTCACTCCATGTGAGATCTGTGCTGGACAAAACGGAGGCAGACAGGTTTTTCTCCGGGTACTCCGGTTTTCCCTGTCAAAATTTCATTCCAGCAACACTCTCCACTATCATTTCTTTCATCTGTCATTCATTTAATCATTGTCCCAGAGGAGTGCGTCAGGCCTCGGCAGCCGGCACAGTCCATATCTTCGCCGCTAGATGGGGGCTTCATTCATTCCATTCCTGACCCGGTCGGAGACTGGAAGCAGGCTGTGGATTTTCTTTTCAATGGCTTCATCCATGTCTTTTACAAACAGGTTATATAGTGTAGGTGAGATAATACTGCCTTGAGGAATACCCTGTGCTCCTTCTGATGTGTTACTGATAGTGTTGTAATGTGTTTACGGTCTGTGATAATGTATCGTCCCACTGTTGAGCGACAAATATAATGTGTTTTCCTGATGGGAGTGAGAAAAAACGACAACAAGTCCTACTCTAGTGTCACAAATGAAATGTAAGCTTTATATATGAAGTTACAATCTGATTAGATTGATTGAAATGTGATTATATTGATTAGGGTATGTGCTGGGCTCCATGGTCATGATATACCTCAAATGACCAAAATTTATCACTTACACCTCTGGTAGAGCACCTGAGACCTCTGCCTCCCAAGTGGTGGTAAGACTCCGTTTTTAACTGGGATGGTACTTGCTTCAGGAATTAGGGATGACTTAAAGCTATCTCCAACTACAAAGAATGAGAAGGACTTCATCAGATAAAAGATAGAATTTAATTATATTAAAAAAACAGGAAAATTGCAACAAAAGATAATAATAATAAAAGAATGAATTTACTGACTCTACTATGACTCGACGAGGATACTAAGGTGGAGATGATTCTAAATACAGTATTAAGTTACTGGAAAAGCTTGACTTAACATACCGATGAATTAATAGAAAATAGAGATCTTGGACAAGTCGAGATCATTTGGCTCACCGTAGTCGAAATCTGGACCATCTGGTATGGCTTGGCGATGTGGCATTGGTTTCCTTTGCAGACGTTCTTCTTCCTTCCTCGCAGCGATGATATGAAATTTAATGAAGTTAAACAAACAGAGATGAGTTGTGTCTGCTGTTTTATTATTGGTTGTGATGGAATCTAATTCCTTGAATCACATCTTATGGTGAAAAGCCAGATCAAACTTGCACCATTTAGGAGTCAGAATTGAATTCACCTATCATCCTTAACCAATATTAAGTTACAATCGGCCTCATGGATGAGCACCATACCGTAGACTTTGAAAAAAAAAAAAAAAAAAAAATCTATACAAGATTGGGGACTGAATTACCTCAGTTAGAGTTTGTAAAGACTTTTCTTATCTCCCTCCATGCGATACTTGGGGTAGCGACCTGGAGCCAATCACGGGGCAACTTCCCCAAAATTGCCTGTCACTCCTGATCTCTCTTCCCTGCCGTTGGCCCATTCATCCCACGCGGGCTCTTCCATCCTCTCGCACCTGGCCTGACGTCACCAGATTAAAACAGCTTCATGATGGTCATACGTCACGCCCCTTGTATCCTCGTTGGGGTCAAATGGCCGTTGACCTAGCTTCGTGCCGTTCACCCCGGTCCGATTCTAAGAAGTCGAGCAACCGCCGTTGTCTCGCTGCTATTTTCAGTGGCACCCTGCTGCGTTACCTCGTTATAACCTACAGTGTGTATAATACAGTGTTACAGTACTACAGTACATGGAGCAGTAGTAGTATCTTATATAGTATAGGCACTAGCAAGTGTGCCTGTATAACCTACAGTGTATAATACAGTGTTACAGTACTACAGTACACGGAGCAGTAGTGGTATCTTATATAGTATAGGCACTAGCAAGTGTGCCTGTATAACCTACAGTGTGTATAATACAGTGTTACAGTACTACAGTACATGGAGCAGTAGTAGTATCTTATATAGTATAGGCACTAGCAAGTGTGCCTGTATAACCTACAGTGTGTATAATACAGTGTTACAGTACTATAATACATGGAGCAGTAGTAGTATCTTATATAGTATAGGCACTAGCAAGTGTGCCTGTATAACCTACAGTGTGTATAATACAGTGTTACAGTACTACAGTACATGGAGCAGTAGTGGTAACTTATATAGTATAGGCACTAGCATGTGTGCCTGTATAACCTACAGTGTGTATAATACAGAGTTACAGTACTACAGTACATGGAGCAGTAGTAGTATCTTATATAGTATAGGCACTAGCAAGTGTGCCTGTATAACCTACAGTGTGTATAATACAGTGTTACAGTACTACAGTACATGGAGCAGTAGTGGTAACTTATATAGTATAGGCACTAGCAAGTGTGCCTGTATAACCTACAGTGTATAATACAGTGTTACAGTACTATAATACATGGAGCAGTAGTAGTATCTTATATAGTATAGGCACTAGCAAGTGTGCCTGTATAACCTACAGTGTGTATAATACAGTGTTACAGTACTATAATACATGGAGCAGTAGTAGTATCTTTTATAGTATAGGCACTAGCAAGTGTGCCTGTAAAACCTACAGTGTGTATAATACAGTGTTACAGTACTACAGTACATGGAGCAGTAGTGGTAACTTATATAGTATAGGCACTAGCAAGTGTGCCTGTATAACCTACAGTGTGTATAATACAGTGTTACAGTACTACAGTACAAGGAGCAGTAGTGGTATCTTATATAGTATAGGCACTAGCATGTGTACCTGTATAACCTACAGTGTGTATAATACAGAGTTACAGTACTACAGTACAAGGAGCAGTAGTGGTATCTTATATAGTATAGGCACTAGCAAGTGTGCCTGTATAACCTACAGTGTGTATAATACAGTGTTACAGTACTACAGTACATGGAGCAGTAGTGGTAACTTATATAGTATAGGCACTAGCAAGTGTGCCTGTATAACCTACAGTGTGTATAATACAGAGTTACAGTACTACAGTACATGGAGCAGTAGTGGTATCGTATATAGTATAGGCACTAGCAAGTGTGCCTGTATAACCTACAGTGTTACAGTATATATATAGTATGATCAAGTAGGGAGTAATAGAGGAGTAACACCTCTTTAAAAAACCCTGGTCCAGCTGGCCCGGCTGGTAGTACCTTGTTAGGGTCCCTTGACAGGGTTACGGTGAAGTCCTCAAACGGTACCTGCAGTGAAAGAGGTGAACTCTGGCACAGTGTGGTTGGCGGAAGGGGCAGCCTATTGCTCAGGTTTAATAGGGCAAACTATTGTCCATAGTTATGATGGGCAGGTTTTGGCCCAACGGCAAAATGAGCGGAGGAGGAGCCAATCACTCTCATGGCTTCCAACGGTCATAGAGGCGGAAGAGGTCACGCCAGACGGACTGGCTGTAAAGGCGCACCTCAGTAGTACTTGAGTATGCGGCAGTTCATTGCAGTCTCTGTGTTCGGTCCTGCATGTCTCATTCTTTGTGAGCCGCAGGATAAGGCTCAGAGATCATAGTGTGTGGGTCTCGTCCTGGCAAGCTGAGATCCACCCTAAACAAATTCACGCCAGTGGCACTTCTTCCGAACGTCACTTACTTTCAAAGTCCAATGGCGATGGGATATGGACGGTGGGGGCAGGTTATGGGTGTAACTGGAAGCCCCTAGTTTGGACCTGCACGTTGGCAGCAGATGTGTGATGGTCGTCTTCTGGAGACTCTGTGACTACTCAGGAATTCGGTCCTGCATCTGTGTTTGGGCAGGCCTATTTAGGATCACCGCTGCCCACCCCTTATGGGGAAGGCCCTAGAAAAGGTGGGCTAAATATCGGAAGTCACAATCTTGGTCCGGCTGGGCAACCGCACTCAGCACTCATGCGGTCGAAACTCAAAAACAGTAAAGAATCACAAATTGCTTATTGGATCATGAAACATCAGAACTTTGCTTGATTTGGACAATAACGTTAGACCTGAGAGAAGGTCAGCTCTCGTAACTCATGAGTTATCAAGACTCAACGTTGACATTGCTGCTCTCAGTGAAACTAGGCTGTCTTCTGAAGGCAAGATTACTGAATCTGGAACAGGATATACCATCTTCTGGAAAGGAAAGGAGGAGGGTGAATGTCGTATTCATGGCGTGGGCTTCGCTGTGAAGACCAAACTGGCAAATTATCACCAACTTACGCCCATTGCAATCAGCGAAAGGCTCATGACTCTCCGCATACCACTCTCAGGAGGTTCCTTTATAACACTCATCTCTGCCTATGCTCCTACCTTAGATTCTGATGATGAAGTAAAGGCTCAGTTCTATAATCAGCTATGTGAAATCATCTCCAAGGTACCATCTGCAGATAAACTCTTGCTTCTCGGTGACTTCAATGCCAAAGTTGGGAAAGATCACAGGCTATGGAATAATGTGATGGGCAAACAGGGACTTGGAAAATGTAATCCCAATGGACTGTTGCTTCTTGGTCTTTGTGCAGAACACGAACTTTTCATTACCAACACGCAGTTTCGGCTACCTAACCGCTTCAAAACCACGTGGATGCATCCTCGTTCCAAACATTGGCACATTCTTGATTATATCATTACCCGGCAATGTGATAAGAAGGACACTCTTATTACCAGAACAGCAAGGAATATAGACGATTGTTGGACAGATCATAAACTTCTTATATGTAAGCTCAGGATATCCATCAGACCTAAACCACCTAGGAACATCAAAAATGTGCCAAGAAAGAAGTTTAATACATCCAAACTTCAGAATGAATCTATGTATAAACATTTTGGAAACAGGATCGTCACCCAGTTATCAGAAAACCCAGTAACAAATGACATTCAGCAAGAATGGGCCACACTACAGAAGATTATCACACAGTCAGCTGAGGAAACCATTGGTTTTATAGTGCGTAAAAGACAGGACTGGTTTGATGACAACAATGAGGAAATTCTGTCTCTCATCAATGCCAAAAGGAATGCTTATCTTGCCCATCTTCACGACCCAACTTCCAACACAAAGAGAGATAAACTACTGGAACTCAAGGGTAAATGCCAGATGCAGATAAGGCAGATTAAAAATACTTGGTGGCAACAGAGACTGCAGAGACTATCGGATGCTCGAGACTTGAGGAACTTCTATGCAGTACTCAAGGGAATATATGGACCATCTCGCTCATCATCAGGTACACTGAAAAGCGCTGATAATTCTACTACCTTTACTGATAGTCAAGAAATCTTGGAACGCTGGAAGGAGCACTTCTCCAATCTCCTAAATCGTCCATCAGCAGCTGCTGATGACTTCCTTTGTGATGTGCCGCAACAACCTGAACATCTGTGGTTGGCAGTACCTCCTACTTATCATGAATTCAGTGCAGCTCTCACCCAATTGAAACCCAGAAAAGCACCTGGCCCAGATAACATCCCTCTGGAACTAATTCAAGCCGGAGGTCAATCCCTCAAAACATGGATTTTCACCCTTATCCTCAGAATATGGGAATCAAGAAAGGTACCTGGAGACCTAAAGAATGCCACTATCGTCACTATCTTTAAAACGGGTGATCGCAGTGTTTTTGGCAACTACCGTGGTATAACACTGCTATCAATTGTGGCGAAGATTCTTGCAAGAATTCTACTTTACCGCCTCAAGGTTATCTCTGAGAAGATCCTCCCAGAGTCACAATGCGGATTTAGAGCTTCCAGAAGCACAATTGACTTGATTTTCTGTGTGAGACAGCTACAAGAAAAATGTAGAGAACAACAGAATCCACTCTTAGTCTTTTATGACTTGGAAAAGGCATTTGATTCGGTTCCAAGACCAGCCATGTGGGCGGTGCTGAAGCGGTTTGGTTGCCCTCAGCGTTTTGTAGATCTAATCAAGGCTCTCCATGATGGCATGACAGATCAGGTTTGCCTTCAGAATAAGATGTCCGATGAATTTCCTATTACCCATGGACTGAAACAAGGATGTGTACTGGCTCCAACGCATTTCGCGCTGTACTTGGCTGCAATGCTTTATGATTCACCCACAAACATCCCAGGTGTGGAGGTCAAGTATCGTTTTGATGGAGGGCTTTTCAACCTAACTCGTCTCCGCTCCTTGAGGAAAACTCAGGCTACTAAGGTTACTAACATGTTGTATGCAGATGATGCTGCGTCGCCAACTCTCACACCAGAAGAGCTGCAAGAGTCAGTTAATTGTTACAAAAGTGCATGTGATCGCTTTGGTCTTACCATAAATGTCAATAAGACTAAAGTCTTGGCACAACCTTCACCAGGCACACCTCTTCATCAGTTCAATATCTCCATCTCGAATTTGCCATTTGAACAGGTAGACCACTTCTCGTACCTGGGCAATACCATTCCTGTGAGCTGTACATGTGAGCAGGATGTGGATAAGAGAATTGGCGCAGCCCATGCAGCATATGGACGATTAGCGCACCGGGTCTTCATGAATAAAGATCTGTCCATGAGTACAAAGCAGTAGTCATTTCTACATTGTTGTATGGCTGTGAAACGTGGACCCTTTACCGACGTGATCTTAGGAAGCTTGAGCGTTTCCACCTACAAAAACTTCGATCAATCCTGAGGATTAAATGGGAAGACCGCATTACCAATATTGCTGTTCTGGAAAAGGCTCAAATCAACAGCATAGAATCATCCATAATATGTCACCAATTTAGATGGATTGGTCGTGTCCATCGGATGGATGATGTGAGATTACCTCGGCAAATGCTATATGGTGAGCTATGCTATGGCACCAGACCTCATGGTGGTCCTAAGAGGCGCTACAAGGACCAATTTAAGCAGACCCTGAAATTGACAGGTCTTGATTCACAAACCTAGGACATGCTGGCTGAAGACCGCTCAACTTGGCGCCGTACCATCTCGGATACTGTAAAGACGTTTGAAAGGGATCGACGCACACATGAAGAGGCCAAGCGTCAAGCTAGGAAACTTCGAGCAGCCCAACCACGTCCTCCTCCAGCAATACTATGTGACTTGTGTGGACGCTTGTTCCATGCCAGGATTGGACTCTTTAGTCACCGTAAACACATCCACAAACTGGACTGAAGGAAGAAGATTTATACTCGGATTCGAGTTAAAGCCGATGATGACCTCGTTAAGCCCGACTCGTAGTCACCAAGTCTACTTTCCTCAAGTTACGAAATGACATCTTGCTAACCCACGTATATTCCTCGAGCCATATTAGATGTCAATATATAATTGAAAATAATGTACAATATTCTATAGAAAGCCGATAATAATAAAAATAATAATTTTCTCCATACGACATGTATCTCTTGATACGAGCTTCAATATGTTACAGTGATAATAATAATACTCAAATGTGAGATAATAATAATAATGAACATGTGTAGAGTTATGAATAACTTGATGGAACACCTGTTAAATAAGATATCGCACAATCCGTGCTTTAAGGTATAGGTGCCGGTATAAATGGTTACAGTGTTATTGATCATAACTGCCATTTTCCTGTATTTAAGATAACTTTCAAATAGTTTGTTAGTCGTACCTCTTATACCAATATTGTGTAATTTAGCAAGTAGTTTATTGTGATTTATAGTGTTAAATGCTTTAGAAAAGTCAAGAAAATGTACCATAATATGATTGTTCTTATTTAAAGCTTTATGGTACCGGTATTTATTATATTGGCAAATTCAGCCAGAAGTAGTTGAGTACTTTTCCCTTCCTAAAACCATACATATGTCCCTTAATATCATATTTATTTAGGAAATTGTTCAGTCTCTTATCCAAGCATTTTTCCATTATTCTGTGCAGGATTGATAAAATGCATATTGGTTTATAGTTGCCAGAGTCCAAGTGATCACTATTTTCGTATTGGTTTAATTATTGAGTATTTCAAATAGTTTGGTATTATGCCTGATCCGAATATCTTGTTTATGAGATGTATTGTGATGGGTATAGTTTTTTGAGATGTTGCCTCAATATCATTCAAGCATATATCGTCTACACTGGGCGATTTATCTGTTATTAATACCTTAATATTGTTCTTTATTTCATATTCATCAGTTTTAAGTAATGTATTAGAATTCATTAATGTGCTTTTATTCGTGTGCCATGTGTTGATATTACAGTTATGAGCTATTGATTGATTATTGCTGTTTTAAGGGGCGGTACTACGAAGTTCTGAGCTAGACTGTTTATTTTTTACTAAAAGTACTGTTGAATTTATTGATTATCAGTTCATTAGTACACCGTAATGTTTTCTTAAATGGTTTTCTTAACTTCATTGAGATTTGTGTTTTCCGACCTGTTATATCCTTAATAACTTTCCACATTCCTTTATTATCATTTTTGCAATTATTTATCTTATAGTATTTTGATAATATTGATGTTTTGTTTTGTTTAATAGTTTATTTAATTTCTTTCTGATTGCTTTACATTCATTTTTATTGCAATATTATCCTTGTTTCTGAGCATTGTTTTGTAATGTCTGTCTCCTTCCTTACATTGTATTTTTAGGTCTTCAGTGAACCAATGTTTGCTTTTTCTATGTTTACGTGTGGTTATAGTAGGTTTCCTTCAATTTGGTTGTTATATTGTTATATAAATGTCATTAGGATTTTTAAATTCAAGACAATCTGTCCAGTCTGTGTTGGCTTGTGTGTATTATAGTATCGGTCATGTAAATAATAATGAAAATAATAACCCCTAGCACTACAGACCATGAAGCCTACCAAGAGACCACTGTCCAGCCATTTGGCCCACAGATATTGGGGTGACGCATGGTCAGAGCGTCGGGTCCCCTCGGCCGTTAATCTTGGTATTCATGACCGGGGCGCTGCCTCACAGTCAGACAGCTATTCAATTGCCCTCAGGGGCCTGTTCCATGAATGAACTTTGCAACTTTGTACTTTTCACTTTTCAATTCTTGCAAAGTGCAAAGTCTTTCTGTTCCACCATGATCTATGTATTACTTTTCAATTTATTTGCAAAGTGAAAAGTCTTTGCGTAGGGATTATCCGTTCATGTTTATTCCATGAACAAACTGCATAATGCTCCATGATTTAACGCTTTATTTTTCGTGGTGAACTTGAGGACTTTAGTAACAGTTCTGCAAATAGTTGATTTTGATTGCCCATGCATTGCTGCTATACCGTGCTGGGCACCATTTCCTAACCAATGTAAGCATATACGAATTCGTTCTTTTTCGGAAAGCGATCGACTTCTTTTTGTTGCAGGTTTCAATAAATGGCCAATTATTTCAAGAATATAGGCTAGTCAGCTTGTATTGGGGTAATACGAAAACACTCACGAAATTTCGTTGAAGTGAGGTTATGAAAATTCATCCTATCATTGTACGTCCTCTTGTTGGATTCTTCATCACTATCCTCACTTGATGATAACAAAAGCTCTCGTCGTAACATTGTTATAACACTAAAGCAAATTCTGCGCCGAGAAACTAGTGTAGAGACTTGTAAAGGGAATCGTCTCTTGGCAAAGATTTCTGAAAACTCTTCACTTCATTCTTTGCACTTTGCATTTCTGCACCAATGGAGGAACACAACAGACTTCCAAAGTGAAAAGATTCCTCACTTTTCACTTTGCAATACAAATCTGAAAAGTGACGGTGGAACAAAATCTGAACTGAAAAGTGCAAAGTGCAAGGTGAAAAGTTGCAAAGTTAATTCATGGAACAGGCCCCTGGTTAGTTTCTAAAATCCCTGACGGAGCCAGGAATCGAACCCGGAGTCCCTGGGGGAAAGGCTGGCGTTTTACCCCAACACAACGGGGCCAGCATTAGAGCAATGTACGATTCATTATCTTGTGATTGTAGTTTTATCATTTTTTGGCCAAATACCTGCATATGTTATGTAGTGGTCAGAGATGTCTGATTGTATGACTGCAGAAGTATATTCATCCAGTCTGCTATGTTAGTAAATGTGATCAATACATGCTCTCGAGTCTAAATTTGGATCGTAATGAGTACATTGAGTGATAAGTGGTAGGAAATCATAAGTTACCATAATATTTGTACAGGCCCTAACCTATTTCATACCTGTTAAACTGATGTCATTAGATAAAGTATCAATGTTGATATCTCTTAAAATGGCATATTCGATGTACTTGTTGGTGTGTTGTGTTATATGTGTTTCCAGTTCTTCAAGAAAGTTATTCATACTAGTGCTAGGTGGTCTGTAAATGCATGTTAATCCAATTTTTCTTTTCTTGTGGAGTATTTCTATTACCTTAGAGATTCATGGGTATTGGAAATGTATGATTTGTGTGTTCTAATAGCAATGTTGTTCTTTACTACTTTACGATTAGTTCTATTAGGAAATACAACATTAAAATTATCCAAATTAAATAGGTAATTCTTTGATTCAAGTATGTTAAAATCTGTTAAGTAAATAATATCCAGAACATTTATCTTCTTACCTCAGAATCATTAACCCTACAAGGACCAGGGGGGGGGGGGGATATTGGAGGACCACAGTCAGAATTAATTGCTTTCTGTAGTGGGATATATTGGTTTAAATTTTTGAGAATAAATGATATTGTTATTTAAGTCATAAGTTAACTAAATTGTTTCAAAGCATTTATCTTACCTTAGAAAGGTAATCAAAACCGCTATGGGCCTGTGAGGCCCTCCCTTGGTCCTGGTGAGGACCAATTAGTTTTCTTATAAATACTATCGATGTTCAAGTCATGTGATAAGTTAGGGAAGTCCAAGGTTGTTTGTGTATAGTGTTTGAAACATATTTGTGGCAAACATAGCAAGAAAACTGTAATCTGTTTACAATGTGAGCCTGGAAATGACACTAACACTGACTAGAAAGATGTTTGTGTTTGATTTGTGTTTGTAATTACTATTTGGGTGAATTTAATATTTTATACTGAAGTTTTCCTTAAAATTATTCATGAAACGGTGTTTCATAATTTGACGGCGTTATGCATTAAACAGCTATCCACCAGAAGCTGGAATTGAGAAAAATGTGATTGAAAGTTTTGACATTTAAACGATCACAAATTCCCTCCTGTTAGCCCAGTTTGAGTTTTAAAAGCAAACAAACCCTTATTTACAGTATTTGCATTGTTGAAAGTTATTGCATTTAAATTACAAAAATACAGCAAACAGTTGATTTATTAGCAATTGTCACTTAGCTGCTTTATGTTATCTGTGAGTTCAGTTACGCATAAAACTGCTAAGAGCCATTCTTGGTGAATAACATATTGTTACGTTATTCTATCAAACACGATAGCTATTCATCATGACGATAGTTTTGCGTAAAACGGCTAAGCACCCTTTTTGTATTTTAGCCCTTTATGCATTTTTATTTAAAAGCCAGTTTCTGGACAATTTGATGCGTGCAATTGAGTACTCGTGTGACCTTAATTGCAATTTTATTCTCAATAGTCCAATAGAAACACAGATACATTTCAATACCAGAATCAAACTTAAAGTAATAATTATACTAAATGAACTAATGCTATAAACATTGGAATATGTTTTTCACACAATAGGAAATTGACACAGTCGTAGGCTTCATCTTGTATCGAGAAATCGAGTTCACTACCAAACCCCTCGATGTCGTCAAAACTGTTTCCAACTGAATGAAGGCCTTCATAGAACTCCTTGGCATCGGATGGTATCAGATGCATGACACTTTTGAGATCCTGTAATTTTGGCTCCGATATACCTTTTCCGTTTGGCCATAGAGCATTAAGGCAAAAACTGAAGTTAATCTGGTTGCATTGGCGTGCGTTATTTCTCCTCTTCAAATTGATTGCTTAGCCGTCTTTGTCATCGAAAGTATGTTTCAAAGTCAACAGCCATGGGTTTTCCTTACTTAATTCAATTTCCTGTGTTGTTAGTCAGCTTACTCCATTGCCATTGGTATCCTTCTTCCTATTTATTATTTGTTTCTCAACGGATGCCGTGCCCAAAAAAACTTCTCTCTTCATTTCGTTCACGACCAGCTTGTCTTTCGGCAAGTTCTCATTACTTCCTTGTAATCTTCTGGTGTATATAATCTTTGATGAAACTTCAAGGCACTTTCAATATCTCCAAAATCATCATCATTGTGCAAATAGCTGTGCCCGGAAACCAGAAATCGCATTGTCCCTTCCTTGGCCTACCAGTCGACTGACAGTTTTGGTCATTGCATTCTGCATTATCACTGATTCGCTTCCACAGTAAATTAGCCATTCCATTATATTTATCTCCTGATAACACAGTCGGAAGGGGGTCAAATTCATTGTTATTAATTGGCTGGGGGTTGGAAGTATCAGCTACAGAGTTGATAGGTTCTACACTTGGACCTGCCTCGTAGGACAACAGCTTAGCTGCAATGTTATTTTCAGATATAGAGTGCAGCACATCATAACAACTAAGTTACTATCATGAAGTATAACATAAATTTCTCGCCAAATCAATACTTTTTACTTACATAAAAATTCTATAGGTACATGTTTCGAAAACACACAATGTTTTCTTCCTCAGCCCACTTATTGGTGTTAAACATCATAAAACATCGATAACCTCACTAAATAACAAAAACACAGTTCACATTTATTTTATGATGTTTAACACCAATAAGTGGGCTGAGGAAGAAAACATTGTGTGTTTTCGAAACATGTACCTATAGAATTTTTATGTAAGTAAAAAGTATTGATTTGGCGAGAAATTTATGTTATACTTCATGTTAACATGGTCAATACGGAACCTGGAATGAGTGCAATTAACTAAGTTACTGCCACTAACGGTTTAAGAGGGGTTAGATCAGTCGAACCAGCTTCTTGTTTAGAGGTGCCTGAGCTTGATTCACTGGAGTGGTACAGCATGGTGCTAGATTCATTATCTTGTATTCCCTGTACGTAAATCAAATAATGCTACGCAATTTACACCCACCAAGTGCATTTAATATAGCAAATTATTGATAAAGAAATCAATGTTTTCGGACATTGTCTGTAAGGAATAGAACTTTGGTAACGAACTGCTGTAGTATATTTGGTAGGGCTTAGTCAGTTCAATGACGTACACATGGTAAATGAATATCAATAATGATGTTGGATATTGCAAGTAAAGTTGAGTTATGTACTGTACTACAAATAGGAGGTACTCCTGAATATCTACCTTGTATACGTGTGAAGTTTCTGAATCATCAGGTTTATCCTTCTTCAGCAGCAAAATAATTTTCTGTGCTCTGCTTGCCATGATGCACACACACACTCACTCAATGAGTAGTCAGTAAATTCTCCCGCGCGATTAACGGAGGCAACATAGAACAGATTATTTGGCGCGTAGCCGATTATAGAGACACACTAACAATACAGACAAATTGTGAGAGACAATGAAATGTCGCTTGGCTGTTTCTTGTAGAACTCAATATAGCGTTTCGAAGAATAGCTTCATAGTTTCGCCTAATAGCCGATTAATGCAAAACTCTTAACCTAAGATAAAGGGAATGGTGCTTAGACTTTTCTATAAAATTAACGGTTAATATTGAGAAAAATAGCATAATAATGTAAAAAGAATTTAGTTCCAGAGACCATACACACTAGGTGGTGCTAATAATTCAATTTCCAAAAATTGGCGCTTAGCCGCTTAATGCATAACGCCGTCCAATTTATTTCAGTATAATCTGCAATTATGACATATCTTTTAGAATGGGCCTCAGAAGCCCCCCAACCCCCTCACCTTGGTCCTCTGTGTAACAACCAAACCTTGGTCCTTGTTAGGTTAATATTGCCATCCCAAGGGCCCATAATATCAATTAACATAAAAATTCAATATGTACATTTTATTTGGAGGGGGGGGGGGGGGGTACCTAATTTTGCTTATATCTTCATCACGGGATATTCCAAATATACCAGATTCGTCGTTTTTTCCGCGCGAAGATTTTGCCGTTTTTTTAACCCAAATGAATTTCCGTTTTTTTTTCTCTGGCTTGATTTTTAGTTTTCCATAGTAATTCTCTGTAGAACGGCGTTAGGCTGTCGTTAATTTAAAAAACCTAGATTTAGTGTTCTTATGAGTAAACAAAATTTCGCCTTCTCCTTTTCTATAAAAATTCATTCTTTTTTTTACATAGAGTTGAATTTTGTTCTTTTTTTCTTTTCAGGGAGGGGCTGTATACTTTCTCTACATCACACATGTCACGATCCACTTCTAGTGTCTCGGAAATTTTGTGGACAACTTCGACCAGGCATTCGTCTTTCGCGCGTGGCACTTCACGTATTTCATGCCTTCCATTCTGTTCATTTGCGTGCACTTTCTCATTTAAATCTGACATTATTTTATCTTTTAACGCTTTTATTTCTGTTTTTAGTGATAATAATAATAATGTAACAAGCATGCTCCTCCCTTTCCTTTTCCTATCTCTCTCTCCTCTGAATTGCTGTAATAGCTAGAGATTCACTGCTCACCAGGCATGCGGCAACTGCTTGACTGGCTCATGCAGATAACATACGTTTACGTGTGGCCAGACAAGTCAAATCAGCATCTTGTGTGTTACTCATAAAACAGGGATGTCCAATTTATTTGTACTGTAGATTAATAATACTATTTCACAAATGATAACATTTCTGGCTGTCAAAACTTGTAATGAAATCACTATTATTCAGGTTCGTGCAACAGAATTTGAATTAAAGAATGGATCTCAGTGGAGCTTGTGCTTGTGAGCATCAGGTTGAGGACGCCTGCTTTAAATGATGATATGGAAGGAAGATGGCACAGATGCATTTCCCAACATAGAAGGAACAAGGGTGAGTTGGGCACACAGTCAAAGCATTCCTCTGCTGATTAGCGAAAGGGCCTAAAGTGGCCTTACATTTGTTCAAAATCCCTGCCCTGCACAATCGTGACTGCTATTAATGTCTAAATGTCAAAATAGTGTACTGTCCACCATAGGTAATCCAAAGTCAAGATAACATAAACTGCTGCATCTCTTCGAAGACACACCGATTTTGAATACCAACCCAAGTCCTCTCACAGGAGGGGTTCAGTGGTGGCAGTTGCCTTGATTTTAACATGTAACTTATATCATGGCACACAAAGTACTTTGATTTTTAGCAAAAATATCATTGTGGGCATTCAGTTTCTTTAAGTTTGTCCCTTCGTTTATATCTAGTAGTGCGCTATAATGGATCATTACTGCGCTGTCAAAGTTCCAACGTTCGCCACTAGTTATCATTGATATCTGGTAACGAAAGTTGGAACTACTTGAAATTGAACGGAACTTGTAGCTCACCCTAAGGGTGTCCGCTGGAAGCAGCTACAGACTCAGGCGAGCCGAATATGTCCTCGGACACTCCCGGCACTAAAAGCCATACGATAAATAAATAACTGCGCAATTAGTAACTCTACTTTCAGCAATCCCTACATTAAACTAAGGTAAGCAGTCAGAGACAAGTGCACAAGGTTGTATTTCTAAAACAAGATTAGGTATAATTTTTAGAGAGTATGTATTATAAATGGTGAATAGAAACTAGCCCACCAAGAAAATTAGCGACAGCAGTCAGGTCCACGTACCAGTCAACACGGGCAGTATCGCCAATGGGTTGGCCAACCAATGCTGGGACATAGTATGCAGCAATACCTAATTTGAGCGTTTTGTCTTACCTGTTTTTTACAGCAAAACTACCAAAACTTTCTGTACCACTGTGAATTGTGAACATAGGTCACATAGCTTTCAAACGCTCAACGACTTTCATTAAAAATCTCTAAAGAAATATAGAATTTCTCGCAGACATATTATAAAGACATTCAAAGACACATGAATTGAACAAGAAATTTGTGACTATGAGGACCGTTTTGTAGTTGTGAACCAGAAAATTGTGAGTCTTCAAATACAGCGGCATTGTTTTCCTATCTCCGGATGTAGCCTACATTGTCCATTAAAGGAGAACAATCAACAGCTGCACCAATTCGGTGTTGACATACAACATCACCCACAGCTATACCAAACATGTAGCACTTTCAATGAGTGGTCATCTAATAACAACAACAAACAAGAAGTTCCGTGAAGAACTATACAGCCTACTTTTCATGCCAATGATTATTCTACAGTATATGAACCTATCTAGAATAATGACGAAATTAAGTTGGTAATATCGAAATATCTAATTAGTTCAAAATATACCTGGTATAATGTAGCCAAATAGAGCACTACAGTTGGCAGCCCTGGTGACTGAATATATTCTTTGTTCCATCTCTTTAGGTACAGAATACAAAATTTGGTTGAAGTCCAATGGACGTTACATGCAGTTAGACACTGGATCTATCAGCACGCGTAAAAGCATGTTGCCAACAATACCATGCGTGGGCTGGTCAGAAATAATCTGAAATATTATGATATCTTGTTGTGCCAATTTTGGATGAAATCCATTTGTTAGTATAGAAGTTACATGTATTTTAAAATTGGACATATCAGCAGGCATAGAATCATGTTGGCAGCACTGCCTTGTATTAATTACTCCAAATTAATCTAGAATGTCAGGTGCTATACGTGTGCAAAATAAAGAGCTGTTGGCTTGCATACTTTCTGATATATTGATATTAGGGTAAAAAAATATAGACAGCATTTATTAACAGTTGGCCGCCCTGATTGCTCTTAACAATACTTATAGTCATATATGTTATGGTACACATAGCACATACGAAATTTGGTTGAAATCCAACTGATAGTATAGAAGTTACATGTATTTAAAAATTGGTACTATCAGCAGGCTTATAATCATGTTGGTAGGACTGACGTGTATAAGTTAATCCAAATTAATCTAAAATGTCAGAATATACGTGTGCATAGTTTAAAGCTGTTGGCTTGCATACTTTCTGATATATTGGTATTTGGATTTAAAAAAATAGAGAGAGCAATTATTAACAGTTGGCAGCCCTGGTGGCTCTTAAGAATACGCCTAGTCATATCTGTTTATGTACAGATATTACATACAAAATTTGGTTGAAATCCAATTGATAGTGTAAAAGTTATATGCATTTAAACATTGGACCTATCAGAAGGCTTAAAATTATTTTGGCAACACTGTCATGGTTGGCCTCCTGGAAATTAAACTGAAATCGCATTATCTACATGTGTGCCAATTTTGGAATAGCTCCCATGTATACCTTGCAAGATATCCAACATGGAGTTCAAATTTCTAGTGCGTTTTTTCAGCAGTTGGTAGCACTGACATCATTTTCAAATATGGACGTGAGATATTCCGGTGCACATCTTTACTCATACTAAATTTGGTTTTGATTGCTGCAGCCGTTTAGGAGTTGATAGGGGGGACACACACACAGCCAGACAGACAGACAGAAGGACAGACAGACACACATTTTCCCGGATCGATCTCATAAGTCTACTTTTTCCTCATTTTTGTAAAATGTGAAAAGTAGGCTAAAAAGGTAGGCTATATATCTGCCTTCAAGAAAAATTAATTTGGTCCAAAAGTAAGGAATCAGAGTGAAGAAAGCCTTCTCACAAACACAACAAAGTGGACTACAATCAATCAATCAATGTCTATTTCTTCCAAATATGTATGTGGAAGTTAATGTGAGTAGTAAAATGTCTAACGACCCATTGAAAACATTTTGCTCCACCGTTCTGTCTGAAATCTTGGCGGCAATCAAAAGTGTATTCTGTTGTGTGATTCATGGAGTGTGCTCAAATTAATAATTTCAAGGCAACCTAAAATAACTAAATTTATCCAGTCTCTGCATGTTTATTTCTTTAGACAATACAACATATATGCTAGGAGGATAATGGTTTACATAAGACTCTTGTTGATAATCCAGAACATAAATTGGGAAATTGTGTGTTTATAATAAAAATGTACACTGTTATCCATAATTATTTGTCTGTCCCAGTATATCGCCCTATGCTTCAGTATTCCTGGCAGTCAGCTGGTAACGTGAGTCCAGTACAAGTCTCGAACTTCAAAAATGTAACTCAGGTGGCTTTTAATTTTTCATCAAAGGAGTGTGATTCAGATGTTGCATATTATGCTTATTGCTCTGCTCCAGTGCGTTTCAGGCATTTTCATAAAACAGTCGTTCTCAATCTTTATTAGACCATGCCCAGCAATTTTATTCTGAAAAGTTCTGAGGCACAGTGCCGATTAATGTATTCAGATTTTAGTTCTGCATTGTTTTTATAGTTCGAACTAGGGGCCAAATCGTCATCATCATCTTGTACAGTTTCCAGCCCCAGGCTGGGTCTGTTTGGAACATAAGCCTCGCCACTTAGTTCTTTCTTCCCACCACCTCTCCGCTGTCACTCTGGTCCAGTCCTCGCCTCTCTTCTTGACACATTCCTCCACTCCTTTCAGCCATCTATCTCTTGGTCTTCCCCTTGGTCGTTTCTTCTGCATCTGCATCTCATGTATCCTCTTGGGAATCTTCTTCTCATCCATTCTCTTTAAGTGTCCATACCACCTCAGTCTTGATGTCTCAATCCTACCTTGCAAGGGCTCCTCTTTCACCATTTCCCTGATCTTTTCATTCCTCACCCTGTCTCTTCTTGTTACTCCGATCCTACTTCGCAGGAACTTCATTTCACCTGCCTGTATTCTGCTTATGTCTCTTTTCTTCATTGTCCACGTTTCTGAAGCATAGGTCAGTATCGGGATATAGTAGCTTCTGTATAACACTTCCTTGCTCTTTTGTGGGACATCTTTATTCCACACTAAGCTCCTAATGCTTCTCAGAAGTGCTTCTGCCTGTCTGCCACGTTCCGTAATCTCTTTGTCATTTCTCCCATTTTCCTCCACTATACTTCCCAAGTACTTGAGACTTTCCACCTTCTTCAGCTGTCCACCTCCAAGTGTTATCCCACTCATTGGTCTGTCCTTTTTCCGGGTCGTTAACAGGATCTCACATTTACTGATGTTGAACTTCCATCCGTACTCTCCCACTGTTTCTTCCCAAGCCTTCAGTTGCTCCTGAATTTCCTCCTCCTTGTTTCCCCAGACCATGAGATCATCTGCAAACACCATTGCTTTCATCTTCTCTTCTCCTATCTTTCCTGCTATCCGTGTCATTACCTCGTCCATAACCACAATAAAGAGAAGGGGTGACAGCGCACTACCCTGTTTCAGGCCACTCATTTGTCTGAACCAGTCTGTTCTTTCCCCTCCAACTTTCACACAACTCACACTTCCACAATACATCTCCTTCACTCTGCCTACAGTCCCTTTTTCCACTCCCATGATTTCCATTGCTTTCCAAACCTTCTCCCTACACACACTATCATAGGCCTTTTCGATGTCCAGGAAGGCCATCAACAGATCCTCTCCAAATTCGTAGTGGTGTTCCCGGAGCTGTCTCACTGAAAATATGAGATCCACTGTTGATCTCCCAGGTCTGAAACCATACTGCTCCTCTCTCAATTTTCTCTCCACTTTGGCTCGTATTCTACTTTCTAATATCTTTTCATATATCTTGGCACAGTGAGGTATGAGTGTGACTCCCCTGTAATTTCTGCACTCCTTTCTGCTTCCTTTCTTAAATATTGGGACAATTACCGTAATCCTTTCTTCCAATCTTCTGGGGTCTTTTTCTCCTTCCATATCACCCTCATCACACGGTACAGCAACTGTTTCCCAACCTCCCCTGCTGCCTTCACCATTTCAACACTCACTTCATCCACACGCGGTGCCCTTCCTCCTTTCATCTTGTCTATAGCCATCTCCAGTTCTCTCCAATTCAGGTCCTTTTCCATTCCTGTGTTGTCTTCTCCATCTTCCAATACATTGTCTTCCTCCCTATGAAAATTTGGATTCAGCAAATCCTCAAAGTACTCTTACCACACAGTCTTGAGTGTTTCTTTGTTGTGTACCTCATTTCCGTTTTTGTCCATCATTACCACATCCTCTCGCAGACCTCTTCTCTTACTTTTGACCATCCCATAAAGTACTTTCTTATTTCCTCTGCTGTCTTCCTCCATCATCTCTGTCCACTTTACCATCCACTTCTTCCTCTCCTCTGCGACAATCTTGTTTGCTTCTTTCTTCTTTATCTTATAATCTTCTCTTGCCAGATCAGTTCTTTCCTGGAACCACACTCTGAAAGCCTTGTTCTTCCTTCCCACAGCTTCTTTTACTCTCTCATTCCACCATGGTGTCTCTTTACACCACTTTCTGTTGCTAGTTCTTCCACATACTGCCACTGCAGCTTCCACCATGGTGTTCTTGAATTGCTTCCATTCCTCTTCCCCTGTTTTAGGATTGTCTGTTGGCATCCTTTCCCTTATTATCTTCTGGAATTCTTCCTTGACTTCCTTTTCCTTGAGTTTCCATACTTTGATTCTCCTTTCCTGGTACTCTGTCCTCTTGCTATCCTTAACAACTCCCAGGTTCATTACAAGTATTCTGTGGTCGCTATCTAAGGTCTCTGATGGTATTACCTTTATATCTCTGACACTTCTCTTCATTTCCCAGTCGTACAGCACGTAATCTACCAAAGATTTCTTTGTTAAATCACTGCTGTACCAAGTTACCTTGTGGCTTTCTTTCTTCCGGAACCAGGAGTTGCCTACCACTAAACTGTTTCTCTTGCAAAAATCCAGCAACTTTCTCCCTTCTTCATTCCTGCTACCCCATCCTTCTGCTCCCTATACATTTTCATATCCTTGCCTTTCACTTCCTACATGTGCATTCAAATCTCCCATGACAATGATGCTCTGACCTTTCAACTGCTGTTGTAGCTCCTCCTCAAAGTCTTCCTTCTCTTGAGCTGTACATCCAACTTGAGGGGCATATACCTGGGCTATCTCCAGGCTTCTTCCCTTTACAGTTACTCTGATCTTCATGATCCTGTCACTTATTCCCTTTACCTCTTCCTTCATTCCATCTCTCACAACTACTCCTACTCCGCTGCTCCTTCCTTCACTGTTCCCACTCCAGTACAACCGGTACCCTTTCCTCAGTTCTCTGCGACCTTCTCCTTTCCATCTTGTTTCTGCCAAGCCCAGTATATCCAGTTTTCTTCTCTCCATCACATCTACAATCTCCTCCACCTTTCTTGTCAGTGTCTGTATGTTTAATGTCCGAACTCTTAGTCCATTAGCATATCCGGGTCGTCGTCGTTTGCATCCGTCCTTTCCGAGGCCTGTTCCTGTTTTGAAAGCAAATATATCCACTACTGGCTTGCTAGGCCTATCGTAGCTTCACCAGAGCCCCGTCAGCCGTCACTTTTCAGGGTTCCCATAGAGCCTTCACAGCTACCGCAGCGGTCCCGGGGCACACAAAGTCCCCACTGTACTTCACCCCTACAGGCAATCCCCTACTTCATGCCGTTGCCCGTCTCCCACCACGTGGAGGAGGGGTTGGACTTGTGGGACTAGGGGCCAAATATTATCTCTTAAAACCGAAGTGCCCCCAGGGTCTGTGAATTAACAGATAAATAATGACAAATATTGATGCTTTCTTAAAAACCTCATATTTTTCTCCGAATTTGGGTGAGGCTGCTGTTACCAAGAACAGTGACACAAATTGCACATTTGAGGCTTTGGTAATTGCTCAGGCAAGCAAATGCAAGAATACAAATTTTAAATGGCTGTCACTGTACTTACAAATAAACGATGTTGACTTCTTCTTCGGCGTCATCGCATATCTCCCCACCTTGTGCATTCTTAAAACCACACATCGTTGCAAAGGTAAGTGAAATGAATCATTTCAAGGCTGCCTAAAATAACTTCGGTATAGTCACGACGGTCAACGTATACGTAGATGAAAACCTTTCATCTCCAAAATCTTGCTGCTCGGTCCCACCCAACTAACAATGATGGTTCGGTGTCTGCTTCCATTTTCTTGACAACAGATGTCTCTTGTGATTTGAAGACATTGTGGCTGTATATCTATTGTCTTGGAGAGAGAAACTTAAGAGCTAACTTCTGCACAAAAGGTTCCCTCCCTGCTAGGTGAGAAACACTTGCATAGCATTCAGGATCAATCACATGCTACTTTCTTTGGTGACCTCTGGGGTTGAGTTAGCCGTCACGACTATACGAGATATTGTAACAAACTATGAACAATGTTCCTTTTCTCTTACTCATAAAAATGAACATTTTAATATAACTAGAAATAGTTGCAAAACACTGCACTCACGCATAGTCTCGGCACACATAATACTAGTGACAATATGTCAGGTCAACATCTGGCGAGCGCATACAAAATGAAATGCTTTCTCATTAGTTCATTTTCTCGATACTAATAAGGAAATATTTGTCTTAAATCCTGTCTCCTCTTCTCAGCTAACAACATGGAATGTCTTTACTCCCACCCTCTCTGCTTGTGCATATTATCCCTGGTTTGTGTGCTTGGAAATGTTGGCCTGGCAAATCCTTGGTCCATTGCAAGCTTTGTGAAGTTAAACCGTTAAATGCCTAAATGTTTACCTAGTTAAAGTGGCTAGTGGTGACATCTTCAAACTCTATTTTTTTAAAGAACCTTTATAAATCCGAGCTTGAATTATGATCAGTACGTTACTGAAATTTCTGAATTTTAGACAAGTGATATTCTTATTCACCGGCGTAAGGTTGTGGCTGCCCCATCGCCCAGTGGGAAACCACTGCAATCAGCCACCCGAGTATTGGCAGGAAAACCATACCTAAGTAGGTAAGGAGAAAATGCCTGCCCAAACCCTGACCATCTGGGGCACCCTGTCTCCAGGGGATAAATATGGAGGATGGGAAGGTAACCCAACAAACCACTCTACGTTGGGCTAATCAACCATGTGGAGGTAAAGTGATTCAGAGAACTGAAAGTAGCCTCGGATTGGACGGATATGAACGACGACGACCGGAGTGGAAACAGAACACAAGATTCGGAACATGGAATATTAAGAATATTGGTAAAGAAGTGGAATTGATACAGGAAATTAGGACCACAAACTAGATGTACTGGGATTAAGTGAGGTTAAGAGAAAAGGTAGCGGAATGAAGAGAATGTCAGAAGGGTACACTTTGAGGTACTCTGGAGTTGGGATGGATAGTCAAGCAAAAGAGGGAGTAGGAATAATAACCAGTGAGCAGTTGGAAATGAGAGTGACTGGATGGGAACCAGTTAATTCAAGAATAATAGTTGTCAATTTTGACTTGGAATTGGAAGTGTCTTATATTCAAGTGAATGTACCAACAGAAGAATCCAATGTACTAGATAAGGAAGAATTCTATGCACAACTACAACGGACCTTAGACAAGGAAGTAGTCAGAGAATGCCATGTATTAATAGGAGGTGATTTCAATGGGCGAATCGGTCAGGACAAAAGAAAAGCTCATGGAATTATGGGTAACCACAGAGGAGAGAAGACCCTAAATGACAGTGGTAGGCACCAAATAGAATTTTGCATAGAAAATCAACTATTATTGGTAAATTCCTTCTTTCCTCATAAGCAAGTGCATAAGATCACTTAAGAAGCAGAAGGCAGAGAAGCCAAAAGTATTATAAATTAATTTGTATACCCACAAAATATCTGGAGTAACATTATGGATGTGAAGGTTATAAGAGAGGCAGAACTTGCAACGGATCACAGATTGTTGGTGGCAGACACCAGGTTTAAAAGACCAGCCAAACCTAAAACCAAGAAATTTGAGACGATTAAGTTGAGGGAACTGCAGAAGGAAGAAATGAAAACTCGGTATGGAGAGTTGGTGAAGACGAGATTACAAGGAAGAACAAATCTGGATGAAGACATCAACACTGTGTGGACTAATCTGAAAACAAAATAAAGTCAGCAGAAGAAGTGTGTGGGAAAATAGTGGTAGATACAAGGAAGAAAAGAACTTGTTGGTGGAATGAGGAAGTGAAGCAGAAAGTGAAAGACAAAAAGGAAGCCGGGAAAAGATATACAGCATCACGGACTGAAGAAGACTGGAGAAACTATAAGGAAAAAAGGAATGAAGTGAAACGAGAGGTAAAGGAAGCTAAAAGGGAATCTTGGGAAGATTTTTGAAGTATGGTTAAAAATAAGGCAAGGAAAATAACACAAGAAGTTTTTGGAAAACAATGAAAGCACTCAGAGGAAAATATGGGAAGCAGATAAGGACAATTAAGGATGGAGATAAGCTGGTTTCAGAGAAGGCAGCTGTATTAGAGGTGTGGAGAAGGCACTAAAAAGAAAAGTTTCAAAAACATGAGTCATTACAAGAAGAAGGAATTGCCTATGGGCCATATGAAAGGGTGCAAGATCCCAAAATCGAAGGAGATATAAATTAAGAGGAGGTAGGAATGGCAGTTGAACAAGTTAAGACAAGGAAAGCAGCAGGAATTGATGAGATAGTCCCAGAATTAATTTAATATGGAGGAATGGAGGTGGTAGGGAGAGGTGGTGATTTTTAACATTTTGATTTGAGCATTTAGTATTTTGTAGCATTTATACATTAGCAATTTAGCAGTTTATAATATTTTGGAGAAAACGCATGATGTGGGTTAAATCAGACAAACGAGTAATATGTTTTGAAACGACATTAATGTGAGATTAAAAGCACATTTGTAAATCATTAATATTGAGAAATAATTGTATGAAGTAAATTGTGCACTTATGCTAAATGAATTCTGTTAAAGTAGCAATTAGGGGCAGATGACCTCATAGTTCTGCCCCTTAAAACAACAATAACTAACTTAAAGTAGCAAGAGGAAAATAGAACAAAAAATATTTTAAGAAATTATAACAACGCAAAATCATGAATAATAAACAGGAAATACACAAAATCAAATTAAGTCTTTGTTTCAATATCCTTTACAGTGGATAGATCCCTGTAAGTTCGTGAATCAGTAACACTGTTGAATGAAGTCATCCAGTTGTTTTATAGTCATTTTCGATCTCACTATCTTAGCACTTGTTGACTTGTTCTACGCGAAGGAAATGAAAGTGACGGGCAAGCAACGAGTTGCAGGACGGATTACTTTCCGCATTCCAGACTGGTGATTAAGACATTAAAACATTTCAAGAGTGTGATTCTGTAAGAAAAGAAAGAATGAAAAACGTTTTGATAAAAATTGTGTATTTCGCATATTTTTTCGCATTTGGAATCAATTTTACATTTTAAAATAATTTTAGTATTTTGAATCAATTTCGCACTTAAAAATAATTTTCACATTTTGAATCAATTTCGCATTTTGAATCAATTTCACAATTTAAAATAATTTTTGCATTTGTATCAATTTTGCATTTTGAATCAATTTCACATTTTAAAATAATTTTTGCATTTTGAATCAATTTTGCATGTTGTCACTTTTCCAAAACAGATCAAGTAATGGTTTGAGGTTGTGAATAATGAAAATACAAGAGTACAAGCCTTTATGAGCATTTTGCTCTTTATCGTATGTGCGAAAAATCACCACCCCTAGTTATAGATAATCCATCAATGCAGTAATTAAAAACTTTATTTGAGAATATCCAAAACTGTACAAAGTATGTCCACTTCATGTTAGCTGAAGTATTGCAAAACATATTGGCACACCAATCAAACTTTATACCCTCACATCATGCTGCACAAGAGCAGCAAATCCACATCAGGCCAGCAAGTTTGCTAAATAATAGTCAAAAAAGAAGACTTTTATCACTCTACAAAATAAAAAATCCCGAACATCACATCCAGTTTCATCGTAGTAGCCTACTATTGTACTTTCAACTACTACACTTTGTACAAATGCAAGAAGAAATTAATGCACAGTTTAAGGAACTTTTTAGAGCCTTAGTTTTCTCTCATCATGGAGCCAACTAACCAGTTCATAATAATATAGGAGACAGAGTTTCACCAATGATCTCTGAAATCTTAACACACATAAATGTGGTGAAATATGTCTTAACAATGTTAAAATAAATTCACATATGATGGATAACCAAGTATTTTCAGTTCAGTCTTTATTCCATTTGGCACTCATCTCAGCACCTTAACTTGAATTGTTATTGTTATCGATAGAGAAATATTAGAAGTCATTTTTCAGTGTTGCCTAAGTAATATATTAGTAGAAGCTTTTCTGTCTGTCAACATGAGTACAACCCCAATTATCGGGAAATATGATACATACGTGAAGTTTTGAGGTCATTCTTTCAGTTTTGCCTGTACAAAATATCAATAATTTAAACTTTTCAGTCGGTCAACACACGTTTTATTAGGCAGTGATACTACCATAGATTACGACACAACAGTTTTTTTATCAAGGACCTTTGACATTTCGTATCACTGCAAAATTACCAATGGAGCAACAACATAAATAAAGAGGGTGTTTCTAAATTGGGTTAAGTTTAGCATAGGAACTTGTGTCCGGAAGCGTACCGTCTTCCCGCTACCCGCAAAAAACCATCACAGCACACGTTGAAATCTCCCGCATTTTTGGCGTCTCTGGCTAGAGTACTTATGTCATTGAATGATCACCTGGTGTCCCATATCCCCTACGGGTTTGTTGACATTCCATGCCATTCAGTTGGGTGTGTGATCCGCACGATACCAAACTACCTTATTTTTCACTTGCGGTCAAAAATCATCAGCACCACAGATTTGGGCAACAGTAGATAGGTCGTCGTAGCCCGATTGCTTGACCTACACGTTCACCCAACTTGACAACACTAGACTACTACATGTGGGGTCACATGAAAACCTTGATTTACAAGACCCCTGTGGAATCCGAGGAAGACCTACTGGCATCGGTTATGGCTGCGGCGGATGTTGGAGGACCAGGGATTGGTGATCGTGTGTACCAGAACATGGTACGGAGATACCGTGTCTGTGTCGACGTCGGTGGTCGTCACATCGAGCCCCACCTGTAATTGGTCCCAGACGACAGAGCCGCGAAAATGCAGGAGCTGTGAATGTGTGCTGTGGTGGTTTTTTGCGGATAGCGGGAAGACGGTACGTTTCCAGACACAAGTTCCTCTGCTAAACTTAACCGTCTTGGTCCCCACTGCAAGCCCTCAAAGTTGGTAATAGGAATTTAGAATTTGTAATACAGTAGTATATTCCAACCTGTGCTCCACGCCACAAAGAGCCTTTATCCACACCCTGTTGACCATCTCAAGATTATTTTTAAAGAAAAAAATTTAAACTGATTTATAGGAATGTACAAATACCATTTACCGGTAGATACCGTATATGTCATTTTCGTAAAATTATATTTATTATCATCAAATTAAAGCCCACATTTGTGACAGATATGTATTTAACTATTTTATAAAATTTTTCATAGAAAACCCAAGTAAAATATTATTACCAAGGCTTTGCTTTCTTTTCTTTTTTAACAACATCGCTGAAGAATGGCCGAACCTGGTACATTTCATTAATTAATTTATTTTTATTGACTAAGGTTTAATACATTTATTAAATACCCATTGGTATTTCATTTGGAATACATGTAAATAAGGAAAGCTACGGTATTAGATATGATTTACCCTACAATACTAACATACGTAAAATTTACGTGTACCGGTATAAATAATTTCACTGCTTAGAATTCCCTCTATATCTGTCTCCAGCTTACTATCTTCCAAGAGTGCTTCTACTGGTCTGTGGTGGTGATGTCATTGCTTTTGTTATTAATGCCAATCAGCTCTAGAGGTATAATCATGGGGCAAAGAATTGCCTGGAAACTATCCTTGAATTGAACAACGTATTGGTTTCTCCATGGCAATAACAAAGTGGTGCAGAATTTGATTTAGATATGTCACATCACTTCAGAGGGATTATAAAAACAACCTCATAAAAACCAGAGACAGTATAAGAGGCTGGAGAGACTACATACTGCTATTTACGTCAAATAAACGACTTCTGTATTTGTTGTATTTAAGATGGAACTTAACGTATTAAACTTCAAAGACCACAGAGGATTCAGTGTATATAAATAAAGTGTTACATACGAAATATATATCAATTTTAACCATTTTCAACTAATTGGTGCCTTAGCACAAAGTTTGTAATGTACGTAAATTTAACTTTTTTTAGTACCGGTACTAAGCATCTATTGAATAATGTTGGTATTCTAGGGTTAAGTTCATATCACTACATACAATAGTAATTATTAATGAGACAATACTGAAAAATGACTTCGAATCTATCAATACCTTAACTTCATTCATTCATTCATTCATGGCAAATGAGTTTCCAGTATTGCCTACTGAATCCTATCAGTTGGTCAACAAGTTAAAATGGGAGCCTAATGGTAATGGATACCATAGTCAATATCAGTATGGAATAAACACATATTATTACAGTATGAAATACACAGCATTTAAAATTAATGGCTCTTAGCTACAGTAAATAATTGACTTTTAAGATTCTGGAGCCAAGGGAGTACCTTCATTCATTGCAAAACCTTTGGCATAAAATAGATCTCCATGTAGACTGCAATCGCATGGAATAGAATGTTCCAACTGGACTTGATTTCTTTCCAATCTTTACATAGTTGGCAAAAGAATGTAATGTTTCTAGCTGTTCCTAGACAAATTCAGCAAATATCATTTGGAAAATCTTTGGAATCAGCCCTTCATTTGAATGAATACTTATGTGTTTTTCTTTGCAGCCATGCCTTATAAATGCAGTTATTTTCCAATAACTTGTGTTCATATCTTCTGTTCATATGTGCTTATTCTCTAGATAACTAATATTGCTCACACAATGTAACTGAACTCCGGTTAATGAGTTGATCAATCGAAGAGCAACAAAAACATAGAAATCATTCATTCATTCATCCATTCATCCATCCATATATACATTCATCCATCCGTCCATCCATCAATCCATCCATCCTTCAATACAGTACCAGATTGTTATGAGAGAGGAATTTCAATAAATTTTCATACAATCTTCCATACACATGCAGTAGAAAATCCTCTACACTCCAAGTCTTCTGGAAGTGAATATTCCACTAGGCGAACCATATTTTCTTGGACCTTCTTAAATGCTAGTCTACCTGGATCACCCACATAGATGCATTTTCCCTGACTTTTGAGACGCTGGAGCCAAGGGAGTACCTTCATTGCAAAATCTTCATCATAAAATAGATCTCCAAGTAGAATGCAATCCCATGGAATAGATGATTGTCCAACAAGGTTCTCAGTAGTAACATCCACCATCACTTTGTTCTGGGCTGCATTCATGGCCACAGCAACAACAGCAACTAAAAGAGAATCTTAATGTCAGACAATGGAAGGTTAAGACAGAAAGAAAGGAAGAAATAAAGAATAAGCATAAAGATGATTATTTTTTAAATTATAATAGGAAGACAAGAAGATTCAGATACTAAAGCATAAGTCAATGTGTTATCCATAAATGAGTAATGCCACAAGCACATAATAGTACATTATGCAATTATAGTCGAGTTGCATACGACTGTTTATGTTCAACGATAATTATTATACCGGTAACTATTTTATGTTCAAACACAAATATTCATAAATATCTGTCGAGATTTCACCAGTTTTATGTACTGAACAGAGCGCATGGCCTCCTCGATTACCCCACTATGACACTAGGCAACGCAGTGAAATTTAAATTAGAAGGCCTTGGAACTCAGCGCAGGTGCGATGCTATCCTTATCTAATTCGTCAAACAACTGTTTCTTGAGCTGTGATTGATGGGAGAAACTGTTTCATAATGAAAAATAGTGATATAATGACCATCATTATGATACAGTTTTCTGACATATAATAGTCAGGGTCAAACATAAAGTGTATTTACTTCAATTTCAAACTGTTAACCCTACAAGTGCCAATGCTATTTTCTGCAGTGCCAGGTGTTTATGCTGAAAAGTCATGGCCTTAGAATAGTACATTATGCAACGAGCCTATAATGGCAATAATTAAGACACGGGTATGTTTTTAAAACAAGCGTATGCAAGTTTTATAATTTCCATACGAGTGTCTTAATTACCATTATAGGCGAGTTGCATACGACTGTTTATGTTCGACGATAATTATAACTATTTTATGTTCGAACATACATATTCATAAATATCTGTCGAGATTTCACCAGTTTTAAGTACTGAACAGAGAGCATGGGACGTAGAGAATACCTTGTATTTGACCATGGGCTCCTCAAATACCCCACTATGACACTAGCCATGCAGTGAAATTTAAAATAGGAGGCCGTGGAAGTCTGCGCAGATGCGATGCTATCCTTACCTAATTCGTCACACAACTGTTTCTTGAGCTCCGATTGGTGGGAGAAACTGTTTCATAATGAAAAATAGTGTTCTAATGACCCTCATTATGATACAGTTTTCTGACATATAATATTTACATTTCGACATCGTCGAACATAAAATCTATACTAATATAATAAAGCTTAAGAGTTTGTGTGTTTAAACTCGCTAATCTCAAGAACTACCAATCCGATTCGAAATATTTTTTTTTATTTGATAGCCAGATTCAAGAGGAATAGTTTAGGCTATGTAGCATTAGGCTACACCTCTCAGGTAACCTTAAAGATTGATTTTTGTTCAGTAAGTCGGTAGAACAAGCGCTCCCGAACAGCTCTATCCACATGCACTGGCGTTATGGTTAGTGATACGTACACCGTTTCACCTATCTGAACCAAAATTTGTATACTTACCCTGAATTTAGGCCCTTCATCACAAATACACACCATTTCTCTTAATTGCACCAAATTTTACATACACTTTGAAACCCTGCTGGTAACACTGTCCACTTGATATTTTGGACAACGCTCTCCATTCCCTACATTTAGAATAACAGACAAAATGAACTTGAAAACCACGTATTAAGGCCCTAAAACCATTCATGTCCGTAGTAGTGTAACTGTAAGAGTATTTTAATAAGTCTATTGTTGACGGGCAGTTCGGGATGCATCACGTCACCCCTACCAGTGTTCTGGTGCAGAATTGCGAAAATAGTTGCATCTTGCGCTGTTTATAAATTGCAGTCATGGGGGGTAATTAGTGCAAATGATTTCTTAGGCCCCTTTAAACAGTTATCATCATGAAAATATTATGCCTCTGTATAAGTGCAATGGTGTTGGTGCAGTACATTGAGGTTATCAGCTGCAATAAGCGTTGGTGATTTCAAATTTACCTTCATTTATTCAGAAACTTATTGTTGAGCTCTTTGTGGCGATAAATGACACTATTGCTACCTCAGTAGCTCGGGACAGCCGAAGTTTTCCAAAGAGTTCTGATTATTTTCCTACGGCGCTATGCGACGAAAGACGACACTATTGGTCTCTACATTTCTAACAGCCAATGAGATATAGGCCCTAGGCAGTGTCTTCTATTTCACTTACTCCTCTTTCTATTTTTTTTTTTTTTTGTAAATTACATGTGTCAGTGCTGTAGTTAGTAAATAGCTGTTTCCCTATTCATAATTATCATTACGGGGAAATGACCTGAATGTTACATCCATTATACTGTACTACTTATCACCCCCACTACAACCACCACCACCACCACCACCACAAAAAGATATATTTTTAGAATATTGTTTTCTGTTAGTTTAAGTATCATGTGCCAGTTCTGTAGTAGTATTCATTATCATGCATAAAACAAATAAATCCACCGGGCGAAGCCGGGCACTACTGCTAGTATTTTATAAAACTGTTGAATATCAAAATAAACTAACAATACATTCACAATTTTGATCAGAAAGGGTTGTTTCATAATTTAAAACACAAATAATGAAAATATAAGAATTAAAACTTCAAATATACTACAACAAATGGAACAAAACAACAATTAGGTATTTCTAGGTACTCTCATATCATTTAGATTTTTAGGTAACTGGCACCACAGAATTCTTTTGAGTGTGATAAGGAAAAGTATTTAAGTATTTTTGTGTTTAGAAGTAAGGAAAAAATAGGTAAAATCCTAAGAATCAGGTCCCTAGTAATAACAAGAAAAACTGAAATATAAAAAATGTTGCCTATGCAATTTTGAAATAATGCTGAAAGTTTGGTGAAAGTTGGTTCATAATTCGCATTTCTGAAATACTTTTTGTGTTACAATAGGGGGAGAAAATAGAAAACATTCACATTTTTTTCATGTAGCTTTTTCTTATTCTGCTCCTACTTCCTCTTCCTGGGCTCTCTTCTTCCTTGTAAATTTTCTGAACCCCTTAGTACTTTACACATGTGCCTGATCAAGTCTGGTCTGCAATGGTGTATCGTCATCCGGCTAATTTTCCAAGCTTCCTTCAGACTCACCTGGAATTGCACTGACCTCAAAATCGCTATCACTATCAATTCAAAATCACTATAGGCAAGAGCTTGTAAAATATCTGATTCATTTAGCAACAACTTCACTAATTTGGCTGCCACGTTTGTTGTTTATCACGGTCCCATGATAACTACCAGACACCAAGATTCGTATACATCAAACTCCAACAAATACTTCCAAAAGTGACAATAGTGGTGATACACGTAAATTAGAGACATTCGCATTGACGTAGTACAAATATTTCACCAACAAATGGCATAACAGTAGAGAAAACACGCATCTACTAAGGATCTCAATAAGCGATCCTGGCACCATAGAAAGGCGCAGTGAGTCACTTTTAGCGATCCTTGACACTTCTTGGGTAAAATAAGAAGTATCAAGTGTATTTTTATTAAATCAAGTACTTCGTTGAACATCCTAGTCAAAACTTGTTCAACCACCAATAATAAGGCTGCAGTATTGCACAACGACCATATTTAAAATCAAAATAATAATTATTTATTTATTTTATTAGCATATGATGAAAACAACCTATAAACTATTTACATATCCAGTGGGAGATAAGCTCAGAGTAAATACAAATTATCATGTATATACAAAGCAATTTACGAAGCTTGAGAGAAAAAATAACAGGAATAAAACAATATATTTATACATCACTATCTACCTGACAACTTCGGCAGTTCAATTGTAAACATTGAGTGTGAGTGATGTACGTCTCACTAAATGTGAATGTCCAATTCTGCTGCCCACTTCACTGCTTCCGGTGTTGCTGAGTTGAGGTCTTCCATGGTGCCAGAGAAAGCATGGAGTGGGCATTCCTGCACTACATGTTTCATTGTTTGGCGAACCTCCCCACTGTCACAATGGGGGGAAACCGACCAGCCCCATGTGTGTAAAGTAGATGCTGTTCTACCTACTCCACATCTCATGCGATTTAGTCTACTCCAGGTGCAGCGTGGCAGATCGAAGCCTGCCAGTTTTGTAGATGGATTATTAATGTCCACTATTGCACGAGGTGGAGATAAAGACCACTTAGAAATAGAGTTGAAGGAGCTGGATGTTAACTTCACAGCCATCTTTCAAGCAGGCTGACGAGACTTAAGGCGTGTGCATTTCTGTCTAATATCCTCATGAACAGGTTGATGTTCATTCTTCAACATTCTTGTCCACAACTGAAAAAGGGCCTTCTATCTCCTGATATGTGGAGGTACAATATTGCTGAGTACCGGTAACCATTTGATCGGTGTAGCACGAAGTGTACCAGTTATGATCCGCATGGTTTGGCGAAGTTATGAATCTACTAGCTGTGTGTGAGCACTATTAAGCCACACACCAGAGCAGTATTCTGCTGCAGAATAGACCAAGGCCAAAGATGTTGTCCGTAAAGTGTTTCCATCCGCTCCCCAAGAAGTGCCAGCCAGTCGTTGGAGAATGTTATTACGACTTTTTAGTTTGTTGGCGGTTTTCTGCAGATGATGTTTGTATGTAAGAGACCTATCCAATGTTACTCCTAAATAACTGGGATTGGCACAATATTGTAGTTCATGACCCTTGAGGAATAGCCTTGGATGATACTTCGCTTCTGCATTGTTTAGATGAAATGTAGATGTCACTGTTTTCTGTGGGTTAGGATGTAGATACCATCTTTGAAAATAGTCATCCAACAGTCCGAGGTCACGATTAAGAACTATTTCAGCTTCTGCGAAGTTGGGTCGCTGAATTGTAAGGCAAATATCGTCTGCATATATGAACTTTGGGACACTGTTTCAGGCAGGTCTCGTGGATATATAAGTTGAAAAGAGCAGGAGATAGAACCGACCCTTGTGGCAGACCATTATTGACTTTGTGGAATTTGCTTTTGTTGTGTTCTGAGTGAACTTGAAATAGCCGGTTGTTTAACATTCTGTCAATTAGTGTTGCAATTTTTATGCAAGGAACAGCTTTAATCAGTTTAAGCATAAGACCTTCCCTCCAAACTGTGTCATAAGCAGCTGTAAGATCTAAGAAGACAGAGATGTTTTTCAATTTCTTCTCAAAACCAACCTCCATATACGTGGACAAGGACAGTACTTGGTCACTGCAGTCACGGCCGGGTCGGAATCCTGCCTGCTCAACCATAATATTAATCTTTAAGCAATTAAATTAAGCTATGTGTTTCCTCTTACATTCATAGGAAGTCATAGTTTTTGTTACTAAATAATTCAGGAAATCTTGTACTACTGTGAACTGTGTGAGAAAGCGGAGCATGTCAACAGTATAGGAGCCCTCACCGTGTGGTCGTTGCCAGGCTCGAGCACCAACCAGATCTTAATAGTGGAAGGTATGGCAGAGATGCTAGACTGAGTAAGTCGTATCCCAGCAGTTAACTCAGCTGGTCGTTGCCCGCTGATTGCGAGGAGAGAGGAGAGGGACGGACGAAGATGTCCGAAAAACTCTGTCTTCTGCCGATAGCTTTCACCATCTTACAATGTAATTTGCTCATGAGTGCGACACTTGCAGATATTTTTCTCCCTCGTGTATAGCTCATCGGGAGGCCAAGGCCCTACAAGGGCTGTAGCGCCAAGGAGTAAGTAAGTGTATAGCTCATGCTGTTTTGTTCGTATGAAGTTTTTCAAATACGGTACCTTACAATCCAGCTTCATTCGACTCCATAATGGAATCCATTAGGTCCGTATTGACAAGAAATGTTATGCCACAATTCGAAGAAAAACTCCGTCAATCAATACCTTTTATTTTTTAAAACAGTTAAATAGGGGACATGTTTCGAGCTACTCTACTTAGCCCTTCATCAGCCCTGACTTTAGTAATAGACAATCAACCTTGTACATCTCATCATCAAATAAAAAAATAAAAAAACATACAAACATACTAATGACAAACATGTTAAAAAAACACTATAAAACACTAAAACACACTAAAAACTCTGAATAACTCTGTAAAGCTGCGTCAAGTTTAAGGAAGCTTGTGTCCTGTGTGACATCTTTTGGATGGGGCAGTTTTGCCACGTAAAAATATTAAAATATTAACAGCACTAAAAAAACTATTTTGACTATTGCATCATGTGAGTTCATGCATATTGTCGTTCTGTTCTTCTCGATGCGAGCTTGATTGTATAAACTGATCTTTATTGGCAGAGGTTAATTTAACGGAGGTTTTCTTCGTAGTTGGGACAGCCTGTGAAATAATTTGTGCTCTCCTTGCACCCCAAGTGTTCAAGCTAGAGAGAAGAAGGAACTGGGCCCGAGTCAGTGACCTCCGCACAATCCACACCGTACTGCAAGGCAGGAATCTTGGGATGACTTGGGATTGGTCATCGGGCCCGGTTCCTTCTTCTCTCTAGCTTGAACACTTGGGGCGCAAGGAGAGCACAAATTATTTCACAGGCTGTCCCAACTACGAAGAAAACCTCCGTTAAATTAACCTCTGCCAATAAAGATCAGTTTATACAATCAAGCTCGCATCGAAAAGAACAGAACGACAATATGCATGAACTCACATGATGCAATAGTCAAATTAGTTTTTTTAGTGCTGTTAATATTTTAATATTTTTACGTAGCAAAACTGCCCCGTCCAAAAGATGTCACACAGGACACAAGCTTCCTTAAACTTGACGCAGCTTTACAGAGTTATTCAGTGTTTTTAGTGTGTTTTAGTGTTTTATAGTGTTTTTTAACATGTTTGTCATTAGTATGTTTGTATGTTTTTTCATTTTTTAATTTGATGATGAGATGTACAAGGTTGATTGTCTATTACTAAAGTCAGGGCTGATGAAGGGCTAAGTAGAGTAGCTCGAAACATGTCCCCTATTTAACTGTTTTAAAAAATAAAAGGTATTGATTGACGGAGTTTTTCCTCGAATTGTGGCATAACACCTTACAATCCATTTAATCCCGAGGCGAATGTGATGTTCTGTGGACTGTGGCATTCGTGACGAATGTGCTACATCAATTTT
Source organism: Meconema thalassinum (assembly GCA_946902985.2). Classification (NCBI taxonomy): domain Eukaryota; kingdom Metazoa; phylum Arthropoda; class Insecta; order Orthoptera; family Tettigoniidae; genus Meconema; species Meconema thalassinum. Next base: position 957,163,529 of record OX336389.2, on the reverse strand, counting down.
ACAGTGCACATGTATACTGTCTTCCCTAATATCAAGCAGTCATTTCTCAGTGCAAACAGTGCAACACCCAGAAAAATTTCTGCCAGCCGCCACTGTCATCAATGTAACGGTTAGCCCCATCCCTCCTTACCCTGTTTATAGGCCAAAATGATAATAATAATAATAATATTAGCATATCAAAATAAATGATCACATGACATTACCACACCCAGAATTAATAATAAAAAAACACATGAAAGGCCTAATTTGATTACTCGCTAGGCCAGCTGAGTTCACAGCAAAAACCTAGGAGCGAATGTTCCGATTTGCTTGGTATTCAAGAACATCCCCGATTTGATTTAGAAAGAGAGAACAGGCGGGACGAAACCAATGTCAAGACCAGCTTGTTGGGTGGAACGCTGAATGCGTACCTCAGCAGGCCGTATTAAATTGACCCTGCCAAAGATGAAGAATGAAAAGGGGAATAATCTTCCTAGTGACTTCATGCAATAAATAATATGACAAATCGAAATAAGCTAACATGTATTGAGCAGTAAAATAAAACAATTACAAGAGACGGGGTTCCACCGCTTAATTAAGTAACTGACAAATATGACCTAATTAAACACAAATGAATGACTTAATTTAAACAAATCAGACAGTTACCCGTTTGGCAAGGTTTGACACACCTACATTTGTGATAGAAACGAATTTATCAGGAATGATTCCCCTGACGCCAAAACTAATGGAATAATAACATGAAGTTAGACTCTGTGCCACTTCCAAAACAAGGTTACATAAGTAATTTAAGAGCCGTTTAATACGACTAAGGCGGTCCGAAAGCCTGCTTCTGATTTAACGTCTTCACCAGCCTTTCTGACCAAAGTTAAAACCACGAGGGTCCCATCCAGCTAACCGGAAATAAGATAATAATAATCCACTCCGCGGTAATTACATATAAAGGTGCCACACAAATCGTACCAACCCTTCCAAAATATTACATCCTAAAAATAATAATGTCAGTCCGCTCGAAATACGGTCCATCGCCACATGGCCTTAAAATGACGTTACAAAATTTAGCAGTCAAAGTTTGTATTGATTGTCCTTGGTTATGCCCCTTAGTAATTAAATCATGATAGTACCACCTGCCGTCTTCGAACCCTCCGGGGAAAACTGCACACACGTTTTCCCCGGAGGCAAGTGCTCAAGAGTCTTTCTGTCAGCAACCTTCCTCACACCCTGTTCCTCTCGTACTGTTCTGCCCGTACTGTTCTCTGGAGTCACCGATTCCACCCTTGTATATCAGCCTATCCCCACCACAACCCTCCAGTAGCACCAACTGCGACTAGTTGCACAACCGGCCAAAACAAAAGCCAGGGTTCAAGGTCTTGAGTGGGTACTATAGAATAGCAGCCCATACAGGTTACTGCGTAGAAACCTTCTAGGAGTCGAGGTGTTACACAAAGTCCTTTGTAAGATCTTTCTCAGAATAAGAGCTTGACGAATGCAGCTGACAATAAATGTTCACCTTTCAAAAGTTCACGGATCAAAGCTTGACTTATCCCTCTTTTCCATTTACGATTTTAGGTGACAGCACACACAAAGGCACAAATCCTGGCAGGATGGCCTCGGCGAACCCATTTCAGCAGTAGCCAGGTGCCACCTTGGTGAATGGGATTCTCAGAAGAGGGCTGGTGTATTTTCTCATGAGAATCTGCCCAGACCTGGACCTCCCGCTGCGTCTCGAAGATAAGATGAACATGTACCGATTTGCAAAATTGGTACATCCTCCTCCTCCAAAGGAAGACGATGGGGGGATGATGAACAGGGTGATGGTGTCCAGCTGGTCTCTTGGCAGCTGAAGAGGCTACTCCAATCCCCGCCAGCGGACCTTGAAGTAGATCTCTTCGGGTAGAAAGATGCCATGGGACCTAGATGGTACCTCCAAACTGGGCCCAGATTGGTGGCACACGTCCCACATAGTGACCACTGAAACACACATCAGAACAGCAGCGTATGGTCCAAATACAGTTCCCTTAGAGGGAACAATCGTTCCAGGCCAGCCAACCAGCCCATAACAGCTGAAGTTATCCCAGGAAGGATAAAAAAAAACATCACTCGAAGCATTAGTGTGCCATCGAAGTTCACTTAAGAGTCTTTCATGTCACAAGGGATACTTGAGGCTTCAAACAAGGTTCTACGCAAGGAGATAGTGTTCAGGGCATAATTAAAGGTCCACTGAAGTATTAAAATCACACGAAAGGGGCAACCAACCATTCGATATGACTGACGTTAACAAGCTTAATTGAAAGTTCACTACAATACTTAGCAAGAATAACTAAAATTTAACTAAGGTGTACAGAACCCAGAATTTTTCTTTAGAATATGCAAATCAAAGGCACCTACAAACTTGCCCACCAAAATTTTTAAACAATGTTTCAAAATGAATTTACTTTAACAAAACCGAAGGTCCATTTTTCTGCGACTTCACGAAATCAGGACAGCACGTAACTATTTCCAAAATTCACAATGACAATTACATTAACATGCCGCACGGGGCATTCCATCAGAACTACATTTACTATACCTCCCGTGACACCGCTCAAGTTAATACATTATAAAATTACCTACCGCACCGAAGGCATCACACAGAGCTCGTTTTGATATGCACACAAACACAAATTACATGTCTTGCTCAATTTTACATGTTCCTGACCCACACTGCCCTCAGTGGCCTCCAAGGACAGGAGGAACAGAGACCACAACATCCTATCACGCAAGCACACTAGCAGCAAGACAAACAAAATAAGGAAAAACCACGTCACCCACATAATTCACACACACACATTCACACTTTAATAATAAGAATGCCCTTAATTCCATCGGGCTGTCACCCCGATATTTCTCCCACTCCATAACTGCCAACGGGCACTGTTCCCGGTGACACACAACGTCTCCTACTCCATAACTGCCTACGGGCTCTGTTCCCGGCGACAACACAACGCTCCCACTCCATAACTGCCTACGGGCACTTGTTCCCGGCGACAACACAAAACATAAATAACCCTAAATTCTATAGGACAACTAGCGAACCAGGAAAACAGCACGAGGACTGCAGTTCATAACCTGACGTGAATTATTAAAACAGTATGCACTGTCATTCACACACTACACAAACAAACACCGCCCTGTCCTTCACATGACAGGTCCTCTCCCTTTTGACACCGGGAGGAACATCACACTTGCGCCACCAAACCCTGGCCATCACGACAAAATCAGCTCGGTACCTGAGCTCCCCCTCCGGTCAACACACGACCCCACAGAGGGTAATTAACATCTTCCCCTACAAAGGCATGGCCGCCTCAGAAGATGACAGTACAACACATTACCAAAACATAAATACACATTCGACACAAGGTAGGGCACCCACTAAGCGTCACACACACCCAAGTGCACGTGGTTCACCTTCCAATCACACAACACAGACAATCACAACCCCGAAAATTTCTCTACGTGGCGTTACCACAGACTACAGACTTCTCCAACTAACAACGTGTGTCACCTACCATTAATATTTACCATCCAAATACCGGGTGACACTTTATGACCACACTCAAATCGAACCCATGATGCTTCAACTCACCACTGTCATCAAAACGTTCTTAAAACATTAACTTCACGAAGCTACTTAAAATCTCAAAATTCACAACCTCCTTGACTAACAACACGTGTCTGTATCTCACCAAATGCTAACGCCAATAAAATCTCTCCCAGAATATCAAAACTAATTTATTCAGAATTACAAATCACAGAAGTGACAGATGTTACATCTCAAAAGGCACGAAGCAATTAAAATCTTCAAAATAAATCCATAAATCCAGCTCGCACCTAACCACATTGGAACCTCGCACCAAAAAAAAAACTGCCAAGCTATCAACACCCTATTACTCAGAGAATTTAAATTTATTTACCACAAAAGATGATTACTCCAGTAACTACCCAGGACACTGACTGTCACTAAGGCTCACAATCGATCAGAACACCCGGTGGCAACAGCCAAACTCGCACACACCCAAGGTAACGGGGCTATACAAAGTTTTAATGAACCCAGAACCTTTCAGAGTTGAAACTACAACAGAAACGCCAGCGGTCTAACAGATCAAGGCTGCAAGTTATAAATAACTAACCAACTAATGCACTGAAGCATCCTCAAGTGAAAACTCCAGAATCAAAATATCAAAATATGCATGAACGCCTATAACAGCTGATTGTGAAGTGAACACACCCAAGCTAACGGGAGTCTACATGAAATCTCACGAACCTACAACCCTTCAGAAATGCGACCACAATAGAAAAACCTAGCCGTCTAACAGCAAGAAACTGCAAGTTATGAATAACTAACGAACCAGACTATTTCAATGCCATCGCAAACCAAACACTGCAACCTGAAAAAAATCTCAAAATCAGACTAGTGAACACAGCAGCTGACATACGACAGCTCAGCATGCCACCGCAGGATATCTCCCTAAAGGAAAACTTTCACCAACCGAACTACAAATTTTTTTTTTTTTTTATATACCCCTTATCAACAAGTATTTCCAGAGCTAGCAACTTCATCACTGGAACTCGAACTAGGGACTCCAGTTCCTAACATTCATCCATCATCCATCACACATCCTTCTCAAACATCTCATTATAAGATTTTACCACCCACTACAATAACCCATTACATTAAATTATGCAAATTAGCAGTCGTACAGATATCATGAACCTAAACTAATGGTATTGCGGACTCTTACCAAGAGGGCCTCCGTAGAGGTCTTTTAACCCCGACTCCCCACTGACTGAGCGGCCTCAACTACCCCAAAAAAAAAATCGCCTTTCACCGAGATAACGAAGTCCCATACCTATAGTCACTCGACTCGGGCAAATACTATATACACCCTGCCCGGGCCCAATCAAGATGGTACTCACACCCCAAATTAAATGGACTCCTGACAGTAGATCCCCATACGAAGCACATCTGCATAATAGGTCCATTTTCAAAATGCAACTAATACAACTAATATAAAATTAATAATAATCCATCTTACGTTACTGGCAATTAGGCCTCAATTACTCCCACCCAAATTCAAATTGCAAACCTACATCAATTCATTCACACATGACTTTCATTCAATCAGCAGGATTAAAAAAAACTGAAGGATCACAAAAGAAAATAAATACAATTTTGACCACCAAAGAACACCAGTTCGATTCCTAGTCAGGGCAGCAATAAAAATCGCATCACAGATACTCTTTCACCCTGAACACAATCAACCACAGAAATACATTCATACCTCCACCAGACATACATGCTCCCTTCCCTGAACAATCCTAAAATTCCCCATTTACAACAGTATGTTAGTATTCGGATCGTCAAGACACTATAACGCCAACGGAGTATCAACTCACGTAAGGACCTGATAAAACAACCCAAAGTTGTAGCCCTGAAATCACAGTTCTCCTTACATCGTAAAAAAAAAAACGTCCTAAAACGAAAGACACGAATCGGGGGAAAATATTTATTTACACCCTAAATGAGATGCGACGTGAAGGTGACTGCCTCCCAGAAACATCCCACTTAGTAAGTCACTCAACGAAAACACACTAATATACTGAATATTAAAGCCATTTAATACTTGACCAATTTAGATGACAATCTAACCTTAAAATCCCCATGTCACAACAAGACTATTTACTCTCCCCCCAATTACTAAGCAAACTTAAACATAAATCATACATACATAAACACTCACCTGATTCATTTATACTGAATTAGCACACACGCAATTCGACATTTAACATCATTCAAAACACAATTACCGAACGTACATATAGACAGCAATTCGACCATTTTCCAGAATTAATTTAACGCAGAATAAGTTGACAATACCAAATTTTAATACTCTCACGGTCCAATTTAATTTGACAGAACTACCAACAGCGAAATAATTAACCCCCAGCTAAAGAAATGACAACAAAACTTGAAATGTTTGGCCTAATGAACAGCTGATCACTACCAATTATACCTCACACGTATTTTGCACAGCGAATCGCAGAATTTCAGCCTTACATTGCTAACAATTATTAAGAATAATTACAGATTTACCCCAAGGAACCTGCTGATGATAAATCCACACACGCAATTCACATTTTCACTGACATCAGTTGTATAAAATAATAACTTGTCACAGACGTCTGCCATGATGGTTCAAAATCACTACGTGATTCAACAGGCGTGTACTAAACGCACATCAAAACAGACACTAAGTTATTCTTACTGGAAATACAAGTTTATCAATTTCAGCCTATTTTCAAGAGAATTTAAAACGTCAATAATTTAAATTTTACCAACACTACTTCCAACCAGACAAACATTTTATTATTTCAAACACGTGACACAATTTAGTCAAAACAACACTTCCCGAGGTGTAGATTTAACACAGGTGCAGTAAAATTGAGCTGGACTAGTTCCTACAAGAACAGAATGAATTTACAACCACCCCAAAACATACAAACAGCATATCAAAACTCACCACGTGTGAAATTCTTTCAGCCGGTCGACTCGTCAATCTGGCAACGCAGCACGGCCATTACTCTCCCGTCAGTCCTGATTTCGTCCAGCGCACGTGATCGCCACTTTCGGCTATCTGCTCGTCTTAACAGCTGACGACAGAATTGTTCATTTGGTCTTCGGTGTACACAGCGGTTATTTTACATGAAATCAAATCACAACATGTATTAGGTTCTGCTCTAATTACTAGCCTACCTATTGGAGAAAAGATTAGTAGTATGGAGGGCCCAATCTACATTAATTAAGTTACTGAATTTAATTTTAATTAATTACTGCAATCGGTCAATAGGAAGGATTGTTTACTAATGGCAAGATCACAGAGCAAAACCATGCTCATGCTACCATTGTAACGGTTTAGCCCCATCCCTCCTTACCCTGTTTATAGGCCAAAATGATAATAATAATAATAATATTAGCATATCAAAATAAATGATCACATGACATTACCACACCCAGAATTAATAATAAAAAAACACATGAAAGGCCTAATTTGATTACTCGCTAGGCCAGCTGAGTTCACAGCAAAAACCTAGGAGCGAATGTTCCGATTTGCTTGGTATTCAAGAACATCCCCGATTTGATTTAGAAAGAGAGAACAGGCGGGACGAAACCAATGTCAAGACCAGCTTGTTGGGTGGAACGCTGAATGCGTACCTCAGCAGGCCGTATTAAATTGACCCTGCCAAAGATGAAGAATGAAAAGGGGAATAATCTTCCTAGTGACTTCATGCAATAAATAATATGACAAATCGAAATAAGCTAACATGTATTGAGCAGTAAAATAAAACAATTACAAGAGACGGGGTTCCACCGCTTAATTAAGTAACTGACAAATATGACCTAATTAAACACAAATGAATGACTTAATTTAAACAAATCAGACAGTTACCCGTTTGGCAAGGTTTGACACACCTACATTTGTGATAGAAACGAATTTATCAGGAATGATTCCCCTGACGCCAAAACTAATGGAATAATAACATGAAGTTAGACTCTGTGCCACTTCCAAAACAAGGTTACATAAGTAATTTAAGAGCCGTTTAATACGACTAAGGCGGTCCGAAAGCCTGCTTCTGATTTAACGTCTTCACCAGCCTTTCTGACCAAAGTTAAAACCACGAGGGTCCCATCCAGCTAACCGGAAATAAGATAATAATAATCCACTCCGCGGTAATTACATATAAAGGTGCCACACAAATCGTACCAACCCTTCCAAAATATTACATCCTAAAAATAATAATGTCAGTCCGCTCGAAATACGGTCCATCGCCACATGGCCTTAAAATGACGTTACAAAATTTAGCAGTCAAAGTTTGTATTGATTGTCCTTGGTTATGCCCCTTAGTAATTAAATCATGATAGTACCACCTGCCGTCTTCGAACCCTCCGGGGAAAACTGCACACACGTTTTCCCCGGAGGCAAGTGCTCAAGAGTCTTTCTGTCAGCAACCTTCCTCACACCCTGTTCCTCTCGTACTGTTCTGCCCGTACTGTTCTCTGGAGTCACCGATTCCACCCTTGTATATCAGCCTATCCCCACCACAACCCTCCAGTAGCACCAACTGCGACTAGTTGCACAACCGGCCAAAACAAAAGCCAGGGTTCAAGGTCTTGAGTGGGTACTATAGAATAGCAGCCCATACAGGTTACTGCGTAGAAACCTTCTAGGAGTCGAGGTGTTACACAAAGTCCTTTGTAAGATCTTTCTCAGAATAAGAGCTTGACGAATGCAGCTGACAATAAATGTTCACCTTTCAAAAGTTCACGGATCAAAGCTTGACTTATCCCTCTTTTCCATTTACGATTTTAGGTGACAGCACACACAAAGGCACAAATCCTGGCAGGATGGCCTCGGCGAACCCATTTCAGCAGTAGCCAGGTGCCACCTTGGTGAATGGGATTCTCAGAAGAGGGCTGGTGTATTTTCTCATGAGAATCTGCCCAGACCTGGACCTCCCGCTGCGTCTCGAAGATAAGATGAACATGTACCGATTTGCAAAATTGGTACAATCAACTGGCAGGTAGTGCTGGACTAGCCAATTTATTATGTAAGTCTGAACATGTTCAACTAAATGCTCCTTAAGTCCACTCAGAATGTTCTGTTAAATCAACTACCGGTAACTTAAGTCTTCAAGTGAACTTGCGAACCATACTTTACTTATTTTGTTCTGTCCTGTGGTATGTGTTTCTGTTCACAGCACTAGATAGCTGCCTCTTGTCACATTTGGTATTTCTATATTAATGTACATGAGGTACTATTCTCCTAGTTTCATCCAAGAACCTACACCTCAGCAAGTCTCCAAAACCTACGATAAGAAAAATTATTGAAAAACTTGTCCCATCTTTCCTGTCATTCCATTCACTGAGACTTCTCTCAGCCAAAGAGTTTAAAGAAAACATTATTACCGATTGTGTTTTAATACAGTATTTTTTGAGTTAATCGTACGGAAATTGCTTCTTAGCATTGTGCCTGTTATACAAGTGACTCATTAATAGACTACACTTTTTGCTTATTCTTACGAATGAAGGTCGGAATACAACTCGAGTTTAATCGATGATCACATAACTTCCAAACAATGTAAGTGTTGCTTACAGAGTGGCATTCTCATTATCAACTACCGGTAATCTTATGCATAGGATGCACAAAGATACCAGGTTTGTGCGTCTACCTAATAGCTAGAACCAGCTTGTTCCTAAAATATTAAGAGTGGAACTTTAATAGTAGCAACATGGCTGTAGTGAAGCCATGCAACAGAACCTAATAATGTTGCTGATAGCACATGATAGTTATATACGAAATGGGCTTGCCCATCATACATCAAGCGCCTGCATACTGCCGAGAGGAACAGAGCCTCGTGTTAGCTGGCAGTCTAATGTAGTGTTGTCACCATGTTTCCGAAACAGTTCCTGTGTTAGATAAAGATTGAATGTGCCAGAGGTCGTACAGCATGACAGTGTCATCAAGATCTTTAAGAAGCTTGCAGGGATGCTGCATTGCCTTACAGAACAGTGGCACGATGGGTAAAAGCCTTCAACGAGGGACGCCAAACTGTGGACAGAAATGCATCAGCCAGGACGTCCTAGTTTCAGTGAAGACAAAATGCATGCTCTTACCGCATTACTGGGCAGTGATTGACGTCATATGATTCGTGAGCTTGCCCTAGTCACCAGATTAGCACATACGACTGTGCTTCATATTCTGAAGGAACGCATCACGATGGGTTCCGCATGAATTGACGGAAATGCAGAAATGGTTACGATACGGCGCTGCTCGCAACCACTTGGAGCGCTATGTACATGAAGGAGAGGCGTTCTTATGCCACATCATTACGCTGGACGAGACATGGGCCAAGGCGTACGAGCCACCGAAACACCAATCGAATGAATGGCATCATTACGGGTCACCATACAAATCGAAAGTTCATCAGACCCCCAGCAATGTGAAATTTATGGTTATTCTCATGTACGACTGTGACGGTGTTATCTTAACACATTACATTCCTTCATGGCAGACCGTCAATGCACAGTATTAATATTCAATTTTCAAATTTGGAACACAACCTGCGACCAGCTTTGAGAAAGCTGTCAAATTTTGCATGACAATGCTCGCCCACATACAGCGCAAGCTGTGGCTGATTTGTTTGATCGATGAGGCTGGGAAGTGCTGCATTATCCACCATACTCCCCGGACGTAAGCCCTTGTGACTATGACTTGATTCCTAAGATAAAGGAACCTCTTCATGGCATTCGCTTCAGAACTGTTCCGGAGATTCGTCAGGGAGTGGACTGCTTCATTCGGACTATCAACACAACAAGCGCTGATAAAGGTATCTTGCATCTTCCACATTGCTGGCAATTTTAGGAACACAACCTGCGACCAGCTTTGAGAAAGAACTGCCAACACTTTCTGCAGAACCCACCCATCTTTTAGCATGACAATGCTCGCCCACATACAGCACAGTCACACTGGTGACTACTATGAAGGACAGTGGAACATGTATCTCTTGTGTATCAGTTGTTAATAAATAGTTGCCACTATTTATGTTTAACCCTCGTATAAACATAAAATACTTATAAGAAGTATACCATATGCTTTGTAACTGATGAGAAATGGCTAAACGTTAATTTTGTAATTTTGAGTGGCAATTGAACAGAGGCCTACATCACATGCCCATGCTTGTAAGAGTGCCCTACTATTTAGTTTTCTTCGCGAATGACCAATCCCAAATATAGAAATTTTAGAAGCCATTTTTCACTGTTGCCTTCATACTATACTAAAAGAATTGCTTTTCAGTCTGGCATTAATGTACTTAATGAAGTTAAGCGGGGAATAACTCTTATCTGCTCATAACTACTAACCTATATAGGGTAGAGTTAAGTTACTCCATGATACCAAGTAACGCTGTGATAGATCGTATTTCCTCTATCACAATATAGGTTCAAATCCGAAAGATACAAGTTTTTACCAACAGAATACAGTAGAAACTTGAATTGGGCACTGTCTATTGTATGTTAGTTGAAGTATTGTTGGTATCGGGGCTCTCATCTGCAATATGGCAAACTATGTTTTTGACAGTTTATTACCGCAATGTTGATCATTTATTGTTATGACATTTCTGTGCTGTTTCTTGAATTCACTAAGGTGGCAGAATATCAACCAACATATTTCACAGTGATGTATACAATTATTAAGACCTTGATACCTACACACCCACATGGGTGCTACGCTAAAATATGCTATAAATAACAACAGTACTAAAATGAAATAGAATAATAATAATGTAATTTGTTTTACATCCGATTTAAGTACTGCGGATTTTAGAGACGCCAGGGGGCCGGAATTTTGCACCAAAGGGGATCATTAATGTGCCTAAATCTACTGACATGGCTCCCTCGCATTTGTGCACCCACAAATGCCAGCTGACTGTGCCAGAATTCGATCCTGTTAAAATGTAATAGAGAAAATACTACCAATCATTGTTGCGCACCCTGCTGCATTCATTTATTGGAAGTGGTCCTGATGCAACCATTTCATTTACTTGTATGAACATCAATACTCTCACCACCTTCCATGTCCAGATCAGCTGGTTTTGCAGAGGGATCTAATGCTTCTCCATCAAATGAAAACTTCAAACTTTCAAGGGGAAGTTCTGGCTCCTCAGCACATTTTATCATCAGTGACTTCATATTATGATCATTTTAAATTCTTAGTAACAAAGGTTTATTTTGGTCTTTCATGAGCATCTTGAACTGCAAAGTATCCTCTCCAACAGCAGCTAGAGGCTCCGGTACTGACGAGGAAGGAAGGTCTGGATTTTGTAATAACTGCATTGATATCTGCCCCCCCAAGGTTCAAGGTGTCCGGAGTGTCTGTAGGTTTAACAGTGATGGTGTCACGCAATAGCAGCCTGATGCACCTCAAAGTACATTCACGAGTTTAGAAAAGCGTTCAAAGATTGGTGTAAGTTTTTGATACTTTCTAATGCTAAAGAAGTGTATTTGAAGAAAACGCCACCAAACTTTTACTCTAATTTCACAGTTGTCTGCCTCATCTGCTGCAGCACCAGCGGCATCATCAAAAATCATGGTGCTGACATTATCATCTTCCTCTGAGTCTGGTAATATGATGGAGTCTATAACCAAGGGAAGCTCATCTTCAATTTCTATTGGTTCTGCATTTACTAGGATAGATTGCAGTGCAGTTCTAGTGCTGGTACGTGTATTATTCCTTCCTCCTCGTACCCTCTGTGCAACTGTTAATGTTTCCAACTCCTTTTTATATTTTGATTCCTCCTTCCACATCTTCTTGTATTAGGTATGGATTATAGTGAATGTTCAAGGGCCAAATTTCCTTCAATACGACAACTTGCAGCCTCTGCTGGTTTAGGTTTATCAACTTTCTCTATAGCTGCATCTTTCTTCAGTCTTCTGCCTGGCTTCCTCTTCTTCCAATCTTTATAATGAAACTTTCTATCCATATCTTCATCATCTGATACAGTCAACTTCATATTGTCTTCCACTCTAAAATCTAGACATGCTTCAGCACGATTTTTAAAGTCGAGTAGAGATTCATCGAAACTAATAGACATATCTTGAAAATCATCTTCCACAGTACCAGTAGGGATATTTTCTGAACGACTAATCAAATGCCAATAGGTAATACCACCACTTGATTGGCAACTTCGTGTATGGTATTGGACAGAATAACTTATATCTCTGCGATCAATTAAAATTATAATATCTTCCTCACGGACAATATATTACAATGTTTCATAAATAACAGTAGCTCCTTGGAATGACGGAATAATAATGGTGGTTTAAAATCAGTGTCAGAAGTTTAGTCATTGTTGGTAAAGATAATGATGTAGTTAATATTGTGAGTGGCATAGCAGATATAATAAGCATCAGTATATCGAGAAATATCTAAATTGTTACGGCTAGTGGCGTCCAATACAGTGAAATTGTGCACAGTAACGGTCAGAATTTTTCAAAAGAATAGTGTCACGAGTGGTGGGATACCAAAATGTGTGCATTAAAGTGAGGATCTAAGACAAAACTGCTTTCTCACTTCTTCTTTTGCGCAAATGGGTCATCTGGGACCATGCGGAATTAACTTGTTTTTTTCCATGCATTTCCTTTGGGACTGTAGTCTCAATATCTACCCCAAGACCACAGAAAATGGCTTAGGATGAGGTGTGATAATATGTGGCAAATGGATTTTATGGCCGTATGCCCTTCCTGATGCCAACCTCATCAAATGAGTTAATGAAAGATAAAATGAAGATCAATGAAGTTCGGCAAGGAAATGAAGGGGGAAGAAGGACCCTCCTGATATTTGTTTGGAGCTGATTTTAGGGACTCCAGGATAGTGTCTTAGAAGGGGACTTTTCATATCCCAGTAAATCAACAGGCAAGGGTCTCTCATAGTTAGGCAGCCAACTGAGCTGCGATTTGATCTTGCTTGTGTTGTTAGAAGGATCGTTGTTGTCCTTTGACAGCAATACTTATGAATCTATTTGAAGGCTAACATGATAAAGTGTTTGAAAATAAAGAAACAGACTTGTTTTAATGCCTTGGGCTCTGCTTATCCATTTGAATAGGGACAAAGAAAGGAAGAAAAGATGAAAGAAAACCGAAAGAAAAAACTAACTTAAGATTTTTTAATGTAATAGCATATCGTGGAGAATTTTTTAAATCATATCATGTTTTGGTCGTCGTTCCCTCAACTAACTGCATCCCCATTGTAGAAGACAACCTCATCCCTCGTAAAGTTTCAGGGTCTTGGACACAACTTGATACAAAGTTTGCTGCCAGCATCTTTCCAGGCCAAGTTTCTCCAAATTTATAAAGTTGACAAGGGTGACTGGTTAGTGTAAAGTTCCCATAAATTAAGGTGGGATTAGTCTCACAACTAGAGAAAATGTTTCATGACAACAATAACTACATCATACTGGCTAGTTTCCCCAAATTTTGAATGAAGAAACCATTGAATAAAATACACTTGAGTATAATTACCAGGATCTATATCATTTGCAGTAACTTTTTCGGCATTACACATTGCTGCAGCAATGGCACACGCACCACTTCCACTGCCGATGTCGAGGACACGTCGACCTTCCACCACAGAAGGATTGTCAAGAATGTACCTGAGAAAAAGTAGCATGTCAGATTACAATGAAGTCAAACAATATTTTGGACAATTAAAAAACAAACCCCTCAAAAATTATGAATTGCCCATTATTGAAAAGAAACATGAGCCTATCTCAATTTGTATTCAGAATATGATATTGTGGCTGGACTTTTACTTAGTAGTCTATATGTTTGCATAATTTACAGTAAGTAGTAAATATCCAAAAAATTGAGCAAAAAGAATTCAAACAAAGGAAATGCCTTATATACGTTATATCAAACTCTTTGGTAGTACAAGATTGATAAGACTTCAATATACTCCCGTCAAGTGCGGTGTTACTGTATACTGGTGACATAACACAACTGTTTGATTGTACACATATCATTACCTCGCACAAACAGTGGTTATTGGTGTACAACGTCACACTTGTTGATCATTATCAAACTTCAAATAATTCGAAAAAATTGGTCCAGTTAGCTCAATTCAGCATTGGCAGCATTACGCCCCAGTTACCATTGGGTTCATCAGTTGGTATGGTGCACCTACACCAGAAGGTTGAAATAATTGGTATGTAAAGGCCTGCAATGTCTTCTGATATGAACCTGATGGTAAATACGATATCCTGATTGAGCTAACCGGATCAATTTTTTCAAAATATTTGAATTTTGATCATGTGTAATTACACTCATTCGGAGTAAAATATATCCTGGATTCTTTGGGAAACAGTTATTGATGTCGACATCATTAGAACATGGTGCCACTATCATATTGCACATAGCATTGAAGAGTTGCCTTGCAGTGGTGGGCCACCTCAACAAAATCAGCTGACAACCACTAATTGTTTATTATGGCTCCCAAGAATCAAGAGGGCAACATGATGGTGCTATACAATGTTTTTCTGGAGCCAATTGGAAAGGCTGTATCTAAGACTTTCAGAAAACATCTCTGTACAGACACCTTGCACTCCAGATGTATCTGGCCCCCAACACTATAACACTAGGTACAGGGTCTTTATATAAAGTAAGAACACCAAGCGGCGGTTTAGTTATCCGCTGCTGCGGTGGCTTTGGCCGAGCTTGTGGCGCGCCATGGCCCCCTGCTTTAAGCGTGTGTACAATCCTATATGAAATCAGTGGCGTATACTGGTCTGAAGATCTGGGCTACCACTGAGCTTAATATTACACAAATGATGCTTTTGAACTGCCGTGCGAAAAAAAAATCCTTTCACGGCTAAATAACAAACACGGCCAGCAATACAATTTAGACAGTTTAGAACTGCCAGATAACCTATTCCATCTAGCATGTAGATGATGTGAAATGACGTGTGTACATTGACACACAATTGCAGTTCAGGTCATATGTATAATATGAACTTTCTCACTGTATAGACGACGGCTGAAAGGAACTTCTAACAAACTCTCTATTATACAGTCATTGGCATTTAAAGCCCCCGCATGTGTTAGTTCCATAATTGTCTTACAAAATCACAACTGGCACAGTTAAAACAAAACACTACATAAAGATTCTTCAGCATACACACATTTAAATAAATCACACATCGAAAATACTACAATTTCTAAAACATATTCACATATATGCGCGCGATAATGTATATTTATTGTAGGCTATTTGTTCCTTTAAATGCTTTTAACTTCAAAGAATCCTCTGGTACTCAATTAAATTAGCCCCTGGCTGCGCGAGCCAGCGACGTGGGGGCCAGGTATGCGGTGCGACTAAGCGCTCCTTAGCCTGGGTTTTAATTTGAATCGGGGTTAAAAATTGGTGGTTTCTAGTTGTTAAGCGAATAATTTTATTTGATGTTGTGTATGCAATCATTTAAATATTTGGTCGTTTGCTGTTATTTTGGGTGGTATAAATATGTTAGAACCTATTTCGCTCCGTGTTACTCAGACCATCGCCGCTCCAAGCTGTGTTTATTCTTGTTAGGCGCTGTCCAGTATGGTAAGAAACCGCTGGCCGTAGCGGCAACTCACTCGCTATATAGCGATGGGCCTGCACGGAACAAGGGTGGGTGCGGAGAGATGGGGATAGCGGCGTAAGGCTGCCGCTTTCTCGGTCGGTTTCTGCTGCGTTGCCGCGTTAACTACCCACTAACCATTATTTCTTTCGATAAAGAAGAATGTGCATGAAAGTCACGATTGTTTGAATGCTTTGTTGAACCAGTAATAAAGTGTTATTTATTTTTAATGTAATTTTCTTGGGCTACCGCCGGTAGCCCCGGTAGCCCTAAGAATACGCCCCTGTATGAAATATTACCTTATAAAAGATGCTGGAAGTGTCGTCCTTCCTGGGTTATACAGGCATTGGTTGTGGTAACCACATTCTGGCTGACGTGAGTGAGTTCTGCCACTGTAATATTTCTGATCTTTTATTGAGCACTGAGCCAGTAGTGTCAAACTTATTTTCAATTACGTGAATCTGTGCTAGTGAAGGTAGCATTTCATCTGGAAATTGCTGAACAAATGCATCACGTACCCGCCGAGCCGACTCGTACTTAAAATAAGTTTTACATACAAAAATACGATGTTGTAATGATAACTGTCTCACCATGTTAGCATCTGAGATTCAGCCTGGCGACTGAACACCTGCACGCATATTGCAAGGTCAAGTATATACTAAAATCAAAATGTTCTCGAAAGAACATGTGTATTGTCCGTTGAGCCATTATATATTAACACAAAATGTGATAAAAATGTCTGGCATAACTCAACCAATTGCCAGCATCTCGCCCCAGTGCACTAAAGCGAAACGTCTTGCAATAGCCTTCTCAGTGTGTGCCAGCTACGCGTCTTGGTGGGTGTACCTTTGCCAACTGAGGAGCCCAATTGGTGCACTGGGGCGAGACGCTGGCAATTGGTTGAGTTATGCCGGACATTTTTATCACATTTTCTGTTAACAAGTATATACTATGCGCGCGCTTTCAATACTACAGCAGGGGGCAGTGGTGCGCCACAATCTCCGCCTTGGCCTTGGCCACTGCAGCAACGGATAACAAATCCGCCGCTCGCCGTTCTTACTTTATATGAAAGACCCTGTATAGGTAGGTTATGGGGCACCTGGAATGAACCTCCTCATAGCTCACAATCATCAGCACCGAGTGTAGAGAAGTGGTATAATGCAGTACATGTCTGACATATTGTTCCCAAGACCAGCTGGAGGCAGATCTGCTATGTTTTGAGTCAGCATCATTCATGGACCTCGGTGGCTACGCATTGCCATTCAGGACAACTAAAGGATTGTGCAGAGCAGGACAAGTTTTTCAAGTTCATTGTTCAGCCTTACCAACAACATGCCAGCGACAAATTTTTTCACGACAACAATTCATATCCGCAATGACATGGTCTTTTGAATAATTTCCTCAAGGAGGTTGAAGTAATTGGTATGTAAAGACCTGCAATGTCTTCTGGTATGAACTTGATTGAGCATGTAGTATAAATATGGTATCTTAGACTCCACCCTGCTCTCTGAAGGGCCATAAGAGGGTTGCTGTCAAAGAGTGTGACTGGTTTGACCAAGGCACCCTATGTGCATGCATGCTGCAATGCACGAGCTGGGCTAACATGATACTCACAGTCATGAAGGAACTGATCTTTATTTCAATAGGTTTCTGGGGATAATGCCTTTGTTTATCTAGAATCTATAGGTGTCCAAAGTTTTTTTTTGCCTTCATGCCCTGATGACAGAGTCATAAACAAACCATTAACTCACAGAAATAGGTGATACAGTAATTGGAATATTATTTAAGACAAGAATATGGCTTTTTTTTTCTTTCTTCCTTTTTCTTCCTTTTCCTTCCCGGTTGGATCCTCAAAAAGTACTGTCAGAGGTTAGGTCGGTAGGTACCCACAAAAACTCAAGGCAATGCTATAATGAGGCATACTGGGCAAGATGAGGAGTGAGGTAGTTTGTCGTTGCTTTCCTCACTGAGTCGGAACGATAGCACTGACCCTATAAGTAGTACCTTTCGCAGTACACACAGGCACTAGCTGTGCCCTGAGGCCATTGCTCAGCACCACCCATACCTCAATAGCCTCCATATAATCACAGCCATGAATGAGGCTGAGACATCAATGGAAAGCCACATTTTACTCTAGCCTGTGTCAATAGACAAATGCAAATGGACTGCATTCATCAAGAGATGGTACACAGTCAAATCAAGTACAAAAAAAATAAAAAAATACTGTAGATAGGAGGTTTTGAAACATTGGAATCGTATGTTTGCTTTCATTGTCTCATTATATCCGAGCCCTCACCCCCCAATGTGACTTTAACTCGGCTCATCCCCCTCCAGCAGCAAACCCTAGTTACGCCACTCACTCAGTTCATGTAGAAGTGCAGATATGACATGTTGAATACTGTACTTTAGAGGTACTTAAACTTAAAATTCAGATGAAGTTTTATAGTAACCTACCTAGAAACAGCCTGTCCACCTGGCCAATAAAAGGCCCAGTAAGGATCCTTGAATGGTGTTTCATCTGGATGAGCTGTCCAGAGAGGACAGGAAGGAGTTATAAGATGTAAACTCAGCTCTGGAGTCAAATGATTTCTAGATATAACAGTGTGTCTTTTAACCAACTGAACTGTTGACAAATCCGTCACCGCCCTCCACATGAAGGTCAATGTAGTTCTCTTGACAGATCTAGACAAGGAGGTTCACAAGCATACATTAGTTCATGATCCATCAACTAGAATAGTGTTCAGCTCACATGAAGTTTACAGGAATTTGACACAGGGCTACAGGGAGATACACAAATAAATATAGTCTAGATTATTATTAAGCTTATGGCAAAGTACAAAAAATATATAATATATTACAAATATACACATCTTAAAAACAATCAACTGGGCAACTAATAAATGTAAAGTTTTAAATCTAAATTGTCCAGCCACTCTATAGCCTTTGTAGAGGCTTGCAGCGGTCCCAAGTTACAACACTCAGTAACAATATGACAGATGGTCTGTCTCGATGCACTACAGTCACAGTCGGGTGACGTTTTCATGTCCCATTTATACAGCAACGAGCCACACCGCCCAGGGTTGGTTTGTACCCTGTTAAGGACAACCCACGTTTTACGTGTCAGATCAAAACCTGCTGGTGAGTGTTGGGTACAAAGTAGTGGTTGCCATTCCTTTGGAGCTGCATTGTTCTACTCCTGTTGCCATTCTGCTCCAACGTTAGACCCTCTCCTAACTGACTCTTGGGATTTTGACACAGATCGAGAATGTGATATCAAATGACCAAATTTATAAAGTACATCTTCATGAATTGGGAGAGCTACGTTCACTGATAATTTTGTGATCTCACGGATCAGATGGTTATCTCTCCTTAGTCTTGGTGGTTCGATATGGCTCAGCACATGGGAATACTAGTAGCCATTTTTGGTCCGTATTGACATATATAAATTATTTAATCAGTTTGCAGCTATCCGCCAAATCAATACAAATTGTGTTTGCGTTATTAATACGCTAAGTAAGGTACATGTTTCGAACCATACAAAAATCGGTCCTTCATCAGCCACGACATATCACATGAATGGCAAACACATCAAAAACACTGAACAATATCAAAAATAAAATGCATGCACACTAAGACATTCATAAACACATATTAAAACGTTCCATTAAAACTGTACAACTTATTAAAAAAACACATATTAAAAGTACTGCAAGTCCATTTGACTCGTTCAATCGTCAACATTTGAATATGTGCCGTTATGATTGGAGATCTTTGTCCTGTTCCATTAGATGCTTCTTGGTTTCTTGTCTGAATGTGCAATAATGTCTTTCATTTAGCGAAGGGAGTCCTACTGTCATGTATAAGGAACAAAAATGGACCAGTAGTCCCATTTGAGTAGTTCCAATATGAAAAACTTTTAGGTTGATTCCAGACAGCACCAAATAGTCCTCTGTTGAATGAAAAAATTTATTAAATTTATTTAGTGAATGGACTTAAGCGATAATACTCCAATTTGATCAAACAGAAACGACTGCTAGAAAATCCTTACCTCCCAGTGCATGCAGTGAACATGCACGCTTGAATCAGCTGTAGCAACTGAGGTGCTGCATCCAGGCGAGGCGAGGTCATGTGAGACATGTAGGGGTAGAAATGACCATTGGTGGAAGCATGAGCGGAGGGGCAAAGGAGGTTGGGTGGTACTACGATCCTAGACCTGTTTATTTATGGCTTTTTTTATGTTTGTTGTTGGTGACATAGTTTGTCAATGTTTCATATAAAACGTTGCTATCGAAATTGATTTCATTCAGATTGTGTAAAGGGTTGTTTCTCAAGGCCTGGTCTATCTCAAGCTGTTCCAAAATATTAAGCATAATGCCTTTGCTGCAATAATGTAAAATTTCCAAGTCTTCCTCAATTTTCGAAAAATTGTGGTTGTATTCCTGCATGGGATTATTAATGGCTGAGAATTTTTTGTGCCTCGCAGCATTGAAATGCTCATTATACCTTATTTTAAAACTACGCCCCGTTTGACCTATGTAATCTGCATCACAGTCCTTGCACTTTATTCTGTAAATACCGGATTTCTGGAATTTGTCTTGTTTGTTGATCGATTTGGAGTTAAATAAGTGTTTCATAGTGGTGTTGTCTGTTCTGTATGCTATTCTAACCTCTTGTTTCTTGAAAACGTTCGTGATGTTGTGAGTTAGCTGATTTGCGTATGTGAAAACTGCAAAAGACTTCTTCTTTTCTATTGGTTGCAAACTTGTGACTGGTTAATTTTTAATTTTGCTTAAAAGGGAGTCGACATACATTTTGCTAAAACCATTGGCTATGGCGATCTGGTATATGGTAGAAAGCTCTTTATTCCAATCTTGTTCTGAGAGGGGTACGTTAATAGCTCTGTTGATATATGCCCTGAAAGCAGCTTTTTTTATGGCTGGCCAGGTGATTTGAATCTTTCCTAATGGTGGTGTGCGTTTGGGTTGGTTTCCTGTATATTTTAAATCGTAGGCCCATGGTGTCCCTAATGACAGTTAGATCCAGGTAGTTTATAGACTGTTTTATTTCGGATGTTGTGGTAAATTTGATGCTATTATCATTTTGGTTTAGCTCTGCTGTGATGTGATTGATGTTGTTGATTTCATTATCTACTATCAGAAAAACGTCGTCGACGTATCTTGCCCAATAGCTGATGCATTTTATTTTACTGATACTAACGTTCTCGAAATGGTCAATGTAAATATTGGCCATTATGCCTGATAATGGGGAACCCATGGCCAATCCTTCTGTCTGTCTGTAGATTTTTTGATTGAACGTGAAATAATTGTTTTGTACGGTAAATTTTAACAGGTTAATGAACTCCTTGATTTCACCATGTGACATCCTACTGTGCATTTTTAAATTTTCCTCTATTATGTCTACAGTGGGACCTACTGGGATGTTCGTGTACATATCGCTGATGTCAGCAATAATGCAATTAGAAATTCCATTGATTTCTGTGAACGCACTAAAGTTTTAAATCTAAAAGGCTCAGAAACTTTGCACACTGCTGACATCAGTGATATGTACACGAATGAGGTACATCCGTTTTACCGCGCAATTGAATACAGTTTTCTTTGATATCAAGCAGTCTTTTACCCCCCCCCATTAATGAAAAAGGACAACACCCATAACAATTATCCACCAGCCGCCACTGCTATACTTACAGATTAGTAATTAGCCATGTACAGAAGTGGATGAAGTAACACAATATTAATTGAACCAGAGGGTCATTATCTTAGTGCGCCCTGGAAATTGCGGCAAACTATGGCATCATTTGGCTGGTCAGGTGCGGAGCGAGTGGACCTCTCATTACCCTGCTCCGCTGACTCATATCGTTAGATCACACGTGTTTTGTCATTTATATGGGTGTGTATCCGCAAAGTTTAGAAGTTAGTGTCGTACGTTTAGTGATTACTGTGATTGTTGGTCATGCCTAGACACCAATTCACATTGCACGAACGTGTGTATATCCATAATTCGTACATGAAAAGCAGAAAGTCTTGTCCTGGAACAAGATGAAAATGTCGAATCAAGTTTCCAGGAAGACCTGTGCGTAATGCCAGTACAATTAGGAGGCTCGCCAAACGATTCAAGAAAACAGGCACCGTAAATAATAAACATTTTAACAGACAACGTTGTGTTCTTACAGAACGGGGACACCAAGAGCCAGCTGATGAGCTAGCTTGGTGTCCTAGGCGAAACCCCACACAAGACACGGCACAAACCTAGCAGAATTGCTGAGATTGTTGTCCATTCTTTCATCAGAAGATGTCAGGTGTGTGTTACAAGAGAGGGAGGACATTTTCGGCATCGACTATGAGCACTGTACATATTATTGAACATGGTTGGTAAAAGTGTTCAAGTGTGCACCAACCACTGACTGAACATTGTACGCGTGCCCACGATCAGCGCCAGTCAACGCCGGCTTAGCTTGCCGTGTTTACCGGGGTGCACAATGATAACGACACTGTACATACAATGAAAGAATATTGTAAATTTCCTAATTTCTACTGAACGGCCATGAACAGTTATTGGACAAGCTTCCTCCTCTTATGCTGAGCCCAAGTTTTGGGTGAAAACCTGTCGTTAAAATTGTGTACAAAATTATTAATCAAGATAATACTGGCAGTGCCCAGTACAGTCTTTTCAATTAATGCCCTGGCATGCTTTGGGCAGCTGTGCCCCATAAACAGTACAGTGGGCAGACATCTTTGTGTTACATTCACCAAAACACTCCGCTGGTTGCAGTGATGCAAAAATTCTGTCTTGTAACTATTGAGTAGCTTACTCATAACAACAAATGTAAATGCAGCACAGTTGAGTACATCTGCATGGGGATAGCATAGTCCTCCTCACTTATTGGCATTTATCAGGCTGGCGTGATCACTCTGGCCTGCCTCATCGCAAAGAAAGACTTTGCAATAATTGCAATCATATCGCTTTAAAAAAACATACGAGCAATAACCACTGATGTAGTGTAAGAAAGGCCAATACTCATCTTGTAGGACTTCTACATCACTATCATCAGCAACACAAGCATCAAAAGCACTTAAAATGTCACATGTCTTGTCTTCTTCAAAATACTCGCTCACTGCAGCATTGAGGTTCAGGATGCTCTGAAGGCGCAATTTATTCTCCACCTCAAACACTTGCCTCAGGGAAATATTGTACTGGCTCCCTGCCAGTTGGCGATATTTTCCAAATCAAGCTTCTAGGTTATCTGTCTGTATGAGACAAGCAATTCCCAGGAATAGTTCTTCACTTTACGCTTTGTTAGCAAGTGAACTTGCTCTTTTAAGAAGTCTAATGTATCCTTCTTCTCCTAGGGAACTTACTCTCCAAGTTCTTAAATAAACTGTCCATAACAGATATAGTATCCTCAACACTTTGTTGTTCATATGCATCAGGACCAGCATACTCTGAATGGGCATTCCTTGTAAGTTCTTCAATTTCTAGCACTGTACCTAACTGTCTTGGTAAAGGCATGTTATTACAACTTCTGTATTCGATACATACAAGGAGGCACTCAAACCTTCTGTTATCTTAATGCAGCAACGCAAGTGTGGACTAGGATTTTCCTTCATTAAAATAAAATATATACAAGATTCCTCTCTAATGCAATTCCACTCAGGATGAAGATTCACACTGTTTAACTTCACCTTCAATTCCTGAAAGTTTCTAAATGAAACTGCTTCCAGTTTTTCCGCCAATGGCTGCATACTTTCAGCGAGAGCCTTCGATAAACTTTCATTATCAATACTACGCCTCCTATCATCTGGATCTTCTCGGCAGACAGTTGCAGTGTCAGTTAAATACTCTGGGCAGTTGGGGAACTGAGACGGGACTGCTCCTAGGAATTTAATTCGAACATTAACTTACGACACAATCATTTTATCACAGTCTTGCATTACATTAATTACTCTATTTATTCTAAATTTATTCAATCTCCAACCTAATTCACACACACCTCTTCCCCCACCCCTATAAGAAATGTAATGAATTAGATTACTGCAATAGAAAAAAAAAGATTAATCAGGGCCTGCTACAGGTTATCGGTCTCTAACCTCGTGCAGTTAGCTTGCAATTCAAACCCCAATAGAAATGTGAATACTATCCATATTAACACCCACTTATACCTCCCACTTGAAATTCATAGCCCCATAAAACAAATAAACCTAACCTACGACATTAGGCTGTAGCACATAATTTAGGTTAGAAAATTCTGACTTCTACATCTAAATGAATTTTCGTGATCAGAAGAGCTAGCCTGTGCTAAAATTTAAGGGTAGGACTATCTGCTAACTAACCTCTAATCAGTCTCGGTTTATACAACGGAGCAGTAACTAGCTTTCCATTCTTTTCATCATACATACTAGTGGTCTATTGAATCTCATGTGGCTTGAAATGGATGGCACACACCTACAAGAAAAGAGACTTGGTTACAAAGTTCCTTCCTCCCATTACACTAAACTTGTGAGAATTGGAGCATAAGTATTGATGTAACACGTACCATAGAATATTTCGTAGGAATAAAATCCTTGCGGTGAATAGCTCGTATCCATTTCGACTTTTCACCTTCATCATTAGGAAATGAGAAAACGTTTACTTTCGGTCCATTGGCGTAATTGCCTTTACAATTTCTAACACTGCACTTAATAGGCACAACTTTACAATGCACTGATAACCATTAAGTATAACCGGGTAGGAAATCTGAGAAAATCAGTACCTGGGACTGTAAACACAACACACAACACGCGGAAACCATACCATAACCTGCAAACTCGAATGTTATGCCTCAATGTCCACGGCTGGGCTTCCGTGACGTCACTCGCTTGTCAACTTCAGTTGTGTCTCGGGACAGTCGGATGAGGAGCCAGAAAGATGCGCGCGCACCCGGCAGGGAGGAGCATTTGAATAGCGCAAGTTTTAAGAAATAAAATATGGAGGACGGTTGTCGTTTCGGGGTAACATTTACAGTCGATTTGCATTATTAACGCAAAGCGGTCGTGAAACTTGCTTTAAGTACATTTGAAAATATGCATTCCAATCAATATTCAAGATCTAACTGTAATAATTGAATATTTAACCATACGCACTATTAAGGACCATAACAATATGCGTTAGAGTCTGTCGGAGAAGTGTGCGAGTGGTATCGCGCTCGCTTGTTGTTTTGAAGATCCCGGGTTCAAGGCTACCCAAGGGCGGAAATTTTTACTTCTTTTTAATTATTTTATTATTTCCTCCTCACGTCGTACAACAATATTGCAACTTAGTTTTGTCTACATGATCTACGAGGACGATAGTAAACATGTTTTCTCTCATTTAAAATTCTTTTGTAAATCAATACTTTTTTTTTTACTTTACTATCTCAATAATATTTTTGTAGCATGTGAAGATATCTATCTCCCATAATTCTGTGCATCCATATTAGTTAAAATAGTTATCGTTTATTTTTAAATAATGTTTAACTTTAATTTTTGGAAATAAAAATTAATTTTGTGAAACTATTTTTTATTTCAGGAACTATTTCATATTTTTCCAAACCCATGCACAGAATTATTAGTCTGTGCAATGCGTACATAGTGTAAAAAGATTGTAAAGTTTCAGTAATTGTTAGTGGTAAATAGTTCCTATCATTTTTTTAAAGGAAAAGACTATCTTTTAGTAATTTCTGCCCATACTGATCAACTGAAAGGAATAATTTTTAACTTTTTGCTTTATGAAAGATGTTGGTCGTATGGAAATAAAATTTGGTGCAGTTTGGATCACTGGGAGCAAAAAAAAATTCTTGGGGTAGCCTATAGTGTCCCCTAAAAGAACCTTCCACTAATTACACCTGTGTGAAGCTAAATTGTATAGGTTAGGAATTTAAACAACGCTCTTAGGTGTCTACGTTCGTTGCCAAGAGCCGACTTTGGTGTCGTCTAGTAGCTAAGTTCTGAACTAGGCCTAGTAGTCGTTGACGGTGGCGTTTGGCGGCAAAAGTAGGAACTATTTGAAAAATTCAAAGTTGCAGTCCTTACTTGAGTTAAAAAACAGATACACACATTAATACAGCCATCACAATTATCACCGGTTATCAGACAGATTCTACACACACTCAAAGTACACGGGGCTACATAACCGCGTTGTCACAGCCCCTAAACTTAGGAACCAACCAACGTGTCATAGGCTAATATTATTATTCTGGGATAAATTTTGAACTATTTAAATAGTATCCGTCCATGGTCTTAAACAGTATTTAGGGAAAATAGAATTTTAAATGAGAGAAAACATGTTTACTATCGTCCTCGTAGATCATGTAGACAAAACTAAGTTGCAATATTGTTGTACGACGTGAGGAGGAAATAATAAAATAATTAAAAAGAAGTAAAAATTTCCGCCCTTGGGTAGCCTTGAACCCGGGATCTTCAAAACAACAAGCGAGCGCGATACCACTCGCACACTTCTCCGACAGACTTTAACGCATATTGTTATGGTCCTTAATAGTGCGTATGGTTAAATATTCAATTATTACAGTTAGATCTTGAATATTGATTGGAATGCATATTTTCAAATGTACTTAAAGCAAGTTTCACGACCGCTTTGCGTTAATAATGCAAATCGACTGTAAATGTTACCCCGAAACGACAACCGTCCTCCATATTTTATTTCTTAAAACTTGCGCTATTCAAATGCTCCTCCCTGCCGGGTGCGCGCGCATCTTTCTGGCTCCTCATCCGACTGTCCCGAGACACAAGTGTCAACTTCGGGTGTTGATATAGTCGTCCTGACCAGATCTATCTGCCTCACTGCCCCAGCGCTGCACAGCGGAGAGATTTACATTACGATGGGATGTGTCCTTGACATCGTCCCTTTTCGGGGCAAGAGTTAAACTATCATCTCTCACAATATAATCAATAAACACCATTGTATGACAAACGATTTGGCGATAAAAATTATTTCTTGCTTGGCTTGAATTGCCTTATAAACAAGATATTGTTGACTTGAAAGTTACGCCTATGTGTTAACAAAGCACTCCAAGTAAGAAGCGTAATCCGTTCAAATAAATAAAAAATACAGTAACTCTGCGTACATGTAGCGTTTGACGGCAGCAGGTCCGGACACAATATTGCACTAGTGTTTCCATATACTAACTATTGGAGTCTGGACCCGGTACGAAAATTCAAGAAGTTTATATAACAATGAGAATGCATGCATTAGTGCATGTAAGCTTATAAATCAAAGACGAAATGTTGTTAAACGTGTACAGCTCTACCTAGTGCATCGTCAACTAATTGCCAGTTACGTACTATCCCACGACATAGTTGGCTATCATTTATGATTTGTTGATGTTGTTGCCAAGCCGTTAGTTTATCATTTATATACATTTTGCTTTATACGTGTTATTTTTCTTGCGATATATGCTACTTTTCGTTTTCGCAGAGAAATAACATAAAAACAACATAAGAAGCGATGTGGTTTTTATTGCGCTGCTCTTTGGTGCAGTGAGAAATGTATTTCGATGCACAGTTTTCTGCTGATTCGATCCTGGAAGGTAAGTCATGAACAACTATTTTCGCTGATATTTTTTTTCATTTGGGTATACGGGAGATTAAAAAATCGTAAAGCCTCCGTGGCTTAGGCGGCAG
This sequence comes from Meconema thalassinum, assembly GCA_946902985.2. Classification (NCBI taxonomy): domain Eukaryota; kingdom Metazoa; phylum Arthropoda; class Insecta; order Orthoptera; family Tettigoniidae; genus Meconema; species Meconema thalassinum. Next base: position 957,135,654 of record OX336389.2, on the reverse strand, counting down.
CACGCTGGCCTCTCACCGATGGGTCCGTGGTTCAAATCCCGGTCACTCCATGTGAGATCTGTGCTGGACAGAACGGAGGCAGACAGGTTTTTCTCCGGGTACTCCGGTTTTCCCTGTCAACAAACACTCTCCATTATCATTTCATTTCATCTGTCATTCATTTGATCATTGCCCCAGAGGAGTGCGTCAGGCCTCGGCAGCCGGCACAGTTCATATCCTCGCCGCTTCATTCATTCCATTCCTGACCCGGTCGGAGACTGGAAGCAGGCTGTGGATTTTTCATTAGCTAATGAATTACACTACCCATGTGGTTTTATCTAATAATATAATACACAGATAATTGTGATGACCAGGGTGTCCTATGCCACTGGAGTGAATTAGCATAATTTTAAAGAACGATTCCTTTGAAAGAAAATTCAGATTACAGTATTAGAAAAAAGATACTCCCATCTGTTTGCATTAGAACTAGACTACTACATTTCAGTCATTTATGCACATATATATTTTAGGTATTGAGGAGGCCTAGGTCGCTGTAGCATACTAAAATTGAAGGTCATTAGAAATAATTATTCTCTTAAAAGGAGATTTGCATATTAAAGGATTGACAGAACATAATGTACTGGGATTTCATTATGAGTATATGTAATGAAGGCATTCTTTCAGTGTAGCCTAAACAAACTGTTAGTTGTAACTCTTCAGTCGGTCAACAGGAATTTGCCCAGTGAATGGGTGGGGTACAATGTATATAATATATGAATCTCCTGGAAAAAAATACATGTGGCCTATTAGTTATACTCAATTATATGTAGGTCTACATTGTACCCCACCCAATCATTGGGCAGATTCGAGTTGACTGACTGAAGAGGCAAAGAGTTACAACTGATAGTTACGAGTATATGTTAGCCATATAAAAATGTGTGTGGCTACTGCAACTCGGAGAAATGAGTTACATGCCGGTAGAACGTTTTCAGTTAGGTTTATGTATTTATTTTTTAATATTCGAGCTAAATTTGTAGTAGGCCCTAGTGTGTTAAAATAGACATGTGATTTTAGCAATTAATATCTTGTCGCTCCTGCACATGTCTATATTTGTGCATTTTTCTTTGCAGATGCTGGGAGTAGGCCTAGTAGGCAAGTTGTTCTGTGGAAGGCATGATGTGTTCGGGAAATCTGTGTGTGGCATGATTACGCATCTAATATGCAGTGTTAATTTTGCCAAATGGTTCATCAGAAGGCACTTATACAAATTCCCTGACTTCTGATGCAGTTCCTACTATGTATTGCTGCTGAAGGTAAGTTAAAATGTGTCCTGTCATGTAATAATGTGCTATGTATTGAAATATAACATTAACGTGCAACTAAAAAAAAAAAAAAACTTTGTGTTGCAGGGACCTCTGATGTTTCAGGCATGAGAATTGAGGACACCCAAGGTGATGGAAGGTTCATACCGTTGGGGTCAGCAGAGAACAAATGTTGAGCAAAGGAAAATTGCATCCTCTAGAGTCTAGACAGTCTAAACTTCTGTGGACATTGTCTTATATAAAATACTTAATTTTGACCAATTGAAAATGAGTTGCACCTTTCTCGGTCCGTGAGTGTATTTATATGTGGGGTGTGAGTGATGATGGTGATTGTTGTTTTAAGGGGCATAACATCGAGGTCATCTGCTCCGATGAGGAGTGTGTCTTCCTGTGCATCATATTTTTGTTTTAATTGTGTCAGCCTTGCCCTTCTGATTAAAGAGGCTAGTTCTGTTCTTGACTTGACACCTATCTGCCATGTGTGTTAATTTGTGAGGAAATTCATTTGCAGTATTTTAATGCAGTATTGTTCGAATGGGTGTGAACCATACTGGTTAATGTGACAATGTTGCTTATATATGTTGCCTGAAAGTAGTGGGACTGAGTCAATTAAAAAACAAAATATTGACAGAAATGATACATATGCTCAATATTCTTCAAAGTAGGACCCTTCTGCATCCACACACCGCTGTCAGCGAAATTTTCAACCCTCGTATGCTTTCTGGAAGGCAGCAACCGGAATGCTGTCGAGCTCCCTCGTCACGGTTGTTGTAACGCTTCCACGGAGCTGTGACGATGCCCTTTTAGGGTGGTTTTGGGGTGGGGGGAAGAGGATAAAGTCTGCTGGGGAAATGTCGGGACTGTAGGGTTGCGATGTTACGTTGGGCCAGGTACGCCAGCACGTGGAAGGCTGTGTGGCGTGGCGCATTGTCATGATGGAGCCACCAGGAGTTAGCGATCGCTGGGCAGACACGGACGACGCGTTTTCTCAGCCGTTTAAGAACCTCCATGAAAAAACCTTACTCTGCGGTCATTGTCCAAAAAATTCTTTACACTTGCTACATTTTCATCCGTTATGGTGCTCGAAGGTCGTCCTGAATGTGCGCCGTCTTCAACTTCCTCTCTCCCCTCCCAAAACAGCTTGTATCAGTCAAATAAAACTCAATCTGCCCATGGCGTTATCACCGTAAGCAGTCTTGATCATATCGTGAGTCTTTTTCCCGGTTTTGCCGAGCATAACACAAAATTTTATGGTGTAGTGCGCCGTTTCAACAGACTAACCATGATGCAGCGTGACGATTGCACTTGCAGAGGTTATGGGCACGAGCGATTTACACTCCATTGCAACTGGGAACCAACTGTCTGGCTGACTCCCAGCCTTCCTTACACCCCCCTCCACCAACCCCAGGTGGAGAAGCTGCGGGCAGTCTATCCGTCTGCGGGGGGAAAATCCAGTCGGACTACTTTCAGGACAGACTCTGTACTTTTATTGGTAGGCCTACCAGTGAAGGTCACGAGAACCTATGAAAACCATTTCTTAATGAAATTAGCCCTTAATAGCTTTTATAATGATTCAAAATTGATCTGGAAATGATGTAGTTCTTCTTCCATGGGGATTATTTGGCACCATCGGTGTAGTAGCGCGGCCAGTCGTATGGTGCGCTGTATATCGTCATGCCAACATATGCATGATACACGTTGTAATTAAATTGCAAACATATCCCCATATTTAATCAATAAATATACACATAATTCCTAATTGACATTTCCTTGCAATTATCTTGCTCACCGACGATAATTACGGCACTTATCATTAAATAAACATTATTTTTGTCGGTTGGCGGCATTACCTTCCTGCGAACTACTTCTGTTCAAACCTGGCGGTGTATTTACATTTTCTGTACATTACAGCAATATTTCTTCCCGAGAGTTTTCGATTGATTTCGCCTTCATCATCGTCATCGGCTTTAACTCGAATCCGAGTATAAATCTTCTTCCTTCAGTCCAGTTTGTGGATGTGTTTACGGTGACTAAAGAGTCCAATCCTGGCCTGGAACAAGCGACCACACAAGTCGCATAGTATTGCTGGAGGAGGACGTGGTTGGGCTGCTCGAAGTTTCCTAGCTTGACGCTTGGCCTCTTCATGTATGCGTCGATCCCTTTCAAACGTCTTTACAGTATCCGAGATGGTACGGCGCCAAGTTGAGCGGTCTTCAGCCAGCATGTCCCAGGTTTGTGAATCAAGACCTGTCAATTTCAGGGTCTGTTTAAATTGGTCCTTGTAGCGCCTCTTAGGACCACCATGAGGTCTGGTGCCATAGCATAACTCACCATATAGCATTTGACGAGGTAATCTCACATCATCCATCCGATGGACATGACCAATCCATCTAAATTGGTGACCTATTATGGATGATTCTATGCTGTTGATTTGAGCCTTTTCCAGAACAGCAATATTGGTAATGCGGTCTTCCCATTTAATCCTTAGGATTGATCGAAGTTTTTGTAGGTGGAAACGCTCAAGCTTCCTAAGATCACGTCGGTAAAGGGTCCACGTTTCACAGCCATACAACAATGTAGAAATGACTTCTGCTTTGTACACCATAAGCTTTGTACTCATGGATAGATCTTTATTCATGAAGACCCGGTGCGCTAATCGTCCATATGCTGCATGGGCTGCGCCAATTCTCTTATCCACATCCTGCTCACAGGTACAGCTCACAGAAATCGTACTGCCCAGGTACGAGAAGTGGTCAACCTGTTCTAATGGCAAATTTGAAATGGAGATATTGAACTGAGGAAGAGGTGTGCCTGGTGAAGGTTGTGCCAAGACTTTAGTCTTATTGACATTTATGGTAAGACCAAAGCGATCACATGCACTTTTGTAACAGTTAACTGACTCTTGCAGCTCTTCTGGTGTGAGAGTTGGTGACGCAGCATCATCTGCATACAACATGTTAGTAACCTTAGTAACCTGAGTTTTCCTCAAGGAGCGGAGACGAGTTAGGTTGAAAAGCCCTCCATCAAAACGATACTTGATCTCCACACCTGGGATGTTTGTGGGTGAATCATAAAGCATTGCAGCCAAGTACAGCGCAAAAAGCGTTGGAGCCAGTACACATCCTTGTTTCAGTCCATGGGTAATGGGAAATTCATCGGACATCTTATTCTGATGGCAAACCTGACCTGTCATGCCATCATGGAGAGCTTTGATTAGATCTACAAAACGCTGAGGGCAACCAAACTGCTTCAGCACTGCCCACATGGCTGGTCTTGGAACCGAATCAAATGCCTTTTCCAAGTCATAAAAGACTAAGAAGAGTGGATTCTGTTGTTCTCTACATTTGTCTTGTAGCTGTCTCACACAGAAAATCAAGTCAATTGTGCTTCTGGAAGTTCTAAATCCGCACTGTGACTCTGGGAGGATCCTCTCAGAGATAACCTTGAGGCGGTTAAGTAGAATTCTTGCAAGAATCTTCCCCACAATTGATAGCAGTGATATACCACGGTAGTTGCCACAAACACTGCGATCACCCTTTTTGAAGATAGTGACGATAGTGGCATTCTTTAGGTCTCCAGGTACCTTTCTTGATTCCCATATTTCGCCTTAAATAGGGGACGATAACCTAGATGGTAGGCCCCTTACAGCAACAATTATCAATATCAATCGCCTTAAATACATGTGTTTCTTGATGTTCTGTGAAAAAAAGTGCCGTAATCTTGGCGTTTTCAATTGGATGTAACCTGTAAACCAGTACCGGTATTTCCATTTCTGAGGTAAGAACCGATAATGCATTATGTATTATTCAATTGATTTCGTAAGAGAGTGCTGATATTATCGATAGGATTCTTATGAGATCCATGCATTATTATTTGTGGACTTCCGTAGTCGTAGAAAGCTAGATTTAATGACTTTAATTTAATTTTGTTGTTGTTAGATTTTGTATTTCATGGTTTCTGTACCTCATTCTGTATATTTTGTATGTAGGTTATGCTAAAACATCACTCAGAATCTTGTGTTCTTGGCTGCAAAAGTAGAGGTTGGAGATACGCTCCTTTCATCGCTTCTCAGTTGATGACTCAAGGTATGTATCAATAATTAGGCTATTCTGTAATTATTTAGTCAGGTTCCTTTGATGGCACTATTTAAATTAAATTTAAAGTGATGATCCTCACGTCCTACATGGAGTAATCGCCACTGGGAGGGAGTATGGAAAAACAACGCTCAGAACAGCTTCTGTCAGTGCGGGGAATCAAATCTCAAATCTCCAACCTTCAGAGTTGCTGCAGCCCCCCATTGGGGGCGCTATGCTCCCAGTTTATATCTTGGTTTAGAGTTCCCACATTTCTATACTCACGGCAGTGTCCACATGAAAACTCCACAAACAAAGCGTGCAAAAGCTTGATAATGTGACGTATCTTGTTCTGCCCCTCGCTCTGAGTACTATACCGCTATTGTGTGTTCAGAAACAGTCAGCAATGCTGTGATCATCCTACAGTCAGCTCTCAGCTGTAACTGTTTAAAAAGAAAATTAATTGGTTTGTAAAATAGTCTTTGGGACTACCTTGCACGCCCTCTCGATAACCTCTGTCTCGCTGTCACTGGCAGTACTGTAGTTCTACATCTCAGCCCTAGATGGGTAAAGTGTGACCTTCACCGCCCGGAGTAGAATGCACTGTTTTATTAATTAATTCATTAATTTTGTACACTTGAATTAATCGCACAGCATGTGGGCTGTAACATGTAGGCCTACAATGACCACGATGCGACTAACATAACCTAATCAATTTGTAAGCGACTTGAAGTGTTCGAAACTTGTAATTACTGTCTAATTAGGCCTATTTACTCTGCCAATCTGACACCTGCCATGTTTTAAGTATTCTTTTAGTAAGATCTCTTGATCCAAAACCTTGACTTAATGAAACTAGGCCTAGTTATTTTTATTGGATGATGTGTGTAGGCCTAATATGTGGTTCAATTTTCTTTTTTGTGTTGGGTGAGGTATACCTCCCACCTACACCCACTCCCCAAATATCAAGCTGGAGGAATTTTGGGTATTAGTGACGCATGTGGACTCACATGTGGATTAGTTACATTAATCACAGGTTTAAAATTTTAGTTATTTATTAAAAGGTGAGGGAGGCAGTCCTATGGGATGGATCAATCATAGATGTCCATTACATTAATAAATAGCTTCTGTGTTTTACTAAAATAAAGGTAGCGCTAAATGAACATAGAACGAGCGATAAAATTCTCTATAATAGATGAATTAGCCAAAATACCTTATGAAACGATGAGAAATAAATCGGGGAGCGATGTTTTAATAGATGTTTCCTCCTCCGCCGTCTGTGACCCACCCAGCCATCCCAAATAGGATCAGAGCTTATAGGCTATAGGCTAGCGAAAATTACAGCTGTGGGTGCCATTGTTCAAATCAATCATCTTCAAAACAATACCATAACAGTACTGCCAAACAAAGAAGTGGCCAGTTTAGTCTCTAGTGCGCAGCACTCAGTTCACTGCTCTTAATTAGGCTAGTGTGTGCAATATTTTCACTTCTCTGCAATGATTTTTTTTTCCCACGGCTGAAATGAGTTATTTTTGTTATATGCTCTGTGATTATTATGCAGTATATCGCTCCGCTGTAATAAATATGTATAATTTTTTCGTGCAACTTTGGTTTTGATAATGGTTACAGCTTAACGCATCCCGATGAACTTCCTTTTTTGATCAACAGTGATTTTGTATCCCAGTTCTTTTTATCAACAGGGATTTTGTATCTCACATGTTGGCAGCAATGTGTGCGCCTCGGTGCGTGCCGCTAGAGTGAGCCTTGATGACAGTTGAACAAGATGCAAGCGGTGTCGAAACATGGCAGCCGTTTTTAAAATATCAATAAATAGAAAAACATATTTACGTACTTTAGCACATAATGAGGTTCGGTAGTGACCAGGGTTCCTAATTTCATTATGTAATATCGCCCAGAAGATGAAACAAGGACACAAGGTATGTAAAAGTTACATTCATGTCTGCTGCAAGTGTATAATCCGCGTTCCACTTACATTCAGAATTAAGGTAGCACTGAATGAAAGTAGAACGAGCGATAACCTTCTCTATAAGGGGCCGATTATATTCTTGGTAATTAGTGTCGATGATTTTCTGTAACAGCGTGATAGATACAAGACAAATATATTTGGTTTATTGTATGCCAATGTAATGGTTGATATAGGCTAGCTAGTATATTTATTCCCACATGTTACTTTACCTACGTATTAATTCTGAATGAAAGTAGAACGCAGCTTATACACTTGCATCAGACATGAATGTGACTTTTACATATCTTGTCTCCTTGTTTCATCTTCTGGGCGATATTACATAGGCCTATTGAAATTAGGAACCCTGGTCACTACTGCACATCATATATGTGCTAAAGTACAGGGTGCCAGGAAAAGTTCTCCACAGTGGCTACGTGCAGAAGTGAGAGGTTGCGTCAGCAGTTTAGTTCGCTGCACGGTGTCCCTGATAGGGCGAAGGCCACATGCGTGGGCTGTCGAAATCGTCAGTGCGTATAGTTAGATTATTGGAAGTGTGCAACAGTATGTTATGAATGGCTGGGTGAGTATAAAGTTTACTGTTTGTTATGATACAAGCGACAGCCGTGCTGCCAACGTAACTGGTGACGTAATTTCTCGCAGCAGCTTGTAGGCACTGCGGACAACATTCCCTGGCGCCCAGTATGTAAATATGTGTTTCTATATTTTGCTCTTTTAAGAACGGTTGCCATGTTCCGACAGCGCTTGCATCTCATTCAACTGTCAACTAGGTCCACTCTAGCGGCACACACTGAGGCGCACAAATTGTTGCCAACATGTGGGATACAAAATCACTGTTGATAAAAAAAGTGGCATACAAAATCACTGTTGATAAAATAATCATTGATCTGGACGCGTTAGGCTGTAACCATTGTCAAAAACCATTGGATTGGACGAAACGAAGGTTAGAATGGTCAGGTGTTGGCGAGGTTGATAATACTGTTTTGATGATAGTTGATGTGAACAATGGCTGCCACAGCTGTAATTTTGCCTATATAAGTCGTGATTCTTTTTGGGATGGCTGGATGGGTCACAGAGAGTGGTGCTGGCCAGCACGTGCGTACTTCCATCCTCCCGCTCTTTTCCTCATGCTCATAATATCATTAGCACCGTTATTACATTTATTACATTCTTACTCAGATGGTTTTCAAAAATCTTAAACCAACCAATGCTTAAATCTGTTCGGTGCAAACTGTAAAATAAAATATTAGCCCGTCAAATTGAGGAGAGGCCTAAATTATGGTAATGAATAGCAATAACAATATTACGAATACTATCATAAAGCAAAAATGATCAAAGCGAAACGACAACACGTGATTGTTTCCGTGATATTTAGTTATTTATATTTCCTGTAGAATAAGTTTCAAGTCACAAGTAACACACAATTGTATTACAAAATATAGGCTCATTGTGTAGACTATTAAGTCACCCTTTAGAAGACAGAAGCTAATCACAGTAGTCTTACTAATTACAAGAGCAGAGGCGGTAGCCTACACTCCTGCGCGCGACTGAATGGAATTAATGGTTCGCCTGATGCTCGGAACTGACACTAACACTGCTACATACATAAATAACGGTCTCTAATGAATTATAAGTATAAATAAGTATAAATCCTACACGAAAAAGTAATGAACGAATTAAATCAAACAATTATAACTCATAAAAACAACAGATTATGAAACGCAGCAAGGTGAGTGTGCACTGGAGGCAACCGAACAAGCGACTGATCGACAACAACCACGTGGTGAAATAGCATCGTTGAAATTGGCAGCGCTGTATAGTTTCCATGGCAACAAGCCATGCGAGCGATCTAGTCGTCAGCTGTTTTTGCCCAGTGGCGCTGAACTGTCAGATTCCAACTCTGGAAAATACTCCTATAGGTAATGAGTTATTGTTCTTTCAAGGGGTGGAACTACGAGGTCATCTGCCCCTTATGGAGAATGTTATCACTCGTTCTACTTTCATTCAGTGCTACCATAATACCACCTTGTGGTGTGGTAGCTGCCACTCCTGAGGTCCTGGGCTAGTTTCCAAGTAATTTAATTCTAGTCTGAGGGTTGGAACGACTCACAATCAGCTTCGTGAGCCAGAACTGAGAAGAGGTAGGTTCAATTCTCACCTCGGCCATCCAAGAAGTGGTTTTCCGTGGTTTCCCCACTTCCACTCCAGGCTAACGCTGGGATTGATCCTAACTTAAGGCAATGGCTGCCTCTTTTCCACTCGTCATCTGAATTACAAAAAGTAGGCTATACTGCTCGAGTCCATTTTCCATGTTCTATGAACTTGCGGGGTGAGGAGAAAGAGCAGGGGAGGGTCAGGCGAGAAGAGAAGGATCTGTCAACAGCCCACCGTGATATCTGGTATTCCTTTCTATTCCAATAATGCTAACTAGGGCTGTTGCTCAAACCACTGTGGTGTTAGGAATGAGTGAGTGAGTCACCGACCAATGTATTTGGTTCTGTACTATGCACGGACCAAGGAACCTCATCACTCGTCAACACCACTACGATGCACATTTCTCTCAGGTTCACGCAGCTTAGACCCAAGCAGTAGACTACACACTACTACAGATACTACAATAACACAGATTACCATACAAATCCTACATACTTCCAAATACATGGGGCTAAATGAATTAATATCAACAACACAATGATTCTACAATAAGAGATTCTTTTAAAATGTAGTTAAAGTAGGTGCAACCATACACATGTCAGCAAATTCAAGTTCTCCATTTGAAGCATTACATATTTCATTAAGTTTACTGTTTCAACATACAAACTTGCATGTGTTGTAGGAATTTGCTGTTCGTCAGTGTTAGCCATGGCATAAAGGAGGGAAGAGGTTTATTATCCTGTGCTATAGCCTACTGTTATGCCTTGGCAAGAAAGAAGAAAGGAACATGCCTCAACATGTACTTTTAGGAGGACCAGATTTGATTTCTGTATTTTTGCTAAGTGTGATCTTGGCTTTCGCTGTTATTTTTCTTCGTTGACAACTTTTTAAATAAAACATGATTTCTAGCAGTATTGAGTGTTTTTCTTGTTTTTCAATGAAAGTCCTATTTCTCCTTTCCCCTTCACAGGATGTTCTAGAATTTACTGTATTAGTGTGCGATGATTTCTTTGATGTACTTACTGTATTTCACCCTGTAAAAATTGGCGAACTGGATATATTTTAAAGGGAATATGAAATGAACTACTGTATAGAGATTTTGTATTATCCAATTATTTTTCTGAAATTTCAGTCTCCCAATGAATTTGGCACTAAGTGCACTAACAATTTTAGTGTGATCTGGTCACGCCACCTGTTTACTTAGCATTCTCTCTTAACATTTTACTGTTATTGCTAACAGCATCAAGCATTTTAAGATATTGCTGAGCCCAAGGTTGCAGGTTCGAAACCTGGCGCAGTCAGCTGGCATTTGAGGGTGCGCAAATGCGAGGGAGCCGTGTCAGTACATTTACTGGCACGTTAAAGATCCCCTTCGGGGCAAAATTCCGGCACCCCGGCGTCTCTAAAAGCCAGGGTAGTTAAAAGGGACGTAAAAACAATAACATTATTATTACATTTTAAGATATGAATATTCTCCCTTCCCAGTACTTTTCCTTTGCAGTTTATTCTAATAACTAATTGGTTATAGGCCTAATGTGGTTAATTGGAAGGGACCTTTTTTTTAGGTTGAGTAATAATATGCTGCAGGCCTTTTAGTAGCCTAATTCTTGTCACCAATGCAATATGCTCCAATTGCAACTGAAAGAAATGTAAACATGTAAATTATTGATGAGGTCATGTCCTAAAATAGGGGCAGATGACCTCGTAGTTCCGCCCCTTAAAACAACAATAACTAACTAACATGTCCTAATTGCTGTGATTGTTCATTTCAGAGTTCTGGAATTCACAATTTCCCACTTAGGTATTATTTAAAAGAAAAACTGTTATTGGTATTTTGAATGTGATTTATTTATTGTAGATCATAATGATTATCTCCACACTTAAAAACGTGCTATAAGTATTGGGAAGATTGTGATTTTCGGAACATTGAAGTGGGCAGAGCATTTAGGACGAGAATATTTAGCGGAACGAGGAAAAGGGGTGGGGTAGGCTACCCACACGGCCGTGCTACACGTCAACTAGTACCGGGGTCAAACACCAGACAGCGCTGAAGTCTTAGGTGCCAAATATTAGCATGGCTGTCTGTTATCTGTAGTAGTAGGTAATCTGAGGAAGAGACCAGCAGAATCTCTACAAGTAGTTATTTCAATGACCGACAGAGGTCTCTGATGCTGTTCGACTGCGTTCCCATCAGCTGCAAGTCTCATTCGTTGGAACTTCTCTCGCAACAAAAACATTTTCACTCACGATTTTGTCAAGGAAGTACAGTGTTCTGAATGAAAATAAAGTACTCATACCTGATGTGAAAACGTTTCAGAAGCGCCATAACTCGCAAGCTTGCATTCTTTCTTCTACACGCTGCCAGATAGCTTTGTACGGTCTTCCAAGAGCATTCAGAGGCTATCGGTCAGTCACTGTATGCTCAAATCGTACACTCATATACAAGGCTTCAGTGACGTCGCTAGTGAAGGGCGGGGTGACATCAACAGAGAGAACGTAAAGATATTCAGTACCGTACTAGATTCACCATTTCACTCACGCTTGTGTGTATCGAGCGGGGTGTTCTACGCGCTTTATCACTCAAGGTTATGGAACTAAACTCACTTCGGAATCGGAAGAAGAGTGGCTTCGATTCCCCACCGTCGGCCATCCTTGAAATCGTCCAAACAAATGCCGGGATGGTACTTTCCACTAGAGTACGCCCGCTTTCTTGCATCAGTTAAAATACGCGCGGGAAACGTACCGTAGTGAAGAAGTAGTACAAGAAGTGTGGTGAGCTCACTTACCATTTTAGAAAAATCGCTGTACCAAGCATACCGTATTAAAAAAGAGTGTTTTATTTTCCAAACCTGATATCCAGGTTATTTTCATAAATTATTCACTGAAAATATATTCAAACGGCACTTCAATCGGTTATAATTAATGTTGTTGTTGGAGTCTTCAGTATTTTGACTGGTTTGATGCAGCCCACCATGCCTCCCTGTCCTGAGCTAATCGTTTCATCTCTACATAGCTACCACACCCTACATCCGTGGTAATCTGTTTAACGTATTCTAACCTTGGTCTACCTCTACAGTTTTTGTTCCCGACCCTTCCTTCCATAACTAAGCTTGCTATTCCTGGGTGTCTTAGTATGTGTCCTACCAACCAATCTCTAATCTTCATTAGCAGTGGCCAGAAACATCACTCCTCTCCCACTCGTCTTAATACCTCTTTGTTTGTAACCCTATCTACCCATCTGATCTTCATCATTCTCCTGTAACACCACATTTCAAACGCTTCAATTCTCCTCTTTTCTGCTGCACCAATAGTCCAAGTTTTACTTCCATAGACTGCCACGCTCCAGACAAAGGCTTTCAAAAATGCCTTCCCAATACCTAAATCAATATTCGATGTCAACAGATTCCTTTTCTGTAGAAATGCTTTCCTTGCCTGAGCCAACCTACTTTTTATATCCTCTTTGCTTCGTCCATCACTGGTTATTTTGCTTCCTTAGTAACAGATGTCTCCTACTTCCTTAGTTTTTCACCTGCCAATTTGATGTCCATAGAGGTTTCTGATTTATTTCGGCTGCATTCCTATATTTTTGTTTTACATTTATTAATTTTCATCATGAATTCCTTCCTCAGGATGGAGTCCACACTATTCAAAAACTCATTCAAATCCTCAGGCGTGTCGGCCAAGATGACGATGTCATCAGCAAATCTCAGAGTCGAAATTATTTCTCCTTGAAACTTCACTCCCACTTCAAATTTCACTCTAATTTCCTTCATTGCTTGTTCAATGTAAATATTGAAAAGTATGGGTGATAAGCTGCAGCCTTGCCTCACACCTTTCAAAACACCAGCTTCTCTCATGTCCTTCAGCACTAATGACTGCTGTCTGGTTTCTGTATAGATTGTATATTACCCCCCTCCTATCCCTGTACTTTATTCCAATCATTTTCAAAATGTTAAACAATTTAGTCCAATCAACGTTATCAAAAGCCTTTTCTAGGTCTAGAAATGCCATGAACATTCTCTTATCTTTCCTTATTCTACCTTCCAAAATCCGCCTACGACTTAGTACAGCTTCCCTTGTTCCTACATTCCTCCTGAAACCAAACTGGCCTTCACCCAACTCCACTTTTATCTGACTTTCCATCCTCTTGTAAATTATTCTAGACAGGATCTTTGAAGCATGAGTAATCAAGCTGATTGTACGATAATCCTCACATCTGTCAGCTCCTACTTTCTTCGGTATAGGCTAGAGATGATAACATTCTTCTTGAAATCCGAGGGTCTCATAAATCCTACACACGAAGTGAAATAACCTGATCAGACCTTCATCTCCTATTCAGCGTAGCAACTCAATCGGTATATCATCTATGCCTGGTGCTTTCATCCTGCTTAAGACTAACAATGCTTGGTCAAATTCTGATCACAATATTAAATCTCCTTTTGCATCCTCATCAATTTCCTCTTCCCTTTCCATTACATGATTCTTAATCTCCTTTCTCTTATACAAACACTCTATGTAGGCTTTCCATCTCTCAACCTTTTCTTCCCTATCTGTTAAGGGCTTTCCATTTGTGTACTTAATATTACAGTACTTAGTCTTCTTTTCCCCAAAAGTATTCTTAATCCTTCGATAAGCAGTGTCTACTTTTCCTATAATTAATACGTTACAATAACTTTTTGGGGAGAAAAAGGCCTACAACATTTTTAATATTGGCAGATTGAATATCATTTTTAAATTCATCAAAATAATATTTTAAAGTAAATACCGTAGTTAATAAATCTTCCAGTCTTTCTTCAAGTCACCATCAGCTTCTCTTGAGGTGATACATACTTTCGGAAATTAGATTGCCTCCTTATTCTAGGTGTGTTCTAGAGTAGACCATGTGTGTAACATCTGACATAAAAGAAACCTCACGTGAAATTGTTGATACACCGGTATTTTATAGTATTATTGGCTCAAATATTAATCTATTGTAAAAGGGATTGTTTTACAGATATTGTAGTTTATAATAAGGAACTCATTTTATTAGATGATTTGTAGCTTCCACCAGCACTAGCCTAAATAAAGAATACGATATGGATCAACTAGATTAATAGACGCGACACCGCTCATAACCTTAAATTCCTTATAAACAGGTCCTCTTGATTCACAGACCAACACGTAATTTCATATGGATTCTGTTAAAATGAGTCGTATTGATATGATAAATATCGTTTAAAATGATAGTCTGGTAGCAAAAATATCTACCCCGCCCAGAATTCGAACCCAAGATCTCTAGATTCACAGTCATACGCAATAACCCCACGTCTATTTCGACTACGCAAATATTGTGCACAAACTTATTTCCACGTTCCAATAATACTGCATTACGGAATTAAGTTTCATTTATATTTTACTTGTTTCGATAATGTTCCTGAGTGACATTGAGTTTAAAATGCCTTATGCCAATGCAATGCCGACTACTTACAATGTTTGATATTAAGGCATTTTACCATTTAAATACTGATACGAAGACTTCGAAGATGTACCATGTCATTTGTTTAAATCACTTGACATTAGAGTTCGCATGAGCGTTTTCCGCTCAGTATGTCATATACATTCCACATGGCCGAGAGTGCGTCATGGTATCAATTTTCGACACCGCGCGCTGATTGTTTCTCTTACCAGTGCCAGCTGGATCGATCGATCGAGTTGGCAGTGCGTCTTATACTTCCGTTCGATCCACCACTGCCAGCTAGGGCACACTTCCATTCGATCGAGCGGGCAGTGCATACTTCCGTTGTCCACCACTGCCAGCTAGTACACTTCCGTTTGATTGATCGAGCGGGCAGTGCATACTTCCGTTGTCCACCACTGCCAGCTAGTACACTTCCGTTTGATCGATCTAGCGGGCATTGCATACTTCCGTTTGATCCACCACTGCCAGCTCGAACGTTCCGATCCACTTCCGTCCCCAATTTTCAAAATCACTCCCACAAAACTATCCAGCAACCGAGCGGAAAGATGTTACACATCAAAAACTTATCAGGCTGTCTAAGCAAATCGTTGAATATTCGTGCATACTCTCCATCTTCCTCTCTGTCCAAAAAATACTCTTTCACCCACTCTTCCCTGATTTTCTGCTCATCCAAAAATAAAAACTTTAAAACACCATTTTCCAAAACAATGTCCTCATCGACTGACCTGTTTATAATAATTAACTTGCACCTGCTTGCATTTTGCGTGAGCACATCGCACGCCAGCTTGCGCACGCGCGCGCCACCAAATCACTTGCGCAAGCGTGCCTCCAATGTGATTGAAGCCTAACACTGTAGTAGAGTGTGTACAGTATTTGTAATTCAGATGAGACTTGGGAAGGGAGCGGCGGCCGTGGTCTTACGTTTGCCTGGAGTAGAAGTGGGAAACCACGGAAACCACTTGCAAGATGGCTAAGATGGAAATCGAACCCACCTCTTCTCTGTTTTGCCTCACGAGGCTGAGTGTACCCCGTTCCAGCCATCAGACCAGAATTATATTTCTTGGAGCGAGAATGAAATTGCGCAATTCGTTGGTGTTCAACGCATATACACGGAACGGTGTACCACGCATGTGCATGAAAAACAGCGTCAGAATTCTAGTCCAATAAAGATGAACATTATGCAAGAGGCCACAGCGGCGCATAAAGCGGCACATCTTTGATGGGCTGGAGAAAACCGACACTGGGTCGTGGTGGACTGGAAACTTGTAGAGTGACCTGACGGATCCCAGTTTTGTCTTTTTCCGATATGATTCCAGGTGTAAAGTACACCGGTCAGTGGCGTCACTAGGGGGATGCGGAAGGTGCGAACCGCATCAGTAGAGTGTGTACAGTATTTGTAATTCAGATGAGAATTGGGAAGGGAGCAGCGGCCGTGGTCTTTAGTTTGCCTGGAGTAGAAGTGGGAAACCACTTGGCACCATATTTCATTTCTTGTTTCGGGGCAAAATTCCGCCACCCTGGCGTCTCTAAAAGCCAAAGTAGTTAAAAGGGACGTAAAACCAATAACATTATTGTTATCATTTCTTGTTTTCGACCACCTGATGAATGGGCACAGATTGCGTTGTAGATTTTCTTTTCAAACATAATTAACTTTTTGTAAATATATACAACTTACATATACTCGTATATATAACAGACTAATAATAAATAAAAGAAGAAAGAAGAACCTCCAAGGCAGGCACATTAAAAAAAACACACATTTTAATGGCAAGATTCCTTTGCGTTTTTGTACGGGACGAGGTCCATGGGGCAGGGGGTGACGCACCAGGCGACACCAACGCTAGTGGCGCCACTGACACTGGTGGCCCATAATGCAGATGGAGGATGTAGTTCAAATTGGGAAGTGGGTCTGTGATGGTGTGGGAGTGCTTGTTGTACCATGATTTCTACTCACTCATTATTAACAAGTAGTTCCGTGAAGAACTAAAGCATATTTTCATATATCCTACTTATGTTAATTGCCAGTATCGACATACAAAATTTCAGTTTGATTGCTGTAATAGATTCGTAGAAATTAAGAACCGTCTAATATTATGGATGGTCGCCATGTTGGATCTTTATATATGTAGGTCATAGAGTTATGTGTTATTACATGAAGATTATTGTGTACGTGAGATAAGTTTTGTAGATCTCCGGCCAGTTGTCTAGTTGGAGAAGAGTGAACTTATCGACACTCGTTTATTAAGGCTGTGCTACTGGTTCTGCTGTCAATTGCTGGACAAGAGATAGCAGCACTGCTGCCTCTCGCCTGCTACAGCCAGTGCACTACACTTCCCCTACTCCCCTCCACTAAGCCTCATTCGCGCACTTTGCACAACACCCTCCCCTCCACCGTTGTATACCTCAGATCCGAGTCACACAGATCTGCTTTCAGAGTCGTAGGCCTACGCTTATTTTCAGCCTTGTGCCTTGCCATCGTCCAGCCGAATTAAAGAGGCCGGCGTGTTACTGTATGATTATAAGAATTACAACTCAAAATAAGTGTTTCTATGGATCATAAACAATTTTATTGTGCGCTGACAAAACTTCAAAACTGTCTCTATGAAATGTAAAACATTAAAAAAAACGACAATAATGTACCGACTCAACAGAAGGTGATTTATATAAACAAAATGGCTGTTCATTCAGTAATGAAATTCAAAGTTTACGTATGCAAAATGCTTTAAGTATAATGAATGTTTAACATTCTGTAAACCAAAAACACACTTATAGTATTATGAGCAAATATACAATTTATTGCTATAAATGTAAACTAACTGACTAAAGGTTTTGACAAAATGCATTCCTTATAAAATCGTTTTCGAAGCATTTTTGTTTGCCATAACAAGCCATCCTTTTCTATCCTTTCTACGAAGATTTCTCCATTCTTAGTCTGTCTGTTAGGTAGTCAGCCCGAAGGCTGGTTGGATCCTCAAAAAGTACCGCCGTTACGTTATGTGAGTAGATACCCACAAAAACACAAGGCAGTGCTATTTTGAGGCGTTCTAGGCAAGAAGAGGAGTGAGGTAGTTTGCCATTGCTTTCCTCACTGAGTCAGAACAGTAGTCCTAACCCTATGATTTGAACCTTTCACAGCATTCACAGGCACTGACTGTGCCCCGAATGCCATTACTAGGCACCACCCATACCTCAGTAGCTTCCATATAATCACAGCCATGCGTGAGACTGAGACATCGGTGAAAAGCCACCTTTTACTCTAGCCTGTGCCAACTGACAAATGCAAATGTACTGTATTCATCAAGAGATGTAGTATATACTACAAAATTGCACCTTTTTCTCCTGTTGATATTCAATCGACTTTGAATCTGGAGGAAGTAGTTGGGGCTTCAATTGCAATTTTACTCCTGACATTGTTTTAGTCACCTCTTCTCTGAAATACGATTCAGTGACGGAGGCAAGGTATTTAATTTCTACAACGCCATTGCAAGCAACCAAACCATCACGACTGGCTCATAAGAATGAATGTCTTGATCCAAGAAGAATCCACTCTTGGTGACAATATTGACAATACTGTGTTCATACATTTCCACAACAGCGTCCTTATTTCTCTTCCAAATGTGACGGCAACTGAGGTGAAATTTTTATCATACAATTCACATTTTGCAAAAATGAGGAAAAAGTAGACTTATGAGATCGATCCGGGCAAATGTGTGTCTGTCTGTGTGTCACCCCGCTATCAACTCCTAATCGGCTGCAGCAATCGAAACCAAATTAGATATGAGTAAAGACCTATACCAGAATATCTCAAGCCCATATTTGAAAATTATGTCAGTGCTACCAATTGCTGATAAACCACAATTGAAATTTGAGCTCCATGTTGGATATCTTGGAAAGTATGCATGGGAGCTATTTCATAATTGGCACACATATAGATAATAATAATTCAGTTTAATTTCAAGGAGGCCATGTATGGCAGTGTTGCCAAAATGATTCTAAGCCTGCTGATAGGTCCAATAGTTAATGCATATAACTTCTACACTATCAATTGTATTTCAACCAAATTTCGTATGTACTATGTGTAGGTAAACGGATATAACGGAGCATATTCTTAAGAGCCATCAGGGCTGCCAACTGTTAATAAATTCTCTCTCTATTTATTTTATCCAAATACCAATACAAAGTATGCAAGCCGACAGTCTTAAACTATGCACACGTATAGTATATGGCATTCTAGAATAATTTGGTGTAACTTATATACGTCAGTTCCACCAACATGATTCTAAGCCTGCTGATAGGACCAATGTTTAATTACATGTAACTTCAATACTATCAATTGGATTTCAACCAAATTTCATATGAGCTATGTGTACTATAACAGATATGACTATGCGTATGCTCAAGAGCAACATGGGTGCCAACAGTTAATAAATGCTGTCTCTATTTTTTTACCCTACTATCAATGTATCAGAAAGTATGCAAGCCAACATCTCTAAACTTTGCACACGTATAGTACGTGGCATTCTAGATTAATTTGGAGTAACTAATATACGTCAGTGCTGCCAACATGATTATAAGTCAGCTGATAGGTCCAATCTTGAAATACATGTAACTTCTTTACTAACAAATGGATTTCATCCAAAATTGGCACAACTAGTGATCATAATATTTAAGATTATTTCAGACCACACACGCTTGACATTGTTGCCAACATGAATTTAACGCGCGCTGATATACCCAATGTCCAACTGCATGTAACGTCCTTGTTATCCATTGGACTTCAACCAAATTGTGTAATCTGAACCTTAAGTTATGGAACTAAGAATATATTCAGTCACCAGGGCTGCCAACTGCAGTGCTCTATTAGGCTACACTATACCAGGTATATTTCGAACAAATTAGAAATTTCGATATTACCAACATAATTTCGTCATTGTTCTAGATAGGTTCATATAGATTAATCATTGGCATGAATCTTAAATTTTAAGAAAAGTAGGCTCTTTAGTTCGTCTCGGAACTTCTTGTTACGATGCGAAATTGGTTTGACAAGATTGTGGCAAGGAGTATGAGGTAAACGTTCAACGACGGGACCAATCCTGGAAGCTGTCAAGTGATTCACTCTATTGTTCCTCAATTTCAATGATTCTTTCTAACACTCCATAAAGGCTTTACTGCCACTTGACCTAACTATTCTAATTTATCTCCAAATTCCTACCGTGATATTTTTTACTCTATTATTTCTTTGGTCCTGTTCGTTTCGACTACATAAGTAGTTCTCTGTCTACAGGATTACTTGCTTGGAGCCATTTTTTGTAAGCCTTCTTTTAACTTCACAAGCAGACATCACTATGTCATTCCATCAGTATTTTCGCTTGTTCCTGTCTTTACACACTGTTGTCCCAACACATAGGACTACCTACGCTAGTTATAGTACTGCATCCCTGTATCCTGACTAGTCTGTCTAATGTCCTGCAATTCTTTACCATCTACTCTTTGGAATTAATCCATATATTTTTGCCTAAGTTCCTTATCCTGGAAATTTTAAACCCTAATCCGTCTGCAAACAGCCCTCACTTTCTGCACTTTCGGTCTAACTATGCTCAGTTCACAGTAGAACAGTTTGTGGTCTGTTTCATGGAAGAAAAAAAACCGGAATACCCTTCAATTACTTATCAGTTTACCAAATTCAAAGTCAGTAATGATATAGTCTATTACTCACCTGGTTCCTCTACCCTCCCTTGTGTATCTGTGAATCTCCTTATGCTTCGAGAATGAGTTCGCCACAGACAACCTCATGCTAGCCCAAAGTCCAATAAACATTTTCCATTGGTGTTTGCTTCCCTATCCTCACTCCACTTACCCATAACCTTTTCATACTCCTCAATTCCTTTTATATGCTAGCATTGAAATCCCCCATCAGTACTACACTATCCTTACTGTTAACTCTCACTACTACATCACTCATATAAAGTCTATTTCATCCTGATCCGCCCCTTCACATGGAGTGTACACTGAAACAATTCTGACCGATTTCCTGTCATTTCGAAATCTATCCACATTAATCGTTCATTTACGTACCTTACTTAAATTATGCGAAGCTCCAAGATTTTCTGGACATACAGCCTTACTCCCCACTTTGTCCTGCATCGTTTTACACCTGACAGGTGTACCTTGGATCTACTCTCTCCCTTTATCTGAACTTCACTAATCCCTAGAATATTCAATCCCATCCTACTTGCTGACTCAGTTAGCTCTGCTTTCCTCTTTCCATAACCACCCTCGATATTAAAAGCACCCTATCGAATACCAGTTCGATTGCCTGTTCGTTTCCAAGGAGTCCCTAATCTATCAGATGAGAGTGGGACTCCAACTCTCCCATAGGTTCGAAGCTTAATCAAGAGCTTTTCGGCACGTTTAGAGATTACAATTGAAGCGAGTTGCTAGCCTTACTTACGCAGGGCCCCTGAGTTTCACCTCAGGAAACAAACAAGTAAGTTGTTGATCACAAGAAGGGCCACGACTCAAAATATGCCCAAGATACCGACTCCTTTTCGATAGTAACTGGTATCCTGACTGTCAGAACCACTTACCAGACCACTCAGCCATTGCCCATGGTTCACGAACTAGGACGTGACTACACCGTGACTACACCATAATAGTACATTATGCAACGAGCCTATAATGGCTATAATTACGACACGAGTATGTTTATAAAACGAGCGTATGCAAGTTTTATAATGTCCATACGAGTGTCTTAATTACCATAATAGGCGAGTTGCCTACGACTGTTTATGTTCGACGATAATTATAACTTTATTATATGTTTTAACATAAATATGCATAAATATCTGTTCAGTCACTAGAATTTTGTGATCGGGTGCTGCGCTGGGTAGTATATCTCTGTTTTCCAAGCTCTCTGGCCGACCGACGCATGCGCTGTGTGTGCTTCAAAATATGCCCAAGATACCGACTCCTTTTCGATAGTAACTGGTATCCTGACTGTCAGAACCACTTACCAGACCACTCAGCCATTGCCCATGGTTCACGAACTAGATTGTGCACCAGTATTCAGTAAAACTGTCACCGAAGTCGTTTGGGCGCTGTGTAGAAATTGGATTTAGGGATATTAAGGTACAGTGCTATTTCTTGTCAAATATTCACCAGTTTATTTACGCGAACATATGGACGGTGCACTTTCGCTAATTTATATAGACATGTTGGATTTTGAGCGCATGCGCGAAGGTATCCTTATCTAATTGGTCACACAACTGTTTCTTGAGCTCTGATTGGTGGGAGAAACTGTTTCATAATGAAAAATAGTGTTATAATGAGCCTCATTATGATACAGTTTTCTGACACATAATAGTCAGGGTCGAGCATAAACCATATAAAAGAACAACAACATATGTAACATTTTATGTCCAATCGATTGAAACACTATTTAGTCAAATCGAATCATACATTAAAAGATTGTAGGTATTTATCTAAATTTAACGGGGGGAAAATAAGTACTATGTAACAGTTATTTTACTCAGATTTTATACAGAATAACTAAACATATAAACAGCAAATAAAGTGCTTAAGACCCATCTTTAAGGGAACTTATATCTTTATTTTGACACAGAATAATTTCCCTAAGTTTGACTAGACCGTTTTGAAGCACCCTATATACAGTGTGTTAATTTTCTATAAATTTAGAAGGATTATGTTTTCGTGGCATTGTTGAATAATGTGTGAATATTAAAAAATGATACAGGATATCTTTTGTCGGAATAAACTGCTGCTCTTTCAATCACAAAACACAAACACAGAATTAGGAAACGGGCAAGGGGGCGAGATATCTTCCTCTAGTACTTTCTCAAAACTAGTCTACTGCAGTCTGACTGGAAGAGTCATCGACTCGGCGCGCATGAGAGATTTTCCTTTGCGTTGCACGGTAAGTAGAATGGAATGCTGCGTAAGGGAAGGAGAACTCGGAATGGGAGGTGCGATGCTGGGTATTAGGGAGGGGGAATGAGGCTCGGTGCTTGTGCGTGCAACTGTTATTGCGGGTAGCCTTTCGTGTAGCCTGCGTAGCTGCCGTTTTGTCGATTTGAAAAGTACATACGTCACGGTTATATCAATAAACCGTTTCTTTCATCAAACATTCGAACTGCTCAGAATTAGAGCCTCTACAAATTGAATAAGTTTGAAGTTAATATACTCGTAGATATTTTTTAAAATAAAATAAAAGCTATTGAAAGATGATCCTTCTATGAAAAATGTTGAATTTCGAAATACAAATAGTTTACAATGAAGCTACTATTACAAGGGTTATTGCACAGAAATTTCGAAATTCTCCGGTTATTAGTTTTGTCGTGACGTATGTACCTTTAACCCTCAAAGTAGACATTTTGAAGCCATGCCCTGAACAAACGAACAGTCCATATTTTACAAAAGCGGCATATAACAAGTCCCAAAGACCTATATAACAGATTAAGAAGAAAAAATAAAATTAAATCAATATTCTATTTTTCGGTAGCACAGCCTTAATTGAATATATGCTTGAGAATCTACTAGTTTGGTCCTCTCAAGTTCTACTCGCGCTGTAGGTTATGTTATACTCACAAAGAATTGAAGACGCTGAGAATATGTTTGTTTATTGATTACCGACACCTTAAGTACTTTTATAATACACTTTACATGAAGCCTAGTTATTACGAGTCTGTCTAATATAGAGACAGCTCCCTTAGCAGCGACCACCTGGTCTGGTTGAAAGTTATGAAGAGAGAATGTCTCGTAGCCGAGGCATCTCGTACTATACTTGTTGTGAAGAGAGTGAAAATGGGCTCTGCATCAGTATATAACATAAGATTTCTCTGGTGGGAGAAATGCTGGACACAAACAGAGATTCACCTATAGCGTGTATCTCTAGTGGTAAGAGGGGGTGGCAGCCAATCAGACCATAAGCTTTGGGGCGGTGGTTGGCCTGACCTTACTGCTGTTGTTCATATTGCTACAAACTCCAATTCTAGGAAATATTATGAGAAAGGACCAGAATATGTGTCCCTTTCGAAAGTATGGAGACAGTCTGGAAAGTTAAGAATGTGTTTACTGTGATTAACTCTCAGTTTAGGTCTTCCAAGAAATATCTAATAGAAATATGTCCACTTAAAGTGCTACTGTTCACAATAGTATGCTTTTAGTTTATACATGTTCTGCCCGTGGGCTTGGAGTGAGCTGTTGTAACATTCTGACTTCCAGAAGAAAATATACTCTGTCTCTCATGGACAATAGAAATGATAATAATAATAATAATTATTATTATCATTTAAAAACCAAAATTAGCGTTTGATACGTCTTGGTCATGGCTAGTAAGGGGTTTACTGGGCAGCGGACATGACTACTCCCCCCTAAGATTCGAATCACTGACCTCAGTGATTACTACCTTCTTTTTACATTTAAGTTTTACAGAATAATACAGGTTACTTTAATTTTGTCTAAATATAAACAAGATCATAAATGTTATGAGTAAAACAAATGTTACATTAATAGATATAAACTGTTTCTTTGTAATATAGTTCGTTGGTATTGGCTTCAATTCTAGTTTGAGCTTTGTTACATCAAGATGGGAATGGAGAAGGTTTATTTCTTTATTTATTAAAAGTTCATCATGAATAATTAGGATTGGGAAACTATGGACATAGTTGGTAGGTTTTGTTGCAACGTTATTCCTAGGCTGGAAATAGGACAAGATTCATTTGAATATAATACCTGTGGACCTGAGATTTGTAGAGAACTTTGAGCTTCTATACATGTTTGCATAATTATCTCAGATGTTTTGCTAAAGAACAGAATATGTTCTTTATTTATAGGTTGAAATATTTTTATCTCATTGCTTATTGAAGCATATTCACACCCAATGGTATTTGTTAGGTTGCAATTTAATATCCTAATATTGTAATACATACATGTGATTGAGTATTTTTGATACAAGGTATACTGGACCATTTAGAAGTAGGTCCTTGCAAATAGTATTTTTCAGTTGGGACAAGTATAATGTCCCTAATAGTAGGTACGGGAGTAATCTCATACAGTTGATATTGACTGCCATCTGTGATTGGCATAGAAAGGATCACAATCATTTTTTCGTCTAATATATATACTTGAGTTTTTGATAATTTAAGATTTTCAAACTGGTGATATTGATCTGCATGGATCATACTTTTGACAGGATATATTGACAATGCTTTACTAAATTAGTTAAGTCTCTTCTTGAAAATAATCTGGTTAGTCATTTCATTAAATGATAGAGAAATTGTCTCTTGGAGCACACGTGATATCTTGTTAAATTTATTAACACACATTAATACGTATTGGGATTCTTCCAGTAGACTGATCTTGAAGTCTTCTGCCTGTAGAATACCTTGAATTACCTTCATATTTTTACTGACATGGTCAATCTCGTCGTAAAACTTTTGAGCAATTGAATTGGCAAAATATACTAATTTATTGATATGTTTTATTTCTTTATTATGGCTTTGTTTTAAAGTGTCTAATTGATTTTGCAAATTGTCTAAATCATCTTGATCTAGATTACCTGAGATAAATTTCATTACTTTACCTAAACCGTTAATTAAGCCTCGTTTAGTTCTATTGACATTAGTTGGTATTAATTTATTTAATTCTTTCCTTGTTTGTTTAGCTCCCTCAATTAATTCATTTATTACATACGGAAAGGTATTATTGCTTTTAATTACTAGACTGGAGACAGTATCATCAATATTCTTATATGCCTCTTTTAAAGCGGTTAGGTTGAAGTGAAACATAAACTTATGATAGTTATTAACAATTACTACAGGTCCGAGGGGATCAGCGTAAAATCCTTGGGTGTTTACTGGCTCTGTGAGGATGATGCCATATCCTGAAAGGAATCTGTAATAGGAAGAATTTTCCTCTTAGGTTTAATATTTCTAAAATTCCGGACATGAATTTTACCGTTTATCATTTTACAATGAACTTGGTTGGCTTCGATTTTGAGTATTGTACCTTCGTTGTACACATTTTTGGATTTCTTATTCCTGGTCAGGGGATCTAAAACATATACTGTTTCTCCTATTTTATAGGGGTGTGTAAATGTGGAATCCCTTGGATCGGATTGCTTTTCGTTCAAGATCTTAATTTGGTTCGCTTGTCTCTCTACGTACTCGTTAATTTTTGGTGACGCAGAGAAGATATGATCTAAAGCTTTGTAATAAGGACCATACAGGGCGTTGAACGGTGGCTGTTTAGTAGTTGAATGAATCGATGAATTATAATTCATGATTGCATTTATAATGAGTTGTGGTAGTGGGGTGAATTTATCATGATCTCTTGAAATTCTTAATTTCTCGAGGAGAGTGGAATTCAATCTCTCTACTGGGGAGTTTGTAGATGAATTTAAAGGTGTGGTTGCATGATATTCGATATTTACAGATTTACAATATTCTGTAATTAGACTATTCTCGAATTCACCGCCTTGGTCGTGGATAATTCTCTTGGGATAACCATGGTGTGAAAAGTACACTTGCAGTTGGTTTAAAGCCGCTATGGCTGTGCCATTAGCTAACACCTAAACTTGTCCGTATTTTGAAAATACGTCTAATATTGTCAAGATGCGGGTTTGTTCAAAATGGAAAGTATCTATATGAACTTGTGCAAGTGGGTGGTCAGCTGCAATGAGACCTTGATTTTGTACTACATTTGGGTGTCTTTCATACTTGTTCCTCTGACACAGATTACAATGGTGTGGCCAATAGTATTTGGCTCGAAGGTGTTCAAATGTTTCAATGATTCCATTATGGTTTATTGAATGATATCGTAATATCAGTTGTTTCTGTGTTTCTGAATTTTCAATATCTTCCAGAAATTTTGATGCTTTAATGATTATTAACTCTGAGGTAAATCATTTTTGGCATACTCTGATGAATGGAATCTCTAGTGTCACATCATCGAAATTAGTGGCGTACCTGTTAGAAGTGTGTATGACTTTAAGAAGGTGTTTCCTTAAAACTTCAGCGAGATTTTCTCGTGTTACTATCATATGACGAGTAAATTTCTTGAATAATTGTATTTCCAAAATTTTGGGAAACTTTCCATACTTAACTACTGTATTATCTGATTTCTATTCTGATTTAGGTTTCTTTCTGACATTTTCAAAGTGAAAATCGGGTCTTCTTGGTTGGAATGAATTGTTTCATTATCTACTTCCTGTTGATATGATTTATTTTCCAGGGATGGCTATATTAGAAATCGCTCCTTCATTTATGTTAATTTGAATCCGTGAAAGGGCGTTAACTACATAGTTAGTTTTGTCTTTGACAATTTTATTGTCAGAATCAAACAGTCCTACGTGTTTGTGGAGAAATTCTTGAATATCATCTCCTCTAGCGGGATTCAATTCCGGTGATTGTGTATCAATACTTTCTAGTGGTTCAGCTAGAATCTGTTCTTTAATTCCCTGTTCTACTTCTGTGGGATGTATGGTATGGTGGTTTCTGTCTAGGTAATGCATTTCACCGTATTTAAAATTCATTAAATACACCTCTTCTTTCTCACTACTAGTGGGAATAGCGGAGTTAATTTTATTAACTGCGGGCTGAGGATTCACATGTTCATCTGTCAAGTGAAATGGTATGACTTTATTATTTATTGTGACTAGGTTAGATTTATAATTTATTTTTACTCCTAGCTTCACAAAGTCAGCTGTTCCAATTAATGCATCAAAGTAATTATGCCATTTCATGACTCGAAACTTTATTGGTACGTTAATTTCGTATTCTGAAAAGTTGGGGAACTTTATGTTGTCCTCACCTATCGTTTCCGAATGGACAGACTGAATACGGAATGGTTCTTTGAGCAAATATTCTGTAAAGTTGTGATGGTCCCAATTTGTGACCAGAATGAAATAATTTTATATATTTTATTATTATTATTATTATTATTATTATTATTATTATTACTATCAATATTTTTTTTAAATTTTACATTTTACCTTTTATTAGTTATTATGTTAACTAATATGTTTATATCTATTATTATGCGGTAATGTAGAATATTATGGCAATTGAAAGGACTTGGAGCGATACACATTATATTTGAAATAAGTTAGACGCTTGACTGAATATTATTTCTGAAGAAAATTCGAACAAGAGAAGAAGAGGGTTGTTCACAGAAGGGCGGTTTATTCACGGCTTCTTGGAAATGACATAAATAGACACTTATGTCTGTCACATCAAATATTCTACCAGTATACAAATCATACTAAGAAGAGATTCTATGAAGACTTTCCACTAACAATGCTGGGCCGATGAATGAGTCCTTTGCAACTTGATACAAAAGGTGGGCTGGACCTCCCGAGAATTGCTACAAAGAAGTATTGTCATTGTTGATATGTGAAAGGCGGGCTTATATCGCCTAGCGACTTCTGAAGAGGGGACAGACTCGTGCCATACCTGGGAACGTTATATATATGACGGCCGCCCAAATGGATTTTTTTATTTTTGAATTGCTGGAGGAGAGGGAAGGATGCTGAGTGGAGCAGAGGAACTTGTAGCGAGATGGAGTCTATAACGCAGTTCTAAACTAGACAGTTGACTATTAAGTATGTGAATTTGATAAGACATTCTGTCTCATCAAACTGTGACATGGTTGTGTACGAGGCTATTGTCACAGGGATGATTTTTGGAATTTATTCCGTCATCCACATATAAATTAATTACTTCGAGGAACATCAGGAACTCTCTACGCAACAATCCAACTACAAAGATCTTCAATGCGGTGAGCGATGTAAACAGTTATACTCCAGTCAAATCAGAAGGCTCTCATCCATATGAAATTCAATCTATATTTTATTCAATTAACTCAGTATACTCCAATTTCCAATCAAGACCCATAATACAAGTAAATTCAGTAGATTCTTTCATTTAAATTTATTATTATTATTATCTTTAGTATTTTATTCTTTTTGCACTTGTTGTTTTTATATATTAAATTCATTTTAAATTCAAATGTTTGACTGGTTTCCTTTAGTAGCTAGAAATTACTATAAGGCAACACCATACTCCTGAACTAATTATCGTAAGGTTAGATTACGTAAGTTTCACTACGGCTGGAGATAGGAATTTCGATGCTCGGCCTCTGTTTAACCGAGGTTTTAATATATTATTTTGAGCATGATATATAAATGATCTGGCGCCCTGGCAATACATATGATACTACACATTATGTATTTTTTTAATGAAGCTGACAACAATACAAATACACAATTAAATGTTTCATTTTGATCACCCAAAAGTGGGCGACTATTTAAATAATCAGTTTCTTATTAACATTTTTCTTATTAAGTTCTTTAAACCATTACAAATAACGCCCAACTAGTGGAGCGCTTTTCTTATTATTAATTGAACCCTAAAGTTCTGTTTAACCCATTACAAATGGTACCCAACTGTGCGGCACGAAAACCTAACGATATTTACGGAAGGAGTGAGTGTAAATTCAGTGCAAATTGTCAGTGATTTTGGGGGAAAGTGAAGTGAATTAGTGTATTATTAGTGATTGATTTTGGGGGAAAGTGAGGTGAATTTTGGAACGGTAAACTTTATACGGTGTACTTCGAGATGGCGGATGAGGAACAAAGGAAATTGAGGAGTTGGTGTAAAGGCGAGAAAGCTAATTATACGAAAGTTGATAGTGGTACTGAGGCTGAGAGCGTAGAGGTTTATACCAAGATGTCGGAGGTAAATCTTGAGAGTATTCCTGAGAATAATCCCGAGGTTAACCCTGAGACGAATATAGAGGTACATCCTGAAATAAATCCTGAAACTAGTGGAGGGAAGGAGAAACAAAAACCTCTGGATATTTCGGAAAATAAATTAGATAAGATCATAGGAATGTTTCTGGAGATGAATAGGGAGATGAGAGAGGAAATAAGTAAGCGAAATCAGGAGATAAGCAAGGCAATATACAAGAGGATAGAAGATAGCAAGAAGGAACATCAGGAGTGGATGGAGAACTCAGTTAGAGAGCGTCAGAAGCGGATGAGGGAGAGAAGATGTGAAAGTAGCTTAGATGAGGAAGAGCAGTTAGCGAAGATAGTAGGAGAAAGCACAGTAGAGTTGATAGAGACGGTAGAGGATTGTGAAGTAGATGTGTAGTATTTAGAGACGAGTGTAGGTGAAAGTATGACAGACATAGGTGAAAGTAGCTTAGGTGAGGAACAGCAGTCAGCTGAGGTAGCGGAGATGATAGATGAAAGCTGGATACCTGTAGAAGAGATTATAGAACGTAGTAAGAAGGAGGAGAAAAAGAAGATATTAAGATATGGATTAATAGAAAAAGAGAATAATTTGAAAGAAAGAGCGGAAGTATGTAAAACAAATAAAGTACTAAGCGCTCAAGAAATAGAAATGCAGAAAATCATATATGAAGTGATTAGGCAGACCAGGGAAGAATTCAAAGCATGTATAGAGGAAGTTAATATGAAATTAACAGAGATAAAGAAGCGTGCGTTAAGTCATAGTCAGAAAGACATAAGTATTGAACAAGAAAAGCAGAAGACTGAGATAAGGAATCTAAAGAATAGGAAGAAAAAGCACAAGCAAAGCACGATGTTAGAGGAAATGATGGAGAGAGATAGTGGAGAAATGAAGGGAAGGTATGCAGGAAGAACTTTTAGAAGTAAAATGAAAGAGAAAAGGATTAAGGTGATAGAGGAAAGGGAAAATGGGATGAAAGAGAGAGAGAAAGATTATCAGGTGCAGTGGCGTGCCATAGAAGGTAGAATAGGGGAAGTGATAGGCGGAGATGCGAAACACAGTGTTACTATTAATAAATATAATATGGAGGAGGAAGAAACTGTTGTTATGATGTAAGAGGAAAGTGTAACTATAAATAAATATAGAAGCGAAGAAGAGGGTGATAAGAACTTTAAAATGCCAGATAGAGTAGTTATGTGAGTCGGTATTACCATTTTGAGCGAACCGTATGACCTAAATATCCGTAATGATTTATTAAGTGAATTTATGGAGGTATCTAAAGAACCTACCGTTATTAATTTTAACTCAGTCTTAAAATTACAAGTGTTAGGGGCGTGTATCGATACACTTTTTGACAGTGGCTGTCAGGTTTCTTGCATCAGTGCAGCATTTTATAATAATAGGAAGGAAAATGGTATTAAAATTGAGGAAATTCCAATTAGAACTACTTTCGTGTTAACTGCGGTGGGCAAGAAATCTCACATAATTTCTAAACAAGTGGTTGTAGAAATTTTAAAAGAAAGTAAGATTGGAACACAAGTATGTTTTTTTGATTCCAAATCTGATATATTCACTAATTATGGGTTCGGACAGGATGTCGCAACATTCTGCACAGCTATGTTATAAGAAGGGTAATGTTAAATTCAGATGGATGGATAAAGATGTGATCATGTCATTTAATAATTCAAGTGAGTTGTATGGTGGTTCTAAGAAGATATGTATGATTGAGGAGGTATTAACGACTAAAGGAGTCGATATTTGTAGTGAGGTGGTGAGTGGTGAGATTGTTGGGGTATCTCTTGAGAGGGAACCTTGTTTTTTACATTTTTAGGCAGTATGATGACGAAGGATTATCTAGAGGATTCCTTGCGTGAGGCTGCATTACAGAGTGCGTTAGAGTGTGATCGTGTGGATCGATTGTTGATCGTGTGGATCGAGTGTTGAAGGTGTTGTAAGAGAATTAGTATATATTTGAGAACCGTATTGGATTAGCTAATTGCTACGAACATTCATTATATGTACATGATCATAGTATTTTTGTAGGTCATCGCTACCCCATGTCTTACAAATTTCAGGAAGCTGTGAGTAGGCAGATTGAGAGCATGTTGCAAGATAAAATTATAGAACCCTATATTAATTAGCCCATATATTAATTCGTTAAGGGTAGTTCCCAAATCAGAAAGGAAAGTAAAGCTATATTGTGATGCCCGTAATTTAAGTAGGCAGATTGAAAGCATGTTGCAAGATACAATTATAGAACCCTATATTAGCCCATATATATATATATTAATTCGTTAAGGGTAGTTCCCAAGTCAGAAAGGAAAATAAAGCTATATTTTGATGCCCGTAATTTAATTATGCAGATTTTGTGAACAGTTAATATTTCAGTAGCTAGGATGGTAATGCAAGGATTTAAAGGAAAGTCATTTTTTGTAATGGAGAAAGTAAATTTTATCGGTCATACGGATTTAGCGAAAGAATGGTAATCTGAAGTATAAAGAAGTGCAATTTTGAGAAATAAAGTAAGTGAATACGGATTCCGCGATAAAGAGGTGTAATCCTGAATAGAAAGAAGTATAGTTTTGAGAAATAATGTGAATAACTACGGTTAAAAAGGTGAGTAACTACGGTTAAAAAGGTGAGTAAATACGGTTAAGAAGGTGAGTAATCAGAAAATGCAGGAAAACGATTATACGGCACGTACAATGTGTGATCCTTAAGGAAATATGTATCATGAGTAATAAGAAGTGAAGCTGATGGTAAGTAAGGAAAGTCGCTTAATAATAAGTGAATGATTGTGGTCTGAACGAGCAGGTAATGGCGAGGGTTTGCATCAACCTATGATATTGTGTGTCTTGGAGAGCACAGAGGGAATATAAAGAATAATTTGTCGGCTATAGGCTGGTGTATTTGAGTAGGATATAAATATACATATGTGGGGTAAATTAGCGCTCTACATTTGCACTGAACGATGTTGCCTTAGGTAATATAAGCTAATAAAGTTTCATTTTTTCTATAATATGCCTGTGTTACTAGATACATATAATTCCTGAGAGACTGGAGTAGATCTGGTGATTCGCATCACATACCGAGTGTTGTGAAGTGATAAAGTGAATTAATCAGTTGGCAGTCCCACCAACTAGCCATAGTGTATTCAGTTCGACACCAGGCTGAAAATTGAATTCTACGTCCTCAAGATATAAAGCAAAGGTGTATGCCACCCAAATATACATAAGTGCAACGATGACTTATGTCCAAAACAAGAATATAAAAGTGAAGGGTATTTTGATGTACATTGTTTACAGTTCGCTTTAATTATGTAAAGAAGAAAGAAAAAGACATTATGAACAGTGAAAGACTGAAATGATGAGATTTAAAAAAATATATATATATTAAACTTGAAGGGTATATTTTTTGTATGTTGATAATTGCTTTGAAGAGTATAATATTGTCGATGTTGGTAATTTCTTTGTAGGGTATAAAATCTCATATTTGTACAAGTGTTGAAGAGAAGTATGGTGATATGATTGTTGACATATACCATAATTCTCTCGGGCGAATATGTGATGGTCCCAATTTGTGACCAGAATGAAATAATTTTATATATTTTATTATTATTATTATTATTATTATTACTATCAATATTTTTGTAAATTTTACATTTTACCTTTTATTAGTTATTATGTTAACTAATATGTTTATATCTATTATTATGTGGTAATGTAGAATATTATGGCAATTGAAAGGACTTGGAGCGATACACATTATATTTGAAATAAGTTAGACGCTTGACTGAATATTATTTCTGAAGAAAATTCGAACAAGAGAAGAAGAGGGTTGTTCACAGAAGGGCGGTTTATTCACGGCTTCTTGGAAATGACATAAATAGACACTTATGTCTGTCACATCAAATATTCTACCAGTATACAAATCATACTAAGAAGAGATTCTATGAAGACTTTCCACTAACAATGCTGGGCCGATGAATGAGTCCTTTGCAACTTGATACAAAAGGTGGACTGGACCTCCCGAGAATTGCTACAAAGAAGTATAGTCATTGTTGATATGTGAAAGGCGGGCTTATATCGCCTAGCGACTTCTGAAGAGGGGACAGACTCGTGCCATACCTGGGAACGTTATATATATGACGGCCGCCCAAATGGATTTTTTTTATTTTTGAATTGCTGGAGGAGAGGGAAGGATGCTGAGTGGAGCAGAGGAACTTGTAGCGAGATGGAGTCTATAACGCAGTTCTAAACTAGACAGTTGACTATTAAGTATGTGAATTTGATAAGACATTCTGTCTCATCAAACTGTGACATGGTTGTGTACGAGGCTATTGTCACAGGGATGATTTTTGGAATTTATTCCGTCATCCACATATAAATTAATTACTTCGAGGAACATCAGGAACTCTCTACGCAACAATCCAACTACAAAGATCTTCAATGCGGTAGGCGATGTAAACAGTTATACTCCAGTCAAATCAGAAGGCTCTCATCCATATAAAATTCAATCTATATTTTATTCAATTAACTCAGTATACTCCAATTTCCAATCAAGACCCATAATACAAGTAAATTCAGTAGATTCTTTCATTTAAATTTATTATTATTATTATCTTTAGTATTTTATTCTTTTTGCACTTGTTGTTTTTATATATTAAATTCATTTTAAATTCAGATGTTTGACTGGTTTCCTTTAGTAGCTAGAAATTACTATAAGGCAACACCATACTCCTGAACTAATTATCGTAAGGTTAGATTACGTAAGTTTCACTACGGCTGGAGATAGGAATTTCGATGCTCGGCCTCTGTTTAACCGAGGTTTTAATATATTATTTTGATCATGATATATAAATGATCTGGCGCCCTGGCAATACATATGATACTACACATTATGTAATTTTTTTAATGAAGCTGACAACAATACAAATACACAATTAAATGTTTCATTTTGATCACCCAAAAGTGGGCGACTATTTAAATAATCAGTTTCTTATTAACATTTTTCTTATTAAGTTACTCTAAACCATTACAAATAACGCCCAACTAGTGAGGCAAGTATAAGTCCCCTAAACCATTACAAATGGCTGCCTCAACGAGGGACATTAAGTACAACAAACCATTACAAAGTGTTCATATGCCACGTTTGGATTCATAATAGAATTGCAGGCTCCACTATCTATTAAGATTTTGAATCCAAATATTGTGATAAATGGTAGCTTTGGGGCATTTCTTATGTCTTTCAGGTTTTCGGCTAAGACTGTTGGATAAGACGAATAATCCTGTTCTGATGCATAATTAAGCTCAGAAGGAACTTCAAGTGATTGTTGACTATATCGGGCATAATGCTCGACAGGTGTTAAATAGTCAGTGTTGTATTCATGTTCCTGTTCTGTTTCATATTCATGCATGGGTTCGAATCCTTGTGTCTGCTGAGGGTATTCTGAATGCTCCTCAGGAGAATAACTATTCGTTTCTTTTATGTCTTCCTCGTGTGCGTTTACATTTGCTCGGGTGGTGGATACTCATGACATAGGTTTTGGGTAACTCTGGTTATTGGGAATAAATCTTCTTCCAATATTATTTGGTGTAGGATAGGGTCGATTTGTGGGCTTGAAAGGTTGGTTTTGCGGTCTGGCACTGGTGGGGTTCGAACTCTGGACAGGTCTAAAGTTCGGATGTGGACTCAGATAACTGAATTGCGGGTTTGGTGGGTTTACAAACTATCGCATCTGTGGAAAATAATTATTAAGTGGTTTTGGATATGTAAACGGATTGTGAGAAACCTGGTTTAGTGGTTGGGTTGTTTGACTGTTCTTAGGTGGATACATTTTCTGACTGGAAGTGTGGTTGGGAGGATATTTCGGAGTTCCTCTCAATTGATCCATTTAACTATCATGGGCGCGGTCATTGTCGTAAATCCTACAATGTCGCAGCGCACTACTTAAGTCTGCAATTTGTGCATAGACTTTTACATTGCAGAACGAGGGCATCTAATCTGTCGTGATAATCAGTATAGCTCTCGTTTAGTTTTTGGAAACAGTTAGAAATTTCTTGTACTAAAAGTCTCTCGTCTTTCACATCCCCAAATCTTCTAATTAATTTCTCTTTGAACCTCTCGTAGTTACTGTTCACATCTAGGTCGAGTATACTACTGGCTTCACCTTTCAATTTAGATTTTAAAACAATGAATAAAAATTCGTTAATTACATTCGAGTTAGCGGTCGTGGCTGCTCTTCTATGGGTGTTTAGAAAACTGTCACATCTTGCAAGGAAATAATCTAGACTTCAGGATGGAGCTCCATTAAATTCGGGTAACAATTGAATTTGGGCGTACTCGAATTTTGATAATAAATTCGCTTCAGCCATTTTAGATTTGAAATTAAAATAATTAGAGTTAATGAAAGTTAAAATAACTTTAAATGGATTACTTTAAAGATTTATTACTTACTTATAAATGTTATTATTAATATATATATTTATGTGAAAGAGCCCCGTTCAGGATTTCACAATGTGAACTAATTGAAAATTAAATTATTAGGCTATTATTAATAATTTTAAAGATTAATTATATGTAGATATCCCGTTTAGATTCTCTACAAGGTTCTAATGAAAATAATATTTATAAAATGAGAATGGTATTTCCTTCTGAAATAAGTTTAATGATTAATGTGATGATTTTAAAAAAGGTTTAGTTTCTGTTTTAATTCAGAAAGTGGATAAAGAAGTGTAAGGTCTGCTAGTCAGAGCGCACTTTGATTATTCTTTCTGAAAACGAAGTCTATTATTATATATTTTATTTTTATTATTAATAATTCAAATAAAATGGAAAAAACGACAGATCTTTCGATTAAGTTAAATCTCACTTTATTTGAAGGGCAGAATGAAGTTATTATTAGCTCATCATTTATGTATTAATTCAAATAACATGGGAAAGGCAGCAGATCTTTCGATTAAGCGAAGTCTCACGTTATTTGAAAGGCAAAATGTATTTATTATTAATTTTTGCTCAACACAACACTTATAGACTATGCGTTCACTGCAATATTCAGGCATCACAAAATAGGTATTTCTTTTTGTATTCACAGGCTAAGGAGAATCGGCAGTTCGGACCTCATCTTCTTCGTACTGCGCTCCTCCTCTGTTGTCGTGTGGTGAAGGGCGTCACTTGGAACGTGAGTTTCTTGGGACGTTATCAGCACGTACGTACAGCAATGGTAGAAGTCGGTTGTTGGCTCTCTGATGTCGTGTGGTGAAAGGCGTTGCTTGGGATGTCAGTCTCTTGGAATGGTATCAGCTCGCACGTACATCAATGGTAGAAGTTGGTAGTTTGAAAAGACCCCTTTTCAGAGCTATCAGCTTACCTCCTTCCTTCAAGTCTTCGGTTCGTCGTTGAGAGGTCAGAAAGCTCCTTCTTTGGAGTGGTTGGCTCTCTCGAACGGCGATGGTGGTTGGTGTCGAATAACGCGTTTTTCAGCGTGAACGGCTACTTCCCTCCTTCAGCGTGCGTAGTCGGTTGGTTGGTCGAATGGCGCTTCTCTGAGCGGTGTCGGCTAACTACTGGCTACCCCAGCTCGCTGATTCTTTAGAGTATATTACTACAGAGTGTTGCGGTGTGATACAGCTTCTTGGTCAAGCAACGAGAGGCGTTTCTCTGAACGGTATCTGAATGTTTGATCCAATCTGCATATAGATCTGATAGATCAAGTATCAATCCCGACGTGGGCCCCCAGATAAGTTTTGTAGATCTCCGGCCAGTTGTCTAGTTGGAGAAGAGTGAAATTATCGACACTCGTTTATTAATTGAATATATGCTTGAGAATCTACTAGTTTGGTCCTCTCAAGTTCTACTCGCGCTGTAGGTTAGGTTATACTCACAAAGAATTGAAGACGTTGAGAATATGTTTGATTATTGATTACCAACACCTTAAGTACTTTTATAATACACTTTACATGAAGCCTAGTTATTACGAGTCTGTCTAATATAGAGACAGCTCCCTTAGCAGCGACCACCTGGTCTGGTTGAAAGTTATGAAGAGAGAATGTCTCGTAGCCGAGGCATCTCGTACAAGTTACTTGTGAAGAGAGCGAAAATGGGCTCTGCATCAGTATATAACATAAGATTTCTCTGGTGGGAGAAATGCTGGACACAAACAGAGATTCACCATTAGCGTGTATCTCTAGTGGTAAGAGGGGGTGGTAGCCAATCAGACCATAGGCTTTGGGGCGGTGGTTGGCCTGACCTTACTGCTGTTGTTCATATTGCTAAAAACTCCAATTCTAGGAAATATTATGAGAAAGGACCAGAATGTGTCCCTTTAGAAAGTATGGAGATAGTCTGGAAAGTAAAGAATGTGTTTACTGTGATTAACTCTCAGTTTAGGTCTTCCAAGAAATATCTAATAGAAATATGTCCACTTAAAGTGCTGCAGTTCACAATAGTATGCTTTTAGTTTATACATGTTCTGCGTGGGCTTGGAATGAGCTGTTGTAACATTCTGACTTCCAGAAGAAAATATACTCTGTCTCTCATGGACAATAAAAATGATAATAATAATAATTATTATTATCATTTAAAAACAGGAGCCTCCGTGGCTTAGGCGGCAGCACGCCGGCCTCTCACCGCTGGGTCCGTGGTTCAAATCCCGGTCACTCCATGTGAGATCTGTGCTGGACAAAACGGAGGAAGACAGGTTTTTCTCCGGGTACTCCGGTTTTCCCTGTCAAAATTTCATTCCAGCAACACTCTCCACTATCATTTCATTTCATCTGTCATTCATTTAATCATTGCCCCAGAGGAGTGCGTCAGGCCTCTTCAGCCGGCACAGTTCATATCCTCGCCGCTAGATGGGGGCTTCATTCATTCCATTCCTGACCCGGTCGGAGACTGGAAGCAGGCTGTGGATTTTCATTTTTCATTTAAAAACAAAATTAGCGTTTGATACGTCTTGGTCATGGCTAGTAAGGGGTTTACTGGGCAGCGGACATGACTCGTGTAGCATTCCAACTTCAATCGCATGACTAGGACACAAGACGTGAAAACGAGATTTTAAAATTTCGCACAGCTGCCATCTTGTGGTTATGAAAACAATTGAAATAAATTAGAGCCAGTGGATTGACATTTGTATAAGCATTTACCGTACCAAGTTTCACTGTACTCGGATGGTTAAATCGCGAGAAACTTCAATTTAAATACATATACTTCGCGTCACCGCCATGCTAGATTTGTGCCCATCAGGTTATTGAAAGTCCTACAGGTGAACGTATGTTCATAGCCCCTATGAACATAAAAAAATATCAGTTTGATTGCTGTTAATGATTCGTAGATATTGAGAACCGTCAAAATATTTCGGATGGTCGCCATTTTGGATTGTTATATGTATAGGTCATAGAGTTATGTACCATTAAAGAAAAATTAATTATTGCGTAGCTTCATAATGCAAACTTTCACTTCGATTGCATGATTACGACACAAGAAATAAAAACTTAATTTTAAAATTTCGCACAGCCGCCATCTGGAGTTTATGTAAACAATTGAACTAAATTAAATGCCAGTGCATTACAATATGTATAGTCATATACTGTACCATATTTCACTGCGCTCAGATGGTTAAATCGCGAGAAACATCTATTAAAACGTTTCAACTTCGCTTGGCCGCTGGTATATTCTATGGAATATACGTTTCCTTAGAGTTAGCAGTCACTGCTCTTTGCTTTCTTTCTTTTCATTAGTTCTTTTATTTGCCTTCTCGTAGACACCAACAGTGACCCCTCATGTATTCCTGTTTCTTTGTACTCTTGCTTATTTGTTTGAAAGTCTGTTGCAGATGTGTATTTTCCATGTAGCCTCTTCACAGCTCTTCACGCGTAACCTGTTGAAGCATTGGTCCCAGCAACTCCAAGAATTGATTCAATCCATGGAAGCAGATGTCGTCCTTGTCGTTAACTACAATCTCCATGAAGACTTCTATTCTATGAATCAAAATTGTATTATGTAGATTTTTTTCTGTTCTTATGTTTCCTACTCTGTATTTGTTCCTTTGTTTTTCCCGCCCCTTCCCTTGCTGCTCTGGCTACACGAGTGTCTGGATATCTGTTTCATTCCTTCTACGGTGCTATAGTGTGACAGTCTAGCTCTCTTCTCAGGAGAAGCTTTCTTCTCAACCATGTGTTGAATTTTTTAAATAGACGCCAGGTCTTAAAGTCTGTGTAACTGCTAGCCGGGAACCATCAACTACGCTGCAATGAGAAGTTAAGTACCAATCTAAAGTGTTTTTAACCACATTTAAAAGGTTTTAAACAATTCTGGAAGCTTTTAATGAACTTTATAGTCACTGTTTAATTTTTCGCAATATTGTGCAATCTTCCAACTGCCCTCCGTGGGAAATTTCGCTGTCATGCTTAAGCTAACTAAGCTTGCTACTAAAAGTCATGAAACCTAGTACTTCTTGTACGAAATAAGGAGATAGATTCCCTACATCGAGGGAATTCTGCTAAACTCATAATTGTCTGAAAACATAACTTTGATTCCTGCGTGGGATTCCTGCTTGCCCTATTCAACTGTAATTACATCTCAGGAAATTTCCATTCGCAATAGACTCCAAACTGTAAAAGGCTATACTCAGCAACGTTAAATTACTGTTAACTTCCAATTTAAATTGAACTATAAACTGCAATAGTGACATTTCCCTCATGTTCTACACACTTTTCAGTGCTACGAAAAGTGTATGTGTGGCCATCTTCCACGTCGCGTTTCGTTCGAACCAGTAAAATCAGCCAGACTTTAATTCCCCATTTCCTCTATTCCCAATTTTCCTTTACTAACAATTTAGGGTAATTTAAACTATTTTCTTGCAATTCAACGAGGCTCCCTCCTATTTTTTCAGGTACTACATCTCTTAATTTCTGTATAAATACCCTATGTGGTTATAAATCCACATTTTAATACGCTCTTTATTTTCCTGTTGCGTTCAGGAAGTTATAATTTCCCCATTGTTAAACGCTTGTATCTATTCTTATGTAATCCAGGTTTCACTAATGTGACCTGTACTATTTGAATTTAGCATCTCTTAATTTCTGTATAAATAATCCAAATGATTATAAATTTACTTCTTAATCCCCTTTTTTCTTCTCCATCTGTGCCTAGGAAATTAAAATTTCTTACTTATAGCTTTTTTGCTTCCTGCAAAAGCATTCTTATAAAGTATCGGTATTCTACCTAGCCAATCAAAAGCAATATTTATATATTTCCAAACGAAATATCCACCCAAATTATAAAATATTTTATTATTGTTAGTAAAGGTCCCAGGCCTCTTAATTGTATGCATTGTTCGAAAACCCGTGTGAGGGTCTTTGGTGTTTTCGTCATAGGTCTAAGACCTTCAAATTGTTCAAAAAATACTTCCTAATTGTAAAACCGTTACAAACCTATTATTGTTGAAGCAATTAAAATTGCAATAATTTCTTGGAGTCACATTATCTTGCACGAAGAGCTGTTAGGCATGACCTTTCCTTCCCTATCTTTTCTTTTGAATTACTTTTACATCCAAAGAAATAATCGAAAATATTGAATGATAAGTTTACTACAAACTCAATCACTTGTTGCGTTTAGAGCAAATCTTCTGCTAACATCGCTCAAAAAGCTTACTTTAGCTGTTACTCGTGAATCATTAAAGGCAAGTATAGCTTGCTCAGCCAGCTTCCTAATTGAAGCGATTTCTGCTTTGTCCAGCGATTTTCTGCTTAGAATTTTGGTTTTGTTCAAGTTAGGTTTGGGTTTCTAACCATTTCTAAACCTTTAGTCGGCACTCTGCTGGATACGAGTTTAGCCTTCTTTAAACGCTACAATTGTCTCTTTCTAATAATAATAATCTTACTAAAAGCTCTGAAAGCGTTTTATCTTTGTCCACTCTGGGGGTATTTGGTCTCTCTCTTAGGGATCCGACCGTGGTGGGGAATACAATTATTCCTGTCCATTTCAATATCTTCAGTATATTCGAATATTCACTAAAACATTTCCTTTCAGAAAGGAAAAGAGAAAAACTTAACTTTCCCTTGTTTGTGTTTACTCGCAAGCGAGCAGTGTACCTACATAGTACCGTATTTTCCGTTTGGAAGGGACGGGACACTCAGCGCCTCTCTGCCGGCAACCTCAGCTAGCGTTGCTCGCACCATTATACTCGCTTATAGGCACTTGC
Source organism: Meconema thalassinum (assembly GCA_946902985.2). Taxonomy (NCBI): domain Eukaryota; kingdom Metazoa; phylum Arthropoda; class Insecta; order Orthoptera; family Tettigoniidae; genus Meconema; species Meconema thalassinum. Next base: position 957,093,714 of record OX336389.2, on the reverse strand, counting down.
TTTCTCGCCTTACGTCCAAAAGCCTTGATCAACAAACTACTATTTTTTAATTATCTAGCTATATTATTTCTTTTGTCTTGGATTCTTTCCTTTCTGCCTAAAGATCGTTTCCTCTCCAAAACCCTTTCCTTTTTACTTTCAAATCATCTTCCCTCTGGTTGTGTCTAAGCCCAGGCTTAACCTACCAGCCGCCATGTTCGTTTTGTACTTTACATGTTTTTGAAAGTTACATAGATAAATGTGCAGTGATACCTTTTATCATCGTACACAATTTCAGGGTGATATCAGTAATAGTTTCGGAGATATAGAATGCCAGTGAAATATTTCGCACAGCCACCATCTTGAAGTTATGTAAATAATTGAACTAAATTAAATACCAGTGCATTACAATGTGTATGAACATTTGCTGTACCAAGTTTCGTTGCTTTTGGATGGTTAAATCGCAAGAAAGGTCTATTTAAAGGTCGCAACTTCGCTTGGCCACCATGTTGGTTTAGTAGTTACCAGGTTTTTTGAATGTTCCATGGATAAACTTCTAGTAGTGCTCTTTATCACCGTACAAAATGTCATGGTGATATCGGTAATAGTTTCGGAGATATTGAATGATGGATAAATATTTCGCACAACCGCCATGTTGGATTGGTGAGACGTAGTAAAATTTTAAGTGCACAATCGGGGTTGGCAAAAATGGTGCTATGACCTTACCGAGTTTCATTGAAATCGCTCCAGCCGTTTAGAAGTTATTAGGGGGGACACACATCACACATACGCACACACACGGGCAAAAGGTGATCTAATAAGCCTATTTTTTTTTTCATAAAATGAAAATAGGCTAAAAATCAACCCAACTCACCAACCCCACGATTGGGTCCAAAACCGCATGTATCCAAGGATGACTGCCACCCAGCTTATAGGCTATGAATTGTGGGAAACATGTACGGTATGTTATGTATAATTATGTATTTTATGATTTTACGACTACCATATGTATATTAACATATTACCATGGAGAGATAAAGAAATGAATGAATGACTACCTTCCAAAACACCCTCCGTCGTACAATGTCGACTCCTAAAAGATCTTCCCAAATAACATTTGATTATTACAAAATAAATTCATTCACAACCACAGATCGCCCAATAGAGTTCCGGTTTGGAGCGTTTGCTACTGTACATATATATTGCCTATTTGGTTCCAACTCAGAAGATCTACACCAGTTATTAGTCTATCATTAATGATAGAACGTACAAGGCATTTCCGGCAGGACTTTACGTCCTCATTTGAGTACGTAATTCAATTGCTTATATGAGGACGAAGCGTCCTGCAGGCAAGACCGTTCTTTTTCCCATTATAAAGAGGGAAATGTAACGAATCAGCGCATGCAAGTCTGAAGTTGGTAGCTCTGACCGTTCAGTAATGGCGGCGATTATACGTAAGGGTGACCGTGTTTATGTTTTTGTACCTATTTCGATGCACTAAACAGCGGAAATGCATGGAGTCATTCGCTATTTGCTAGTGACATCATAGAATGTTTGCTAGTATATTGAGAGAGAAAATATCTAATTTGCTCGAGAGTGCATAGAAAACAAATGAAGGCAAGCTACTTTTGCAAGAAATGCAGGCCTACAGCTGTTATGTGTAGCTCACAAACTGGCAGAGATTCTATCGAATACCACATAAGAAGCGGTATACCCTTACGTTGTACCCTTACGTAGATGTGTACTGAAATGACTACAGTCGAAAAGCAAGAAATCGAACATTTTTTCATTTATATATTGTAGATGTTAATTTTAGATATCTTAGATATTACTCATTTGAAATGGCCAAAGTAGTAGGCAAATAAATCCCATTTTTATACATTTTTATATAGGTAGCCTATTTTAGATCTTAAAACTTTTACAACTTTTTAATAGGTAAACTTACTTCTCATACATTTATATAGTCTCTGTACTGTAAGAAAACACGTTTATACTTTATACGTTTATACATTTTATAGTCAATAATTGATTATGAGACAGTTATTGTATTAGTCAGTATGAGTCATATTACATTGTTTTAGAATATTTACAGACAGTTATTGTTTCCCCAGTACCAGATCTGCAGTATTATTACGCTCTGATAACCCAAGGTACTGCCGGAAGGACGCGTCCTGCTGGAAAGCCAGTTCAAACATTTGCCATAAGGGTATAAAGTCCTGCAGGAAGGACGCGGCGGTGTGTACAAAAGTACTTCCGGAAGGTCCTTCTAGCAGGACGAGTGAATGTACGCTCTATCATTAACCGGCTATGGTAGCCGAGAGTGCTAACGCGCTAATTTGTGCCTCGCTAGCATCTGGTGAACGTGGGTTAGAATCCCACCTCGGCCGTTCTGAAAATGATTTTCGTGGTTTCCCATTTTCGCCACCAGGCAAATGCCGTGACGGTTCCTTTCAACAGGTAATATTGTAAAAAATTCTGATCTACATTCGTACAACACTAGAAGCAGAATGGATGTTCACTGTTAATACACACATCAAAAAAAGTTTTGCATCACCTCGGTTCCCAGATCTCCGGCATATAGACGTTGACTGTGTATATTGTATCCAAGATACAGTCCCTTTGACTGTTCATAGATGTCACTAAAACTGCTCAATGATGTAAACAACCATGCATGAGCAGGGCCTATTAGACGGAGGGGGTACGACAGCCGATCAGTTCCAGTCATTCCACCAGGACGAAGGTACGCTGCTCATGTTGTCTGTAGTTCTACCATGCCTAGAAGGTCAATACCGCAGTTCGATCGCGTCCGCATTGTTACTTTGTGTCAAGAAGGGCTCTCAACAAGGGAAGTTTCCAGGCGTCTCAGAGTGAACCAAAGCGATGTTGTTCGGACATGGAGGAGGTACAGAGATACAGGAACTGTCGATGACAGGCCTCGCTCAGGCCGCCCAAGGGCTACTACTGTAGTGGATGACCGCTACTTACGGATTGCCGCTCGGAGGAACCCTGACAGCAATGCCACCATGTTGAATAATGCGTTTCGTTCAGCCACAGGACGTCGTGTTTCAACTCAAACTGTGCGCAATAGGCTGCATGATGCGCAACTTCACTCCCGACGTCCATGGCGAGGTCCAGCTTTGCAACCCCGACACCATGCAGCGCGGTACAGATGGGCCCAACAACATGCTGAATGGACCCCACGGAATTGGCATCACGTTCTCTTCACCGATGAGTGTCGCATATGCCTTCAACCAGACAATCGTCGGAGACGTGTTTGGAGGCACCCTGGTCAGGCTGAACGTCTTCGACACACTGTCCAGCGAGTGCAGCAAGGTGGTGGTTCCCTGATGTTTTGGGGTGGCATTATGTGGGGCCGACGTACGCCACTGGTGGTCATGGAAGGCTCCGAAACGGCTTTACGATACCTGAATGACATCCTCCGACCCATAGTGCAACCATATCGGCAGAATATTGGAGAGGCATTTGTCTTCATGGACGACAATTCTCGACCTCATCGTGCACATCTTGTGAATGCGTTCCTTCAAGATAACGACATCGCTCGACTACAGTGGCCAGCATGTTCGCCAGACATGAACCCTATCGAACATGCCTGGGATATGTTGAAAAGGGCTGTTTATGGACGTCTTGACCCACCAACCACTCTGAGAGATTTACGCCGAATTTTCGTTGAGGAGTGGGACAATTTGGACCAACAGTGTCTTGATGAACTTGTGGATAGTATGCCACGGCGAATACAGGCATGCATCAATGCAAGAGGACGTGCTACTGGGTATTAGAGGTAGTGGTGTGTACTGCAATCTGGACCACAAATGCTGAAAGTCTAGCTGTATGATGGTACAACATGCAATGTGTGGGTCTCATGAGCAATAAAACGAGCTGAAATGTTGTTTGTGTTGATCTCTATTCCCTTTGTATTTAACGGTTCCGGAACTCTTGGAACCGAGGTGATGCAAAACTTTTTTTGATGTGTGTATTATAGAGGAGCTTTCAGAAAAAAAAGATCCCTTGTATACTGCCTCCAAATATTTTAACTTGCTGCCCCTAACTCTAAGAAATGTCAGCACCATTTCCACATTCAAATTAAAATTTAAAAACTGGCTCACAGACAAGGCAATATATTCAGTAGAATAATTCGAGGCAATGTGCATAGAGATGTAAGTGTATATTGATTATTGAATTTACCTGTATCCCTGTACTTATGTATTTTATGTATAATTATGCATATTAAGTACGGTATGTTATGTATAATTATGTATTTTATGATTTTACGACTACCATATGTATATTAACATATTACCATGGAGAGATAAAGAAATGAATGAATGACTCCCTTCCAAAATCCCATCCCTAACACTTCCTTAAATAGACTCAAGTTAGTGGTCGCCTGGGCGATTGGCCTGTCACAATCCCCAGTTGCAACTGCTGGCAAAATGTGTTTAGTTCCCAGAGACCACCCTTACGACGGTAGAGGAATGATCTCTCGCAGAACCCGTGGGTGAAGACCAGCTGAAGTGATAAGCAATTAAAGAGAGGAATATACTATTATTACTATTATTATTATTATCATCACTTATACTACTATTAATTTTAATGTCCATCTAATAATGAATCTTTCCTGTCCGGTCCATATGTCTTCCGTAAGCAAATTAGCCTTTTTTCATTTCTCTCTCAAATTGTGCATACTTATTGCACTGTACATCATACAGCAGTGACTTGTGGTTTAGCGCCAATATAGGCCTACACTCTTACTCCGAGTCATGACACAGAACTTGAAGCCATAAATTATTCCATTTTCACAACACTCTCAGTACAGTGGCCAACAGAAAATAGAGCGTGGGGTGTATAAATAGCGAACTGGGAGGTGTGTCCGCCCAACCCGTGACACCTGGGTCGGTACAAGCGCTGCCAAATCTCGTTAGGAGGGGGCAACAAACAGACAACCTTTTGGCACTCGGATCGGACTCTCATACCTGCGTACAGTAGTACACAATCGTTTTATCACGCTTGGTGACTTAAATCTTTCGATACCCCATAATCCTTGCATCAGTCTCGCGATCAGAATCAACTTCTTTTTCTTCAATAAGTAGCCTACAATGCTCGATACTCATCATAAATCTTAGCAAACATACTCACCCGGGGCACCAACGGAAATGAAGTGTTTAGTCTATATGCAGTAGGTGAGTGTGAATGACAGAGTTATCCATTACTACTGTACAGTAGAGTTCTCTCACTTTCCTCGTTAACGAACGGTTCGCCTTTGAAACCAAGCTGGGTGAATATGTTTACATTCCATGCTTGCGGGGAGCCAAGGCTTTCTCAGCTCAAGGCACAGTGTTGTCAACTCTCCATTGTAGCCACTGAGGTTTAGCAGAGAGACTGGACAGAACTACGTGCAGCTGTGCAACACTGGAGACACAGATTACCCCACTGGAGACCTGACGTGCGTTCAGGCAGCCAGGACAGGACTCTGGAGTCCACGTGGACACACAGAGCAAGCATGCTATTGGTCAGCAGTGAAGAATAGTTATTGTCGGCGCGTGATACTGCCCTACGTTTGAGTCGCCGCTCGTTAAAGAGAAAAGTGAGATAAATATAGATGAGTGTGGTACCTTCAAATGAAATGCTCGGTAGCCACCAACAGGGGCGGATCTAGGGGAGAGCGAGGAGGGCAATCACCCAGGGCCCCGCGGTCCGGAGGGCCCCGCTCCATGAATTTCTTAAAATTACTTAATTAATTATACTTTTCAAACATTTCAAACTAATTTATTTATTTTTTCAGTGCAGCTATGACCTCCCTTGAACGTTTAGCAAGTTAAGATTTCAGTGAAATAATAGAAGACTTCAGCCGAGATAATAGGTCGCAAAGTAATAGTTTAATATTTCATAGTTTACATAATCTTCTTCAAGGGGAATTACAGGTTCTTTCATATTATTAAAAAAAATGTACTGTAGTGTATTCAAAATATGGTAGCCTAACTATTCTTTATTTTATTATTATTAAAAATTACTTTCCATTTGATTTGATTTTCTTCCTATCGTTGTGGGGCCCACCTTATCATATCGCCCGAGGCCCCGCAAGGTCTGGATCCGCCACTGGCCACCATCTACTGCCCATTCCCTTTTCATGGGTCACTGACCTGCTCCGAGTCATAGATGTTTATTTGTATTTTGTTGTTGTTGTTGTTGTTACATTTAGGGCCTGCATCATCATGGTCATCAATCCTGCGTGTGTGTATAATATGTCTGTTAACCTCTGTTATTGCGTTGTTGTCTTTCTAAGGTATGTGCTTGTAATTGGGGATGGGATTGGGAAGGAAATGCCGGGTCATTAGTTAGGTACCATTCCAGTATTTGCCTGGAGTAGGAGTAGTGAACCACAGAAAACCACCTCTATGATGGCTGAGGTGTAAATGGAATCCAAACCCCTTTTCTTTATTATTCTCATAAGATTGAGTGTACCTCGTTCCAGTCCTCACATCTGAATTAAATTTACTGGCAGAGCCAGTAATCGAATCCCGGGGTTTGGGACAGATGTCTCAAGACGAAATACTATACCATGGAAGGCAGCAACTTTTCTTACTGACCAGAAAGAAATTGTACTATTATCCACATTTTTAAAAACTCTGCTTTGCACATTTTCCCCTTTTGCTTTTACTTAGAGATAATAAACTTCCCTGCCATCAACCAAAAACGTGCAGATTAAACACTATAGGCCTATTCACGTAAATTATATTATTTGTGGTTGAACTACGAGTATATGGAGGAAAGCTGGAACATGTGTCCCTTTCTATTCGACCTACTTTCTTCCCATAAATGTTTCATTGCTAAGTGATGCAGTCTACGTGTGAGGGGTAAAACTTGTATCAAAACACAGAACTGATGAAACTATTTTTAATAGGCAACAGTAAATAGTAGCACGTTACTGTTTTGAGTGGGGGAGCCCCCTTACGATATTCATCCCTTAAGAAAAATATGATGGGGTGATCAAAAATAAACAAATGAGCAATTTTTAATATTGTGAATTTTTACATGGTCGACGGGCCTCACGCAACCCGGTGACCGGGAACTAACGGATAACCACCCGAGCCACGTGTCGTGCATTGACGGCTTTGTCAGCTGTCTTAAAGGACCCCCAAAGGCTCACAGTTAATGGGACGTGGGTTGGCGAACACGGGACCCCAGTTGAGTTCGACATTACTTCCACTTCTGCCAAACTCCTATTTGTCACATATCCTGTCGATTTCACTTGATCAACTCTTGTTCTCTTCCACCACAATGGTATTACGGTATCCAGGGCCTAGGGAGTCTTTCATTTTACCTCCATAATTGGCCCTTGTCTCATCATACCTGACACCCTCATTCTTCTTCCCTTTTCATGGTATAGTTTGCCCTAGAGGAGGCAGGGTGTGTGTGACCTCACAATCCATGATGAACCGTGGATAGTGTTACAACCTCAAGTGCTCACAGATAGATTGGCCGCACTCAATCTAGCTGTATCCCCTCTTTCAGTGGTGGATTTGGGGAGGGGGAAGTAGGAATAATGTGAGTTATTTTATTACTAAACTAAAGGCCCCTCCTGGATAATAAACTGTATCCTCGCATTCTTCGGGATTCGAACACGCAACCAGCACGATACAACCTTCCCATTGAATTCTCAGTGTCATGGATTCTAGCCTCTCAACTTCGGCATCCCAGCATTAGCCAGGAATGAAGTGAGGAACGGCTGTGGATTGCTAAGAGTACGATTCGAATTAGTGCTTCTCATTTGTACTCACAAGATTTAGTACACCATTCCAACCCCCATACCATGATTAATATGCTCCATGGCAGAACCGGGAGTTGAATATGAGTCGCCTGTGCGGAAATCTATTACTGTATCCTTAGATCTAGACAACGACGGTGATCTTAGGCCTAAAATAAGATACCCATTTTGTGAATGGTGAAAATAACTGCCTATTTCCAGTTAAGTTGCATTGCGAGATTACCCCACGGTCTAGCAGAATTCAATCAACAATGGAGTGAAAGGAGCCCAATAGGGCACCAGACTCCTATCATTTTTCAATCGCTATAGCGATTATTGACAGAAAGAGAGTACTACTACTACCCTCAAGTCCGGATCTGCTCTGTGGCATGGTGGAATGTGCATGAAGGTATTGTACAAGGAACCTAACCGGTATCTGATAAGAAGATAAGAGAGAGTGAGAAAAAATTCGAGGACAGTAAATATTCACTTACGAAATCCAGTCAGAGGTACCGGCACCGAAATTTGATCCATAAATCTCCCGCAAATCACGAGCTTGTCTATCAAGAGAGCGCTTGGCCATTTGAGCTATTTCCCTGTGGCCCAAAGCCCATGAAGGCCCTTGGCCTGCTGAACGACCGCTGGCAAGCCATGCGGCCTACAGATTGCGGGGCGAAGAGTGGTCAGCGCGTCGGGTCCTCTCAACTGACAATCATGGTTTCCGTGACTGCCTCACTGTCAGACAGTCACTCAATTGTCCTTACGAGTTAAAGTGCACCCCGTTCCAGCCCTATCGTCAGTTTCTAAACTCCCTGACGATGTCGGGAATCGAAGTCAGGGCCTCCGGGAGAGAAGCAGGTGTGGTACCCCAACACCACGGGGCCGGCCCATTTGAGCAATGCCTTAATGCCTTATTATTACCGACAGCAGTAGCTACGCTAATTATCGCGCAAACTAGGCCTTGGGGCCAAGCTATCTGTGGACTCGATAGACGTGGGATCGAATCCACTGTAGATTGTCCTTGAAATGGATTTTTGTGGTTTTCCATTTTCATTTCCAGGAAAATGTCGGGACGGTACCTTCTAATAGGCCACGGTCACTTCCTTCCATCTCCTTGCCCAGTTCCATCCATCTTAATTCATTTCATCTCTCATTCACTCCTCTCGTGAGGTTGGCGTTCGGAAGGGCATCCGGCCATAAAAACACCCACCACATAGACTTCCATCGCATCTCATCCCCGACTCCGTTGAAAACGGGAATAATGAGTAGACATACATTATTATTATCATTATTACTAAGGCCCGGAATAAATGAAATGAATAAATATGTATGCAAAAATGCGCTATTTATTGATCATATATACATCACGTTTCAAAAAATATGCACTATGTAATAACTACGGCAATTACGATCACTCCGTATTCTTTAGCGTTTCTATTTTGAATATAAAGACAATATTGTATTATGTACCCGATAGGGCAATCCTTTAGGCCTGGATAAAATAAATTGATCTCGGGGGTGGTGCGTTCGTTATAGTAACTGACTTAAAGGCCTAAAATGAAGGAAACAGGTGTCTAACAATTACAGAAATGGCGTACACTCACATCTTACTGAGTCCGTAATTTATTTCCAACAAAAAACTGGCAGAAAGAAATTACAGGAAAAAAAAAACAAATAACATCCCAACTGACATTAGACAAAGAAAAACCAACACCATCAAAATTAAATATAAAAAACAAAGAATCTGTGATATCCCAGTGCGCCCCTCTTATAAAAAAAAAACTAGAACAAACCTCATCCCACAGGATGCAACCTTAATAACAGCTGAGTTCAAACCATATAATTTACATTAAATCATTACATCACGTTACTCAGCTATGCGAGGTGGTCAAAAACTACTTTAAATTGACTGTCAACTGCCTCTAACACGAATTTGGGTCAAAAACAAACTGCAGTTGCCCTTACTGATTTTATTATAAACAAATAGTGTTACTCTGATTTTTATGTCACACAAATATACACTCAGGTAGGAACAGGACTATTTTACTCAGATAATGACGAGTACCTTTCATAGACGGGCTTCGGACCAAAAGGGGCCCAACCTACGTCGGGCTAATATAACTACGATTTTTAGGGCGGGCGGATCATATCCAAGTATACGGGTCAAGGCACAAGACAAAATTACTACAAAATAAACACGGGCTGAACCCGGATGAACAAAAGAAAACTACAATCCACGAACAGTAGTACAAGCAAAGAAATACGAATCAGCATGGCAAAACGACATAAACCCTTAAATATTATCTAACAACGGTAAGCGGTAATTACAGCTTTGACCAAAACGAGACAGAAGGACTCTCCCTGCATATACAATGGCTCGCACGGGCCAGCCGTGACTATAAATAGCTCTCTACCTGAGCAGCTGTCAAAGCAAAACAAACCTCTACTGTGCCTACATTATGCGAATATACAAATGGTAAATTACATTAATATGCTGGTGTACATCGGCGGGGGGATTGAACCAGTGTTTCTTCATGGTGACCCTGAAAAAACACATATATATTTCCCCATGCGTGTGTGACTGAACTTTCTCTGTTATGAGGCATGGACCCTCTCATACAGAAACAACAACAAATGTACCATAACGTGCATCACGACGCCCCTCGTATCAATATACGGCTATCGCACGTGGTACGAACCTCGGCTAACCTCGCCGGCAACCTCATTCCCCATCACACATAAATATCACACACGCTCCTGCGGGATCAACTCACCATAACACACTCGTAACCTCTCGCCGGACACTGGTTCGACCCCGCCGGTCTCACGGAAAGTAAAGGGGCAAAGGGTCACTCAATATACCTCATTATGTGGCGAAAAACTATCCTCACTGGAATTTATTAATCTCACGATAAACAAAATATAAACAAACTATGGTCAAAGTCATTAACATCATTACATTAAATGCCACACGAACAAAACACCAAAACTTCACGTGAATTTAATCTTACGTGCCCTGGCTCACAAATCATTCTTACCTACATGGACATACTCGTACCATTTGAGCCCAAAGACATGCATTAAACTAATAATGGCGAGTACACACACAACTCCTAACTAGAACATGCTGACCGTGAAATAACTTGCCTCCCGTACCTATTGAACCCTTGCAAAGAAGCATATGAGACTCAGATTCGGGGCGTAACAGGTCATATTCGTAAGTTGCTGTCAGGGCGCTTCATTAACTTGCAGGGTAACATATAACAAAATAACATGCAGGAAAGAGTGAAGCCAGGGTTAAAAACAACTGAATTTAATAACAAATCACCATATTTACACATAAACAATTAACAACAAAAACTCCCAACTGACTCCCGCTTAATAAAAATGCCAAAAACTTAGGCGATATCTCTGGAGAGATTAATTACCTGGACCAAGTGTCCTTAAATAAAAGATACAAAAAAAAATGACCATATAAGTGCGTACGCCGTTCTACATGCACCACGATGTGTACTTTGAATGCGTGATTCGTTATCATCCAGAATGACCCTTCAGACAACGAATCCGCATTTCCTAGAGCTAGACCGACACAAGGGAACACAACTACAATACTTAAGTTAAATCGACACTTCCTAAATCTACTATAAACAAACACAAAATTTCCGTGTGAAATTGGACTTAAATTGCCGTAGCAACATTTACTGCCTAAAATCTTAGGACTTCTCACACAAAATCAACACAAGTACATTAACACGTGACCAATAGAAAATACTCAAATGACCGCTGTCAAAATTTACAAATACTCTACCACTACACCACACGGGTGTGACAAACAAAATTACATGAAATCGAGTCATCAACAAAGCAATAGGCAAACAGCCAACATTTACGTTAATCACAATATTCTTATCCATACAAGGTACAACAATCCGTTACACACATGGCGAACTCCCCAATTAATTATGGCTTAAAATTTAGCCATCACAATGAACAGGTTTGCTACATGAAAGCTTACAGGGTTCAGTCGGACAAATAGGACTGCCTATCAAAAATAAGTCACAGGCAAAACGGGCGGTTGTGGAACTCTGCATGTCTGTCAACCCACGTGTCAATAACCTCGACCTCCCAGAACATGGGGTCGAACCTCGAAGAAATGTGCCCCAAAGCACAATAATACGTGTGTGTCGAAAAAAACATATGGACAAGAATCAGCAGTCTCCCAAGAGCACTCTGTCTTTCCATCTAAAATACAACAGCAGCAAAAATATATAAGGGCGGTAGGACAACTACCCCCTCCTCACGTAGAATCAACACACACTAGACACATCGACACACACTGAACCACACGTATGGGTTTTGACAGACCCTGAAATAAAAGACACAAATAATATCCACATGCTGGCGCCATCGTTCTATGCCGTGACTAGACACCTGAAAAGGACTCAAGAAAAATCTATCAAATTAGAACGAAGGTGTTCTACAATTACTTTTAAGTTGGTGCACTCGGCTACCCTAACATGAATAATAACCTGTTCAGCAAAATGTTTTACAATCATTTCCTCCCATTCCTATTTCAAAATATTAACGTTAATAAAGCACCATTTATCGAATGTAACGGGTTCCGCAATTGCAAGGATAAAAATCACGCACGCACGCCGCGTACATTACACATGACTCAAGAAAAAATCAAAATATCAACAAACACATTGGCCACGCGCCAACGGACATTTAAACATATAGTGTCGGTACAGAAAAACAGCTATAAAACAAGAAAGAAAAACATGACTATTTACAAAGTTCCCCGGCCAAATCTAACTACATAATTGAAATAATCCAATTTTAGTACATCACCGCTTCTGCATGTAGGACTAAGGACATCCTTCTCAACCCATTGCCCTATGGACAATTTAGCACTCCATAGTAGTCGTCTGCGTTGATTTCTTGAAGCTCATCCCAACTTCAAACCACGTGCTGATCATCTTGGTCTCGACTCCTTGGCAGAAAGTTCAATGTTAAATATTTGCCTATCTATAATCGCTTGCAGGCTACTCAGTTCACCCACAATTGTCCTACTGCGATTAATAGCGAAGACTGGCCCTAATTATATCGCACATACGCACTATAAAAACACATACAATACACACAATTTATACACAAAATATACATCTCGAGTCCGCGCCACTGGCTCGTTAACAAGTTCAAAATCCTGGCTGCACTCGCAGTCGCTATCTCGTCTGGTATTTCCGTCCCGTCTTGGACTTCGGTTCTGGTAAGCGCTAATTAGGGTGATACGATACTTCCCCCTTAAAGTTGAACTCGTCGTCTTTAAAAGAATGTTACAGTTTATCACGCGCTGGCGTGAAATATTTAGATCACACAATTTAGTTGATTTTAGAACAAAATGTATTATAGCTTATAAAATTCGGTACTGCCAACGCTGCGACTTTAGCTTCCCAGAGCTCATAAAATAAATTAGCTTCACTGATTTTAGAGCGTAAAAATCACATTTCGAACTGGCGTGGAGTACACCTCTGAAGGCTCCACAAGAATAGACTTAGATAAATTCGAGCGTCAAAAATCACACTTCAAACTGGCGTGGAGTATGCCTCTGAAGGCTCCACAGGATAAGTACTCAGATAAATTCGAGCGTCAAAATCACACTACAAACTGGCGTGGAGTATGCCTCTGAAGGCTCCACAAGAATAGTACTCAGATAAATTCGAGCGTCAAAATCACACTTCAAACTGGCGTGGAGTATGCCTCTGAAGGCTCCACACAATAGGACTTAGATTGGCGTCAGGCCAGACTATTTATGAGAAACTGACAAGGGCGGCGGAGTGGGGCGGAGTCGGATAAAAACTTCCAGAGTTTATGTCTCACAAAGATGGGGCTAGTGTCATTCTTCTCCAAATAAATCCAACGTCTCAAATTACTCGAGCGGAGATTAATCCGTTCGGCGGTTCCTTAGATACACACTTCCGCGCGCTTTTTACTACTGACGCCGTCCGCCTCGTGGTCACGGCTTGGTCTCTTGCGATTGGCTGATTCAATCGTATGTTCGTTGAGAGGACCTCGTGATTCTCCCTTTATGTCTCCAATTTTGGTACAGTAGTTGCACAATTTGGCCTTGAACTCGACTAATTCTGGCCGTCCCCCAGGAATAGCTACCAACTCAGCTTCTGTTGCAACCATTACGAAATGCTGGCCTCCCTAATATCCAAGTCGACTTCCTTATGTGCTGCCTAGGCCGTAGTAATAATAATAATAAATATGAATACTTATTTATCGAAGATCAATAAGGGTTCACTATATTCTACTGACGGTGACTAACATCGTCACGCAAGCTACTGAATCTACTTTATTGTTCACCCCCCTTTCGTAAGTTATGTACCCATAATTTGAAAGTCAATACTCATCATTTCTGCCGTCCAGGTGAGGTGGTCTGCATGGTGTCCTGGGTTCGCTCAGACCCCCAAAGTGCCACACTAGCCCATGGTGCTGAGTCGCCAACGGGACTCCATAATCCTGCCCATTCTTACGCGCTGGGATTCACTCACACAGATATCTGCCTCCAACACAGGCAACACTGATATTTTTCACATACACTGAAATTACACTGTAAATACTCTAAAATTACACTGAAATTGATAACACATATTTTTACACCTCGGAAGTCACTAGTAAAAATGTTCTTCCCTATCACTTCTTGCTGGTGGGACTTGCCCCTATCGGGCTCCGAACCTCGTTCACTTGGTCTCGCGTTGGTGGACCCGTACCGTTTTGTTCGACGCACCCTCAGGGTTCAAAACAAGGTTAACCTGGACCGATCCACAGTTTCGTTAGGCGTTAACTTTGAGAGTCCGTCTGGCAACACTAGTGACGTCACGCTTCGAGCGCTCAGTCCCGTACTTCGGCAATCAGCGGGGATCATCCAGTACCCCGTGAACTAGTCGCTATCGCGACAGCAAGAATAGCACTGGGTGCAATATCCAACACCCTATTTCCCTATCGGCGCAAAGACTCTAACCAGTATCACTTAATGCACGATATCTCAAACACAAGTACTTCGCGGCTCCAGCTCGCGGCTGGTATACATACGCGACACTCAGGTACCGACACGACCTCAACAGTCAGTCACATGAAGTCTATACAAGAAAATGAACCCCCGCTCCTCGTGCTCTGGGCTTATATCGGCAGGCCGTTGGTACACAATGGACATATTGCCGCCAAAGAATCCGATCCTCAGGAAATGGTCGCAGATTCACGAGCGATAGCTCATATTGTCACTTTAAATGGGCAGGTACCGAATATCCAGTTCTGATTAGGATTCGATCGTGGGGAGACTCTACATATGCCATTGCTTCATGACGCTAGCAAATAGTCCCAGGTAGCGTCCTCTACTCCCCCACCAGGCTGAGTTTCGCGCCGTTTCGTAGATCACTGCGCCTGCGAACTTAGAAAATCCACCAATACCGAGTGCTATCTCCGGTGTCTTACCAAAGTTAAGGATTTTTCTTGCACCAAAAAAAAAACAGTTTCTTTTCCTGAACACAGCTCTTCTTTCCTTTTAAATTTTCCATCATCTAGTTTTCCAATTAATTTATTCGCGTGGCTTCCTATTGTCCTGGGTCATGTACCTTGGTTTTACAACCCACGCTGGCCGATTCTGCAGCACTGGTATCATAAAATTTCAGTGACTAGCATACAATAAGTCTCCAGCACAAACAAAGAGCTGGGGCTGGCCAAGTCTTCTAGGAAAAGGGCTAGTGCGTACCTGTGCTCTATTGTCCTGTGGTGGGTGCGCCTTTCCATCTCTGCACTGTGCTCTGAGCTGGCAATATTCTACCAGTAGCGAAAGAATATATTGATAACTTTCTGTCTTAAATGCTTCAAAATTACATTTAAATTTTACCCTCCGGTTACAATATGAACAGACGGACATTTATCCACACCTCTTTTAAAATATCTCAACTAAGAAACAGTTCTAAATAGTTGGAAATGTTACTTTAAGCGGTGTTGACAATCAATAATCATTTTATTATGTTAATTTTTGAGTATAACTGATATACATTATTAATAGCCACTGCATTTTTTAATGAAATAATTTTACAATATTTACATAGTGAATGGTGAATAAAAATAATTGATAATAACTTGCAAAAAGGACTGAAACGTACTAGGTATTAAAATAATTTGAGTATTATTCTGAGATAGACTCTCGGATTCCGAATTGAAATATACGACTTTAAAAGAACATTAAGTAACAAAGCCGGCCCTGTGGTGTTGGGCTAGCGTGCCTGCCTCTCACCCGGAGGCCCCGGGTTCGATTCCCGGCTTCGTCAGGGATTTTAGAAACTGACGTGAGGGCTGGAACGGGGTGCACTCAGCCTCGTGAGGACAATTGAGTAGCTGTCTGAGAGTTAGGTAGCGCCCCGATCACGAAAACCAAGATTAACGGCCGAGGGGACCCAATGCACTGATCACGCGTCACCCCAATATCTGCAGGCCAAATGGCTGGGCAGCGGTCGCTTGGTAGGCTTAGGCCCTTCACGGGCTGTTTTGCCAGGGCTAAAAAAGTAAAAGTAACAAATTTATTATTTATTTATTTATCGTATGGCTTTTAGTACCGGGAGTGTCCGAGGACATGCTCGGCTCGCCTGAGTCTGTAGCTGCTTCCAGCGGATACCCTAAAGGGTGAGCTACAAGTTCCGTTCAATTTCAAGTAGTTCCAACTTTCGCCACCAGATATCAATGATACCTAGTGGTGAACGTTGGAACTTTGATAGAGCGTTCTGACGAAATCTAACCTAACAATTTTTGCTTTACACAAGTTTAGCCTGTGAAAGGATCTTTTACATGCCATAAATCTATGACATGGGACCGCCGGCATTACTTCCCCTCCGAAGGAAGGCATACTGAAGGATTTTTAACGCTCTTAAAAAATCCGACGACTTCGGCCGGATTTGAACCCGCTATCTTGGGAACAGCAGTTCAGCATGCTACCGACTACGCCACCGAAGCCGCTAAAGTAACAAAAAGCGCTTAAAACAATAAGAAATTAGAATATACGCCCTTCTGATGAAGAAATATGCACTTAAACAGGCAAAGGAGGAAAATATGATGCATTGTGCCAAAATAACCAAAATATGCATAAATATGATTTTGCATGAGCTTCCGGACCTTCCAGCTTGGTCCGAAATAGAACCTGCGATCTTGGAAAATGGAAACGGACACTTGACCACTGATCCACCGAGGAAGCTCAGTTGTCAATGAAATGGCAAGAAAGGGGCAGATGATCTCGCTGTTCCGCCCCTTAAAATAACAATCGCTAACCATATATATAAAATGGCAGGAATAATAGAAGCCATGAGGTGTGTTGCCAGCAGTGGTCCATGTTCCACCTCTTCACCTTGATGTAATTCCCTGTGCCAGAATTTCTCTCTTGTTGAAGATGAAAACAAAGTGACTGGCGATAACCACCTCGCTGTGCTGTGCTGGAATTTTTATTAGCTTACATTGTTTTCTTTTCTTGCAAGAGAAAGTGATTAGTTCTAACGACGCGACGCTCGGAACGATTTAGTCTGTGATGTTTTGGCAAGGCACTGTTCCCAGTTTATTTCCATCGTTTGTTTTGAACTTGCTTACGGAACACACCTCCATTGCTCACGCCCTACAAGGAATGCGACTTAAAGACAACAAACTTACGGAGAGCGAATCGGCAAAAAGAAGATTATCATGACGCGCAATACCATGGACTAGGCTACATCTGGACATTGGAGACGAATGGCTTCGAAACCTACTGTCTGTCATCCTTGAAATGGTTATCTGTGGTTCACCAATTTCAACGCCAGGCGAATGCCGAGACGGTGCCTTCTAATTGGCCACGGTCTCCTCCCAACTCCTTGGTCAGTTCATTCATTTCAGCTCTGACTAGCTCTTCTTGTGCGTCAGAGAAATTACTTGGGAAACAGCTTCTCTTATGGGGTCGGTGTCAAGAAGAGCATTTGGCCGTAAGGTCCATTCACCACGTACAGACTCATCTCATCTCATCGCCAACCTCTTAAAAACGGGGATAATGAGTAGAAGTAAACACATACAGTATTTGCCCCCACCCAAGGGCTAACAACTGTTGGGACATGGGTTGGCGACCACGAGGGTACGGTATTGCTTCCACTTACAAGTGCCGGACTCCTCTCTTTCATCTTCCCTGCCATCCTCCCTTGCACAACTCTTGTTCTCTTATGACCCCGATGCCTAGGGTGTCTTTTATTTGTCCGCCTTATTGACCCTTGTCTATTTTTTTCTGATATCCTCATTTCATTTTTTCATTTTTGTTGTAGACTACTGTAGTATGTAACCTAAATGTAAGTCAGTATTTGCCAGTAGTTGTATTTATTTGCATGTTTTCATGCAAAATAAGCAGTGATGGGCGAAGCAAAGAGGGTATAAAAAGTAGGTTAATACAGTTAAGGAAAATGTTTCTACAGAAAACAAATCTATTGACATCAAATATAGATTTAGGTATTGGAAACGCAATTTTGAATACCTTTGTTTGGAGCGTGGCGCTCTATGGAAGTGAAACTTGGACTGTTGGCGCTGCAGAAAAGAGGAGAACAGATGTATTATGACGAATGAGGGAGGAGATATGTGTCTGGCGAGTGCTAATGAAGGTAAGAGGTAGATTTGGTCGGGCACACACTAAGGCACCCAGGAGTAGCAAACTTAATTATGGAAGGAAGGATTAAATACAAGAGCTGTAGGGGTAGGCCAAGACAGATTGCCTTGGATCTAGGGTGTGATAGCTCTGTAGTAGAGCTCGTAATAAGCGATGGTCGATAAATCAATTAATAACAGATTAATCAAATAATTTTAAATTAATCGAAATCGATTAATCGACTGACAGTACAATCGATTAATCGAATCATTATCGGCTAACCGAGGAATCGATTAATTTGCTAGTAGACACGAGATAAGAAAATAAGTTTAAATGAGAGGTAATCGCTTAAGTTGAGTTTCGCTATTTTCGGATTGATGTATAGAAATTTATAAAAGTTACTTTTTGCCTGAATATAAAAAGTGTCCTTCCTTGTTTATGTTAACAATAACCAAATAAGAGTCAATGACAGTGGAAGGACAAACATTAATCAAATTGGGAAGGGTTTAGAAAAAAGAAAACTAAGAGTTTCCAACAATGATTTTGAATTCTTGTTCAATGTTTACAATTTAGGACAGGAATATTTTTGTTTTACTTTGTTTTAGCCTAGTTTTCACAAAGAGGATACATTATTCAAAAATATATGATACAATATATTTTAATTCATTAAATGCCTGTTTTGCTTATGTGAGAGCGTAGTGAACGGAGCAAATACATCGATTAATCGACCAATTAACAATTAATCGATCAACCGATTAATCGATTAAACGATTATTCGATTAATCGTTGTAGCAATTAATCGATTTTTCTGCTTCGATTAGTCGATTATTCGATAACTGAAATTAATTTATTAACAGTACCAACTCTACTCTGTAGAGATGGAACGATTAGCTCAAGACAGGGAGGAATGGGAGTCTAAAGATTCAAACAACTACCCATTAACTCCCATATCATTTGGGGTAGTTGACTTACATGTTACGTCCCTTAGAATAACAATCACCATCGCCACTACAGTGTTTGTAGTCATTTGGCCTAGGACTGATGTAAATACCCCAAAATAAGGCACTGTTCCAACATTTTCTATGTAGGAATGTGGCTAAAACCAGTGAGGAACGACACTTAGGATGTCCACCGATAGTTACCGTGGTTTAGGTTCGAATAATCCACGAGTTTTTGTGGCACGTGGCTTAACACACACAGCTTTTAAAGCAGGTGTACGCATACCTTATTGTTGTTTACCACTCCGGAAAGAGATATCAATGAATTTTCTTCTTGGTTGCAACATCCAATACTGCCAAATCTTATCTGCTGAAAATGGCTAGGTTGTTGTGAAAAGTAGCTATATTCCTGCGTTATAAATAGAAGAAAATATCCTGTTGCCATGTCTTGATGAATGCAGTAATTTTACATTTGTCTGCTGGCACGGGCTGAAGAAAAATATGGCTCTTCACCAATGTTTCAGTCTCTATTATGACTGTGATTATATATGGAAACTTCTGAGTACTGGCCAGTGCCTGCTGATGCTGTGATGGTCGATGCTGCTCCACTGGATCAGTGAGGAAAGCTGTGACAAACTACCTTGCATAGTAGGCCTCATTAGAGAGCTACATTGAGATTTGGGCTTTCTACCCTAATAATCAATAGTGGAGGGTTTTGAGGATCCAACCAGCATTTGGGCCCCGAACGCCCCAAGATCAGATTCTTATTCCGGCACTGTTCTCAAGTTTCACATAATGTATGAAGACCCAACGGAGAGAACGAGGTAAGTCCATTTTTTTTTTCGGAAATGAGTTTATGGCCCATTATGGTGGCCAGCCATCGTCACTACAGTTGAAATTAATTGCAAATAAAGCGGTAAGTCATCAATATACGGAGGCTTTCATATTTAGTGGAAACTTGTTTCATATTTTAACTTCAGTTGTTATTTGTTTTACTTGTACTTTCTTTATAAGGAATACATTTGGCAAAATAACTATATTGCTTACATTTAGTTGGGGTGTTTTAAGTATTTCTTTCTATTGTTGAAAGTTTAAATTTGCTCTCCTAAAACTTTACATAATGTGATTTACCCCGTTTTTTTTTTTTCGTGGAGTCCTCATATGTGTTTGTAGTTCACGGGTGCAAGGTGATTCACCACCAACGGTGGTCTAACGGGCACAGTATGTGTGTATGCTAGTAAGGTAGTCAGGCCAAATCAAATCGGGAGCTCCACTGTGACAGTCCAGAATGCTAGTCACTACGCTACAAGTTGGACCAAATTAAGGGGTTTAAGATGACTTTGTGAGACCATCTCCGGTATCCTTTTGCATTTTTCGCCCAATAAGACATTTTTTGGTATTTTAGGTGTTTTTTTTTCTTACTTTTGACGCTGAAATGTATCGCATTTAGCCTATACTTAACAGCGATATTTTGGCCGAGCCACCTGCCAATGACTGTCCATTGTTCATGTTCCTCACACATGGTCTGCTATTTTCGCAAAGCAGATTTCCCTCATGTTGGATTAGCCATCCTCATTAGAGGGCATCATTCCCCGAAATGGGCGGATGACCTCGTAGTTCATAATGAGATACAAGATTTTCGGGCTTGTAGGCCGTGGTCCAGACAGGATATCTCCCAACGTTTCACCGGATACTGCGTCCGGCATTGATAATTTCAAGTAATAAATGAATTTATTTTCGGATCGAGGTAGGTACTGTATAGAACAAACAAATCATCACCCTACGTGTGAGTTGACTGATTCAAATTATTTCTCTCTAACCTGCTCGAACAGGGAGAACAAATATTTTAGGCTTATTTTTAAGTCCTCTTGGAGCTTTTTAGGTCATAAATGCATGTTTTTAGGCCATCATTGGGTAATTTATTAGTAAACAAAATACTAGCTATAAAACCCCTAAACTCGTGACACCACAGCACATCAAGTGCTCTTTTTTAATACTTTTTTCCTGTTTTCTAATTTTTTTTTAGTTTTGCTTCTTTGTACATGAAGGCGTCACAAAAACCCAGTTAAGCCAGAGGAATTAACCACAGGAGATTAAATTCCCATGGCCAGGCTGGGAATCGAACCCGGGACCATTCGGGCCAAAGCCTAGCACGCTAACCAATTAGCCATGGAGCCAGACTATTAGGCCTACCAAGCCACAACTGCCCAGCCATTTGGCCTGCAGATTGTGGGGTGACACGAGGTCAGCGCGTCGGGTCCCTCGGTCATTAATCTTGGTTTTCGTGACCCGGTGCCTCACTGTCATACAGCTACTCAATTGTCCTCACGAAGCTGAGTGCTACCCGTTCCGTAATTTATTGGTCAACAAATTCCTAGCTCTAACGTCCCTAAACTCCATGATCACGCAGCCCATGAGGGGCCTAGTCCTACCAAGTGACGGTTTCTAATATACCTGACGGAGCAGAGAATCGAGCCCGGGACCTCTGGATGAGAGGCAGACGCGCTATCCCAACACCACGGAAATCCTAGCTCTAGCTCTAACATTTTACAGGCTAATGCTGAATAGGACTCCCATTGTTTCCCTTCACTGTTCTTCAAGTTCGTATTGTGCGTCGTCAGGCTCGTGATCAGATCTTTCTTGCATGGACATCCCTGGTGATCCTCGTCAATGGTGTACCGACGAGGGGTTAGGGTTTAACCCCCTCCCCCGAGACATTTGTTTACTTGAATCCTTATATTGTCCCATCTATCAGCTGTTTTACTCTACCGCTAGTGAGACTTCTTTACTCCTGTATATATGTTAAATATGATCACGTTCTTCAGTTGGTAAATGCCCCACACTCTACTCTCAGCAAGACTCCCCCTCCAGCGTTGGAGCCAGCCATGGATGAATTTAGCTTCTAAATTGTGCGTTCGGTAACTTTCTTCGCGTCGCGGTCGCTTCGGGCTGCTTTAAATGTGCATAACTGTGTCACTATGTGTCCGTTTCGTTGAAGATAATTCGGTACACGAGGAGTTTCTGCAATTTATTCCTATCAATGATAGAGCTAAAGCCACCAAGATAGGCAGATTTTGAGAGTCAATAGTAGCCTTACGGCAGTACGAACATACCGGTTGAGTTAGTCGTGGTCGTTACGGCGTGGCTGCAGGCAGTCGCTCACATCCGGGAGGTGAGGAAGTTCGAATCCCCTCGCCGGGAATCCTGAAGATGGTCTTCTGTGGTTTCCCATCTTCCTTCCAGGCAAATGCCGGGGTTGGTCCCTAACTATAGGCCACAGCCGCTATCTTCAAATTCCTCCCCAGACAAAACTCCACACGCGACGGTACTTGTACCTCACCCCATGGGTGTCCGCATAGAAGCAGCTACAAACTCTGGCGAGCCGAACATGTCCTCGGACACTCCCGGCACTAAAAAGTCATACGTTAAAAAAAAAGTATGAACATGGAGATCAAAATCATTATTTTTCTCTCACATAATATCTATATTATAAGCAGTCACTGTATGGACATGTTGATGACTCTGTATCATTTCAGTTTTACTATTTAGTTATTGTTTTCAATATTTAGAAAATAATATTTTTTTTTTTTTCCTTTTATTTATTGTGCTGAAAAATATAATTAGCATAGTTTTCATGCAAAGAGAATGTTCATTTACTTATTGATTTTTGTGAATAATAATCGAAATACCATGCTGTAAAAATCACCCCCCTTTCCCCAGAAGGAAATCCTACGTACGCCACTGGTCCTCGCATTCTCCCGCGGGATTCTGTTCATGGACTGCAGGTGCTAGCATTCTTGGCTGTCACAGCGGAGCTCCCGAGCCGATTCTCGTCTCTGCCAAAAACATTAATTCTGGTCTGGGGGCTGGGACGGGATTCACTCAGTCTCGTGAGGCAGAACTGAGAAGAGAAGGGTTCGATTCCCACCTCAACCATCCTAGAAGTAGTTTTCGCTTGTGTCCTGCTTCTATTTCAGGCGAATGCCGGGATGGTACTTGCATTAAGTCTACAACCACCTATAACCCAAATCCTATCCCCAATTACAAATACACACACTAATGCAGCCATCACAATGATACAGGTTATCAGACTGATAAAGGACGTGATGGCTCCATGGTCAAGCTGCATGCCTCTTATCAAGCTGGACCGGGTTCAGTTCCCGGTTAATGCATGTGAGATTTTCAAGGATGAAATGTCACGTCTTGTGGTTTGTAATCTACGTTAAAATGGTCTTGTGGCTCATGATTAAGAAATCAAGTTCAAAAGCCATCTGACGGCTAAGTGATTACTGGTTGTAAATGTCTTTTTCTTTATCAGCCTATTTTCATTTATGTTCCCCCCCCCCCCCCCCCCGTAATAAAATCTAAAAGGATTTAGCGATTTCAATGAAACTCAGTAAGGTCATAGTAATATTTCGTCCAACCCCGACCGTGCCCTTCAAATTTTATTATGTCTCAGTAATCTAACATGGTGGCTGTGCGAAATATTTCACTGGCATTCAATATCTCCGAAACTATTATCGATGTCACCCTGAAATTTTGTACGGTGATAAACGGTACTACTAGAAGTTCACCTATGTCACTTTTGAAAACCTGTTAAGTACAAAACGAACATGGCGGCCAAGCGAAGTTGAAACATTTAAATAGACTTTTCTCACGATTCAACTATTCGAGCGCAGTGAAACATGGTGCATCGAATGTTTATACACATTGTAATAATGCACTGACATTTAATTTAGTTCAATTGTTTATATAACCTCAAGATGGCGGCTGTGCGAAATTTTACAATTAAGTTTTCATTCCTTGTGTCTTAATCATCTAATCGAAGTCAACGTTTGATTAATGAACCTACGCAATAATCGTCATCTACTGTTATAGTACATAACTCTATGGCCTACATATATAAAATCCAACATGGCGAGCATCCGAAATTTTTAGACGGTTCTCAATATCTAGTAATCTATGACAGCAATCAAACTGAAATTTTGTATGTTGATAAAGGCTATTAACATAAGTTCACCTCTGGGATTTTCAATAGCGTCGAGAGCACAAATTCAACATGGCAGCGACGCGAAATTTATATATTTAAATGGAATTTCTCGCGATTTAACCATCCGACCACAGTAAAACTTGGTACGGTAAATGCTTTTACAAATTTTAATCCACTAACATTAAATTTATTTCAATTGTTTTCATAACCTCAAGATGGCGACTGTGCTAAATTTTAAAATCTTGTTTTTATTATTTCTTATGTCCTAATCAAGCGATTGGAGTTTGAATAAGAATTTACGCAATAATCTTCATCTAATAATACATAACTCTATGGCCTACATGTATAAAATTCCAACATGGCGACCATCCGAAATATTTAGACGGTTCTCAATATCCACGAATCTATTACATCAAATTGAAATTTTGTATATTGATAGAGTCAATTAACATCAGTTGGATATATGAAAATAGGCTATTTAGTTCTTCATGGGACTACTGTACGTGATTTTTATAAGTTTGTGACTGTGTTTTTATGTTTATGTGAATGTATATTTTGTATGTAAGTTAATGTGGTGGCAGAGACACTGCAGTGTTAAGGGTATTTTATGCTCAACTCTGCTTCCATTCACAGTGTATGACATATTTAGGACGCTGTTAAAAATAAACAATAATACTAGTATTACCGGTATTATTATTATTAGACTAATAATAATAATAAAGCAACAAATATCTTTCGTTTCTTTTAAGACACAATTCCATTAATATCCTAGCCTAGGGATAACTTCCTTGGTTGCAAATAAAATTATGTGTGCTGTTGTTGCTTAATTCAGTGTCTTCAGACGTGGTGCTCATCAGCCCCGTGTTGAGCGTGTAAAACTGTGTGATGTTGTAAATGCTGTTAGGGACTAAGGCTAGGAAGGAGTTGCTCTTGAGATTGCGTATCAGTTGTAACTCTTCATTCACAACTCATAGTTTGTACAGGGAACACTGAAAACAAGCTTTAAAATGTTACATTACATGAGATAGCGTAGGTACCATCTTGCAGGAGTTGGAAAGAAAACAGATAGAATTCAAACCCGCCTTTCTCCCATGCACACGCATACAGGACTTAATGTTCTCTGATGCAGTCGATGATAATTTATCTGATAACCCCGTGACATAGCAGTGCTCGTTAAATCGTGCACCACAACAACGCAGGCAGCTGCAGCAAATCCGGAGATTTTAGGTTTGAATACCGGTGTTGACAGTGGCTAACCTGAGTGCGATTTATCCCCGGATATTTCCACACTCCCTCCAGGCAAATCCCGGAATAGAACCGGGGCAGCTCCCCCATCCCTGTCCCTAATACAGTTACACACACTACTACAGTCAGCATATAAATACAGGTTATCAGACACATCCAACACATACCCAACTACATAGGGCTGATGACCAAGATGTCCCAAGCCCCTAAAATTAATTAACAACAAGTATCTGATGGAACTTAATTATTATACTGTAATTCTTAAATTTTCATGTGAATCTAAAATTCGTACATTTCAATAGGAAAAGAGAAGCCACCTTCTGTGATCTAGGGTTGCGTATTGAGATTCGTGTTGCAAAGGTCCTGTGTATGATTCTCGACTCTGTCAAGATACGTAATTCTTGTCTGAGGGCTGGAACGGGATTTACTCAGCCTCGTAAAGATGACTGTGATGAGTTTGGTCGAATCCCAACTTAGCCATCCAAGATATGGATCTTTTCGTAGTTTTTCCCTACCTCCTGCTGTAGTGGCTAGCATTCTTGGCTGTCACTCCGGAGGTCCGGGTTTGATTCCCGGCTCAGCCAAGAAATTTAATTCTGGCCTGAGGGCTGGAACGGGAAACACTCAGCCTCATTAAGCAAAACTATGAAGAGGTGAGTTCGAGTCCCACCCCAGCCATCCTGGAAGTGATTTTCCGAGGTATCCCACTTCTACTCCAGGCAAATGCCGGGATGGTTCCTAACTTAAGGCCAAGGCCACCTTCTTCCCACCCTAGTCTCAATTACAATTGCTCATAGTACTATAGACATGCCATTAACACAAGTTATCAAACAAATTCTACACACGACACGGGTTGATGGCCACAACGTCCAAGCCTCTAAAGTAAACGACACAGCACAAAGCAGCAACAACAACAATAGGAAGGATGTTTATGGAATGTTGTTCAAACATAAATCTTTACAGTGATAAATGAGGAAAAGTTCA
Source organism: Meconema thalassinum (assembly GCA_946902985.2). Classification (NCBI taxonomy): domain Eukaryota; kingdom Metazoa; phylum Arthropoda; class Insecta; order Orthoptera; family Tettigoniidae; genus Meconema; species Meconema thalassinum. Next base: position 957,067,162 of record OX336389.2, on the reverse strand, counting down.
ATAATAATAAAAATACTGTAGGCTAGTATGTTGCCATGACCTAGAAACAGAATCGTCCAGGAGGTCCAAGATCGATCCCCGGTTCTGCCAATAAATTTAATTCTGGTCGAGGCCTGGAACGGTGTACACTTAGTCCCGTAAGGAAAAACTCAGAAGGGGTGGGTTCGATTCCCATCTCAGCCATTCTGGAAGTGGTTTTCCACTTATACTCCAGACAAATGCCGGGATGGTTTCTAACCTGAGGCCATAGCCACCTCCTTCCAAATCCTCACCTTACAAATACACACACGCACCCACTCTACTACAGACACTACAATGACACAGGTTATCAGACACAATCTCTATATATATATATATATACACACACCCAAGTATACGGGACTAAATGACCACGTTGTTCAAGCCCCTCAAAACAACAACAAAAAGAATCGAAACAGATCCATGTTTGGTATTATGAAAGATATCGGGAATTCCCCGTTACTTACCGAGAAATACAGGCTGATGAAAGCACACGCTAAGTGAAGTGTTGAGCTGATAATTTCCTGGGTGATTATCTCGTTATCTCTAAACGAGGATTGTCACTAATGCTCAGCTAATCACTGTTGATGAGTGACAGTGTGCAGCGGTCCAACACACCCTCTCTTATTGCAGCAGACGCGAGTTCTGCCCGCCCACTAGTTCTGAACCTCGCCAAGTCAACTCTGCTGTGACTTCGAGTCCGCTCGTTCTAAAGCAAGCCTTTACGACACCACTAAATACTCATACTACCGGCAAACAGTTCACTCGGATTTCTTTGTTTACAACTAACAACAGTTGGGATTTAAAAGAGTCTTTGATGACTTGCAATCCCCGCGGGGAAGAGGGGCGGTTGATTTTAACCCTTCCCCTCCTTCCTTGCCAGGTCCACATCTCGGATGAAACGCTTGTCACTCGCTCATGTACACAAAGCAGGTTATGTGACAGGCAATATAGAGTATCAAGGAGCCGTCACAATCCGACAAATATTGTTGACTGCGTTCATATTCCTACTGAAACTGTAGTCAAATAAATCAAAGACAACTAGATCGCCTTCAGCGCTCTCGGGTACGCATGGGGATTCCGGTTCAATTCCTGATTCTGACAAGAAATGTATTTCTGATCTGAGGGGTTACCTCGTGAGGCAAGGTTGGGATGAGGAGTGTTTGATTCCACAGTGACATAACTATAGGGGGTGGAGGTGGGAGTGATCAGGGGGATAAATCCCCCTCCAGAGCCAAATAATGATAATATATTTCATGACGTTTTTATTTTTAAATAAACCCAATCTTCGGATTGATAGTGAGCCTCCGTGGCTTAGGCGGCAGCTCGCCGGCCTCTCACCGCTGAGTCCGTGGTTCAAATCCCGGTCACTCCATGTGAGATCTGTGCTGGACAGAACGGAGGCAGACAGGTTTTTCTCCGGGTACTCCGGTTTTCCCTGTCAAAATTTCATTCCAGCAACACTCTCCACTATCATTTCATTTCATCTGTCATTCATTTAATCATTGCCCCAGAGGAGTGCGTCAGGCCTCGGCAGCCGGCACAGTTCATATCCTCGCCGCTAGATGGGGGCTTCATTCATTCCATTCCTGACCCGGTCGGAGACTGGAAGCAGGCTGTGGATTTTCATTTTCGGATTGATAACATGTGATTGGATTGGGTTGGAAAGCAGTTCTTTTCACTCGTGTAACAGTTTTGGTGTTACCCTAACTTAACACTTACTGAATGAGCAAAATGGTCAGCTGTTAAGTTAGTTAGTTATTGTTGTTTTAAGGGTCGGAACTACGAGGTCATCTGCCCCTCAGCTGTTTAGTTAGCCAGAGGCGTGGCAGTGAGATGGGTGTAGCACTATTTCGCGGCGTTCCTTTCCAAAAATACGCCTCTTGTTAGTTGATACAGTATTCTGTTAGTATTCGAGTGTAAGTCCATTTTGGAAAGTAAATTGTGTTTACTTTTATCGCTGTTTTAAGTTAAACTTTAGTTGTAAACTGTAGTTTATCAATATGTATACATTGTCGGGGAACAGAAAGGGGCAGATTACTTCACGAAAAAGAATGGATTTTATAATTTAACTAGCAGTAGTACCCGGCCTCACCCTGTGGAATGACCATGATGTCTCAAAGTCTCCTTAATATCCGTGGTCAGAAAACACTCAAAGTGGTGGATTATTTATTTATAATTATAACACACATACTTTTCTCTGAATTCTTAACTCTACATGACTCGACAGTTTAATGCTGGCCGAAGCAGGGGTAATTGGCTCGCTCGCTAGCTCGCAAACTCACTCCGAAGATAGTTTTTTAAAATTTCCAATGAATGGAGATTGTTGGAAGAAATGAAAACGTTAAAACACTTATAGTGGGTGATGTATTAAAGATAGAGATATGCTATCCCGGACATTTTAGTAGAAATGTTCATGCTGAACAATTCTTACACTCATAGTATATAGATATTTTTAACAGTTTGTCCAGCGTAAGCTTAAAAGGCGCACGGATGGCAGATTTCCCTTCGACTCGATTCATTGAAATCGTTACTGCTCGACTTTGGCCATAAATGAATGTTTTACTACAGAAACCTTCCTCGAGAAATCCTTTACAGCAGAGGTTCTTAACCGGTGGTCCGCGAGTGCCTCAGGAGTGGTCCGCGGGAGAAAAGGGTCCACCAGCACGTATAAAAAATTGGCTAATAAATGGGGATTTCGGAAACCATGTGCGTTGAACGAGAATCGTCCGAATGTATTCGCGGCGATGACTATCAGATTTTGAATTGAAATAACTAATAAGAGTTATTGGGGAAATGTTACAACTGATTAGGTGTATTGGGGGGAAAGGCGGAGGGGGGGTCCGTACATGATTCAATTTCACGCTGAGTGGTCCGCAGACTTCTACGGGTTCAGAACCACTGCTTTACAGAATGGTGAAAACCGCATCAAAATCCATACAGTGGTTCTTGAGTTTACCCGTTACATCCAAGAATCGGGGACTTAGTTTTATACTATGCAGAGATATCAACAAAATTGTTAATTGTGAGCATTTTCACATTCATAAGTGCAAATACAGTACAACGCACTAAATGATGAAATTGAGTGCGAATAAATATGGGAAATTTTGAACTTCGGGACATTATATTAACTTTCATTTATTAGGCCTATGTCTATTTATGTCCGAGCCCTCAACCGCACCCCTCCCCCAATGTAATTGATTGAGGACTTGAGGGATTGATTTCCACCTCAGTCATCCTAGAAGTGGATATCCATGGTTTATCACAATAATTGCCTTTCAGTCGGTCAACACGAGTGTGCTCAACTAAATTGGGCGAAGAATAACAAACATTTTATCACCCTATGCAGAGAAAAATATTACATGAATTTTTTATCACTTAATTAACAAACATTTTGAATCAAACGGCAAGGGGATATTTAATAATTGGGTGATATGTTCTAATCGTCAAGCGATCATTGTGTTCACTTAGACTTAGATTAAGTTCAGTGGATATGTATAACATTTATATGCAACAATATTTACAAGCATTAAATTACAAAACCGGCCACGGTGGGTGAGAGCGCTAACGTGCTAGCTCGTGCCTCGCTGGCGTCGGGAGAGCGTGGGTTCGAATCCCACCTCGACCGTCCTGATAAATGGTTTTCGTGGTTTCCTATTTTCACCACCAGGTAAATACCAGACGGTTCCTTTAAACAGGTCTACTGTCGTCTTCCTTCCAAAATCTCTTCCTTGACCCTTTCTTAATTAGACCCAAGTTAGCGGTCGCCTGGGCAATCGGCCAGTCACCATCCCCAGTTGCAGTGGCGGATCCAGGCCTTGCGGGGCCCTGCGCGATATGATAAGATGGGGCACACAACAATAGGAAATAAAAAATATCAAATCAAATGGAAAATAGTTTGGTAATAATAATAATAAAATAAAGAATAGTTACAATATTTTGAATACCTACAGTACATTTTCTTAATGATATGAATGAAACCTTTGAGTCCTCTTGAAGAAGATTATGTAAACTATGAAATATTAAAATATTACTTTGTGACTTTTTCCCCGGCTGAAGTCTTCTATTATCTCACTGAAATCTAAACTTGCTAAACGGTCACGGGAGGTCATAGCTGCACTGAAAACAGGAATATGAATTATACATTAGTTTGAAAAGTATAATTAATTAATTACATTTAAAAAATCCATGGCGCGGGGCCTTCTGCACCGCGGGGCCCTGGGCGGTCGCCCTCCTCGCCCTCCCCTAGATCCGCCCTGCCCAGTTGTATCTGGTTACAATGTGTGTTCAGCTTCCAGACACCGTATTTGCGACGGTAGAGGAATGATCCCTCGCATAGTCCGTGGGTGAAGACGAGTTCGGAGGATAAGCGATTGGGAAAATAACGTTAAATTACAAATGTTGTTATAATCTTGTGTAACGTGTCGACCTTTATCTTACTCATTATAAACAACCAACATTTATAGAAGTGCTATAGAAAACCAATTGAGTGATTATAATCTTGTAAAAAGATTCGACACATTACACAAATTTATAAACACTTTGTAAATTAATCATTGAAAATATTGTTGTACATTAATGTTATGCATATCCACCGAACCTTATCTAAGCCTAGGTGAACAAGAACTGATGATGATCGCATGACGATCAAAAAATGTCATCTAACTAAAGAATCCCCCCCCCCCCTTATTTTAATTCATAAAGTGTGAATTTTAAATGCTTTTAAAATGTATTTTAGAGGTTTAGGGAATAACACCCATTGCAATTTGAGTACAATTGTGTTTACCGACTGAAAAGCATTTACATTTCATTTACTAAGGCAACACTGAAGGAAAATGGCTTCCAACACTATAATGTTCAAATAGTTTGTTAATTAAGTGTTAATATTTCGTTCAGGTTAGGGTGTTAAAATATAAGGATGTCTTATAAGTAATACCGTTTTTAAGTTTGGTGTTTTATAAGATAGAATTGGTTTTCTTTGGTCCACCAATGCTATTTACAGGAGGCCATGACAAGAATTGCGTATATTGCGAGAATGTATCAGTCGTCAATTGTTGATACACAATCACAAATGGAACTTACAAAGTTGGAGGTCAGGGTACTTCTAAAGCACTACTAGAAACAAGATTACAATGCTGCTGCCGCGGCTCGAAGGATATGTGATCTGGAAGGAGAAGGTATCGTCAGTGAGCGTGTGGTCCAACGATGGATAGACTACAAAGTTTCAACACTGGAGAAGAAAACACTACAGATTTACCGCCTTCTGGAAGACCTAAACTATGGGATATTGAGAATACACGCTGAGTTTAGGAAGAAAATCCACAAAGAAGTTCTCGTAGGCCATCAGAAGAACTTGGTATATCAAGAGATACCATACATCGCCAGATTAAGAAACTTGGAAAATCAAACAGAAGCTGTAGATCTGTACCTCATGAATTGACCCGTGAACAGGCTCAACGTAAAGTGGATATCTGTCGTCAGCTTATCAGTAACCCCATGGATGATAGATTTATCAGGAGAATTGTCACATGTGATGAAACATGGGTCTATTACCGCAACGCTGACGCCTCGAAACAGTGGTTCAGTCCCCGTCAACCTACCAAAGTCATCGTTAAAAAGGATCGGTTCGGTCCCAGAGTGGTGTTGTGTGTGTGGTGGAATTCTGAAGGAGTGATTCACTGGGACTTTGTTTCAAACGGGCGTGCAGTCAATGCGGATCTTTATTCTCAACAACTGGAACGAGTTCTGGAAATTTTGAGACGGAGATACCCAGCATTTGTTAACCGAAATAGAGTCTCTTGCATCAGGACAGTGCGAGACCTCATACTGCACGAACAACCATGGCAAAAATTCAGGAATTGGGAGGAGTCGTACTGCTACCACATTCAGGATACAGCCCTGATCTTGCGCCTTCAGGTTACCATCTTTTTTTGATCGATGGCCCATTTCTTGCCTGGAAGAAATTTCGAAGTAGACGTGGAGAAATCACAGAAATTGAAGTAGGCCTATTAGAAGCTATTTTCAGTGTTGCCTAAGTAACGAGCACGATATAATAAGGAGATATAGAGCCTGTATGAGGGACCTCGACTATCAGTGGAAGCAAGAAGAGGAAGACTACGATGGGCAGGGCACCTAGAAAGAATGGAGGAGAAAAGGGCGGCTGGCCAGATATTTCATCGACATGCGGAAGGAAGGAGACGGCAGGGTCGACCACGTAAAAGATGGCTGGACGAAGTACTGCTCGCGTCTAAGCTCTGTGAACTTTCGGGATGAAGGGCAGAGGCAGGGTAGGAGCAGGCGAGAATTGACATGCCTGTCGACAGCCCGCCGTGTTACCTGACATTCTCGTCTATTCCAATACTGCTAACATAGGGTCTTTTCTGAAACCAGTGTGGCGTTGGGAATGAGTGAGTGAGTCACCGACGAATGTATTTGCTTCTGTTACTACGCAAGGACCGAGAAACCTCATCACTCGTCAACACCACTACTCATAGTCCGCGATGCACATTCCCCTCAGGTTCACGCAGCTTAGACTCGAGCAGTAGAGGATGATCTACGCCAACTTACAGTTCTTGGGTGGAGACGGCTCGCCTTGGACCGTAAAGCGTGGAGTGGTGTGATTGAGAAGGCCCGGGCTCTACAAGAGCTGTAGCGCCGATGGGTAAGGCAAGGTAAGTAATCTACTGTATTAACAGAATTGATTTTTCAGTAAGTCAACACGAGTGTGCTAATTAGTTTGGTCGAGGAGTAATAAATACAGAGGATGTCTCATAAGTATTGTCGTTTTAAAAAATATATATATATTTGGAAAGTTTTCTGACAAGAAATTAAACTATTCTTCAAAGTAGAGAACACAGATTCTATGGTTCAGCGAGGTTTCTTGTCCCGCGACGGTACCAATCTCTGGGTTTTGATGCAAAGAATTCGGCGACACCCACTTCCACTGCTTCAATGTTGAGGCTAGGATTGGGAAGGAGGCAGCCGTGTCCTAAATTTAGGAACAATCCCGGAATTCTCTCCCATTTCTAACCGCAGTTAATTAATAATTAATGATGATGCTGTTACGTCTTTGACGTCTCTTTGAACTGTCGTGGTTCACCACGTAGAGTAATAGTAGCGTTTACCCAAGCATCTCGCGTTCGATTCACGGCTCTGCCAAGAATTTAATTCAAGTTTTAAGTATCGAAATGGTATCGTTGACATACAAGTCGTTGTTGTTGCTGATTCCATTAGGGGCTTTGCGAAACCTTGGTCATGTAGCCCTGTGTGGAATTTGTCTGAGAACCTGTGTTATTGTGATGTCTGTAGTAGTGTATGTATTCGTAACTGAGACTAGGATTTGGGAGCAGACGGCCGTGACCTTAAGATAAGAACCATCCTGACATAAGTCTGGAGAAGAAGTTGGAAACCACGGAAAAACACTTCTAGGACAGCTGTGAATGGAATCAAACCCATCTCTTCTTAGTTTTTCCCCACGAGGCAGAGTGTATCACCTTAAAATGCTCAAACCTCAAAGTCTCTTGACAGATCCAGGAATCGAACCCAGGACCATTAGATCCGAAGGCTCATTACGTTGTTGTTTCACTAGAGGGGATTCGACATCATGATCATTCAGCCCCATGTGCTCGTCTGCGTAGAACTTGTTTTATAACCTGTGTTATTGTGGTGTCTGTAGTAGAGGGTGTACGTGTAAATCAGGTGAGGATTGAAAGGGAGGCGGCTCAGGTATTAAGTTAGGAACAACCCCGGCATCTGGATGGAGTAGAAATGGGAAACCATGGAAAACCACTTCCAAGATGACCAAGGTGGGAATCAAACCCACCACTTCTCAGTTTTGCCTCACGAGGCTGAGTGTACTCCGTTCTAACCCTCAGACCAAAAATAAATTTCTTAGCAGAGCCGGGAATCAAACCCGGACCTCAGGGGTGGCAGCCAAGAATGCTACCGCTACACCCCAACAGAAGTCACCCATGTGGTGTCAATTTCGAGATTCCCATTAGGCCAGTTGGCTACACGAGTTTACTCGCGGCCAAGTGGTTGACTTGCAAGGCTTTGGCTGTATGGTTCTCGGGTTCAATTCCAGGCCGTATCATTGAGTTTTTATTCTCCTATGTTTAGCTCCCCAGGACTGAGTGTTTGTGACGTCATCGTCGCTTCATTCTCACCACGATGCGCAGTCCGCCCACGAGCGCCATCTGGGAAAGCCTGCACCATGCCTCTCAGGAGACCACATGACATTTCATTTCATTGTTCTGGTTTTTGAGACGTTGGAGTGCCAGCATATTTCCAGAAGTTTTTTCTTAATGAGCTGGTGAACAAACTGACACGAACCAATTGTATTTTACATCAACCCTCCTGCCTCGCTGGCATCGGGAAAGCGTGGATTCGAATCAAATCTCTGTCGTCCAGGATATGGTTTTCAATTTTCACCACCATAAATGCCAGGATGGTTCCTTTCAACAGGACCATAGCTGACATCCTTCCCACATCCCTTCCCTGGCCCTTACAAAATTAGATCCAAGTTACCAGTCGCCTGGGTGATCGGCCTGTCACTAACCCCAGTGGTATCTGCTGATAAAATGTGTTCAGCTCCCTGACACCGTCCTCGCGACGTTAGAGGAATGATCCCTCCCAAAGACCGTGAGTGAAGCCAAGCTGCGATGGACAAGATTTTTTTTTTTTTCATCAACAATGCCTTGGACGAACACAACTCTAAAAGAACATTACTTTCAACTGTCCACTGAGTATTGATCAAAGATAAGTATCTTTCACTGCTTAACGGACCTTTCTCGGCCAGTGCTTCGCGGTACGCCCACCCAAGATTTTAGCCTTGGTCATACCCTCCTGCCGGACGTTTGTTTTAGACGATTGCCCTTAACCTTGAAGCTTGCGGGTGAGCCCGTACACAGTCACTCTCTAGCCCTATCGCTTCACATTTGTCATCACCGGTCTGATGTAATGGAATTCAAGACTTGATCTCGTGACGACACCACTGTGGAGACAGTACAGTCGACTTCTAAGTATTGTGTGACGTGGAAGTACACGTTACATAATTACGAACAGAACGCGATTATATTTGTCAATGACTGTACTTCAGCAGTAGTGTCAGTAAGCTATGTCAATCATCTGACTGCATGGGACAGGTGACAACAAGACAGGTACTGTAGTAACTCCCCTCCAGGCTTCCATTAAGATTTTTCACTCGTCTAAAACAAACGTCCGGCCTGTACCTATGAACGATTTTTAAAGCCAAGGCTGCATAGCTGCAGTGTACTACGGCCGGTATGGGTTTGCGATTTATCCGCAGTTGCGGGTTCTCTTTCGCATGAGTGAGCCGACGTAAAATGCTTAGGCACTCAGCGCAGGTCGAGGAAGACCCTGTAGAATTGGGTGAATTCCAAAGTAGAACTCAGAAAAGTATTGAAGATTTCCTCAAGGTCTACTGTTTTGTATAATCTCACTCTATATCTAGTCCGACGTAGTTTTGATTTTCATGACCTTATCAATCCGTAAGATTTTCTTTTCGGTAGTCTTATGATTTTTTTAAAGAATGAAAGACAAGGTAGAAATATGGGGACTTGTAGCTCAAACGAAGGATAGATGGTCACCGAGCATATGCTACATAGCACTGCTTCCTCTCCATTACCTCAGAATATTTAAAATTTATCCACCTGAATATTTTCCCTGAAATAAACATTAATTACTAAGCCCGTTAAATTATCCTCAAGGTTGCAACCTCTCACAAAGCATCTAATATGAATCGCATCCAGGACATTAAAGCCCTCTAAAGAATGAAGCTAATAAATAATGTTTTTGATATTGCTTTTTTTTTTCATTTAGGAGCTTGGGGCGTTGTGGTAATTAATTAAATAACAATCATTTTAGAAGCCAGTTATCAGTGTTGCCTTCGCAGTTTAATAAATGAATGGATGGCAAAGGTAGGAATCGAACCCACCACTTCTCAGCTGTGCCTTACAAGGCTGAATGAACTCCGTTTCAACCTTCAGACCAGAATTAAATTTCTTGGCAGAGCCGGGAATCGAATCTGGGCTTCCAGGGTGACAACCAAGAAGAGGACTTAAAACTTAAAAAGTAGTGAACTTCACTAATTGAATCTGAATATACGCTTAGTTCCATCTCCTAGCGTACACAATGCATATACAAAATTTGGTTAATTCCAATAGCTAGTATGGACGTTACATGCTGATGAACATTGAAACTGTCAGCTTGCATAGAATCATGTTGGCTACACTGTCCTGAGTAGCTTAAAATTGAACTGAATTATTATGATCTATATATGTGCCAATTTTGGAAGAAATCCATCTGTTAGTATGGGAGTTAAAAGTAGTTAAACATTGAACCTATCAGTGCGCGTAGAATCAGATTAGCTGCACTGTCGTATATCAGTTATTAAGAATTAATCTGGAAACGTTTGCAAATTTTATAACTGTTGGCCAGCATACTTTCTGACATGTTGAGATTAGGGTAAAAAAAAATATATAGCGAGCATTTATCAACCGATTGGCAGCGCTGGTGACTCTAAAGAATATGCATAGTCATTTCTGTTACGGTGCACAAAGCATATACGAAACTTGGTTAAAATCTAATTGATAGTATGAACGCTTAATGCATTTAAAAATTGGACCAATCAGGACGCGTAGAATCATGTTGGCAACATTGTCATATATGGACTTATGATAATTAATATGATATATTATCTATATATGTGTCAATTTTTAAACAGTTCCCATGCATCCAACATACAGCTCAAATTTCAATTGTAATATATCGGCAGTTGGTTATTTTCAAACATGGCAGTGAGATGTCCTGGTATGAGTCTTTACTCATACCAAATTTGGTTCTGACAGCTGCAACCGTTTAGGAGTTGATATGGGAGGTGCACACGCTCAGAGGGATACACATTTTCCCGGATTGATCTCATAAGTCTGCTTTTTCATCATTTTTGTAAAATGTGAAAATTAGGTCAGCGGGACGGTGTGATTTATCAACTAGGCTTACAGGATCAAACCGCGTCGCGACAGCCCACGATCTAAATATGTGACGGTGGGATTTCGAGTCAATGGGTAGAATAGGCTACTTGGTCACCCTGGCCAACGTTTCAATGCAACAGGCGTTCTCAACGTTTCTGAGACTGTGAGCAACACCTCATGCCATACCGAGTACCCGAGCACCATTAAATCGCATATAATAATAATAATATTAATAATAATAATAATAATAATAATAATAATAATAATAATAATAATAATAATAATAATAATAATAATAATAATAACAAGCATGCGCCTCTCTTTCATTCCTCTCTCCCTCAGACGTGCAGAAATAGTTAGGGATTCGCCGCTCACCAGGCATGCTGCAACAGTTTGCATGGCTCACGTAAAAAGTACTACGATCTAAATATGTGACGGTGTGATTTCGAGTCTAGAATACTTGGTCACCCTGGCCAAGCTGATAAAAAAATATATATATAAAATTTCTGACTGTCAAAACTTGCATTGAAAACACTATAATTCCGGTTCGTGCGACAAAATTTTAACTGAAGAATGGTCTCAGGGGAGCTTGTGTTCGCAAGCACTTTTTTTTGGCTCGTATGAAGAGAGCACCAAATTTAATTTAAAGAGCACCCGGTGCTCACGAGAACCAGGTTGAGAACGCCTGGACTAAACTATCGTAGTTAGTAAGTGGATTATAAGATAAGGCCTTGTTCAATGTTTACGAACCGGCAAAGAGAGGCCTAGGGAGATACTGTGAAGGTCTCTCCAGCCGGCTGGTGGCTAGCGGAAGAATTTGACAACTAAATTCGTAACATAACATAACCTCACTCGTCAAGGTTAGGGCCGGATATCTGTTCCCACTATTCCAGTGGCAGACACTAAATCCATGGTGCCCTTCAAGATGTGGATATCGTGCTTGGGTTGAAGTCAACAACCGCAGCTTGTGCTCTGATAATGGGAGTCACGGTCGAGAGGCAACACCGATAGGAAAACCGCTTTCAATTGGACTGGGATGTTTATAATAATTCGTCACTTCATTTCAGTTAAGAGAATTACATACCATTGCAGCTTAAAGATGGTAGGGGGCTTGTGGCGTAGTTGCAAATTTCCTTCTCTCAAAGGGAAAAATAAGAATAAGAATAAGATGAAATAAGAAAATGAATGACAATAATAATAGATAATGCTCAGCCAACATCATGTCAAGCGATCGTTCTCGAACTTATGGCTGAAGCATGGTTCGTTCTTCAGTGAAACTGAGTGCTTCGTAATTGCGATACAAGACCGTTTCATTGCAACAAAAAATTATAGAAAACACATCCTAAAAGAGAATGTAGCAGATGATCGATGTTGTAGATGTACCTCAGCGCTGGAAACCATCGATCACATCATCTGCTCTACGCTGGCGGGTAGAGTATACCAAGACACACAATGATGTCGCTAAGATCTTACATCAAGAGCTAGCTGTAAAATGTGAACTTCTGGATACGAGCGTGGTGCACTACAATTACCAGCCTGCCACCGCGCTTGAAAATGAGTATCATAAAATGTATTGGGATAGACCTATTTTAACCGACCAGAAAATTTTGGCCAATAGACCCAATATTGTCTATCTCAATAAAGGAAACCAAAAAGCCTACTTGATTGACGTGCTGTCCCAGAGCCAAAATATGCTAACTACCCAGGCTCAAAAAGCAAACAAGTACGCACCGTTGGTTGAAGAAATACACAAACTCTGGGGACTAAAATGCGTGAGAATTTTACCAGTGGTGATCTCTTCCACGGGAGTTGTTCCAAAGGCGTTGGGTAATGGCTCTGGATGAGGAACTGCAAATGAAACACCTGATTGCCAGAATACAGAAGGCAGTGTTGCTGGATGCTTGTCATATTGTTAGGCTATTTTTATCACAGTAAGACTGACATGATACTTGATTGTGAAATCCGTATCTTGTAGACTTAGTTGTACCATATTTATGATAAATGAAATAATAATAGTCAAATAATAATAATAATAATAATAATAATAATAATAATAATAAATAATAGTCTATACTAATAAGAAGAAAAGTATGGGTTTTACGTCCCTTTTAACTACAGCTGTATTTATAGATGCCCTGTTGCCGAAGGTTTGCCCTGAAGGCGATCTATAATGTGCCAGTAAATTGCTGACATGGTTCCTTCCCAATTAAGCATCAAGTGCTAACTGGCTGCGCCGAGATTCGATCCCATTACCTTGAGAAATTACCTGGTAATTAAAATGCAATATAGAATTTGAGGATATGATCAAAAAATATCTTCCATACGGTACATAATAATTTACGTTAAAACAATAACACCGTTTATCTTGCATACTTCACCCGCACCCAAGTGCACGGGGCTGATGATCCCGGCCGGGATGGTGCTTTATTTAAAATCCCGGGACATTTATCCCGATCCTCGGCCCCTAATAATTACAATTGCATACACTGCTACTATCATCACTACAATAACGCAGGTTATCAGACAAAGGCTGATAACCAAGCCAAAGCAACAAGAACAGTTCTTGTAAACGTATGGTTATAATTTACGGTATCAAGGGTCAAGGGATAAAATGAGTACCGGTATACTGTTGATAGCCACTAGCCTTGAGCAAACCCACACTTGTCACTTGCAATGTTTGCCAGTCTGATGTCCTGATGTTTGTGTAAACAACACGCTAATGCTACTGAAAACAAAATGACTCTCCACATTTACAGAAGCTGAACGCGTGCTGTCTCAAGTAACCACGGAAACTTCTTTGACCTTCGCTCTAACATTATCGTGTTGGAAGCCATTTTCAGTGTTGCCTTATTAATCGAAATGTAATGCTTTTCAGTCGGTCAACACGATTGTACCCAATTGTAATGGGTGGTTCCCTAATGAAAATCCACAACCTGCTTCCAGTCTCCGACCGGGTCAGGAATGGAATGAATGAAGCCTCCATCTAGTGGCGAGGATATGAACTGTGCCGGCTGCCGAAGCCTGTCGCACTCCTCTGGGACAATGATTAAATGAATGACAGATGAAATGAAATAGTGGAGAGTGTTGCTGGAATGAAATGTTGACAGGGAAAACCGGAGTACCCGGAGAAAACCCTGTCTGCCTCCGTTTTGTCCAGCACAGATCTCACATGGAGTGACCGGGATTTGAACCACGGACCCAGTGGTGAGAGGCCGGCGTGCAGCCGCCTAAGCCACGGAGGCTCTGGTTCCCTAATCCTGAAAACAATTTTTATTAGATTAATAAATACACTTGGATGACCAATTTTTCTATTAGTGCAAGGTAAATTTTATGATCTATACTAGTCCATACCAATTTATGTTCCAACATTTGAAAAAAATGCTAATACAGTATCAGTTTATTTTACAAGAAGAATATCGCCTGTGGGGATGCAAAGCCTTATAACCACGATTTTGTTCCTTTCCATTCTCTTCCTTACAACTGTTCACAACGCCTAGTCCAACGTGTGTAAACATTCACGCTTAACATTGTATTTTAAATTGTTTATCCTATGGCAACGTGGAGAGGAAATTGAACCCTTGTACAGTATAATGTTTGATTCTAATGTATATCCACATGTGAATATTTGCAGAGTCGTTGTATTGGTGCTCCGTCAGCTGTGTGGTTCTAGTCAAATTAGCGTACGTTATTCTTAACTCTGATTGCGTACCGTGGTACTTTGAAGGGTAGAGAGCTGTATTCCAATGAATGGAGATCCCATTGAACACCTCCTATCAAAAGACTTTGTTTTCATTATTCCTTGTGTCGTTCCAGCATTCCATGCCAGGGGTGTCCACTATGATTAGGCCTATCTGGTGGTCTGCGCTTCCTATAAGCAAGTGATCAGATCTCAGAAAGTAGGCACTTTTAAATTTTAAATGTTTAAATTGCTTATCCTCCCAGCTGGCTTCAGCCGTGGACTCAGCGAGGGATCATTCCTCTACCGTCGCAAGGACGGTGTCTGGGAGCTGAACACACTTTGTCGGCAGACACAACTGGGGATGGTTACAGGTCGATCGCCCAGGCGACCGATAACTTGGGTCTAATTAAGGAATGGTCAGCGAAGGGAATTGAGAAGGAAGTCGAACGTGGACCTGTTAAAAGGCACTGGCCTGGCATTTGCCTCATTTCTAACGAATTGAGTGTTCTTGTGGGAACATATTTCATGTCCGATACTCGGACACACACAAGATGTTTAAAGAATTGTCAAATACTTTAAGCGAAGCAATATACGCACGTGATAAACTTAAAGAGGATCAACAATTGCTGCAAAAGTTGACTTCATCGCTAACGAAAAAGCTCGAGTGCACTGAACAAAAATTTCCTCGACAATGAGCGCAAGATATTAAGCGGAATGATATATTACACTCCCTTGCACCTCTCTTCAAATAGGTCTACATAACCATAACATAAGCTATCGCCATCTACTGTAGAACTGCGAAATTCTCCGTTGTACATTACTGGGGACAGTATGATACTGAGCCAAGTTCCTTGTCTCTACCGCAACGAGCGCTCGTTCGACATACTCACAGCTGGTCAGCTCCTAGCCAACCCGTGGGCAGTTGAACTGGAGAGGCCTGATTTACAGCACTCAGATATGACGGTGGTGAATCTGTTGTGGATGAGGTTTTTGAAATATGTTGCAAGAGGAAATGAAGCGATGAACTAGAATGGAGGTTGTAAATGACTCTCTAGAGCTCCATAGCGTATCCAAGAATTGAAAAAGAAAAAAAAAAAAACGAAAAGGCTTTCATTAACGTTCAGTGGTATTTTCCCTCAATTGAAGAATGCTTCACTTTGATCTAGTGAGTTATCTGACTAATTCTATACCCTCACGCACCCAAGTACACGAGGCTAAATGACCACGATGTCTAAGCCCCTCTTGACACAATTCATCATTTTCTCTTGGCACATAATTTAGCAAAACTTCACTTCAGAAATTATCTAAGTAATTGCGCAGCTTACGAACTCATATAGAGAAAATAAAACATGTTGAACATTATATACTGTGTGTATCAAAATAGTTCAGTGAATGGAGAAATGTCTCAACAACAAAGTGGGCCAGATGTGCGCACATACACCTGACTAGAGCTGGTAATAATCGATTTTCAATTAATCGATTAATTTGAAATTAATCGGAAACGATTAATCGAAGCTCCTTAAAACCGATTAACCGAATAATCGATTAATCGAATAATCGAGTAACCGAAAAATCGATTAATCGAATAATCGATTAACTGATAGTAGACACGAGATAAGAAAATAAGTTTTGAAAATGGTTTAAATGAGAAGTCATCGCTTAAGTTGAGTTAGGCTTATTTTCGGGATGATGTATAGAAATCTATAAAAGTTAAATTTTGTGTAAAGATACGTGTCCTTCCTTGGTTATGTTAACAATAACAGTCAGTGACAGTGGAAGGACAAACATCAATCAAATTGGGAAGGGTTTCAGGAAAAGAAAACGAGGAGTTTTCAGCAATGCTTTTGAATCTTGTTCAATTTTTGTTGGAAAGGCTGCTTACAATTTAGGACAGGAACATTTTTGTTTTATTCTGGTTTAGCCTAATTTCCACAAAGACCTGTAGGTTGTAACTCTTCAGGCGGTCAACTTGAATTTGCCCAAAGACTGGGTGGAGTCCAATGTATAAACTATATGAATTATAAGTAATTAACACTCCTAGGAACATTGCATGTGTTAGTTATGATCGCTATTACAATCACTATCACTATTACGTCGCCACACTCGAATGCTCTGAGTGGGTAAGAGATTTCTCGAGCCCTTCATCCAGGAAAGCCACCAACAGCAATGAGGTTCAGTCATGTTTTGGGGTGGAATCATGTTCGGTTGACGTACGCCTCTAATTCCTATCCACGGTAACATGGCTGGTCTGGTGTATACAGACAACATCGTTACAGGATTTGCTACCACAATGGGTGAGGGCTTTGCACTAGTATACTATAATGCTCGTGCCCATCGAGCTAGGGTGGTCAATCAGTTCCTTCAGATGCATGTCATACAGAGAATGAAGTGGCCTACCTATTCTGCGGACATGAACTGTAATGAACATGCCTGGAAAGAGCCCAAGAGGGCAATTTCGCACCGTCCCAATCCTCCAACAAACAAAGAGCAACTGATTGAAGCTGCTTTCCAAGAGTGGGGGAATCTGCCCCAAACCACGTTGTATTCGTTGGTGCTCAGTATGCCTCGTCATTTGCAAGCATGGATTAGAGCTCGTGGTGGCCATACATGGTATTGATATGCCCCAACATGAAAAGGACGGTTGTGTGCTCAGTCCCACATTATCACTTTTGTTATTCGTCGTGTGTTTCTGTCTCATTTGCAAAGCAGATTGTGTGTGGTTTTTCTTAGTATGTACCCTATTTTGTGTATAATATGATAACATACACATAACAAAATAAACAAGTTACTGAATCACAATATGCGTGACCTTTTGAGCATTGTATAAGTTTAGTTTGTTTAATAAGGGTTTGTGAATTATTTATGAGTATTATGATCGTGTATACAAATAAGAATAAAACAATATAATAAATAAAATAAAATTAGAGCATGCACTTGAATTCTATTATGCATAAGGTTACATATCTCAGCGGAGCCTTGGTCGTACATTTGTTACGCTTTAGCCTGCCTACTCCCGCCGGAGTCATTGTGATCATAACTAATACGTGTAATTTTTCAAGGAGTTTATTTACTTATTACTCATATTATTTATACATTACAGCCCGCACAGTCAATGGACAAATTCATGTTGACCGACTGAAGAGTTACAACTGACAGTTTTTGTATAGGCAACACTGAAACAATGGCGTTCACAAACAAGATGCATTATTTAAAAATAAATGTGACAATATATTTCAATAGACGGTCTGTTTTGGTGCAAAAATACTAGCAAGTACTCATTTTCTGGGACGAGGCAGCTCCGCTTTGCAGTCACAATGTTTCCAGCGGGGAATATCAAGTATTTTGTCGCTAGTTTAGCGGGCCTTTGATATATTGTTTATTCATTTTCCACCTGTGAAAAAGGGTGAATATGCAAGTCAGGCGGTGAATTCCCAAGGTAGACGTCCAGCTCGTCTTTTGCAATGATTGCAATATTTACGCTACATCTACAAGATTTCCTATTTTTTACCGCGCATTTTATAACTGCCCTACCATGAGATCATTGAGTTTTTATCGAACTTGCCTAAGTGTTGATTTTAGACATACCTTCGTTCGTAAGACGTCACATTTGTATCTTTGGAGTCGAAATTTAATGTTTTTCGGACGGTCAAAGACTTTTTACATGAGATTAATTAATACAATTAGATGACCAGTGTCGATCGTCAAGCGATCATCAGATCTTTACACTTCGGCTATTAATCTGTGTCGACAAGTATGGGTTATTATATTTACAATACATACACTTTTTAGTTGCAGTAGTAATTAATCTAGCACAAATAGTAAAGATATGTTATTTTTTGTTGAGATACTGATAGTTGTGACTGATCTTCAAGTTTGCTTGCTTAGTGCCATTATGTGATTGTTATTCAATGGTCTGGTTATTGTGTCAGCATAATCGTCCTCACGCTGTGTACAAAAACGGACCACACATCGCTCAAACTCCGAAGTGCACCATTTAATAACTATCAGTATCTCAACAAAAAGCACATATCTTTAATTTGGTAGTTTAATTGCTACTGCAAATAAATAAGTGTATATATTACAATTATCATTCCATACTTCTCCATATACAGTAGATTTAATAGCCTACGTGTAAATGATCTGATGATGATCACTTGACGATCGAAACTAGTTATTCAAGTGTATTTATTAACATCATGTAGTATTTTTTCAGGATTAGCGAACAAATTTTGATTTCTAAGGCAAGCCTGAAAAAGGGCTTCCAACACGGTAATCCTTGGAGTGAAGTTAAATGAAACCTCAAAGCAGGCGTTGAGCAGTAGCTAGCATTCTTAGCTGTCACCACAGAGATTTGGGTTCGATTCCCGGCTCTGCCAAGAAATTTAATTCTGGTGTGGGGGCTGGAACGTGTACACTCAGCCTCGTGAGGCAAAACTGATGAGAGGAGGGTTTGATTCTTACCTCAGTCATCCTGGAAATGATTTTCCATGGTTTCTCATTTCTACTCCAGGCAAATGCAGGGGTGGTACCTAATTCAAGGCCACGGTCGGTTCCTACCCATATTTTACCTGAATTACAAATACACACACTGGTGCAGACATCGCAGTGACACATGTTATCAGACAAGTCTTAAACACACCCCAGTACGCGGGGATACGTGACAACGATGTTGCAAAGCCCCTAAAAGAATCAAAAACATCATCCATCATGGGACTGCCCCGGCTAACCATGTCGAGTGTTTGCATTAAGAAACCAAGTTGTGTCATAGTTGGTTGATTCTATGAGAGCGTAGTTAAAAATGCGAAATACATTGATTAATCGGCAAAACAAATCAAAAACCGATTAATCGATTATTCGAATAACCGATTAATAGATTTTTCTGAAAACTGATTAATCGATTAATCGTTATTTACGATAATTAATCGATTATTCGGTTTCGATTAATCGATTAATCGAAATCTGAAATTAATCGATTAAAAGTAACGGCCCTACACCTGACTATCCAGGCAAACGCTGAGAAGCAACACCTAACGTGGAGTAAATCCGCTGGAGGCAGTTTAACGTAGACAGCGAGAGAGTTATATAATGGAGCAACGAGCAAACATCAAGTTTTGACATAAAATAGGAAAAAAATTTGAAGCATGTGTACGAGATGAAAGCTGTGAGCCGAAAATGTGTAACTGGCTGGTTCAAACTCTCTAGTGACGAGAAGGAATTGGTTGAGGATGTGTCACGCTGTGATCGACCGTCGAAAAGCAGAACCCCAAAAATGATCGAGTGAATGTAACACAAGCTTGCATGAGAACGGTGACTGACTCTGTGATTGATGGTGGAGGAATTGGGCATTAGCAAGGACATGGAGCACATCATCATCATCCATGAAGATTTGGGAAAGTGGAAGATCTCTCAGTTTGTGTTAAAACACGAGCTGACAGAGGAGCAGAATGCAAAATGGATGGAAACCTCTGGAGATTTAATTAGCATATTTTGTTACCAAGCAGGATACATCCCTTCTGCAAACCATCGTCCCAGGGGATGAGATTTGATGATACTATTCCAAGCAACAATCAATAGAATAGCGTCCGCTGCCATCTCCACGAATCAAGAAGAATCACCTTTCAAAGTCCGAGTCTAACGTGTGACAATGTGTAATAAACCAAACCCTGGTCTACACAACTCCCACAGTTGGGATATCAATTGTGTTGTTTGTTGGGTGCTACCTATATTTACATATGTAGGAAATGATCTATTCATTTTGCCTGGGCTTAACTGGTGGTGAGTTCTTGAATCTAATCTACAAGTGTGAGGTGATATTTCACTTGTCAGAACAGCTGATTGTTTATGAATTAAATTAGACAATATTTACTTCTTAAAACTTGTATTTCTTTACTCAATTATGAACAAAAATGTTAATTTAAACTTCTGTGAGAATTGGCTTATAGGTATGATGTGACATTTGATCTAGTGTGATGATTATTTTCGTTAACCAGAACAGAGCACTGTCGTTCCCCTTGTGGGAAAAACCAAACTTTTCATCATTCCTCTAGCGAGTGAAAAGAAGAAATCAATATTTACAAACCTGGTCATTCACTCCTGGCTACCTCGTGATGCTGTTGTGCGATGGATTTCTTAACTTAGCCGACAGTTGTTGCAGAGTAATTAGTGCTGTGTGTTTTTCGGTAGGTTACCTGATTGATGCTCGGCGAGTGTTGTTATCACCTGACATGCTTTCACGTAGTTCAATTCTATAATGTACTCGACACTTGATGAAATGTAAAAACTTCAATTTAACTACTGTACTGAACAACGGATTACTGCCCTGATAGTTGCCCATGTTATAACGTGATCTGATATACAATATCTCACTCGAGTGCCAGCGACACAGGCTATCGTAGATTTTCACACTGCTGAAACGGTGAAGTCGAAGAAGCTCGGGAAGTAGAAGTTCACAACATCTCTCAAGCTATACCGTGTAGGCCTATACGGGCAGAATTAGCTCACGTGTCCCAGCCAAGATTCGCGGACAAACTTGCGTGCTCATCTAAAGTCCAATCAGGTGTAAGCGTCGTCTCTTTTCGCGCCGTTTAACAAAATTATCACCTTCAATTTCATTATTCGCTTGCCTTTTTTTTTCTTATTTGTAACTTTAAGGAATTTAAATAATGTTTCCGGTATTGAGAACAGTGTTATACAAGAACATAATTATAGCCAGCCTCAAAACCCTCCAAATAAAACATTAAAACAAGTTATTTTGACATTATAATAATTGTAATGATTTCATTAATGCAATGACCATTTATTCTATAATCAGGACGGGCCAGGGAAGGATTTTGGAAGGAAATAGGCCGTAAACCTATTGAAAGGAACCGTCCCGATATTTGCCTGGTGATGAAAATGGGAAACCGAGAAAACCATTTTCGGGACAACTGAGGAGGGATTCGAATCCACGCTCTCCCGATGCCAGCGAGGCACGAGGTAGAGCGTTAGCGCTCTCGGCTATCGTGGTCGTACTTTCTTAATAATATTGTCCTTAATCCTCATATACTTGTTTTGTTGTAGTTCATGTATGTACTTTCCCTTAAATAGACAAAAGGCTTAAGTGTCTTCTTCTGAGGAAACTTCCAAAGATATATATTGTGGTGGGGAGGTGATGGTGACGATGATAATTGCTGTTTTAAGGGGGCCTAACGATGGGGGACGTGTCGTGGGCTATCACTAGGGACCGGACAATTATGAACTAAAACGATTAAACTATGTATGCAATTATGATATAAAACTGTAGAAAATATGCTTTCAAAATTGAATGTAAAATATGCACAAAAATAAGCCAATCCTATTCACTCTTCCTTCCCTCCTTTGACGTAATATGTGCAGTCGTTTTTGAATGTTATTCAAACTGAATTTCTTTCTTCACATTTCCCTTTCTTCGAGCATACTTGACAATAGACGACATCGCCATCAGTTGAATAATCACTATTACCTGGCAGATTACATGACAGTTCCCCACACTGACACTTCCACACACTACCCAAAATACTGACACTTCCACACAGTCCTTGGACACGACTACCTGTTTAATGACTCAGAAATATTCCCGACTGACAGTTCCACACACATCCCCCCACCCCTAAGGCTATATAGGCTTCAGTGATCATCCTTACAGCAGCACCTGTGACAATGCACCTTAACATAATACTCATTTGGAGTGAAGAAAACCGCTCGGTCTATGTACTTCATTACTAACACGGTCTCGAAAATATCATTGTGATGTAGTGTAATTTCCATCAAAATTCTGGCTGTAAACTGGCAAAATAATAACAAAACCGATCAGTTTGGTGGTGTTATCATTTTGGCGTGTTTAAAATCAGCTTTCTAGGCTTCGTCAGTTGTTTTGTATTTTTTTTTGTTTGTTTTGTTTTTTGTTTTTGTCATATTTGTTCAACAATAATATTAACCTACTCCATTTTCTGTGAATAGGCAACTGCCTTCAGAAAACTTTTCATATTTTTGTCATTTTCGAACTTTTTCTGAATGTTCTCAATCCGTCCGTCCAGTTTGACATATTTTCGTCTTCTTTTTTTCCCTTCCATGTTGAGCTCGGCCTTTAAAAATGCGCAGTTTGTCTTCTCAGCTTCCATCTTCAACACTTTGACAACCTCTTTTAATTTGGGGTGAGGTCTCCCGACAAGATTGTTGAGTCGGTTGTTCCAGCCCTCAACAGCATTCGTTGTCCTGTGTCGTGCTTGGTGGCAGTTCCACATCTCGATTGGAATGTCTTGGTTATCTAGCAAGTTGTCAACGATGTAGTCAAAAAACTGGCTAAGTTTGGGACTTTCTGGAGCTTGAGAGTGTATTTCCACCCATCCATCGAGCACATCTTCAGGCTTTAAAAACGCAAGTGCTGCGCACATACGGACATGAAGGCGGATTTCGTTATTCTCTCGGTACTCCACCGTTAATCCGAGATCCTGTACTTTTCTCCATAAGCATTTTTTCATGTGAAAATGACAGCCATGTAATTTTGTTGTTGGAAATACGTATTTCAGAGAAGAAATTACAGCAGCTTCAAAATCCACATTACGTCTTCTGGTCTCCACTCCGGAACAGCCTGGAGGAGGAGTCTGAACAGTCTCCTATACGTTTGCTTCTTCTTGTTTGGTAGAAGTGCGAATGCGATAGGAAATATATTTGTCTCATCATTGCTGCTCCCAAAATCGGCATGAATGGTATATATTTGACAAAACTGCTTGCTAGAGCTATTGAAAGTACCATCCATAAAAAAATGGCTAAAACATTTCAAGCTCTCTTTTCCTTTGCTGCCGCAAAAAACAATAATTCCTTCTTCATTTCTGTCGTCGGCCAAAAGGAAAGACGAACCGTCAATCATAGTCAACGTATTGATATCAAAAACGATATTTTCTCTGTGTTCCGGCTCCTTTGTGCTTCCCTGGGCACTGCTTTTGTGTCGATAAAGTGACCTCATCATAGACTCTGTCCTAGGCATTTCGGTAACGAAGTCATAACCTGAAAACAAACCATCTATCCTATACTCTAAAACAAGCAATGTATGTACATGAGAAAACGAAAACTGGCCTAACAATTTAAATGAAATCTCTGAATATTTTTTTTTATTTACAAATAAAAATTGTTTCATAAAAAAATAATTAAAAGTATGGTTAAAAAATCAAAATTTCAATGCTAGAGTTTGGAAAAACAAATAAAAAAAACGGGGGTCTGCTTTATAAATCTATAAAATGTTGTAAACATGGATACCAACTGAGTAAACAAAATACATTAATAAAGCACCATAGTACAGTAAAACACAAATGCTTAGAAATGTTAATAATGCAGTGTTATGCTTCCAATCCGCACCTGGAGTAGAAAAGCAGCTCTGCACGCGTATGTTTTATAATTAAAAATACACACTTTTGACATTGATAGTACAAGACCAATGCTTGAAACTTGTTTCCAAATAGTTCATGAACATAAATTAATATAAGTAATTTTTTTAATTAGATTTTTGATAATTGTAAAATATGATGAGTACGTTGGGCTGCATTATCTAATAAATAAATTTTAAATAGAAGAAACTGCATTATTACGTATGTGAATGAGTTTACTAAATTCACTCAGTGGTACCCTACTACTAAAACTAATGCTAAGAGCACATACCTTTATCATGAAGGTCACCCATGGCGTTGTTGTAAATTTGACTAATGCTGGCTTCTTCTTCGCGTGCTCTCTTCACCGCCCCTTGGACGAGCTTCGAAATCTCTATACGGGCAACATCAGGAACACCACACTGAAGCTCACTGTTTGCTCCACGGGTTAAAATGTTTTCTTTTGACTGAATTGATGAATAACACTTTTTCGAATACTTGAAAACACACACCCACGTCACAACACCACTTTTCGCCATTCTTAACTTTTGATATTCGTAACCTTCATGGTAAACGCATTCCCTTCCCTTAGATGTCCGACCAAATTCTAACTCCATAGTACTCACGATCCTTACACGGCAAGAATAAAAATTTCTCATTTATAATGTACTAGTACTTGTACTTGTACTCATAATAGCTGAAGAGTATTAAACATTTTTGCCTCAAACCTTATACAGTAGTTCAGTAGTTAAAGAATATAATATGAGATTACAGAGATATTAAAAGTGCTAAACAACAGTAGGCCAAATTTCAACTTGATCTTTTCCATAGTAGCCTTGGGGGAGAGGGGAGATGTGTGTGGAAATGTCAGTCGAGATTATTTCTGAGTCATTAAACAGGTAGCCACGTCCAAGCACTGTGTGGAAGTGTCAGTATTTTGGGCAGTGTGTGGAAGTGTCAGTGTGGGGAACTGTCCGGACACCACCTGGCACACACTGATTTAATAAATACTTTCTGCTGCTCTTCTCTTTAGGCATTTTGAGCAAAGGATGTGCTGACTAAGAATAAAGTAACACTTTAACTGAAGAAACTCCTAACAAAGCTAACCCCGGGCTACTGGCTGCAGGGAGAGTGAAAGGAATGTCCCACCCCATTGACTTCTTGAAATACCTAGGCTTAAAATACTGTTATTTTGTTATCTGTTGCTCAGAAAGTTTCTTACAAGGGATGTCCAACACGATGGCTAAACCAATTTTGTTCAAGATGTTTTAAATTATACTTGGCCTATTTTAAAATGTAGGCCTATATGCAAAAATATGCTGTTATGTTCAGAATAGGCAATAAACCCAATAAACCCACAAAATATGCATTTGCATATGCGCATATGCATTTTGAAACAAGAAGTTCCGTGAAGAACTAAAGCCTATTTTCATATATCCTACTTATGTTAATTGCCTCTATCAACATACAAAATTTCAGTTTGATTGCTGTAATAGATTCGTAGATATTGAGAACCGTCTAATATTTCGGTTGGTCGCCATGTTCGATTTTTATATATGTAGGTCTTAAGAGTTATGTACTAATACAGGATGATTATTGTGTGCGTGTAGTATTCAAACTTCAATCGAATGATTAGCACACAAGAAATAAAAACGAGATTTTAAAATTTCGCACATTTGCCATCTTGTGGTTATGAAAAAAAATTAAATAAATTAGATGCCAGAGGATTAACATGTGTATAAACATTTACCGTACCACGTTTCACTGCACTTGGATGGTTAAATAGTGAGAAAAGTCTATTTAAATATATATATACATCGTGTCGCCGCCATGTTGGATATGTGATCACCAGGTTATTGAAAATTCTATAGGTGAACTTATGTTCATAGCCTCTATGAACATTAAAAACTCCAGTTTGATTGCCGTAAAAGATTCGTAGATATTGCGAACCATCTAAATATTTTGGATGGTCGCCATATTGGCTTGTTATATGTATAGACCATAGAGTTATGTACCATTAATGTAAAATTACTGCGCAGGTTCATTGTTCAACCTTTCACTTCGATCGTATGATTAAGACACAAGAAATGAAAACTTAATTTTAAAATTTCGCACAGCCGCCATCTTGAGGTCATGTAAACAATTGAACTAAATTAGATCCCGGTGCATTACAATGTGTATAAACATTTTCTGTACCAAGTTCAATTCCATTTGGATGGTTAAATAGCGAGTAAAGTATATTTAAAAGTCTCAACTTCGCTTGGCCGCCATGTTGGTTTTGTAGTTACCAGGGTTTTGAAAGTCCCATAGGTGAACTTCTAGTAGTGCCTTTTATCAGCGTACAAAATTTCAGGGTGATATCGGTAATAGTTTTGGAGATATTGAATGCTGGTGAAATATTTCGCACAGCCGCCATGTTGGATTGGTGAGACGCAATAAAATTTGAAGGAAACAGTCGGGGTCGGATGAAACGGTGCTATGACTTAACCGAGTTTCATTGAAATCGCTCCAGCCGTTTAGAAGTTATTAGGGGTGGACACACACACACGGATAAAAGGTGATCTCATAAGCCTATTTTTCATAAATGAAAATAGGCTAATTACGGACTACACCGTGCATTGCTCTGCGTCATCAACATATAGAGCACGCCTTTCATCTCCGCCTGATTGAAGGTCACTATAAAATGCACGGTACATAGGAGGACAAAACAAACACCATCAGAGTTATAACATCAAATCTTCCCTTCTTTATCATCCTACCACTAGGGCACTTTGTAGGCAACGTGATACTGTATCACGTAGGATAGTACACTTTCTTTCCTCTTTGTAGGCTTATCACTTCCACTGCAGTCACAGTCACTGGAAACGTACTTCACATTGCATCTTATGATTGTCCTTCGTAAATCGAAATTGAGATGCCTTCCTGATATCCACTTGGCTCATACCTACGACCGCATTTCGCTAGATGAACATCTTATTTAAGTTCGTGGGATTTAAAACTCTTTAGTCCTTGTCTCAATAATTTTGAAATATTTCCTCACATGACTTTTCCTTCTCGTGTCAGTTCATTGTCCAGGAGTGTAAACCACTACTGTCGACCAAAATATTATGTGCACTCGAGTTTGAAGGTTGTTTGTGAAGTAACCAATAGACATACATAAAATCCAATAACATCATCATTTTTGTCGTTCTATTTTACGTTAGTTCATGTAGGTTTGGAAGTTTTAATTTATATTTTAATATTTTTTATCGCAGTTGAAACACAAAATGTGCCCGTTTTTAAGCGTGTTTCAACCATGCGTCACATTTAAGAATAATTATCTCACAAACCCTTCATCAGATCGAATCCAAATTTTAACACAATATACATTGGAATGTTGTATAACTGGTTTATTAATTTCAAAATTTTGTGTGTTCAAGAACGAAAGTTATCATTTTTGTAAGGTAACTTTTTCTCGGCTCGGGGTCGTTGGAAAATGTAGTTCTTGGTTGCGTTGCAATCCTTATACATCAAAAAGTTATGCTGTATGACTGTGAAATACGTAAATTAATTCACTTATTTTATATCGGTTTGTATTTGTACAGGGAATTAAGACATGGTTCACCAGCTAGCCGCTCCGGGAAATGCTGTACAGCGTTGCTGATATGGAGCCCATCACTTCCGTGCGAGGCGCGCCATGACGCGTGATGGAGCCCATCTTGGCAACGCTGTACAGCTTTCACCGGAGCGGCTAACTGGTGAACCATGTCTTAATTCCCCGTACAAATACAAACCGATATAAAATTAGTGAATTAATTTACGTATTTCACAATCATACAGCATAACTTTTTGATATATAAGGATTACAACGCAACCAAGAACTATATTTTCCAACGACCCCGAGCCGAGAAAAAGTTACCTTACAAAAATTATAACAACTTTCGTTCTTGAATACACAAAATTTGAAAATTAATAAACCAGTTATACAACATTCCAATGTATATTGTGTTAAAATTTCGATTCGATCTGATGACGGGTTTGTGAGATAATAATCCTTAAATGTGACGCATGGTTGAAACACACTTAAAAACGGGCACATTTTGTGTTCCAACTGCGATAAAAAATATTAAAATATAAATTAAAAATTCCAAACCTACATGAACTAACGTAAAATAGAACGATGAAAATGATGATGTTATTGGATTTTATGCAGGTCTATTGGTTACTTCACAAACAACCTTCAAACTCGAGAACACATAATATTTTGGTCGACAGTAGTGATTTTCTTGAATTTCATTTCTACTTCTACTCATTCTTCTTCTTCTTCTTCTTTTTGGTTGTTGTTGTTGTTGTTGGGGAGGGGCTCATTGCAGGAACTACCTGCGTCTGTCATTATGTAGCTACTAGCCTATTGCTACGTTTCTTGAGCCAGCTGACGTGTAGTCTAATGTAGGCTATGTATACCTAATTAATTACTTACTTACTTGACAAAGGTCAATAACTCCTTACCACTTAAATTCACCATTCATTAAATAATAACTACTACAATATATTTGCCACAGTCATTGATATATTTTCTGAATCAGACATTGCATTCAACAAGATATTGAAAGTCTTTGTATCTAAATTACGAGTATAAATAATCTAGACTGCTCGTCTCTTTTAGGCACTGCTCATGTTTCGCCAAGGTGTTCATGTTTATGTTTTGTTATACATAATTTGTTAGTTCTTTGTTCTATTTATAACTGTACGTTAGCTAAGCTTTGCAGTTTTATTGTTTTTGTAGTTTAATTTTTTTACATTTTGCTTTTATTACAATTATTTTCAGATTTACAGTTACAGTATCTACCTTGTTGTTGCCTCATTCGAGGGGCTTGAACATCGTGGTCATTTAGCCCCGTGTACTTGGGTGCCTGTGGATTTTTTTCTGAAACTTATGTTATTGTGATGGCTGAATTAGTGTGTGAATTTTTTAATCAGATGAGGATTGGGAAGGAGGTGGCAGTGGCCGTAACCTTAGAATGGTAGCGCTAATTGAAACGTTGTTATCGGTATCGCTTCCAATCGGCGACGACTACGATTCTAGTAACAGATAAGGAGGCTGTGTTCCAATACTACATTCTCAGCCGTAGTGAACTAGATAGGCGACTAATATTCCGGATGTGACGTCAGAAGTCATGATCCAAAACTGCTTAGCACATAGCAATCAAGTTTGTAGTAGCTAGTGAATGAAGTACTTGCTTGATTGTCGAATAGTACAAAGAATTTATAGATGTTTGGCATCGCAATGTAAACCTTGTGTGTTTCAAAACACAAGTCTATGAAGGAGGCCATGAATCAAGCAGACATGTCCCAAATCTCCGTAGTGCATAGCACATAGTCAGTAGTTGTAAGCAGCTAGTCAATAGTTATCAACTTGAGTATTGGGACACAGTCTAAATACCACTTACGTCAACTTTTATTAATTCACTTTAGGCTAGCAGATTGGAGACTGTTTTTGAATAATTTTGTTTGATTTTTGTTATTTTTGTGTGTGTGCCACGGGCGGGCATCAATTCCACCCGGGAATTCCAGTCAGGTAGCCAGGGTTACCTCAATTCCACCCGGGAATTCCAGTCAGGTAGCCAGGGTTACCTCAATTCCACCCGGGAATTCCAGTCAGGTAGCCAGGGTTACCTCAATTCCACCCGGTCCTCAAGGGACCCAGAAATGAGTTCCTCAACTCCGCCCAGGCTTTTTCCCAATGACGTAAACAAATGTCATAACCCTCCTGCTCGCATACCAAGGGCCGTGTCAAACACCTTATGCAGCGCATGAGTAAAAAAATAAAAAATAAAAAAATAATAGAAAATTTGGCAGACTTACGTAAAAGAATATTATGATTAATTTTAAATCACCACCACCAAGTCCGCTCAAACGTTAAATCAGATATAAACATAATACAAAGAGCTAGATATTAATCACTGTTGTTAAATAAAAATTCCAGTCAGGTAGCCAGGGTTACCTCAATTCCACCCGGTCCTCCAAGGGACCCAGAAATGAGTTCCTCAACTCCGCCCAGGCTTTTTCCCAATGACGTAAACAAATGTCATAACCCTCCTGCTCGCATACCAAGGGCCGTGTTAAACACCTTATGCAGCGCATGAGTAAAAAAATAAAAAAAATAAAAAAAATAATAGAAAATTTGGCAGACTTATGTAAAAGAATATTATGATTAATTTTAAATCACCACCACCAAGTCCGCTCAGATATAAACATAATACAAAGAGCTAGATATTAATCACTGTTGTTAAATAAAAATATGGACAGGAAATTTAATAAAATAAGAAAAATCAGCATCTTAAAATCACATAAATCTTTACTTCATTTCAAACTATACAAAAACATTACATGAAACTCTTTTCATTCCCTAACTATTGTGTGAGAAACACACTTCACAAGATCTAATCTACTCATTGTTTGGTTGGCGTACTGCATGAGCTTGTTTTCAATGAATTCTTTTCTCACAAGACTATTCTTGTCTTTGCTCGACACCCGCCCGCTGCTGTTAAGTAGAATGTACGTGTCTGTCTGTATCTGATGTAGGCACTTTAAAAAACAAATATACTTGGATGAGGTGTTGTACTTTGTGCTTTGAGCTTGTGTTGTCGTGTGGAATGCAAGAATTCGCTCATGAGCTGCAATAGGTGTTTGACGTTGACCCGACCCTTGGTATGCGAGCAGGAGGGTTATGACATTTGTTTACGTCATTGGGGATAACCCCTTTGCCGACCCCTTGTCAAAGCCTGAGCGGAGTTGAGGAACTTATTTTTGGGTCCCTTGGAGGACCGGGTGGAATTGAGGAAAATCGGGCGGAATTGATGTTCGACCTGTGCCACCCCCCTCACTAGACACTGCCCATGATTCGGCAAGGTGTTCATGTTTATGTTTTGTTACACATTATTTGTTAGTCTAATGGTTAATTTATTTATTTATTTGGAATTTTTGAGCTGGTTTTTACTAATTTTGACTAATTGTGTTTTTTTCTGGAATTTGACTAATTTTAATTGTTTGTGTTTTCTTTGGATTTTTGAGCTTTTTTTTGACTGATTTGTATTACTTAATTTTGTATTTTGACTAACTTTGATTTTTGTTTTCAGATTTTAAGTACTTTTTCGCTTTTTTTTAAACAAATTTTTAGCATTTTTGACAAATGTTGGCTTTTTTATGGATTTTGAGTGATTTGCTTTGTATTTTAGGACTGCCAAACGCTGGTGGAGATTGGACAAAAGGGAGAAGTGGTGGAAGCAGAAGTGTATCCCGTTTTTGTTGCGGAGACGAACGCTACCATTCTAGGGTTAAGTTAGGAACCACCTCGGCATTTGCCGGGAGTAGAAGTGGGAAACCACGGAAAACCACTTCCAGGATGGATGAGATGGGAATCGAACCCACCTCTTCGCAGTTTTGCCTCACGAGACGGAGAGTGAGTGTACCCCGTTCCAGCCCTCATACCAAAATTAAAATTCTTATCTACTTTGTATTTGTGTATCAAGAAGTTACTGAATTGTGATTATGGCTTGTGTGTACTTTCATAAATAAATATATAAACTTCTAATTAAACTGAAAATTAATACATTGTACTCAATACAAACTTTTTGTTCACACTATATAAAGTAATATGTAATAACGAATAATAAACATACGAGATCTAATTTGAAAGAAAAAAAAATCTGGCGGACTGCTTCCGCAGTGCCAATCTATGGAAGTGCTTGAATTACCGTTACAATTTCTCGAGGGATTAGGAAATCGCGGTACTTCAAACTTGAATTCCGAAGGAGCCTCGACCGTGCGATGTAGCAACGGGAAGTTCCTCCAGAATTCTCTTACTGATAACACGTACTGATCAGATCTGCCGGATCCCTAGCGATCAATGTTCAGCTTTGTCACCACCAAACATCCACTTCCGACAGTTTGGAGATTTCGTTCTGTATATATACAAGAGAACCCAGAACTCACTTCACCTAAAGATTTTAACGATGTTTGCTTCTCATTTGTGGCATAAAGATGTACAGATATTACCTATTTAATCATATTAATTGCCGTATAAAAATATGTCAAATGAAATGACGGAAGGACATTGGAATGACTTTACTGTGTAATAGGTAATGAGAGGATTCAAATTACATTACACTCTGCTAGATATTTCTCACTGGTCTCTTACTTTCTTCTGGTGGCGGTAGTGGGAACTATGGAAAGACAAGGTGCTGCTCGTAGTGGTGGAGCGTGATTAACAGTCAAGGTCGATTGTAGCCTTCTTCAGTAAATCAATTGCTTCAAACTAATCGAGTTTGCTCCAGCCTGCCGTTTCTAGCAACACCTTCAGGCATCCATAGATAACGCTGTTGCCCTTCGAGACGAGGTTTTCTTCATAAATATTTCTCGAGAGTCGCCTCCGTAGCGTAGCGGTCAACATGGTTAGCTGCCGCCCCGGAGGTCCTGGGTTCGATTCCCGGCTCTGCCACGAAATTTGAAAAGTGGTATGAGGACTGGAACGGGGTCTACTCAGCCTCGGGTGGTCCAAATGAGTAGAGGGGGTTCGATTCCCACCTCAGCCATCCCCGAAGTGGTTTTCCGTGGTTTCCCACTTCGTCTTCGGGCAAATGCCGGGATGGTACCTCCTGTAAGGCCACGGCCACGTCATTCCCTCTTCCTAGCCTATCCATCCCAATCTTCCATCCCTCATGAGGCCCCTGTTCGCTTTGCAGGTAAGGCCGCCTGGGCGAAGTGTTGATCACACCTCCCCAGTTGTATCCAAACCGACCAGATGTTCCAAGCTCCAGGACACTGCCCATAGAGGCGGTAGTGGTGAGTTCTCTCGCTGAGTCCGTGGGAACCACCAACCTAGAGGGTAAATTGACTTTAAAATAAAAAAAAAAGCTTAATATTATCAGGAGGTTGGGATTTTAATTGTAGGGGCTGACTCACGGGTCTTACTGTTTGTTGTGTAAATATGGAAACAAAGCAGAAGAAGAAAATAAATATGAAAGCAAACACAAATTCGGGTAGACTATTATCTGAAGGAAATGAACATCTCTCCAAAGGCTTTTGAGAAACTGATTTTGTAATCTGCTTCTAATTTCATGAGCGGACCAAGTTATATTTCTCCCTTAGTCCGGAGATCGGAAGTTCGAATTCCGGCGCTGATAGCGACTATCCTTAGTGTGTTTTTCCACGGGTTTTCCCACACTCCCTCCATACAAATGCCTGGATAGTACCTTACTTCCGGTCCCGGGGCACCTACCCTATCCCTGTTCCTATTACAGCTACATACACTACTTCAGTCATCACTAGGGACCGGACAATTATGCACTAAAACCGATTAAAATAGCGTAGCGGTCAGCATGGTTAGATGCCACCCCGGAGGTCCTGGGTTCGATTCCCGGCTCTGCCACGAAATTTGGAAAGTGGTATGAGGACTGGAACGGGGTCTACTCAGCCTCGAGTGGCCCAAATGAGTAGAGGGGGTTCAATTCCCACCTCAGCCATCCTTGGAGTGGTTTTCCGTGGTTTCCCACTTCGTCTTCAGGCGAATGTCGGGATGTTCCCTACTGTAAGGCCACGGCCGCCTCCTTCCCTCTTCCTTGCATATCCCTCCTGACCTTCCAATCCCTTCCCTAATGAGGCCCCTGTTCGCTTTGCAGGTGAGGCCGACTGGACGAGGTGTTGATCCCACCTCACCAGTTGTATCCACTCCGATTAGATGTTCCCAACTCAAGGAAACTGCCTGAAAAGGTGGTAGGGGTGAGTTCCCTCGCTAAGTCCGTGGGAGCCACCACCCAGGAGGTTAAACTCGATTTAAAAAAAAGAAACAAAAACAAACGATTAAAATATGTATGCAATTATGCTATAAAAATGTAGAAAATATGCATTAAAAATTGAATGTAAAATATGCACAACAATAAGCCAATCTTAGTCTTCCCTTCTTTGCCGTAATATGTACAGTCGTTTTTGAATGTTGTTCAAGTTGAATCTTTTTCTTCACATTTCCCTTCTTCGAGCATACTTGACAATAGACGACAACGCCATCAGTTGAATAATCACTATTACCTGGCACACACTGATTTAATAAATACTTTCTGCTGCTCTTCGCTTTAGGCATGTTTAGCAAAAGATATGCAGACTAAGAATAAACACTTAAACTGAAGAAACTCCTCACAAAGCTAACCCCGGGCTACTGGCTGCAGGGATGGTGAAAGGAATGTCCCACCCCATTGACTTCTTGAAATACCCAGGCTTAAAATACTGTTATTTTGTTATCTGTTGCTCAGAAAGTTTCTTACAAGGAATGTCCAACACGAGGGCTAAACCAATTTCGTTCAAGATGTTTTAAATTATACTTAGCCTAATTTAAAATGTAGGCCTATATGAACAAATATGCTGTTATGTTCAGAATATGCAATATATCCAATAAACCCACAAAATATGCATTTGCATATGGGCATATGCATTTTCAAAAAATCCGGTTCCTAGCTATCACCCAGCAAGCCTGTTCTGACCGGTGAGACACAGTAGGGACAGCATGAAGTCGAACCGAACACTGAGCTCTCTCCAGATGCCCGATGGTCACCAGTTGCAAAGGCGTACACTACATCACCCTCAACGCTGTGAACTGAGTAACTGTGAGTCTGGAGATCCGCGACTCGAATCCCAACACTGGCAGTGGTTATCAAGAGTACATTTTCCCCCACACTAACTTCAAGCAAATGCTGATAAGGCACTTTATTTCTAGTCCTATCTCACTCCTACGTCCAAATAATTAGTTACACAGAGTGCTGCAAACACCATAAGAGTAAAGGTTACCAGACAAATTCTACACTCCCACCCAGGTCAGACAAGAGAGAGAGGCAAGCGGGCATGTAGCCCCGGGGCCCAGATTATCTGAGGGGCCCGAGATGGTAAAAAGACTTAGAGTGGACAACTTTATTAAATTTCATGTCAAAACTATTATGAAATTTTCTGATATGAGTCTGTTCAATGTACTCTAAATACGGCCAGTGCATAGTATCCAAATCATAACAAAGAGAACGTATAATTCATTTTATAAATAACCATTGTGTTTTTCGTTTTTCTTCCGGGGAAACGGCAAAGCTGCCAGAGTTGTCCATTTAATTTATAACATGTCAAAGTTCAAGAGCTCATTGTGGAGATTAATGTTTCTAATTCAATTTCAGAAAAAATGACTCTTTTCTTCTTACATTTCTGAAAGCAGTATAGCTTATTCTTGTGGAGCCTGAACGCGATCAGATACAATGAAAATGGAATTGTTAATGTAAAGTGATCAAAATCTTGAAGTAAAAAACAACCAGAGAGAGAGAGAGAGAGATAGAAAAGGAGATTGGCTGAATAACCAGAAACAAAGTAAGTTAATATTCAGTTGGGCGATCTAAATTCCACGAAACTTCTTTTTTGTTTGGGGGGTAGGGGAATTTGCAAGTTAACTGTAATTCCAAAATTATGTCGCAGGTTGAATAACAATGGGGTGGACCGGAAGACCTTGTCCTAGGGACCATGATCGCGGTTTATTTTAATTTATTTTAAATGCTTGAAAATCACTTGGCTGCCATGATGTCTTTGTGATTCTGAGAATTTGGAAGGTCATATATTTGCTTTGCGGCCCTGCTCCTACCCACTCAAGTACACGGAACTGATGACCAAAACAGTTCGAGTAACACATTATAATACAGACACGCCTAGAAGATATTATCGGACATGTTTTCAGAAAAAAAAGCTAATGACTATGGTGTTCCCACTTTCTAACAAGTAGTTCCGTGAAGAACTAAATAGCCTATTTTCATATATCCCACAAGTCTTTTCCATTAAAACTCTCCTGCCTATTTTCGTTCACAAACTTTGTATTCACAAACTACCATTACAATGAGAATTTATGTGCTAGAATATATTGCTTTTAATATCGGTGATTAAGACTCCTCCCGCGAGATAGAATCTTTCTGTAACGTACTACGGGAATTATTTTTTAGAAAAGTCAAATGCATGGCTTCTGTGATTTCCAAAAAGTGGAATTTAGTGCCATTAGATAAGGCTTGTTATCATAGCCCATCATACAAATCATCTTTTCAATCGCTTGAATAAGACCCGAAAAATAAAAAAAATAAGGTATTGAAATTTCGAACTGATGCATTTTGAATTTTTTTAAACAATTGAACATCATTAGATGTCTCTACACTAAACTCTAAATAAAGATCCGCTGTGCAAAGTTTCATAGCACTTGGGTGAATAGATTGCCAGAAAAAATATTTTAAATGTTTGAACATCACTTGCCTGCCATGATGTTTTTGTGTTTCTAAGAATTTGGAAAGTCGTATATTTACTCTTACTTAACAGCCCTGTAACACCATACATAATTTCACTTTGATTGCTTAAATAGTTTCGGAGATATTGAGAACCGGTGAAATGTATCATATGGGCACCTTGTTGTTGAGGTATATATGCTATAGAAGTACACTATATGCCAGCAGATGAATATTATAATCGTGCCTCATTATGTTGTTTGAGTCTTCAGTCTTTTGACTGGCTTGATGCAGCTCTCCATGGCCCCTGTCCTGAGCTAATCGTTTCATCTCTACATAGCTACCTCACCCTACATCCGAAGCAATCTGTTTAACATATTCTAACCTTGGTCTACCCCTACAGTTCTTGTCCTCAACCCTTCCTTCCATAACTAAGCTTGCTATTCCTGGGTGTCTTAGTATGTGTCCTATCAACCTATCTCTTCTCTTCATTAGCAGTCGCCAGAAACATCTCTCCTCTCCCACTCGTCTTAATACCTCTTCGTTTGTCACCCTATCTACCCATCTGATCTTCATCATTCTCCTGTAACACCACATTTCAAATGCTTCAATTCTCCTCTTTTCTGCTGCACCAATAGTCCAAGTTTCACTTCCATAGTGCGCCACACTCCAGACAAAGGCTTTCAAAAATGACTTCCTAATACCTAAATCTATATTCGATGTCAACAGATTCCTTTTTTGTAGAAAGGCTTTCCTTGCCTGAGCCAACCTACTTTTTATATCCTCTTTGCTTCGTCCATCACTGGTTATTTTGCTTCCTAAGTAACAGAAGTCTCCTACTTCCTTCAGCTTTTCACCTGCCAATTTGATGTCTATAGAGGTTTATGTTTTATTTTGGATGCATTTTTATTAAGTGTATTTGGATGTATTTTTGTTTTACATTTATTAATTTTCATCATGTAATCATTCCGTAAGACAGAGTCCATACTGAGCCCTTCAGTATCGCCGTGTTTATCTGCAAGAATCTGTTCTTCGGGGTCGTGCTCAGTTCAGTGGCTGCTATAATATGTTCGCCAAAACAACATGCTCTACTGGTTGAAGGGTCATATGGTAAAAACACTAAACTAAGAAAGAATGAATAAGATGTAAAGTAAACAAATTTAATGACTGAAATATGCATAAACAAAGAATTATATAACAAACAAACTCCTCCCTGACATCACTCCTCAACAAAATCAACATAATAAAATGAGGGGTTACTCCGACCCACTGCTCATAAAGAAGCTGTGGATACCAGGTCCACCGACTCGTATAAGAAATTGTATGTGTGCGTTCTGACTACTAAAAGGAATGAGTACTTGGATGAGTGTTCAATTACAGCGGGTAACAGACACGGTGCTCACGAACCTCCATCTCGCAAGTCAACATTTATGGGTATAGGACACTACACTTAATAAAAACAACTTAATTAATTCTGACACACACAAAAATTAAATATCTAAAATTTACAAGAATCTCCCAGATTCTTCCCCTCAGTGCGATGACGCATCTGACAAATGAGCTTGCCTACAAGGCCAAACGCTCAACCCAACAAACAAGGAAAAGCAGCGTCGCGCGTGACTACACGGGTCACTGACACGAAACATAAACATGAAATATAAACCAACAACAACAAAAGCCTCGCCGGCTGAGATTACTTTACATGAATAAAATGCACGATAAGCTAACACTTCGGAGATTATAGTACGACGTAGACAACACCCTATTTACTCTCAACTATTATTTACAATTGATCATTTCCTTTCTGAATACAAAATGTTATAAGAAACAGGCCAACAAGCCCTGCCTCTGCTAATGACCAACGGCCATCTTATCTGATCAACCCGCCTCAAGATGTGGTTACTCACTCCCCTCCACATCTCTATCACCTGTCAGTTCCCAAGCGTGTCTAAATATAACGATTTGACCCAGTGACCTCGTTCACATCGTAGAATCAACAGCAACAAATCCGACCCATTTTACACAAATGGCAAGAAAAACATCATATCCATATATGCGCCTCGCGAGGTCGCAAAATGAATGCATCTGGCTTATTGCGGCATGACGGAAATCAGACGCCATGCTGAATTTCCCGCAGACAATACCAGTATAAATCACACATGACACCATATCTTGGACTGACTAAAAATCACATCAAGGAGGTCGGTTTGATCCAGATTTTCCTACTTTCGCGTGCAAGACGCTCAAAACTTTATTACCAAGATTAAACCCTCGAGTTAGCTGATTGCTACTCGCAACAAAACTACATTGCAACAATGGCAATTAACAACAAGAATCTGATAAATCTTAAACTCTACACAAAGATCAAAATCAGCCCCAGTCTATTTTTAGCCTACTTTTCACATTTTGCAAAAATGAGGAAAAAGTAGACTTATGACATCGGGCAAATGTGTGTCTGTCTGTCTGTCTGTCTGTCCTTCTGTCTGTCGGTCTGTCTGGCTGTGTGTGTGTCCCCCCCTATCAACTCATAAACGGCTGGAGCAATCGAAACAAAATTTGGTAGGAATAAACATCTATACCTGAATATCTCACGGCCATATTTGAAAATGATGTCAGTGCTACCAACGGCTGAAAAATCGCAATTGAAATTTGAGCTCCATGTTGGATATCTTGGAAGGTATGAATGGGAGCTATTTCAAAATTGGCACACGTGTAGATAATAATATTTCAGTTTAATTTCCAGGAGGCCATACATGGCAGTGTTGCCAAAATGATCATAAGCTTGCTGATAGGTCCAATTTTTAAATGCATATAACTTCTACACTATCAATTGGAATTCAACCAAATTTCGTATGTACTATGTGTACATACACAGATATGAATGAGCATATTTTTAAGAACCACCAGGGCTGCCAACTGTTAATAAATGCACTCCCTATTGTTTTTATCCAAATACCAATATATCAGAAAGTATGCAAGCAGACAGCTTTAAACTATGCACACGCATAGTACCTGACATTCTATATAAATTTGGAGTAACTTATATACGTCAGTGCTACCAACATGATTCTAAGCCTGCTGAGAGGTCCAACTTTAAATACACGTAACTTCTATACTATCATTTGGATTTCAACCAAATTTCGTGTGTGTTATGTGTACTATAACAGATAGGACTATGCGTATATTTAGGAGCAACCAGGGCTGCCAACTGTTAATAAATACTGTCTCTATTTTTGTTACCCTAATATCAATATATCAGAAAGTATGCAAGCCAATAGCTCTAAACTTTGCGCACGTATAGTACCTGGCATTCTAGATTAATTTGGAGTAACTAATATAGGCCTACGCCAGTGCTGCCAACATGATTCTAAGCCTGTTGATAGGTCCAATTTTAAAATGCATGTAACTTCTCTACTAACTAATGGATTTCATTCTAAATTGACACAACAATAGATCAGATTATTTCAGATTATTTCTGACCAATACATGTATGTCATTGATGCCAACATGATTTTACGCGCGCTGTTAGATGCAATGTTTAACTGCATGGAACGTCCATGCTATCCATTGTATTTCAACCAAATTTTGTATTCTGTACCTTAAGAGATGGAACTTAGAATATACTCAGTCACCAGGGCTGCCAACTGTCGTTCTCTATTAGGCTACATTATGCCAGGTATACAGTATTTCGAACTAATTAGAAATTTCGATATTACCAACTTAATTTCGTCATTATTCTAGATAGATCCATTTAGATTAATCATTGGCATGAATCTTAAATTTTAAGAAAAGTAGGCTCTTTAGTTCGTCACGGAACTTCTTGTATATTATATTAATTCAGTTCTACTTGTGTCGCATTACAAAATTCCGATCTACGTTATTTAGCGGCGTTACGTTAACATATGCGTACACGGCAGTGCACATAGTTACGTACATTACAACAATCAAAATATACAAATATCTACAAAATTAGCACTAGCTGTTTCCATGCAACTACTGTGTGTCAGACAAATACGAACTCTACGTTAATAACACACAAACAAGATATTTACACAAATTGGTCCCATATACCATAAATTGACTTGTCAATAATAAAATATTATTCAGTACTCATCCTTCAGCAACTCAACGTCATCGGACATCGGCAGCCCTCCCTACTTAAATGCTTTTAGCTCATGGCAAACATTTCAACGAAGTGATGATGATTCCAGACTGCTTCCATGATCGACGCTACCATCACTCGTGCTGATACAAAAATGTTTGTCAACTTAATACACACTCGATTTCTGTCTACTAAATTCACCTTTTGAGTACTTAGTTCCCCAAAACAGTCTGTTGGCGAATTTGTCGAAGATACTGGCCCTACAAAATAGTACAGTGACTATCTATCAAACACTGAATTTACAACACATTTGGCTCAATAAAATCTGTGTCCTCATGACACACAACGTACAAGTGCCTACGTCCTCGGACGCACAAAATAAAAGTCTTACGCCCTCAGACGCTCAAATTAAAGGTTAACCTGTGTCCTCCGACACACAAAAATAAAGTATTACGCCCTCAGACGCACAAATAAAAAGGTAGTGTTCATGGCTTCACACGCCACTTATATATGAATCGGTCACTGAGAGCCTATGGAGAGGGAAATATAAAATCTTT
The DNA here is from genome assembly GCA_946902985.2 of Meconema thalassinum. Taxonomy (NCBI): domain Eukaryota; kingdom Metazoa; phylum Arthropoda; class Insecta; order Orthoptera; family Tettigoniidae; genus Meconema; species Meconema thalassinum. Next base: position 957,026,169 of record OX336389.2, on the reverse strand, counting down.
TGCATAATAATTGTCTTACAGACATGTAATAAACATCATTAAACTCGTAGAAATGCGCAGGTCAAGATCATGCTAATTTAATCGAGAATCGATCATAGGGATAATCTGTGTCCAGTTTCCTGTCGTAATCCGAGCTCTTGAGCATGACGCCAGGTCTGCCGCGTTAAAGTAGCATTCTTCTCCTATTGGTTCTTACTCACGTAGACCTCGTGATTTTTCTTACAGCACCCCGCCCTGTAGGAGTGTCTAGTTGATCAATCAGCCTCTCATATCATTGCATTTCTTTTGGTTAGGCGCGAAACAGAACAAGGAACATGCCAAACGCATGTGTCATCTCGCGTCTTCCTATTTCTAAGCTAGCCAGCACCTGCTTTCTGATTCATCGCTATGCTTGGTCCCTTTCACAATTTCCACTAGCGATTAAGCTTTGTCTTTCTGCACCCAGGTACATTCTTACTGTCTCCAACCAATGCTTATAGTTTCACCATTTCTGTCTGGCAGAAATATTATGTATTGCAGAAATAAAACATAGAATCATTTATACTATCAGAGTATAAAGGGTTCAATACCATTCAAAAACTAATTCAAATCCTCAAGCGTGTCGGCCAAGATGACGATGTCATCAGCAAATCTCTGAGTTGAAATTATTTCTCCTTGAATCTTCACTCCCACTTTAAAGTTTTCTCCAATTTCCTTCATTGCTTGTTCAATGTAAAGATTGAAAAGTATGGCTGATAAGTTGCAGCCTTGCCTTACACCTTTCTGAATACCAGCTTCTCTCTCATGTCCTTCAGCTCGAATGACTGCTGACTGGTTTCTGTATAGATTGTAGATCACCCTCTTATCCCTGTACTTTATTCCAATAGATTTCAAAAAGTCAAACAATTTAGTCCAATCAACGTTATCAAAAGCCTTTTCTAAGTTTACAAATGCCATGAACGTTCTCTTATTTTTCCTTATTCTACCTTCCAAAATCATCCTAAGACTTAGTACAGCTTCCCTTGTTCCTACATTTCTCCTGAAACCAAACTGGTCTTCACCCAACTCCGTTTCTATCTGGCTTTCCATCCTCTTGTAAATTATTCTAGACAGGATTTTTGACGCATGAGTAATCAAGCTGATTGTACGGTAATCTTCACATCTGTCAGCTCCCACTTTCTTTGGTATAGGGATAATAACATTCTTCTTGAAATCAGGGGGTAACTCACCTGTCTCATAAATCCTACACACCAAGTGAAATAACCTGATCAGACCTTCATCTCCTATGCAGCGTAGCAACTCAATCGGTATATCATCTATGCCTGGTGCTTTGTTCCTGCTTAAGTCCTCCAATGCTCTGTCAAATTCAGATCTCAATATTAAATCTCTTTTGCTTCCTTATCAATTTCATCCTCCCTTTCCATTACATGATTCTCAATCTCCTTTCCCTTATACAAACACTCTATGTAAGCTTTCCAACTCTCAACCTTTTCTTCCCTATCTGTTAAAGGCTTTCCATTTGTGTCCTTAATATTACAGCACTTGGCCTTCTTTTCCCCAAAAGTATTCTTAATCCTTCTATAAGCTCTGTCTACTTTTCCTAATTTCAGACAATTTTCTATACCAGCACATTTCTCTTTCAACCATTCTTCTTTCGCTTCCTTGCACTTCTTGTTAACCTCATTTCTCAGACGTCTGTATTCTGCTTTCCCCTTTTCATCTCTTACATTCTTGTGTTTCCGCCTTTCATCCATCAATTCTAGTATATCCTGAGTGATCCACGGTTTTTTACCTATTCTTTCTTTCCTACCAATGTTTTCTTCTGCGGATTTTGTTATTTCATTCTTCAAAAGTGCCCATTCGTCTGCAATTGAAGTTGGTTTGGGTTTTTTCATTAGTCTTTCCTTTATACTCTTCTTGAATATTTCGTTTACATCCTTCACTTTCAGTCTGTCTATTGCCCACCTTTTCGGCTTTTGAATTTTCTTCAGTTTCTTCAACTTTAATCTGCATTTCATAACAACCAGATTGTGGTCAGAGTTTATGTCAGCACCAGGATATGTTTTACAATCCAAAATCTGGTTTCGAAACCTCTGCTTGACCATAATGAAGTCGATTTGGTAACGCCCTGTATCTCCTGGTCTCATCCATGTGTATATTCTTCTATTGTGGTTATTTAATAAGATGTTAGCTATGACCAACTCATGCTCGGTGCAGAATTCCATCAGCCTGCTTCCTCGATCATTCCTTTCACCTAATCCGAAATCTCCTACTATCTTCCCTTTTCTCCCTTTTCCTACCACAGCATTCCAATCTCCCATTACTATAACATTTTCATCACCCTTGATATACCTCAGAATTTCATCTATTTCTTCGTAGACCTTTTCAACATCTTCATCATCAGTTTGACTGGTAGGCATATAGACTTGTACCACTGTGTTGCACGTAGGTTTAGTATTGATTTTGCTACAATAATCCGTTCACTATATTGCTCATAATATTCCACCCGCTGTCTGAGTTTCCTACTCAATATGAGACCAACCCCTGCTTGGCCATTGTTTGATTTAGTGCTAGTGACCCTATAGTGACGTGACCAAAAGTCCTGTTCTTCCTGCCAGCGCATTTCACTAATCCCAACCAAATCCAACCTCAACCTATCCATTTCTCTTTCTAAGTTTTCTAACCTTCCATCTCCTAGCAGACTTCTAACATTCCACGCTCCGATCCGTAGAGTTTCAGATTTCCTCTTTGTCACTTCTGTGATGTTAACCCCCTCTCGAGTAGTCCCCACCCGGAGATCCGAATGGGGGAGTAGTTTACCTCCGGATTGAAATTTTACAAGGGAGGAGGCCATCATCACATGTAATTATGCATAGAGAGGTGCATATCCTCGGGAATAGCATTACGGCTGTAGTTTCCCGTTGCTTTCAGCCGTGCAGCAGAACGCATTGTAGCCATTAGTTGGCTTATATTATCAATATCTTAACCGTATATAAGACAAGTAAAGAACTGATTTATTCTGAAAGGCTACTACTCCCTTTCAGAATAAGTAAAGAGCAATTCTACTAACAAAAATACTAACCTTCTACTAACAATTAAATACCAACATCCTACTAACGAAAAATTACTAAAGTTCCACCAACAAGTACTACCACTAAAATAGTCCGTCACCAGGCACACTCACATGCACCCTCACACATCAGTCTAATGAAACAATGAACTATATCTAATAAACATGCAACTGCCACCAGACACACTCACACACCACAGTCTAATATATGATGATGATGATGATAATTGTTCTACAGAAGATGATAAACAGACCTGGCTACATGGTCATTGGCCCAGATGATGATAAACAGACCTGACTACTTGGTCATAGGCCCAGATGATGATAAACAGACCTGATTACATTGTCATAGGCCCAGATGATGATGATAAACAGACCTGACTACTTGGTCATAGGCCCAAATGATGATGATAAACAGACCTGACTACATGGTCATAGGCCCAGATGATGATGATAAACAGACCTGACTACTTGGTCATTGGCCCAGATGATGATGATAAACAGACCTGACTACTTGGTCATAGGCCCAGATGATGATGATAAACAGACCTGACTACTTGGTCATTGGCCCAGATGATGATGACAAACAGACTTGACTACATGGTCATTGGCCCAGATGATGATAAACAGACCTGACTACTTGGTCATGGTTAATTAACAGGTAAAACATTCTTGTGATGGAATAATAGAAGGACAAGGTGTTTCTGGTAACACTAGTAACATACTCATAAGGTGCTTGAGTTCGTTCAGGTCCTTCAACACTTCCAAGCTACATAAAAGTTCGATGCCTTGGATACTCTTAAGTTTAATTTCTTGAAGATTTTTAAAATTCTGTACAAAACGTAAATTGATGGATGTGCATTTGATCTTATCTTATATATATTGTTACGTGCCAGCCCCCTAGTGGCACTTTTGTTAACTGGATTACGGTGGGTTGAAGAACAACACAGATTGTTCCTTTAAAGAAATAATTAACTTTATTGCGGCCAGAAAGATACACCACTAAACAGCAAATACAAGCAATTAGAACCTTACTCCAGTTTCCTCAAGTCTCTTCCTTAAGGAGCGCTCTTGCCCCTTTCACTTGTCAACAAACCGCAGAAGTTAATCCGTCCTAATGAGTCCGGTGGCCTTGAAAAAAAAACTACCTGCACCTCTTCCTTATGTACACAAACTACAGTTACTTACGATAACCTGCTACACGCTGCTTCGCTGTCCACAAACTGGGAAGCAATGTCACTGGATTTCGTAACTCGCACGGCACTTCGCCACAATACCTCTGTCGCTCAGTGAAATCACACTCGCTCAAAACACAGGCAGTCCCCTGTATGCTTCTCACTCCCTCGCTGTCCAGAGAACCAGCTTCACTAGGGGTTTCGCAAGTCGCGTCACCACACTTCTGTCGCTCAGGATAAACGCTCGCACTAGCTCGAAAAACACAAATACACCGCTTGACAGGTCGCTCTTATATAGCAGGCCGGTGACTCAATAAATGCTTCTAGACCCATCCAGGGTCCACGGCTTCTCGAGGTTTCCATCACTGGCTGAGTCACGAATATTCTGGACCATCCCTTTGTCCTAGTAGTCCTGTTGCATAAGGCGCACGCAATACACTGAGGCAGAGCACAGCCCAGCCCTGGGGCAGTTGTGACTCATGCGGCGAGCGATGAAACAAACTCACAGCCATAACAATATATATATATAATGAATGTTCGTTTGTTCGTCTTTTATGCGTTCATAAACATTCATAGACATTGGATCTATCAGCATTATACCAACCTACATTTCTATCGCTTGTTTCGGACACGAGTAAATTTTAAAGAAATAGCAACACCCGCCAATTAAGTTCTCATAGAAATTGAATTAAATTAGACGCCTATATAGTGAGTTTTGAATGAAAATTTACCGTGCTAAGTTTCACTCCGCCCGGATTATTAATTCGCGAGAAAAATCAATCTAAATACTTAAATTTTGCGTTTCCGCCATGTTGCATTTGTCTTCATCAGGATATTGAAAGTCTCATAGGTGATTTTATGTTAATAGCCTCTATCAACAAACAATATTTCAGTTTGATTGCTGCAATAGATTCGCAGATGTTGAGAAAAGTCTAAATATTTCGGTTGATTGCCATATTTGACTGTCCTATATTTAGAGCCCTGCGCGGATTGGCATTGCAATAACATTTTCAATGTGTTGCTTTACAGTATACTTTATCTTTTAAATATTTGAGCAGAAAGTTGTTCCCCTAGGCTATGTATGTAATGTGCTATGTTTAAAATGAATGTTATACAGCCAGAATTGCAACCCTTTTCAGTTCGGACTGTTGATGATCCTTAATGACATAATTTGAATGAAATTAGCGTAAATCATCTTACATTTGTCATGAAAAAACATAACGAAAAAAAAGTACTGAACATCCAGGCCCTAGTAAGGGATAGTGGGGGAATTGTGCGCACTTAAGCAATAATCGGTCTTGTGATGGTCTCATAATAGATAACACAGCTGCAGTTATGAATAAGGGAGCCTTAGTAATCCTATATTCGACGTGCAGAAACAAATTTAATTCAAAAATACATTTGATAGACTATAATTCAAAATCTCGCAAATATGCACTTGCGCACCACTACCCACCCTGCGGGGTAATCTTGCGCATGGGTTGGGGAATTGTGAGCATGGGATAAATGTTGGAAAGCCATAATGATACAATGTGAATTGGCTGAAATTTGCATTGTGCATTAACATTAGAATATTCCAATGCTTTTTACAATAGCATAACAATGCAATGATACTAAAATTCTGCAGTTTTGGATATTAGAATAACATATCTTCGTTTCTTCAGCATTAAAGGAGGCAATCCAATTTAGGCTTGTTTTTTCAGGTTGCCTCAACGTTAATGTAAGATTTCTCTTCGAGAACCCATACAACCAATCTTTGCCTGCTAGATCTTCAACTTTATTGAAATTTTGGGAAATCTAATTCTCCTCTGCACACTTGAACGCAAACCGTCTGACAAGCTTGGTGGGCGTTAAGCCGTAGAATAATTTTGCCAATGTCAAAACGTATTCGGATAATTGTGACTCCATTTCGTTGGTAAAAACAGGTTTACGGCCTAGACGAGGTAGAACAAGCCTATTTTGCAGCAACTGCTTTCGTACGGTTGACTCGGAAATGTTGAAACGTCTCCCTACTTCCCTCAATTTCCTCCCATCATCCCCAATTGCACGTAGAGCTCTCTGCATATTTTCTGCTGGGTAGGAGTTTTTCTCCGTTTTCCGCGTATAATTTCTTGGCATCTGGAGAGCAAACACGAAATATTTTGCCATTAATTTCGCGTTTTATTTACTTGTATCATTATGTTCTGCGCACCATTACCCCACTCTGCTTTTAAAACGTAACTCAATGACTCCCGGTTAACTAATCTATTATATTGAAAAATAAATACTTGCATAAACACAGTTAAACTGGAATTTAAAACAACATTTAATTTTAAATAATTGAATCACAACTGTAGGCTTACCTTCTTATTTGCTGGCTACAGAAAATAACATGCAACGTGTAAAGTTTCTTCATCCAAGCCTCACGGCTATCACATAGCAACTGGCATCATGCTGACTGTCCCTATCTCATAGGTACGATGACAGCTTAAAGGTAGCAGGGAACTGAGTTGGTAGTTGTACTACCAACTCGAAGAACATAGGTGCGTACAATTACCCAACTTTCCCCATGATATTCAACAAGTTGGGATTGTATTCTAAAAACTATCCACAAATTTACTCCAAATATTATCCGCAGCTTATCCACTATCCGAAAAGCCATGCAAACTATATCCGCATGGCGAAAAATGTTGCAGATATCCGCGGGTTTCCGCGGATATCCGCATCCGCGCAGGGCTTTACAGGCTATATTATGTAGGCCATAGACTAATGTACCATTAGATGAAGTTCATTGCGTAGATTCATCATTGAAACGTTCACTTCGATTGCATGGTTAGGACACAAAAATAACAACTTAATTTTACGAGAACAATTGGCTTGATTTAGATGCCAGTAGATTAAATCATGTATAGACACGTAGGTTATTAGGGTTCGCAGCACTCGGTTGAATAAATCTTGAGAAAATGACATTTAAATATTGTAACTTTTCTAGGCCGTCATGTAGGTTTTGTACGTAACATGTTTTGAATCGTAACATAGCTGAGCCTGCCTTAGTATTCTCTATCACCATACTAAATTTCAGGGTGGTATCAGTAATAGTTGCGGAGATATAGAATGCCGGTGAAATATTTCGCACGGCCGCCTCGTCGGATTTGTGAACCGTATTTATATTTGAAGAGCATGGACTAAATGGCACTATGTCCGTACCGAGTTTCATTAAAATTATGATTATGGGCTAAAGGGTCGATGTACTGCTGTTAGAATAGCAACACTAAACAAATATACGAAAAAGTAAATTGCTCCAAAGTCCACGCCATCATCAGGAATATTTTTTGATCTTACTAGAGCTTTTGACACTGTACGAAATGATATTCTCCTTAAAAATAAAAATAAAAGGAAAAATATGGTATTTGAGGCACAGCTCTTGAACTCATCGAAGTTACCGTACTGAAAGAACCCAACGTGTAGAAATAAATGACACATTGAGTGCACTGATGCAAGTAAAAAGGGGCGTACCTTAAGGAATGGCCTTAAGGCCTTTATTTTTTATTATATTAATTAATGACAGAAAAATCAATAAATAATCTAAAAACTAGTTCCATTATCACTTATGCAGACGAAAACGTTGTAATTGTTAAAGGTAATGTCTTGGAAAGTCATGCAAGAAGCAACCGAAGCTCTTAAAAGTATAACATTATGGCTGGGTAATAGTGAATTAGTTCCTTAATGTATATAAACCAAAATGTATTAACTTCACACTAGAAACAATTAAAACTTCTACAGGGAACTTAAAGTACATCGGGAAAACTGTAACACAAGTTGAAACTGCATACAATTCAACCGCACATGAAATATACTTATAAAATACCTGGAAATTTATTTAGATGAGGACATGGAGTGGAGATCGCACATTAATTACACCACAAAGAAAATAAGGAAGACATATTATTTATTTCATTGTCTGAAATATATTGTCATTATTCAACTGCTGAGAGACATCTATTTTGTAATTATTCAGCCTACTTCACGTATGGAATAATCGCATCGGGAGGAGCTTATCAAACTTAAATAAGAAAAGCTCAAGTAATTCAAACCTTGGTGTTGCGTATTATGTTATATCCTACTAACGAATTGTATGCAGAAGCAAAAGTCATGAACATAAAACAACTTTAAGTGATTGAAGTGTATAAATATAGCTATGAAAACAAAAACTCAGTTATAAATATGAGCCACACATACCTAACAAGAGGTAGAACTGAAAATGTATCTGTCCTCTTCCAACAAAATCTAACTATTGCTAAGCGTAATTATCTATACATTATTCCTAAATTTTACAATATCCTTCCTAAAAACATAAAAGAGCAGTTAGCCCACATAAATTTATAAATTTTACACGTAACGCAAAGATATTGGTTCGAGAGATTAAAATGCCATTGAAGATATATTATCATAAAGGAAGCAATCGAGATACACTTAGCTAAAATAAACAACCCCAATAATTTAAACGTACACACATTCCTGGAGAGTTCACCCCCTCTTCACTCTACTAGAAAGGAAGCTTGTAGTTTTACGTGACCATGAATCTTGTGAATATGAGACACGGGGCCTCCTTTTTACGTGGAAGCCAAAACACAGGACATGGCATTTCACTTCGAAAATCTCACTTGCATTGACCGGGAATCGAACCCAGTCCACCTTGGTGACAGGCCAACAGCTCGACCGCTGCGCCACCACGTCCCCAAACTCTACTAGAAAACACCCCCCGTCGGAAACAAGACACAACATAACGATGTAGCCAAGCTAGATAAGGGATTAATAAGGGAAACATGTTATTTGAATCAGGATGTACGATGTATCTTTTTCTTCAATAAACAGAGGCTGGTATTAACGGCAGTATTAAAGGTGCCGGGACATTCTCATTAGACCGGGCAGCGCTTATATGGTTATTAGCTTATGCGTGGCGAGAATTGAAACCAGGTATTTAATAGTTGAAGATTATCCTGAATACAGTAACATACACCACATTAGGGAGGCTAGACTTGGCCACACAGTCACATTTGTACGACGAACACAGAAAATTATGTATGCGAGAGGGGAAATACTCAAGTAAATAAGAGACCCTGGTCCACAGGAAGCTCCCCAGATGAGTGTAGATAGTGACGAAGACAACTGCTCTCACCTGGACACGCAAGACACAATCAGATAAGTAGCCTGTACAATACAACCTGAATTGACAATTTAACTACAATCACATATTCACTCTAAACAAGCAAGTTTGGAGGTCAATCACCAGTTTCAGTAATTTAACAAAACGTCACATAGACTATAACTAACTAATATTGACGACTTGAACTATCTCAACTAGTACCGCAACTAAAGAAGTGTACATATTGAAAACATTTTCACCCATACATTCAGACATAAGAATTTTGTAGCCTAAGTGTAATGGATCTGATGATGATCGCTTGACGATCGAAACTGGTCATCCAAGTGTATTTATTAATCTCATGAACCCATGTGCCATCAGGTCCATGGATGGTCGAATCCATGCATTTGAGGAAGAAATCAAAGGAGCATATAGTTTCTAATGTAACTTTAAGAAAGATCAAGCTAGGAGGCCAGTATAAGGTTGTGCAACCAACAAGGACCAGGTGTTCGAGAGGATGATATCATCCCTCTTGACATTCTGAAGGGAGCGAGTCACGAGTATTAATAACCGAGTGGAACTTTCCAACGATTAGACAAGGAGACCTGAATCGGAATTCGAGCTGACGTTGCTGGAATTTGACAACACCGCTTATGCACCAGGAGAGGAATAATTAAATTTAACCCATTTACAAGTATAATAATGAGTAAACAAGTACAGTACAGTGAATCATTTTGAATGAGAGATTTTTTAGTAAAGAGAAACCATTTAATAATTGCGCAGGAAAAAACTGCCAACGCAAGACGACGTCATTGGGGAATTACCGAAGCCTGTGTGGAGGGGAGAGAGCAAAAGAAATGCAACACCCACACATCTGAGGACGAGAAATTAATTAATATCTCCGAATTGCACGATCGATTCTTAGGTGCAATGAGATTATTTGACATTGAGAAGACGAGCTTTCGGAAGGTATAATTTTTATATTTGTGGCACCATTATTTTAGAAGTTGACCACAGAAAAGGCTAGAGTCTTATTTTTTTGTAGTAAAATAGTATAAAGCTTCGGGCTTCACCAAGCCAATCATGCAGTCTCGAACAGCCCGTGAGGGGTTTAATCACGCATCACGCAGTACAAGTCCGTCCAGGGGGACGTAACGCTGGATCATCAGCACATGCAGTTTCAAACGGCCTGAGGGCACGTCACTAGGCTACGTCAAACACCGAATGCAGTTCGACGGTCCGTGAGGGCGTAACTCTGCGTCACATCGAAGACAGTTACCAGTACTCCTTGAGGGGAGAAATACTGTGTTACACCGCAGAAGTAATATCCGATAGCCATAGGCGTCGCAGTATTAAAGACTTGCTTGCCTCCATAAGGAGTGGTCAAGAAGAAATTTAAAGTATCGCCGTAGTGAAATATTAGGAAAATCCTAGTTACAGGATTTAGGCCCGACTGTATACAAGTTATAGTGAAAGTTCGTAAGATATAGTCAGAGCAGGCCGCGAACGTCGGACTTAAAGGCGATAGGTCGTTTAATAGACGAACGAATAGATCATAACGTACGGAAGTACCGTACCAGAGAGATAAACTGTCATTTAAATTAAAGAACCCAAAAAGGGAAGAACAGAATAAGGTTCGGAACGTATACCAGAAACGTAGGAGTGTTAGAACCGATCAAATAGAGAAGATAGGAGACTATAAACATTATCTCCAGAAAGCAGGCAAACTATTCTAAAAGTACTAGACTTGAGAAGTACTAGCTGCTATAAACTAAATCTATAGGTCAGTGAGGAAACCTCGATCCGAATAGACTTTTGCTAGGATCGATAAACAGATCTACAAAGAAACCGTGCAAGCTAGATAAATAGCCGGTCATCCAGGATAGGAGTAGAAGAATTTGGGTTCCAGGGAACAATAGATGTTTCGAGACTTTCATATTCTGCAGGATAGGAAGCCGACATCGAATAAATTTCACCCTTGGAAACGGGAAATTAAGAAGGTCACGTGTGATAGGCTCAGAAATACGGCCTAGTGATCAAGCATTGTGAAGTGTAAATTTATCAAGATTGTGTGTTAATAATATTTTTAGTGTTTATTATGTGTTCAAAAGGGACACATCAGTGTATAAAAATGTCGTCAATGTTAAGTGTTTTAAATATATGTCAAGTAGTGTTTATCCATAAGATGAATTCCTTTAATATGGAGTAAAAAGTTCAAAGTGGGCCCAAAATGAAGCACCGCACAAGAATAAAGATCATGGGACGATCTTAATAACATGTGAGTACTGAATTTCATTCTATTTTGGTGTCAGAAATTGGTTGTGTACAAATCCACCGGAGTTTTTGAGTAAAAGGGATGTGTTTTAAGAAATAAATACTGAATAAGCAAGAACGCGGTCTGAACAATAACAGAAATTTGTGAAATTATAAATGATTATGTAAATAATAAATCCCGTAGAGGAAACAAATAAATAAAATGTTAATGTATTTAACAAATGTCATAAGAGCAAGCGAAATATCAGTAATTATCATGAAAGATATTCAAATAAAGTAAAGTTGAGATATGAAAGAAATAGCTTTTGAGCTTGTGTAAAGAATAAAGGTAATAATAATAATTAAATATGGAAATATTAAATAAAGATCAAATAAATTGATGTGAACATAAGAGCGTTAAAGCCTTAATGTATGTGTAAGATATAATGTTCAATGGAATATTTTAAAAAGGGAGCGATTTATCGGCAACGGAAAAGATTAATATGAGAATTAAAATAATATGAATTGTTACTAATGAGATTTATCAGTTCTTGGGAAGACATTTCGGCTTAAAATAATGCATAGCGCAAAAGAGCGCCAATAATATTGAAATGTCACGCTAGGAACGCGTAGTGGTTAAAATACTTGGTAAATTACTTATGGAGGGTAGTTGATTGCAGTGAATTGATAATTGTATAAGTCCTCTATTTGTGACGTAGTATCACGAGGCATTGTGTATGTATTTGAAAGGGAGCTAATATATGGGATTATTGAGCGTATGTCATATGGGCCACGGCCGACTTTAAATCGCATTTTGTATAAGTCCTCTGTAAGGGAATGGTTCCCGAGGCACGTGAAGAGATTCGAATGCAGAATCTTCTTATGATAAAAGCCCCTTAATTCTTCGACGTTGAATGTGTATTAATCTTCCCAATCAATGAGGACCCTCTCATAATTAATAAATGCCAAGGTTACGAAAGTGGTCTTTGAACCAAAGGAATAGTAGTTTGAATGAGTACGGTACAGTAAAGCCCGGTCTCTCCCCAGAACTGAATATAATGTGAAGGTCTGTTTTGAAAGCCTTGGAAATAAGCTATTAACGTGGGTTAGACAGGGAGTCGCCGTCACCCTCCGTGTCATAAATCGCGCCCGAGTTGAAGGGTCTAGCTTTCTTAGAGTGAGAGTGGCCAGAAACCGTCTCGTAAGATGTTGTAAAGAGAAATGAATACACCAGGAGTGTTTAAAGCTGTTAACGACCCGGGCGTTGAACCGAGGTCCTTGTAGATTGATATTTTTCGTTTGCCTGTTCAGATCGTAGTTTCTTATATGATAATGGTCTTATAAGACATAAGAGATAAATAATAATCCCTATTGTAATGATGTATGGACGTAGGATTCCACGAGTTATTTGAAGGCAACTAAGTTTCGGGAGTAACTATAGTTTTTTGACTGTGTCAAGTATCTTCATGCTCTGGAGTACACAATTGATTTCCTGATTACCTTAATATATTTGTGAAAATAAAGAGAGATGATAACAACTGAATGTGTGGACATGCCCAAAATATTGAGTTAGATAATTAACATAAATTTTAAATGTAATTATAAAATTTGTTTTTGAGAATTAAGAAGATATAAGGATAGTATTTGAGGTGTACCAGAATGACACCATTATTATGTAAAGCATGGAGCCAAAAGAGCTCGGAGTTATATAAAACTTATAGTGATGCTTTATGGAAGTAAGACTAAGTAGGAATTGTTGGTTTATGTGGAAACCACATGTTTGAATACAATATTTGTTTTATTATATTTGTGATTCCTTGTTCATTTGGAGCAAGTAGATGATTATGGGTCAGTAATTAAATTGTTAAAGTGTTTGTAGCGCCATTAATTTTATTAATTAAATGTGTTAAAATAGGAGTTGATTTTGTTGTTATTTTTGCAAGTGTATCCTCTATTTAATCCAAAATATGTGAGTCACAGAGTGGGGGAACTTACCGCTGCCCCGAAAATTCCGAATTGAGCTACGCTGGTATACTGTGATTGGCATATTTCTTGCTAAAAGGGCACATGGGGGTCGTATAAGTAATGTGCTGGATTAATAACTAGAGGAACACTTAAGACGGTCATATCATGTAAAGTAAAGTAATGATAGGTGTAGCTACAACATAAAATCTTAACTGACCGCATGGGTCCCTAGAAACTCATACCGAGCAGCCCTGTATTATATTATCAACCCCCTAGCAATCATGTCTGATTTTGGCGCCCAGTACGCAGGGATGAGTTTTCCTAGGGAAAACCCGAGTTTTCTCGAAAAATCAAAATTTTCATTTTTTGAAAAAAAAATGGTTTTTCGAAATTTTGAATTTTAAATACTTCCATAAAGGTTTATGAAATTGAATAAAAGGATCAAAAGGGTACGTTGTAAGTGAATACCCGTACCAAAGTAAAGTTTTAAAGAAATTGGGACACACGGATTCAGAGTATCATCTCTCAAGCATGTACTAGTGTGGTGGCATTAGTGGCCCACTGTATTTTTATATTGGAATAAGATGGTGACGATGATGGAGTTAAAGGAATGTTTGGATGAACATTTCCAAAAGAATAGGGACGAGATAATAAAGATAAGTACGCAAAGTACGGAAGATGCAAAAAAAGAGAATAGGGAAGAGAGGCAGGAACTTTTGAACGCTTTAAAAGCCGATAGCAAAGAGAAGTGGGAGACCCTGAACAATAAATTGGGAACAATAGACAATACATTGTCTCCAAAAGGATGAAAATAACAAAGTGTTCGAATCCATAAATGAGAGTTTGAATAAGTTGGATAGCCAACAGACTGAAAATAAAGAAGGGTTAGGATCTATAAATCAAAGTTTAGAGTCACTAAAAACTGATAGTGCTAATATGGGAATTAAATTAGAAGCTATCCAAGCCGATTGTATTAACATGAATAGTACATTGAAGGCTGAGATAGAAAGTCAGTTGGATAATATAAGGATAGAGAATACCGATCATTTTTCAGCACAATCCAGGACTTTGGAAGATAAACTAGGAATAATAGAAAGGAAATTTGAAAACAAATTACATTCCTTTCAGGAGAAGATGATAGGTGATAATTTCTTGAAAAGTCAAGCCATGAACACTAAACTAGAGGTCATGGAGACTAAAATACAAAGTAATATAAATGAGAAATTAGAAGGGATAATGAATGACAAATTTCAAGGTTTTGACACTAAGTTTGGGGACAAGTTAACTGAATTAAAAGGGGAAATCACAAGCGAAATTAAACAGGAAAATAATGTAATTAAGTCTGAACTGCAAGGCCAAATAAAGGTATTGAAGGACAGTATGGTGGATTCCCAAACTCAATGCAAAGTAAACTTTGAAAATTTAGAAGGTAATTTTAAGGCTATAAAAACTAAGTTAAATAAGATGGAAATAGCATGTCAAAAGAATGTAGACGATTGTAAAAATGAACTTGTAACCCAGATCCAAGAGGTGCAGAAAAATTTAGAAGCTCAGATAGAATCGAACAAGAGTATTTGTGAAAAATCTCGGGATGAGATAAAAACAAGTGTCAATGAGCTAGGAAACCGATTTGAAAAAGTTGAGGAGAAAGTAGGAAATCTTGAGGGAAAGGTTGATAAAATTCAGGATAAAGTGGATAACTTGGAAAATCAGAATCACAAAGATGTACAGGGTATGAAAGATCAGATTAATCAATTTACCGGGCAGGTAGAGGAAAAATTGAGGAACCACGAGGAAACAATAAGTAATAGACTAGGGACTTACGAAGAGCATCTCCTGGAAGAAAGAAAGCAACGAAATAATGAAAATAAAGAAAGTACCCATAAGATAAATGAAATAAGTAAGGGTATTAATGAGGTCCAGGGAACTATCGAAAAATTAGAAGGACGAGTAGGAAAAACTAATAATGAAGTAAAACTGATTAAAGATGACTTATTGAAAGTGTCTAAGAAAACTGAGGAAAAGCTGGAAGGAATTAAGGGAGAGGTGGAGAAGAAGATAAAGGAAATACGAGAAGACCCGGATACCATAGGTGACGTGAAACCAGAAATTATAGACCAACAGGCTAAGATCATTAAGAAAGAGGTAGAAGACCAAATAAATGAATTCAGGGATAGCTTCAGGGATGAGAAATTCCAACTCAAAAAGGTAGAGGAAGATATTAAAAGGAATCAAGAAAGAATTCAGAATGAATTAAGATCCCGATTAGAGAGGACTGAACATAAGAATAGTCAAATAGAAATCCAACTTATGGCTAATGAAGAAAGTGCCCGAAGGGAAAGGAAGTTAGAATTCGAGAATCAGGAGGAGTTTCCAAAGACAGGATGGGTAGATTCTCGTGAACAAGGCACAGATACGGAGAGGGACTTAGGAGGGGAGAGCCCTTATAAGAACCCAGGATATCCGATGGCGATGTCAACCCCGTACATGAATCAGACAAATGGCCAGATAATAAACATTATTAAATCCAATGAGGACAGACCAGTAAAGTTTACGGGTAATAACTTGTCTATTACTCCAAAATACTGGCTAAAAGAAGTGGCAGAGTATCTAAACGAAATGAAGGTTCCTCAGGATCGGAGACTGAGAGCTATTGAAAAGCTGTTGGCAGGTGATTGTCTCACCTGGTTCAGAAGCTTCAGATACACCTTCGATACGGTGGAAGGCTTTAGGGAAGCATTTTTAAAACGATATTGGGCAGCAGACGTCCAAGAGAATTTAAGGCTAGATCTGTACTCTAGGAAGTACAGCACCAATGCACCTACTAAATACTCGGAATTTTTCACCGCTCAGCTGTGTAAATTCCGCGAACTGGATATTGCTCCGGCAGAAAACGACCTGTGTGCTGCCATTGCGAGACAGCTTCCGTATGAGATTCAGAGGCTGTTAATCTCATCCAAAGCCAGAAGTGCTGTGGAAGTGGAAAGTGTATTACGTCAGCTAGATATGACGACTTCGCACGTAACTCCTCGGCATCAAAGACAGACTGAGCAAGTACACATGGCCAGCAGTCAGGAAACAGGAGAAAAACCAGCGACCAGGAATCAGTCCACCAGCACGGATACTCAAGGACTAGATCGAGAGTAAGGGCACCAGGAGCCTAGAAGGATACAGCCATATTACAGGGGAGGATATCGAGGAAGAAATCCTAGAACTACGGGTTATAGGCAACAAGAGAGCCGACCCTATAATAATAACCATCAAAGGCAAGACAACAGAAAGAAATGGGAGAATTATCCCAGAAGAAATGTAAGGCCAGACGATAGGGATGATGAATATCGGGCCGAAATAGAAGAAAGATATCAGGAAAGTCTTCGTTATATGAACGAAAGACCAGATGAACCTGATAGGCAAAAAGTCCGTTGGAGTGAGGCAATTAAGAACCGGAAATCACCCGACCGACTAGACGGAGCTCAAAGCTTGGAACTACAAGCTCAGTTAAAGAATGAGGGAAAAGGGAGCCCTCAGGATAAAAAAAAAACTCCAAATTTAAATTGTCAAAAGTGGAAACATACCAGGAGCTGGGAGGAGGTAGAAATTGTAAATTGGATAGCTAGACCAGAGGAACTAATTAACGAGGATGTGGAAGGAATCCCACCTGTTAAAAGAGAACTACCTATAATTATGCTTAGGATAGAAGGATTACTGGTCAGAGCATTGATTGATACCGGATCCACAATAAGTTTAATTACACAAACCCTTTTAAATGAATTGGAAACAAGGGGCCGAGTACTAAAGATTCCCACATCAAGTGTAAAGATTAAGGGAATTATCCCTGAAAAATCTTTGACATGTAAATTTCAGGTATACATTGATCTGATCATGGGTAACGCTGAAATTTCGCAGTGCTTTTTGCTGGTAAATCAATTACCGTATAATGTCATATTAGGTATTGATTTTATCCGTGAGAACAAGGTCATCATAGACCTAGCGCAAAACTGCATTAGAATTCAAAGAGAGGATGTGGATGAACAAAACATTAACCTACAGGAACAGGATGCGAAAATAGAAGAACAGGTATGGCATATGGAGGAAGTGAGTGAGGAAGATTATAAGGACATAGAAAAGATATTTGAAGTCCTCAACATAGAACTCGAAGATAATGTGGAAAATGAGTTCGAGACCAACCTGTCAGGAAAAGTGGAGGAAGCTAAAGTCAGCCTCGAAATTAAGGAACAGTTAAAGGAATTATTATTGGATTATAGGGACGTATTTGATTCCAAGCCAGGGAAGATTGAAAATTTTAAATACGCATTTCAAGTCAATGATTGGGCACCGTTCAAACAAAAACCATACCCGGTTGCGGAAAAACATTACCCACAAACTAAGAAAACACTGCAGGAGATGATGGATGCAGGTGTTATAGAAAAGATGGCGACACCATATGTTAGTCCATTAGTGATTGTGAGTAAACCGGATGGCTCAGTAAGGGTGTGTTTAGATGCCAGAAATTTAAATGCAAAAATCATACCAGAAAATGATTCGGCACCACCCATAAAAGAAATACTGAGGAAGTTCAAAGGCAAGAAGATTTTTACAAATATTGACATGACTTCTTCGTATCATCATCTCGAACTGGAAGAGAAAACCAGCTTGTTGACTGGATTTCAGTTCGACCAACAAACATATTGTTTTAGAAGATGTCCGTTTGGATTGAAGACCGCAGGATCTGCATTAATAAGAGCGCTTGATCGAAACCTGTCAGAGGAAGTGAAAGATTGCACTATCCGATACGTGGACGACATTTTGCTTACCTCGGAGAACATTGAGGAACATTTAGAAAATTTGAAGAAATTATTGGAAGACTTAAGAAGGGCAAATTTTAAAATAAATTTAAAGAAGTCGAATTTTTGTCAAAGGCAAGTGACATTTTTAGGGCATGTGATTGACAAGGATGGTGTTAAACCAAATCCATGCAAATTGGAATCGATAAGGGATTTTCCAAGGCCTTTGAAGGTGAAGAACGTTCGCCAGTTTTTGGGATTGATTGGGTTCTTCTCAGGACATTGTCCATCATACACAAAAACTGTTGCACCACTACAGGACCTTCTGAAGAAGGGGGGCAAGTGGAAATGGACGGAGGAAGCAGAAAAAGCATTTGTAGAGGCTAAGGAAATGCTCTTAAATTACGTGAAGCTAGGATATCCTGATTTTAATCAGAGATTTATCATTCAAACAGACGCATCCCAGATTGGAATAGGGGCAATGCTATATCAGGAGAACCCGGAAAACCCTGATAAGAAGAACTATCTAGCTTTCACAAGTAGGAGACTGAAACCACACGAGAAAAATTATACGATCAGCGAGATCGAGCTGTTAGCGATATTGCACGCGTTGCAATATTGGCGAAAGATCGTATATGGGTTTCAGGTCATTCTAAGGACGGATCATAAAGCCTTAACCTTTTTGATGAAGACTGATTTATCCAGTCAAATGTTGATGCGTTGGGCTTTATACATTCAACAATTTGATGTCAAGATAGAGTACTGCCCAGGAAAAGAAAATATAGTTCCAGACTACTTAAGTAGACAGCCAGAGTCCATAGAAGAGGAAGTAATGGCTATAGATTTGGAAGACAGGGATCAGCGTACTCTTAATGAGTTAAGAAGCATTAGTCAAAGACAACGGGAGGATCCATGGATGAACATGCTCATATCTTTCCTTGAGGGAAACTTGATAAGAGGAACACCAGCATACACGGAAGCTGAGAAGATAGCTCAAGACTACACGTTTTATAATGGGTTATTATATAAGTTTGTGGACTCTGACCATACAAAATTAAGGATTGTTGTACCTGCAATTTTGCAGAGGAAAATAGTATGGTTAGCCCATAGATCGTTCGGACATATGGGAGTCGACAAAACAGTCTCGATGCTGAAAGAAGCATTTGTATGGCCGAGACTGAGAGAAACTGTAAGGGATACACTAAAGACATGTGATCTATGTCAAAGGATCAAACCTAATGCATTTCTGATGAGACAGAAGCCTATACCATTGTTGCCCGAAAGGCCCGGCCAAATCATATCTATTGATAATTTTGGACCTTTGCCAAAGGCAAGAAGAGGAAATCGACACATAATGGTGGCTATGGATGTTTTCACTAAAATGGTTGTCCTTGCTCCCATATAGAAGACTAGTACCAAACAGGTGTTAAAACGACTTAAAGAAAAAGTGATACCGATTCTGGGGAAACCTGAGAATTTGTTGTCGGATCACGGCAGTTGTTTCACCAGTGTAGAGTTCAGACGAGAATTAGAAAGACTTGGAATACGTCAGATTTTGTCAAGTATTCGCCATCCTGAGGCAAACCCTGTAGAACGAGTGATGAGGGAAACGGCCAAGTATTGTAGAATATACTGTGCCGAAGAAAATTGGAAGTGGATAGATATCTTGGATATTATCGAATTTTGTATAAATAATACGATCCATGAATCCACAGGAGAGATACCCATAACGTTACATCGGAATGAGCAACCAGAAAGACCTTGGAGTCAGGTAATTCCTAGGCCAGCAGACGCTCAGCCTGGAAGAGATGTACGCATTAGAAGAGCCTTTGAGCACCTAAAAGCTCAAGCCGAAAGGAGGCAGAGAAGAAATAGGCATAAGAGGTATCATCGACCATTACTAGCAGGAGAAATGGTGTTAGTAAAAAGACCAGCCATTTCGGATCCAGGGAACCGTGTGTACAAGAAGTTCCAGAAAATGTACCACGGACCATATCAAATAATCAGAGATTTGAGGAATAACGCATATAGAATTCGGCACTGTGAAACGGATCACGAAGTGACCATGAATTCAGCAAATTTGAAATTATATTACCCTCCCGAAAATTTTGATGAAGAAAATGAACAAGTCCTGGTTATGGAAACATGTAGAGATGAATCCGCTTTTGACATAAACAAGAATAAGGAAGAAATAGAAAATAGAGCTCAAGCATTCGAGTGCGAATGCGAATTGGAGAAATTATATTGGGAAATTAAAGAAATAATTGAATTTATTGAAGAAGAAAATTCCAATTTAAGAAAAGAAAATGATGAAATTAGGAAACGGGTAGGGATAGACCAAACCCGTAAGGAAGAATGAGGTTCTGGGAACTTAAAGTCCAGACAAATAAAGAAAGAAAGAAAGGGTAGGGACAGAGCATACCCGACCTACACAATTACCGGATACGACTTTAAAGAAGTAAAAACAACGGAAGGTACGGACAACGTTATGATGGCTTCGACGAATAAAGACAGATATGATTAATTGAAATAAATTTCCTCAAAAATTTTCGAAAATTTATTTACCTAAGGAGGGGAGAGATGAACCCATGTGCCATCAGGTCCATGGATGGTCGAATCCATGCATTTGAGGAAGAAATCAAAGGAGCATATAGTTTCTAATGTAACTTTAAGAAAGATCAAGCTAGGAGGCCAGTATAAGGTTGTGCAACCAACAAGGACCAGGTGTTCGAGAGGATGATATCATCCCTCTTGACATTCTGAAGGGAGCGAGTCACGAGTATTAATAACCGAGTGGAACTTTCCAACGATTAGACAAGGAGACCTGAATCGGAATTCGAGCTGACGTTGCTGGAATTTGACAACACCGCTTATGCACCAGGAGAGGAATAATTAAATTTAACCCATTTACAAGTATAATAATGAGTAAACAAGTACAGTACAGTGAATCATTTTGAATGAGAGATTTTTTAGTAAAGAGAAACCATTTAATAATTGCGCAGGAAAAAACTGCCAACGCAAGACGACGTCATTGGGGAATTACCGAAGCCTGTGTGGAGGGGAGAGAGCAAAAGAAATGCAACACCCACACATCTGAGGACGAGAAATTAATTAATATCTCCGAATTGCACGATCGATTCTTAGGTGCAATGAGATTATTTGACATTGAGAAGACGAGCTTTCGGAAGGTATAATTTTTATATTTGTGGCACCATTATTTTAGAAGTTGACCACAGAAAAGGCTAGAGTCTTATTTTTTTGTAGTAAAATAGTATAAAGCTTCGGGCTTCACCAAGCCAATCATGCAGTCTCGAACAGCCCGTGAGGGGTTTAATCACGCATCACGCAGTACAAGTCCGTCCAGGGGGACGTAACGCTGGATCATCAGCACATGCAGTTTCAAACGGCCTGAGGGCACGTCACTAGGCTACGTCAAACACCGAATGCAGTTCGACGGTCCGTGAGGGCGTAACTCTGCGTCACATCGAAGACAGTTACCAGTACTCCTTGAGGGGAGAAATACTGTGTTACACCGCAGAAGTAATATCCGATAGCCATAGGCGTCGCAGTATTAAAGACTTGCTTGCCTCCATAAGGAGTGGTCAAGAAGAAATTTAAAGTATCGCCGTAGTGAAATATTAGGAAAATCCTAGTTACAGGATTTAGGCCCGACTGTATACAAGTTATAGTGAAAGTTCGTAAGATATAGTCAGAGCAGGCCGCGAACGTCGGACTTAAAGGCGATAGGTCGTTTAATAGACGAACGAATAGATCATAACGTACGGAAGTACCGTACCAGAGAGATAAACTGTCATTTAAATTAAAGAACCCAAAAAGGGAAGAACAGAATAAGGTTCGGAACGTATACCAGAAACGTAGGAGTGTTAGAACCGATCAAATAGAGAAGATAGGAGACTATAAACATTATCTCCAGAAAGCAGGCAAACTATTCTAAAAGTACTAGACTTGAGAAGTACTAGCTGCTATAAACTAAATCTATAGGTCAGTGAGGAAACCTCGATCCGAATAGACTTTTGCTAGGATCGATAAACAGATCTACAAAGAAACCGTGCAAGCTAGATAAATAGCCGGTCATCCAGGATAGGAGTAGAAGAATTTGGGTTCCAGGGAACAATAGATGTTTCGAGACTTTCATATTCTGCAGGATAGGAAGCCGACATCGAATAAATTTCACCCTTGGAAACGGGAAATTAAGAAGGTCACGTGTGATAGGCTCAGAAATACGGCCTAGTGATCAAGCATTGTGAAGTGTAAATTTATCAAGATTGTGTGTTAATAATATTTTTAGTGTTTATTATGTGTTCAAAAGGGACACATCAGTGTATAAAAATGTCGTCAATGTTAAGTGTTTTAAATATATGTCAAGTAGTGTTTATCCATAAGATGAATTCCTTTAATATGGAGTAAAAAGTTCAAAGTGGGCCCAAAATGAAGCACCGCACAAGAATAAAGATCATGGGACGATCTTAATAACATGTGAGTACTGAATTTCATTCTATTTTGGTGTCAGAAATTGGTTGTGTACAAATCCACCGGAGTTTTTGAGTAAAAGGGATGTGTTTTAAGAAATAAATACTGAATAAGCAAGAACGCGGTCTGAACAATAACAGAAATTTGTGAAATTATAAATGATTATGTAAATAATAAATCCCGTAGAGGAAACAAATAAATAAAATGTTAATGTATTTAACAAATGTCATAAGAGCAAGCGAAATATCAGTAATTATCATGAAAGATATTCAAATAAAGTAAAGTTGAGATATGAAAGAAATAGCTTTTGAGCTTGTGTAAAGAATAAAGGTAATAATAATAATTAAATATGGAAATATTAAATAAAGATCAAATAAATTGATGTGAACATAAGAGCGTTAAAGCCTTAATGTATGTGTAAGATATAATGTTCAATGGAATATTTTAAAAAGGGAGCGATTTATCGGCAACGGAAAAGATTAATATGAGAATTAAAATAATATGAATTGTTACTAATGAGATTTATCAGTTCTTGGGAAGACATTTCGGCTTAAAATAATGCATAGCGCAAAAGAGCGCCAATAATATTGAAATGTCACGCTAGGAACGCGTAGTGGTTAAAATACTTGGTAAATTACTTATGGAGGGTAGTTGATTGCAGTGAATTGATAATTGTATAAGTCCTCTATTTGTGACGTAGTATCACGAGGCATTGTGTATGTATTTGAAAGGGAGCTAATATATGGGATTATTGAGCGTATGTCATATGGGCCACGGCCGACTTTAAATCGCATTTTGTATAAGTCCTCTGTAAGGGAATGGTTCCCGAGGCACGTGAAGAGATTCGAATGCAGAATCTTCTTATGATAAAAGCCCCTTAATTCTTCGACGTTGAATGTGTATTAATCTTCCCAATCAATGAGGACCCTCTCATAATTAATAAATGCCAAGGTTACGAAAGTGGTCTTTGAACCAAAGGAATAGTAGTTTGAATGAGTACGGTACAGTAAAGCCCGGTCTCTCCCCAGAACTGAATATAATGTGAAGGTCTGTTTTGAAAGCCTTGGAAATAAGCTATTAACGTGGGTTAGACAGGGAGTCGCCGTCACCCTCCGTGTCATAAATCGCGCCCGAGTTGAAGGGTCTAGCTTTCTTAGAGTGAGAGTGGCCAGAAACCGTCTCGTAAGATGTTGTAAAGAGAAATGAATACACCAGGAGTGTTTAAAGCTGTTAACGACCCGGGCGTTGAACCGAGGTCCTTGTAGATTGATATTTTTCGTTTGCCTGTTCAGATCGTAGTTTCTTATATGATAATGGTCTTATAAGACATAAGAGATAAATAATAATCCCTATTGTAATGATGTATGGACGTAGGATTCCACGAGTTATTTGAAGGCAACTAAGTTTCGGGAGTAACTATAGTTTTTTGACTGTGTCAAGTATCTTCATGCTCTGGAGTACTCAATTGATTTCCTGATTACCTTAATATATTTGTGAAAATAAAGAGAGATGATAACAACTGAATGTGTGGACATGCCCAAAATATTGAGTTAGATAATTAACATAAATTTTAAATGTAATTATAAAATTTGTTTTTGAGAATTAAGAAGATATAAGGATAGTATTTGAGGTGTACCAGAATGACACCATTATTATGTAAAGCATGGAGCCAAAAGAGCTCGGAGTTATATAAAACTTATAGTGATGCTTTATGGAAGTAAGACTAAGTAGGAATTGTTGGTTTATGTGGAAACCACATGTTTGAATACAATATTTGTTTTATTATATTTGTGATTCCTTGTTCATTTGGAGCAAGTAGATGATTATGGGTCAGTAATTAAATTGTTAAAGTGTTTGTAGCGCCATTAATTTTATTAATTAAATGTGTTAAAATAGGAGTTGATTTTGTTGTTATTTTTGCAAGTGTATCCTCTATTTAATCCAAAATATGTGAGTCACAGAGTGGGGGAACTTACCGCTGCCCCGAAAATTCCGAATTGAGCTACGCTGGTATACTGTGATTGGCATATTTCTTGCTAAAAGGGCACACTCATGTAATTTTCTTTCAGGATTAGGGAATAACCCATCTCATTTGGGTACAATCGTGTTGACCGACTGAAAAGCATCAAACTTTCGTTCACTAAGGCAACACTGAAAATGGCTTCAAACACCATAATATTAGAGTAACTTAATCTGTGAATTAACGTCACCACTATTTCTTGTTCGCTATTGTTATAATTTTGAAAAAAGTTCACATAATATATAATTATATACAGTACGTAGGCCTAATATACCACCCACAAAGCTTTGCCTTCTGTGGTATAGTTCACATGTATTCTTCCCTTACACTGCTGTATTTGATATTCATCACATAGATTTATGAATGTACATTTTTAGACTAATACGTTTACTTAGATAATGAGAAGAAATAGACTTAAGTTACTGTATGATGAAGAATGTACATATTTAATACTGTGTAACGTGTCTTCCTGAGATCCAGAAAACAAGCTAAGTTGTACAGTGTTCTAGTATCAAGAACAATGTCTATAAGTCACACGCTATGTGCTTGAACTTAAAAATATATGTATGTATTTATTTTCTTGTATTGCTGGATAATATTGCTTATTCTAATAGTTAAAAAAACTTAGAGTTAAAAATGGAAAACAACGGGACATCATTTCAATGGTGGCTGACGGTGGAGTTCGATTACACTCATCTACCGAGTTCTGAGACAGCCCGGCTCCATGGTCATGCTCCTTAGTGCACGTAGCTACCGCAGTCTGTACGACAATAATAATAATAATAATAATAATAATAATAATAATAATGACTAGTTTCCATATGCAAGATTTCAAATTCACTAGATTCTCACAGCATACCATGAAGTGAATTGAGATGTGATGACTTCAATTACCAAAGCTCACCCTGCATATAATTGCACGAGTCGCCAATGATTTGGATTTGTTCAAATACACAGCATACCAAGAAGTGAATTGAGATGTGATGACTTCAATTACCAAAGCTCGCCCTGCATATAATTGCACGAGTCGCCAATGATTTGGATTTGTTCAAATACACAGCATACCAAGAAGTGAATTGAGATGTGATGACTTCAATTACCATAGCTCACCCTGCATGTAATTGCACGAGTCGCCAATGATTTGGATTGGTTCAAATACACAGCATACCAAGAAGTGAATTGAGATGTGATGACTTCATTTGCCAAAGCTCACCCTGCATATAATTGCACGAGTCGCCAATGATTTGGATTTGTTCAAATACACAGCATATCAAGAAGTGAATTGAGATGTGATGACTTCACTTACCAAAGCTCACCCTGCATATAATTGCACGAGTCGCCAATGATTTGGATTTGTTCAAATGCACAGCATATCAAGAAGTGAATTGAGATGTGATGACTTCAATTACCAAAGCTCACCCTGCATATAATTGCACGAGTCGCCAATGATTTGGATTTGTTCAAATACACACCGTACCAAGAAGTGAATTGAGATGTGATGACTTCAATTACCAAAGCTCACCCTGCATATAATTGCACGAGTCGCCAATGATTTGGATGTATTTATCCTACTCTTACAATATAATGGCATGACGACGTATGCAATGTAAGGGGTCTCCCATTATCCCCTCCATGATATCGAGCACTCTCTATGAGGTAAATTCCTGTAAAGCTCTAGGACGTTATAGGAATAACAAGTATGGCTTATGACTAATCCAACTCGACTGATAATGGCTTAGTATAGGTCGAGTTATTTGCACAATCTCCAAAATAGCAGTTGAGTTACTCTTCTCAGGAAAACACTAGTAAGTGATAACGTTCTTATGCCATTATCAGGCGGATATTCAAATATAAAATTGCGATAACAATCAGGAAGTGACGGAGTCACATGCACAGAAGAGTATGACTTGATCACAAGGCTTCATCGTGAGTTTGAAACATCCTGTCAAATGATTTCCCTCTCTCGTGACGAGCGGAAATACAAATTGTCACTAAGATTCTTAAATCATAACATCCCAACATACAGCATGGGAAAAATAAATATTTTTTGTGGGCAGGGAAGTAGCTAGAATACAGGAGCGGGCTGGGGCATGTTCTTGACTCGTTCTAAAGGTGCTACTCAAGTTGTTAATGTTGCTTCATTCCGGCTAAGGATGTTTTGCCATCAGTCCCTCGAGTGCCTAGAATATATTTTGGATAACGGATCTCATATCGCTCAAACAATAAGCTAAGTTCCTATTCAATTCCAACCTGCACATTCCCTAACAATCACAGATATCATAATAAACCAGCAAACTTGAAGGTCAATAACCACTACCAATATCTTAACAAAAAGTCATTTATAACTAACAAATCTTGACAAGTTGTGCAAGTATATAACTAAACTAGAAACTAGAGTGCCATATCCCCTCCTGGGTCGAAGGCAACCTGAATTAGAGCCCTTCGCTTCGTCACGGGATCACTAACCGGGCTTCCCGAGCCGGAGTTTGCGTGTGGTAGGTTGGCCAGTTTATTTCGACTCCTCCTCCTGCAATAGCATCCGGCTGGTTCCCATTTCGCATCACGAGGCTGGGAGACCCCGTACCAGACCATACCAAGATTTTCAAATTCTTGGCAGAGCCGGGGATCGAGCCCGGAACCTCGGAGGTGACAACAATGTTAGCCACTGTGCCACTGCAGTAACTAAATAAATGTATATATTGTAAATGTCAACGCTCACATTCTTGTAGACATAGATTTGACGGCCTAAGTGTAAAAGCTCTGATGATGATTCAAACAGGTCATCCAAATGAATTTATTAATCTCAAAACAAAAGTTTGATGCTTTTCAGTCGGTCAACACGATTCTACCGAAATGAGATGGGTTATTCCCTAATTCTGAAAAAAAACAACATGAGATAATATTTTCAGACATAGATTTTATAGCCTAAATGTAATGGATCTGATGATGATCGCTTGACGATCGAAACCGGTCATCTAAGTGTATGTATTGATCTCATGTAATTTTTTTTTTCAGGATTAGGGAATAATCCATCTCATTTGGGTACAATCGTGTTGACCGACTGAAAAGCATCAAACTTTTGTTTACTAAAGCAACACTAACAAAAGGCTTCAAACACCATAATGTAATTATTAATCGCATGTAATTTTTTTCAGGATTAGGGAATAATCCATCTCATTTGGGTACATTCGTGTTGACCGACTGAAAAACATTAATTACGATTACTAAGGTTACACTAAAAAATGGCTTCCAATATGAACATTTTCTTTTAACAGATAAAAAAATATGTTACAGTACCACGCGCTTACAATGACCATATCCATGACTGTTCGCTGTTGACCAATAGCATGCCTGTTCTGTCAATCAACGTGGAGTCCACAGTTCGGTCCTGGCTGCCGGCTCACGTGTCAGGTCTCCAAAGTTCTGTCCATTCTCGCTGCTTTCTCACGTTGGCTACGGTTGATAGTTGAGAACGGTGTGCCACGAGCTGGGAAAGTCTTAGCTCCACGTAGACACCGAATGTAGACATGGCCTCCCAGCTAGTCTTCGGTCGTTAATAAGGAAAATTAGAGAACTATAAGCCCCGAGTCACCTAATGGGAAAATAAGCTGAAGTGTCATGGCTTGTCCCGGATTTAGGTCGTGTGATTTAAATTAAGAAATAGTTTATAGTTTCTGGATCCTTAGCACACTCTCGTGCTTCTTATTAACCCATTGGTATCATATTCGCTCCCTGATCGTATAGTATTTACTCACACCATAGTTTATATAGTATTAGCCTTCCACGATCCGAGTGCCGGCAGTCGAGGTGGAAACTATGCTTTGTTTATCTGTGTCATGCTGTCCGCCAAGACAGGTACAGTAGTGCGGACAGGCCTGTCGAGAGGGAGGGGCAAGCGGAGCTACAGCCCTGGGCCCGGGATGGCTTACAGTTAACAACTTCATTCAAATTCATTTCTAAACCATTTTGATCTTTTTATAAGGCTATGTTCAATGTAAATGCAACCAATGAATAGCATCAAAAACATCATACGGAGAACTATAACGAATTTCCTAAATATCCATTGTGCCTTTTGCTTCTCAGTCGGGTTGTCAGAGTCTTTCATTTAACTTATAACGTAAATAAATTGAAGATCATCTGCATAAGGTGGAAAGTTTGAATTTAACTCAGAACATTTCTACTACTGTATATACTTTATAAGTTACATCTCCGAAAGAAGCACGGGCTATTCTTGTGGAGCCCAAACATGGCCAGATATAACGAAAATGTAATTTTAAATACACAGTGATCAAATTCTTTAAGTAAAACAACAAGCAATGAGAGCAAGAAGAAGAGTGGCTGAAGAACTGAAAACCATGTGAACCGATATTCAATATGGACATGCTAACTTCAGCGGAGTTTTTTTTATGGGTTAATCAAATTCAGGCTTAATACTTCCAAAATAATATCACATGTAGAAAAAAATGAAGGGGCCCGGAAGACCTCGACCTAGGGCCCGTGATCGCTCTCTACGGCCCTGAGTGCGGGTAGGATATAACTAAGGTCCAATAATCTCAGTCATCGTTCTCCTCACCGTGGTGACATGTGCTCCTGGTACGCTTAGCTGTGTTGTTGCGGAACAATTACAATGCCCCATTCTTAATTCACCCATTATTATTAATATTTCTGTTCACAATATTCACACTATAACATTGTAATGGACACACAATACAATGAGCACAGAAATGCGATAAAATACGGGACGCATTCGGTTATATGCGAACACATGTTCGACGCGGACACAACTTCACTAATATTGTAACAAGGAAGGAAGGAAGGAAGCTTGTAGTTTAACGTGACCGTTAATCGCGAGATCATGAGCCACGGGACCTCCTTTTTACGTGGAATCCGAACCACAGGACATGGCATTTCACATCGAAAATCTCACATGCATTGACCGGGAATCGAACCCGGACCGCCTTGGTGAGAGGCATACAGCTAGACCGCTGAGCCACCACGCCCCTAATATTGTAACAGACTTAAAAATAATTCATCACGAATCGAAAGGAAGCAATCGAGATACACTTAGCTAAAATAAACAACCCCAATAACTTAAATGAACACACACTCATGGAGAATTCACCCCTCTTTACACTAGTAGAAAACACCCACCGTTGGAAACGAGAAACAGCATAACGTGGTAGCCAAGCTGGATAAGGGATCAATAAGGGAAACATGTTATTTGATCATGATGTACGATGCATCATATCTTCAATAAACCAAGGCTGGCATTAACGGCAGTATTGAAGGTTCCGGGACATTTTCATTTGACCGTTTGCACTTAATTAGAGCTGTTTAGCTTATGCGTGGCGAGAATGTAAACTGGTCTTTAATAGTTGATGATATCCAGTATACAGTAACATACACCACATTAGGAAGTCTAGGCATGGCAACACACATATGTTACATTCGTCAATGAGCCCAGACATTTAGGAATGCGAGAGGTGGAAAGCCTAGCAAGATAAGAGATACTCGCGCACAGAAAACTCCTCCCAGTTCAGTGAAGACTGTGACAAGGCCAACTGCTCTCATCCGAACCGCGTGCGACTCAACCAGCTAAGTAGTCTATCCAAACTGAATTGACCATTTAAAAACGATCACATTTTCACACTAAGCAAGCAAATTTGGAGGTCAATCACCACTTTCAATATCTTAACAAAATATCCCATAGACTATGATAACTAAAAAACGTTGACTAGCCGCATTAGTTTAACTACTACTGCAACTAAATAAGTGTACATATTGTAAATAGACTACTATACCCCATACCTTTAGACATAGATTTAATAGCCTAAGTGTAATGGATCTGATGATGTTCGCTCGACGATCGAAACTGGTCATCCATGTGTATTTATTATTCTCATGTAAATTATTTTCAGGATTAGGGAACAACCCATCACAATTGGGTACAATTCGTGTTGACTGACAGAAAAAACATCAAATTTCGATTACTAAGGCAACACTGAATAAGTAGTTTCGTGAAGAACTAAATAGCCAATTTTCATATATCCTACTGGTCTTACTTAGGACACGAGAAATGAAAACGAGAGTTTTAAATATTGCACAGCCGCCATTTTAAGTTCTCATAAAATTCCATTAAATTAGACAACAGTATATTAAGGATTGTTTGAAATTCCACCGTGCCAAGTTTCACAGCGCTCGGATGAAAAGTCGCGAGAATAATCCATTTAAATATTTAAATTTCGCGTCACCGCCATGTTGGTTTGTGCTCATTAGGTTATTGAATGATCCATAGGTGAACGTATGTTAATAGCCTTTATCAATTTACAAAATATCAGTTTGATTGCTGTAATAGATTCGTAGAAATTGAGAACCATCTAAATATTTCAGATGGTCGCCACGCTGGATTGTTATATGTGTAGGCTAGGCCATAGAGTTATGAACTATTAGATGAAGATAATTGCGTAGGTTCATTATTCAAACGTTCACTTCGATCGCATGATTAGGACACCAGAAATAAAAAATTAATTGTAGAATTTTGCACAGCGGCCATTTTGAATGTATGTAAACAATTGAACTAAATTAGATGTCAGTGCATTACAATGTGTATAAACATTTGCTGTACCACGTTTCACTGCGCTTGGATGGTTAAATTGCGAGAAAAGCCTATTTAAATGTTTCAAATTAGCTTGACCACCATGTTCGTTCTGTACTTAACAGGTTTATGAAAGTCACAGATATGACATTTTAGTAGTACCTTTTAACACCGTACAAAATTTCAGGGTGATATCTATTACTGTTGCGGAGATAAAGAATGCCAGTTAAATATTTCGCGTGGCCGCCATGTTGGATTGGTGAATCGTATTAAAATGTGAAAGGCTTGGTCGAGGACGGTCAAGGTAGTAGTATGCACGTACCGAGTTTCATTGAAATTTCGGCCGTGTAGATTTTATGAGGGGGAGGGGGGGAGGGGAACACACATACGCACACATACACACACACACACACACACACACACACGCGCGCGCGGACAAAAGGTGATCTCATGAGCCTATATTTTTTTTCTTAAATGAAAATAGGCTAAAAATGGCTTTGAACACCAAAATGTTGAATCCTTTTATTGTGTCATCTATCACCTATTATGTGTTTCACACTACCGCTAGTGAGGCTTCTTTACTCACGTATATACACGTATTTCGAATGTGATCAGCTGATCACGTTCTTCACATTGTAATTTCCGTACACTCTATCTGCTATGTTGGAGCTAGCCATGGAGCAGTTTTGCTTGTAAAGTGTGCGATCGGTAACTTCCTTCACGTCGCTGTCGCTTCGGTCTGCTTTAAAAGTGCATATCATTTGTGCGTTTCGTTAATGACAATTTGGTAATTGAGGAGTTTCTGCAATTTATTCCTGTCAATGATGCAGATAAAGCCATCAAAATAGGCAGATTTTGAGAGTCAACAGTAGTCTAATGGCAGTAAGAACATGGAGAGCCAAACTTCATATTTCTTACAAATTATATCAATATTATAAGCAGTCACGTATGAACATGTTGAACCTCTGCATCATTTCGGTTGTAATATTTAGTTACTAATTTCCATGTCGCCTCCGTCACGTAGTGGTCAGCGTGATTAGCTCCCACTCCGGAAGTCCTAGGTTCGATTCCCTGCTCTGCCACGAAATTTGAAAAGTGGTATGAGGACTGAAACGGGGTCTACTCAGCCTCGGGTGGTCCAAATGAGTAGAGGGGTTTCAATTCCCACGTCAGCCATCCTCAAAGTGGTTTTCCGTGGTTTCCCACTTCGTCTTCGGGCAAATGCCGGGATGGTACCTCCTGTAAGGCCATGGCCGCCTCCTTCCCTCTTCCTTGCCTATCCCTCCCAATCTTCCCCTCCCTTCCCATCCCTCATGAGGCCCCTGTTCGCTTTGCAGGTGAGGCCACCTGGGTGCGGTGCTGATCACACCTCCCCAGTTGTATCCAATCCGACCAAATGTTCCAGCTCTAGGAGACTGCCTGCAAAGGCGATAGTGGTGAGTTCGCTCGCTGAGTCCGTGGAGACCACCAACCTGGAGGGTAAAATTTACTTTTAAAAAAGGACGTATGAACATGTTGAACCTCTGCAGTGTTTCAGTTGTAATATTTAGTAACTAATTTATTTTTGTTTTTCTTCATTGTGCTGGAAAATATAATTAAAGTAGTTGTGAAGCAAAGAGAATTTTTATTTAATTATTTCTTTTTGAGAATAATATAATCGAAATATCATGTACTGTATGAATGAAACCACCACCTCCTTCAGAAAGAAATCCTGTGTACGGTACGCCACGGGTCAGTCTATAAACTACTAACAACTGGTGGGGGAGTGAGCAGCTGCGGGTTTCCACTCTACTCATCTATGACGACCTGGAAGTTATGACCAAGTGAATCGAATTAGGTCTCTGCTTGCCTCGTCACTAATGTTTTGAAACAGTTACTTTACGAGTACGGTATAATTACGTTGGGAACGCAAGTCCTTGGACCCGATGTGGAACGTTTCACCACCTCGTTGATGTTGTTGTTTGTTATTTAAAGCTCCATAGTTCCGTACTGCCAAGCTCCTTAACGTTTCATGTCCAGCATACGCTAATCAAGAATTTCAATGCCGGGGGCACGTGGCCTGGAGAAATCAATAACTTGAAGCCAGATACAGCATCTCATGTTATAAGTTGCCGTTTGAAGGTGAATTCTGGCTTGCTGAACTTTCGTCGAATCTAAGTACAGTACGTCACTGTGGTTGGGAAAAGACGGACAAGTGTGCCAGAACTTTTAATGATGTTTACTGTCCTTCTCCGCAGCAAATACCGAACGGGATGTCACTCAATGCTTAGCTCATTAACATTGCATTGCATAGCTGACATGGTACTCGATTAGGAGAGTGTGCAGCACTGCAATCTAATTCAAAACATGTGAAGAACAATCAGAAACTGTTCACTTATACTTCCCTTAGTGATGCACCAACCTACAGAAGGCGATAGGAAACAGGACTCTGTTAGCAGATTTTTGTAGAATTCCTTGTCACGTTCACTGATACATTGCTCTTAATTCTTCATTATAGAATACATTAATAACAAGAAGTTCCGTGAAGAGCTATACAGCCTATTTTCATATATCCTACTCATGTTAATTGCCTCTATCAACATTCAAAATTTCAGTTTGATTGTTGTAATAGATTCATAGATATTGAGAACCGTCTAAATATTTCAGATGGTCGCCATTTGGATTTTAATTTATGTACTATTACATGAAGATTATTGTGTACGTGTGGTATTCAAACTTCAATCGCATGATTAGGACACAAGAAGTAAAAACGAGATTTTAAACTTTTGCACAGCTGCCATCTTATGGTTATGAAAACAATTGAAATAAATTAGATGCCAGTGGATTAACATTTGTATAAGCATTTACCGTACAAAGTTTCACTGCACTCTGATGGTTAAATCGCGAGAAACGTCCATTTAAATATTTATATTTCGCGTCACCGCCATGTTGGATTTGTGCTCACCAGGTTACTGAAAGTCCTCTCATAGCCTCTATGAACATTTAAAAATTCAGTTTCATTGCTGTAAAAGATACGTAGATTCAGAGAACCGTCTAAATATTTCAGATGGTCGCCATTTTGGATTGTTATGTGTATAGGCCATAGAGTTATGTACAATTAAAGGAAAATTAATGCGTAGCTTCATTATTCAAACTTTCACTGCGATCGCATGATTACGACACAAGAAATAAAAGCTTAATTTTAAAATTTCGCACAGCCGCCATCTTGAGGTTATGTAAACAATTGAACTAAATTAGACGCCAGTGCATTACAATATGTATAATCATTTACTGTACCAAGTTTCATTACGTTTGTATGGTTAAATCGCGAGGAAATTCTATTTAAAACGCTCAACTTCGCTTGGCCCCTATGTTGGTTTTGTAGTTACTAGCTTTTTGACAGTCTCCTAGGTGAACTTCTAGTAGTGCCCTTTATCACCGTACAAAATTTCAGGGTCATATCGGTAATAGTTTCGGAAATATTGAATGCTGGTGAAACATTTCGCACAGCCACCATGTTGGATTGGTGAGACGTAATAAAATTTGAAGGGCACGGTCAAAGTCGTCCAAAATGGTGGTATGACCTTACCGAGTTTCATTGAAATCCCTCCAGCCGTTTACAAGTTATTAGGAGGGGACACACACACACATCACTCAGACAAACATACGCACACACACATGGACTAAAGGTGTTCTCATAAGCCTTTTTTTTATAAAATTAAAATAGGCGAAAAATGGTCTTAATAAATGTAGTTCCAAATTGAAAGCAGGGACGGATGACCTCTATGTTCCGTCATTTATAAAGTAAACAATTACTATCAATAAACTGAAACCTGGTTGCTCTTCTCTATCAAGAGCTTATTTTTCCATTAAAATACAGTAAAAATTGCATTAAGCGGAAACTTACTGTGCCCATCAGACGAAAGTTTCGGGGAACTGCCGGTTTTGAACCGCCCTTCCAAGACCCTCTTCTGACCAACACACTGTACTTGGAGAATAATGCATTCATAGACTGGCCTAGCACAAGAAAACTGCACTCGGGGGTGTCGGGAATAGGAGAGTGATATTCTTACGACCAGCCTAGCGGAATACATTTACAGGAAAAACACAAAAAATCCATGAAAGAATGAGGCCAGGCTTAAGTTAAAATCACACTAAATTTATTGGTAAAATCATAGATCCCTAGCCTACTTCTGAGAGGTAAAAATCGGCTAATCCGAATATAAACTGCCCTGAAAAAGAATGTAAAAATGTCTCGTATCTAATATCCGTCTTAAGCTCTCGAAGTACAACATTGTATTAATCATATACTGTAAAATGAGTATTTTCCACAGATTCTCTTTCCACGTTTTTGAGTAGTAATAATTGTCCTTTTATGCTCACAAATGAAATGTTATGCAAGCGGCCATGTGGTCGCGCGATGACTTTGATTTATGCACCATACGCAGAGTTATAAATTTGGCAAATATTGCCTAAAAAGACTGATAATTCACTAAATCAACTTCTCACTGCACTGTGTTTACTGTAATGCACAATTTTATCACACTTTCACGCAGATAACGTGTAGATTAGCAATTCCACGTTCCTATCTCTTCACTGATACAAAAATACGTCTCCCTACCACGAGGGTTGACAAATCAAGTGTGACTCGTCGTAGATGGCGGAACTAAGCTGTATTACCCGTTTAACATTTGATTGCCGCTGAACCTGGCTGCGCCAGACAAGAGTTCGTTCTGTACATAAGACAACCAGCATTGCGGGTCACAGGAGCTCATGTCACCACGGACAGTCAGACGATAACTGAGACTATTGGAGGTGAGTCATATCCTACTCGCGCAACTGTACCTGTCAACGAAGCAGGCTGACGTGTTACACAAGTAAACAAGGAATAGTTCCCATCTCGACCGCCGGCAATCAATTCGTGAAAGGGTAATAACCGCTTGAGTCAAGTACTCAGCCAATTAAACCGTTCCGCATATCTGCGATGTTATACCTTTTCCAAATGCATTAAATAATTCCAAAATTGCAAAATATTGCTTTCAAATAATTCCAAATGTTTCCAAAAATGGCAAAAATACAGGATGCTCGAAAATAAATTAGCAGGGTATTCAAGTCCAATCAAAGTGTTCAAAGAGATGATGTCGCACCGAGGTGCGCTCAATATTGTTCCAATGTAACTTCTTAGCAATTAATCTGAAGCTGTAATCGATCTCCAAATCAGGCGCGTTATCTCTATTGTGCGTCTCTACCTTAAAAGACAGTACGCATTAAATGGGGCGCGCTGATGCCAGATCTACTGCACATACAAAGTTCTGCAAGGCCGGGCACATGATGTAACATAACTCGTATTACAGGTGTGGTTTTACGCAAAACTTGGGAAATTTCCAAAATATTTGTTTGTTGTATATAACTGTACCTCACACCTTGCAGTGAACAACGCTACAATATTTAGATATGATACGCCGAACCTCAGAGTGCGATTTTAATGCACACATTATAACAATTTATATTTTTCAATTATTAATGAATATGATAATATAATATGTTATAATATTACATTTTCTCGAATTCCATAGGTTGTAATAAATTGTAATATGGCATTTTTCATGAATATTTTATATATATTGTGGTCCATGTAATTTACCCAAGTTTGTGCGGTCAAGTGGTGGTATGCAGCCGAAATAAAATTCTTCATTTCTTGTTTCTTGAATGAGACGTTGTTGAATTTTTTATAGTTCTTCACTTGCGCCCATACCATTTCGATGGGATTAAGTTCACTGTGGTATGGTGGCAAGCGAATAACATATTTTTCTGCTGATTTAGCCATCTCGTCAATGATGTATTTATCTTATCTGTCTCTGTTTTGAGTCACAAGAAAACGAAGCTCCCGTTTTAACATATTTCGAAAAGGACCCCTTTTGAGTGAGCCAATCTAAAATCCGGTCTTTTTTCCGTTATAGGTAAAAGTTCGATTTTCCGACTGTGATAGCCTACATTGTCTATTACTAGGCTAGATCCGTCGGGAACATTGGGCAACAATTGCTCGGCGAACCACCTTTTATACACTTCACCTGTAATTTCGTCGTGGGTATCTGCTGTGTTATTTTGGCACAGAAAAGTTAACTCTGCACCATTAACGAACCCTTGTTCATTCCTGGAATGAACAAAGGCAAACCACGGAAACCACTTAGAGGATGGCTGAGATAGGAATCAACCCGCCTCTTCTCAGTTTTGTCTCATGAATTTGAGCCCTCAGACCAGAATTAAATTTCTTGGCAGAGCCGGGATTCAAACCTGGGCCTCCACGGTGACAGCC
Source organism: Meconema thalassinum (assembly GCA_946902985.2). Taxonomy (NCBI): domain Eukaryota; kingdom Metazoa; phylum Arthropoda; class Insecta; order Orthoptera; family Tettigoniidae; genus Meconema; species Meconema thalassinum. Next base: position 956,988,417 of record OX336389.2, on the reverse strand, counting down.
AGGAATACTAGCCAGTACGGTACGCAACGAGGCGGACAATTTATAATTGACACAAGGACTACTTCATTTCAAAGTTTAACTTCACACCATCACCTACCCTCCATCAAACCAACACCACCTAGGTGGTGTTGATCAAACGCAGTCGGGGAGATACTGGCACCGGAGTAAACAAACTTTCGCGGCGACAGGGCTGGGCGGGAGGAGTATGTGCGATAACTTATGAATGCTATCTGATATCGAGCTGTGGTTTGTTTTAAAAACTATTTCAGACATTAATGAACATTTCCTCTCAGTTAGTCACCAACGTAAAGTCAAGAGAGAAAGGTTTCTCGCTACGTAACTTTTCTGTGATACAATCTCAGATTTTTCAAGTAACATTTAAGAAAATAAATCATAACTTTCGTATTATGAAAATAATTACTGCCCTGAAAATAGAGTGTCTTCTACCAACATCAGGTGATCTAAAAATAAATTCTTGACCTGTTGCGATCATTAGTTCATTATCTATGGCGTGATAAGTTTTATATCTGCAAAAATATAGATTCGAGCTAAAATATCGTAATTGTGAAAACTGGGCCATGTGTTAATTATTTATGGCTTTTATTTTTACATCATCATAAAGAGGGGGAAATTCTATGTAAGACCACGCAAACATTTTCTTAGATTTGCCACTTTCAATTATTGGGAAAAGGCAACATCGCCGGGGTGGAAGAGGACGTAGCTAATTGCAGGACATAGGAGTGCAAGTGAGAGGCAAATACTGCATTTAATTCCATACTGTCAGGTAGAGACGCTCTATCGTGAAAAATTATTCCAACTCGCGGCACAGTCGTGCTCGTCAAATCGTGTACCACGGCCTTGAGGACAGCTGCAGCAAGTTCAGAGATTCGAATCCCAGATCTGACATTGGCTATCGTGAGTGTGATTTTTCCACACTCCTTCCAAGAAAATGCCGGGATAGTACCTTACTTCAAGTCCGGAGCGCGTACCTCATCCTTGTCCCTACTGCAGTTACACACCAGTGATAAAATAAATATAGGTTATCAGACAAGTACGGCAGTGGATACGCTGGCTAAAGTGCAGCGTTAGGTCATGGGGCCAAGCTCTCTGCTGACTTGGTAGACGCGTGGGTTCGATCCCCACCGTCGGCCGTCCTTGAAATGGTTTTCCGTGGTTTCCCATTTTCAACACCAGGCAAATGCTGGGCCGGTACCTTCTGATAGGCCACGGCCGCTTCCTTTCACATCCTTGCCCAAATTCATTCATCTTCATCCATTCCATCTCTCATCCCGACGCGCAGGTCGCCCACGGGCGTCGACTAGAAAGACCTGCACTCGGCCTCTCAAGAGGCCACACGACAAAAAAAAAAAAACAGACAAGTTCAACACACGCCCAAGTTAGCAACGTATGAACATTGAGATTTTCTTTGGTTCAGACTTGAGCCAACAGTGGCGTGCTACAAATTATAAAATAAGGGCAAAATGTTCATACAAGATGGTGGAAGATAATACGAGCATGGGGAGAAGAATGTCATTGAAGATGATAAAAACTGCCATTAGGCCTATGCCACATTAATAGACCATGGGGATGGTGCGATGGGATACTGACCTAACGTAAGCCAACCGACTACACCAGAAGCATAAAATTGGAAAGAAGAATCTACTGGGACCAGGACATCAGGATCCATGGGAAGTCGATCTCTGAAAAAGAGGACTTCACGACATCGGGGATGGTTTCAAGGACAAACCACACACTGGAGCTATTCACTGGATCAGCTGACTCAGCACAACGAAAGGTTGATGAAAGAATTCCAATTTTCACATGTATAAATAGATATATGTAGGCCAATTCGCAACCATGACCTGTTGAGTTGAATACATCCATCGAGCATACGAAATACCTTTGAAAGAATGTTGATAGCTTATCTGCAGTGCCATTGTTTTTACTCTGTAGTTGAATATCTTAGCGTAGTCTATAGGAGCGATGGAATCTATAATAAATTTTACTTTTCTATTTTAATTGTAATACCTGGCTGTAAGTTGTTGTATTTGTAGAATTAAATTTTCATATTGTGATAGTATAGTAAGGTGAAAATAGTGTTGTCCAATAAGATTGTATCTCTTAAGATCTATTATTATAATATGTTATAAATAGTTATTGTATTGGTAATATATACCTGTAAGCTCTTTTATTTTATAGATGTAATTTCTGACGTGTCCTATATCAAAAATGTATTGTATACATGTAATTGATCAAATGGATAAATAGAATATCTAATCTAAATCATAATTAATTAATTAATTGATATTTGAAACTTTTTACGATTTTCTCGCACATTTGTTATGAGCAATAATAATTATTTAAAAATTGCAAGTTATTTTTTTAAGCATAGTGTTTATATTAATGCCGTCCCCGTGGTGTTGGTGTAGCGCGCCTGCCTCGGGTTCGATTCCCAGCTCCGTCAGGGATTTTAGAAACTGACGTGAGGGCTGGAACTGGGTGCACTCAGCCTCGTGAGGACAATTGAGTAGCTGTCTGACAGTGAGGCAGCGCCCCGATCACGAAAACCAAGATTAACGCTGATCACGCGTCACCCCAATATCTGCAGGTCGCTTGGTAGGCCTAGGCTCTTCATGGGCTGTAGTGGGTTATTATTATTGTTTACATTAATATACGAGAATGGAACGAGACTTTTACTCTACCACTTTGATAGTAGACCACAGTAAAACCTGCCTTCAACGGAGTCGAACGGAATTCGCAAATGTTTCCGTTAAAGATAGGTTTCCGGTTAACGGAGGGAGGTCTATGCTAAAATAATTAAACCATGGACATGCATATAATGGACATACTGAGAACAAATATTATAATCTACATGCCTTATTCAGTGTTGTATTTACACATTTCTGGTACGAAATATTACAGCACTAGACCACTTTCAATCTCGTGTTAAGATCAAGCTTGCTTTCGAAGCCATAATGCCCGCTGCCGAAATATGTCAGTAATGAAGTTGTGATGTACTCATTTGGAAGCTGAATTCCAAGCTGATTGCCAAGGACAAGGCAAAGACACGCACTTCTTGACTGAAACGAGCATTGAGAAAGGCTTGGGGAATAGGAAACAGGTAATTAGCCATACTTTGACGTGTACGTTGGCGAATGAAAGAACGAGAACCTATTTGCACATTCCTTGTTGACTACAGAATCAACTGTTACAGCAGGCAAAGTAGACATTTACAAGGTGCCTGGAAATTTTCTAAATACTACATTCCGGAACTTGAAGATTTTCCATTAAAATGCGTATTTTAATTTTCGTTGTCCACGTAACACAGTTTCGGTCTAATGAAGGGAATTGAACACGTTTTTCACCGCTATGTTCTCGGGACCGGGTGCCAGATTTTGCACCGCAGGGGATCTTTAACGTGCCAGTAAATCTACTGACACGGCTCTCTCGCATTTGCTCACCCTCAAATGCCAACTGGCAGTGCCAGAATTCGATCCTGCAACCTTGGGATCAGCAGGCGAGAACGTTACCTCTGAGCCACGCAGCCAGTTAAACACTTCATTGAAATATATGCGGAGTGTCATAATGAAATGTTCAATCATTTCTAAATTCTCTCAAAGGTATAATAAAGTTAGATAGTTTGTGTTAATGTAGACGAAATTGTTTTACTGTGAGATTGAATTGTCATAGAGTATTACTGATGATCAAGTTATCATATTTTAAGGACTATTTGGCAACAAGGTGTTTAAGGTATTTTTTGGAAGCACGATAATTTCTATAATTTTTTCTACATAACTGAAGCTGGCGTCAGGGGTGAAATCGAGAGTAATGAGAATCCTAGGAAAGGGTTCCACCTTCCAATTGATATCTAAATGTATTATGATGTGTGTTCGACGAGTAATTGCATTGTAATAATTACGTCGATATTGTGCTATTTATTAAAGGTGACATTGCCAAATAACTTATATTGAAAATCCTCAAGTAGATTTCGTAAAACATAGTTCTGCCTCATCATAAAGAATTTCTGTAGTGAATTATTAAATTGGTATGACAGAAACCAGACATTAGAGTAATGTATTAACATGATGATGTTACATGCATAATTATTTTCGCCATGATGATTTTTTTCATAATTTATTGAGAGATGAGGAACTTGTTCTAGAGAAGTGTTATGAAGGAAATTTCAATAGTATTGATAGAGAGAATTATTATACTAGAATGGTGATACAGAATTAATATTAACACCTGGCTAAGGGGTAACTGATTAAGACTTTGACAATTTCAGAATGAATTTTTGGAAGATTATTGAGTGAGTTTGATGAAACAAATACATTGGAAAAATAGTTTCAATGTGAGTTAAAGTAAAATTTGTAAATATAAATATAAAAGTGCATGTGAGAGATGCTTAATTACGTGAGATAGCTAAATAGATAGAATTGCGGGAGGTGCCAATGTATAAATGTAAATACATCGATGTTTGATAGAAATTAGTGTTACGAAAGCAAAGTGAAAGTGATTTCGTGATGTGTTAAGTTATCAATGAAGGCGACTGAACTTAAGTTCGAATGTTTTGAGATTTTTTAATCTCCTGTAAAATTAATTGTAAAGTCTATGGAGATTAATTGTTATGAAAGACATTCATTCTGGTTCAAAGAGTCCCAAGATAAGTTAATTTCGCATACATTTCAGATTTTAAGATAGGATTGTTTCTATTCAGTGGAGTGAAAGTTTGATATTTTATTTTACATTTTGATTAATAGATATAGTTCTTGATTAACGACATTTGCCCAAAATTGTATGTTTTTGTGATTTTATTTTGAGGCTGCCTACATACCCATCCCGATTACGACCCTGAGATACTTTGTCTTTTGCCACCTGAGCAAGTTGTTTAATGTTTATTCCAGACTAAAATTCACACACATTAACTATTATAATAGGCTTCGTGTGCTCCTCTGACTATATGCGGTGTTTTAGCCGGGTCATCGCATTGTCATCCGGGAAACGGGTACAGTACCTCGATGAAGAAGAAATGGACATTTTAAAGCATTCCTACAAAAACTGTATAAGTACATAACTGAAAATCAGCCTACGAATTCCATCACGACCGATGTCGTAGCTCAGACATTAACCCTTTCGGACCTGAATTATTTCTATAAACTTGAAAAATTATTTATTTACAATTATTTCATCAAAATAGGAGTACAAATTTATAAATTATGTTTCTTGACAGTTTGTGAACAGCAGCTGCACAACTAATGAACTATATATGTTATAACTAGAGAAACATTGCCTGTGCACTCTGTAGTCTTCTGCGTAGAGAGCGATTATTACCAGATGACACATGTGGACACAATGCGTTTTGTATGTGAGAGAGTCCATGTGCTGCACCGTGATTGAGAGGGGAGAAAATTTCACTTTTAGTTGCTATGGAAACGCTGTAAATTTGGAATTACAAAAATATAATAAAAGTAAATAATTGCCTCATAAATGGCTTCATTTACAATTTTAAGTAAATTCAACAACTCTTCTTGGCTGTCACCCCGGAGGTTCGGGTTCGATTCTCGGCTCTGCCAAGCAATGTAATTCTGGCCTAAGGGCTGGAATTTGTTAAAATGAGCCTCTTGAGGCAAAACTGAAAAGAGATGGGTTCGATTCCGATCTCAGCCAGCATGGAAGTAGTTTTCCGTGGTTTCTCACTTCTACTCGAGGATAATGCCAGGAAGGTTTCTAACTTACGGCCACGGCCTCCTCGTTCCAATCCCCACCTGAAATACAAATACACACACTAATACTGCCACCACAATAATACAAGTTATTAGACATCTACTGTACCAGATATCCGGATAGTAGGCTGTCAGATATCCGCCCCCTCAATCGCATTGCCAATAATCAATCGCACCGGCACAGCTACATCAATGAAAATGGCACTGACAGATACTATCGAGATTAGAGCACAATAGTTAACAAGAAAATTATTGTGGAACACACCAAAATATACGGGGGTTCATACTTACCTTTACTTACCTCTTAAATTTATCTCGGGGACTGGGTTGTCAACTGGATCACTTAAAAGTATGCCCACACAATAACCTCCACCATGATATTTAAAATGAACCAGAACGGAGACGAGAAACTTTAAACTGCACAAAAATTTATTTCACAAAAAGAATGATTTTAACAAAAATGAAACAACAAAATCAACGTGGCAATCAGAAGCCATCGACCACATAACCATGTCCTCTTGTAGGACCTGTATTCTCTACATATAATGTTTCAGCTTTCTCAAGCTCATAGCAACGTAAAAATAATAATGCACTGGGAATGGAAACGGGATTTGGGATGAGACACATATATCAATTGTTTTGCGTGTTTATATACTTCACATTTTATTTATAGCCACAAGGCTATTATGGAACGTCCTTGGCCTCTGTAACACAGTTGTCCGGGCCAGCTGCAATGCACCTGTATCGTCAAAACGGACTCCCGTTCGTTCAACCCTAGCATAAGCGTGTTACCTCAGAGCTTGGCTCTCCTTTTCAAACACGTAAATGTTCACATCTCAACTGAAATATTATCACGCAAATGTCTTACATGCTTCATTCAAACACCAGTGGATTACTCCAACAATCCCAAATCATGATTATTTGTTCAAAACCACTTGCTTAACTTGCGTTGTTTAGAGTATTAAAAAAACTCTAAATGTAAATAACAAAAGTTCACTAATTATTTATAACAATAATAAATTGTTTATAACGATGTCAAATGACCATTGAAAATTTTATACACGCCTGTATTAATCACTATCATTTCAAATTATTTAACAAAGATATTTACAAAATTATTTTACAATATTAATTGTTTATATTATTTATACAAGAAATACATTAAACCACACGTTTATCCGGTTGATAATTACTCAAATCGTGTTGATATAATCGACCAATGAAGGTTAGTTATATGTAACTGTCAAATTCAGGTTTAATAAGGTTTAATAATAATTATTGATATTTGTGACGGTAACTTCCATTCAAAATCTTTATCTCAAATCATTTAACACTCTTGTTAATTTTAACAGTATCTTCATATGAATAATCTTTCAAAGAACAAGAACAATACAATCAGCGGGAAAATACTTCGCTTATAACGCACAAAATTGCACAACAATTGGCCCAAAATTCATCATATATCTTCATATATATGGCATAAAAATCTTCCAAACTACACACAAAAATCCTCCACTTATAAATTCATCAACTTCATTAATTATTGTGGGAACCTCCTTCATTATTCAAGGGCATTATTCAACAGCGACTTTTACACGTCCACTGAACTAACGATTATACATCCATTGTTCCTCTTTAAAAATTCTTATATTCATCAATTGTAATAATGACTGTTATTATTTAACCTTCGTGGGTTTCATTCATGAATCGATATGAAGTAAAAATTTGCCAATCACAAATAAATTTAATAGCGAATACGATTAGACACTCCTGCCTGGTCTATCAAAATTGAGATTAACATCTTCAAAGTAACGCAGTATAAAAATACTATCTTCAAACAAAGTTCATCAAAACTGCACGAATAGTCGAATAGAATACAATTAGACTGTGGAATGCAAACATTATTGTTCCAATCTAGAATTGAGAAAAACTCCTATCAAATGTTCATTACTATAGTGTATTCAATAAATTGTAATCAACGTTCATATTTCATAAAATTGTCTATAATGCAATGATAAATGTCTATGTTGCAATCATGTTCATAAGACGACTAGTATTTCAAAGATCGTCGATATCGTAATAGATTTTAACGCTCTAAAATCTTTTAATCATTCTTCTTTCTTGAGGATGACAGAAAATTGGTCAAAGTAATTAACTGAATAGAATTACTTTAATAAAATGACACGCTGTCTGAATTCAAATCTGCCATAGCAAATTGATAACTTTACAGTCAAATCGTGACTACAAAAATATGCAAATTACTGAAAGAATCTAAATCATCAGTCTCAACTGATCCAAAATTATTAAGTATGCCAATGACATAGCAATGTCTCAAAAATCGAAGAAAAAGGCATAAATCATCGAAGTGTACTGAGTACAGAAATATCAATCAAGAAAATGGGGCAAAAGCTAGGACAGAAAATATGGGAAAATGGTTGCTCAGATATCGCTACAAGACTCAAATAATACAAGAAACGTTCACGACTACCTTATCTGTTGATTGAAGTTCCAGAGGAAAGTTTTCAAAGAAAACTGCTGTTGGTTCCATTTCACCAGCGTAAAGATGTGCTCCGTCCTCGAACCTGGAATCAGCGTCCTCGGAGAATCGAACTGCTTCCTCCTCCGAAATTGCACTGCTCCGTGGATACGAAAAACATCCTTCTGGCAAAACTCTTCTTTGTGCGCCGGGACAACCCTGGCCTCTCTTGAAAGTTCCCTGAAGTTCTTGCAGGAATTCGCCATGAAGTTTATTGTAGTTATTTCCGCAGAAATATTCATAGTTGTGGAGTATGAAAATATTTCCACTGTTATCTGGTATAATTCAGCGATGGATTCACGATGCATGAGTGTAGTTAGATGTTCACTACATGCTCGCTTTTGTAGAAAGACGATTAACGAAGTTCCATGCTGTTACTTTACTCCAACGATATATGTCCCAATTGCATTAAAGCCTTAGCCTTCCTTCTCAACTACTGTTATAATCATTGAAAGCACTGCAAGATTATAATGTTCCATAGTCGAATGTATCGTTGTAATACCAAACGTATTCTCCAATATCACTGTTGCACTCCACGTGTCAGCCGTAGTGTATAATGTGGAATTTTAAACGTGTTTCTCATGTGGCGAGAAAATCACTTTTGTTGGCAGCCTTAAAGTTCCAATATCTTTCGAAGTATAACTGTGAAATTGTTCAAATCTTCTACACACCTCAATGTTATACTGCCCAATAGAATTATAATACAGGCATAAAGTTAACGCTTGATATCTTGACTGGTGGAAACGTTAATGTGAGCGTTTCAACTTCACCTAGTTTCGAGCAGCGTAAAATGGAACTGCTCCGAGTTCGTTCGATGCGCCGGGCTTTAACCACGCTAAAGACAACTTACTTCACTGAATCACTTGAAAATAACTATATATCACCAGAAATATATATGCGATCTGACATATGAGATCTGAGAGCTCCTCTCTTCTGTGCACGACCTTTTATCAACTTCTTAAGGGGCGTATCCATCCCTTCCATAGCCTGTTGCTGCGTCATTGCTGGAAGTTTCAACTTTGGCTATACTTGACGGATTTTCAAATTTCAAAAACTCAAAATTAATTTCTTCAAAATTCCAAATCAATGCCATAACTGAAAATAGATTTCCACAAATCTGCATGCCAAAAGTAATCAAATATCGTAGTTTCAGCAATCTCCGTCTTCCTTCCAAACTATCGTTCATTGGTTCGAGTCTCTCCTCCAATAGCGTAGCTTCTTCCTTAGCACAATACCTTGTTTCCTGCGACTGCGTCGTAAATCTAAGATCTTTCTCGAACAAAATCATGACGTCACCAAGAATCTCAGCTCAATCAGCCTACTGGCATGAAACTGCGTCATCCGTGCCTACGTCATGAATATCCACGTCATAACTATGACATCCATAACTTTACTCACATTTGCCAATACAGCCACCGTGGTCTCAATATAATTCAAATTACGGGGGCATTCTCCCTTCACCACGTTTTAAAAACAGTTGCAAATTGTTTTTAAACTCTGTGTTATAAATATCTCAATTCACTTGAACACGAAATTGAATTATATTCTACTCTTCTATGATATTTCCTCTATGTTCCTTAATCATAGGTCTCTTCTTCTCTGGGTTGTGTGTGGCTAATGCATTCTCTCCTCTCTACTGTCTCTTCTGTCCTGAATATCTGTTTTCCAAGTTCTGCTGACTTGTAGAAGGACCAGGATCGATCACTACATCCTGTCTTTTCTTTTGATTTTCAGCTTCCTTTTCTCGTAATTCCTTCAGATACTGCTGACTTTCTTTCTCTCTTTCTTGATACTTGTCGGGTGTCATAACCTGACCTTGAGAATTCTGATTCTGATTCTGGTACTGGTTATTTCTGTTATAATTTCGATTATAACCATTGTTGTAGTATCTACCTCTTCCGTTGTTGTAATTCCCTCTATTATTATACCAGCCTCGTCTTTGCTGATATGGACGGTAACCTTGGGATCTGTGGTTGCGGAAATAATTATTCCTGTGAGGACCTACATTTTCAGTTTTTCCTTCCTCAGGCTTATCAGTTTGTTGCACTTGATCCATGTAGACCGTATTAACGTCTTTGAATTCGTGCCTCTGACCTTTTTGTACCAAATTTGGCATTGGACTCGTATAGTCTAGCCTTCTCAACAATTCGTCCATACTGGTCAAATCTCTGATATTTGACGATATGATCAGTCTTCTTACCTCCACAGGCAGCATACGTGAAATCGCATCTATCAACTGCTCTGTTGACAATGGGGGTTGCAAAAATCTCAAGCGTGATAGTTGACTCGTGAAGAAATCAGCGTACCGTGTTGGAAGAGTACCTGAATACTTCCTCGAGTATACCTCAGCTCTTAATGAATTCTGAGCTTCTATTGACCAGAATCGTTTAATCAGTGCCTCTGCAAATTCGTCAAAATTGCTGAAAGTGTACCGAAATGCTCTAAACCATTCGAGGGGTCCTCCAGCTAGAAATCTTTCTACGATTCTCATCTCTCTCTCTCTAGGAATGTGGGCTTCTATGAAATAGTCTTTAAGATTCCTGATATATTCGATCGGTGTGAGACTATCAGTGTTGCTAAATTTTTGAGGTTTGTCTTCAAAATTCCGGATGACTGTCACATTTCTCGGATATGAATCCATATAATTCCTCCCACTATCACGATACTTCAATTCGGGTTCAATATTCCGATCCTCTTCTTCTTCCCTGAATCTGGATATACGTTCCTCAGGACTAATATCTCTCTCTTCTGTAGTAAGGTTACCTCTTCTCACGTAATTTCTCTCATCTTCACCAGTCAATCCTTCGGTATCCTTGTCTGTGATTTCCGTGATGACTTTCCTAATCAACTCTTCCTGATAGGTTTCCATCATGCTAGCTTCTCCTAGTTTCAAATTCTGCAGCTTGCTCGTAGTTTCATTAACATCAGAGACAACCTTATGAATCTGTTCCTCTAACGCAGTTTTTAATGCTTGCACGTCCTGACCTATTTGAGTTCTATCCTCTACCTGCTTTTCGGATAGCGAATCCATCCTTACATTCAAGTCTTTCCTAATCTGAACTACTTCGTTATTAATGTCTACTTGTGTACTGGCAAGTTTTCTTTCAATTCGTTCCTGAATCTGATCTACATGTTCCCCACTTGACCTGTTCCATTCATCTTTCCACACTGTTACATTTGCAGTTAACATTTCTGCAATATCTACTTCGATGTCCTCATTAAGTAAACGATTGTGATCTAATACTTGGGTTCTCATGACCTCTACATCGTATTTTAAACCAGCTAAAGAAGCCGTTGTCCTAACAGACTCGTCAACTAATCGAGTTGTTAATGCACTAATGTTACGAGTACAAAGCATTTTTGAAGTTTCAATTTCCTCCCTAACTTTGTTAACATCAGTCTGAACTTTAGCAATGTCTACAAAAACAGTATTGACTTCTACTTGTATTTTATTGATATCGCTTTGCATATCGTTAACATCTGAATGAATATTATTGATGTCTACTTGAACATTTGACACATCAGTTCGAACATTACTAACCTCTCTTTGAACTTCTTCTACTTTGTCTTGTACAGTAGCAACATCATTCCTTACAACAATTACTTCAGCTCTAGCACATGAAATATCACCCCGGACATTAGCAACATCAATATTCAACATAGTAAGATCTTTCTGTACTTTAGACACATCATTTTTAACATCAGACACATCTTTATGCACATTGGATAAATCTTTATGGACATTGGACACGTCTGTGCGCATGTCAGTTACAGCAATCTCGATTCCCTGGGTACTGATCTGTAAACGCGACATATCATTTTCAAAGTTTGCAGAACTGGTCTGAATAACTTTCAAACTTTCATCCATCCTAGTAGACAAATTACTAGCATTCTCCTCCATCATCTGCTTCATACTGCTATTCATGCTAGCTTTCAAGTTAGCAGACATCTCCTCTAACATCATTCTCAGACTTTCATCTGCCATTTCAATAATATTTCAATAATAAACTGCTTTAGGGACATACATCAAACAGAGCAAAATAACAACATCTGAGCAACATTTTTCACCATATATAAAATTTGAGCAATTTTCTGTCTTAAATCTAACTTATAATTACCTTATAATTAACCTTCGTAGACACTTCATGTGGAAATAAACTCAAGCACATGTTCAAGTTTCTTTGGTTCATTTTAAAATATCCTAACACAAATAATTTACATTTATAATCCAAATAGTTTAATTTTATCTTTAATATGACTATACATGTCATAAGCCGGTCAAATAAAATAAGATTCCAGATCATAAGCGATTTTTCTAAGTTTCCAGCCTATTTAACCTCTTTCAAGTTGTATAAGATCTGATCTTTTCTGAGTGTAATTTTCCTAATACAACACAACATTTAATCCCTATATAATCACACTCTCAAATTCTACAATTGGCTGAGACATCTAACAAAGAATCAACCTCTTTATTTGAGTCTTCATAATCCCTTTGACATCGATAACTTGGTAATCCAATGTTATTCGAACACTCCACAAAAATTGCGGTGTCAATTCTACTGCAATAACTTGGTAATCCAATGTTATTCAGTCGAACGTGCCAATCGAGACAATCGAGCCCCACCGAATTGCGGCGCCAATCCTACTTGGTAATCCAGTTTTGTAGAACAAGCCCCACGTTTTAGGGTCGCCAATCCTACTGTACCCGATATCCGGATAGTAGGCTGTCAGATATCCGCCCCCTCAATCGGGTTGCCAATAATCAATCGCACCGGCACAGCTACATCAATGGAAATGGCACTGACAGATACTATCGAGATTAGAGCACAATAGTTAACAAGAAAATTATTGTGGAACACACCAAAATATACGGGGGTTCATACTTACCTTTACTTACCTCTTAAATTTATCTCGGGGACTGGGTTGTCAACTGGATCACTTAAAAGTATGCCCACACAATAACCTCCACCATGATATTTAAAATGAACCAGAACGGAGACGAGAAACTTTAAACTGCACAAAAATTTATTTCACAAAAAGAATGATTTTAACAAAAATGAAACAACAAAATCAACGTGGCAATCAGAAGCCATCGACCACATAACCATGTCCTCTTGTAGGACCTGTATTCTCTACATATACTGTTTCAGCTTTCTCAAGCTCATAGCAACGTAAAAATAATAATGCACTGGGAATGGAAACGGGATTTGGGATGAGACACATATATCAATTGTTTTGCGTGTTTATATACTTCACATTTTATTTATAGCCACAAGGCTATTATGGAACGTCCTTGGCCTCTGTAACACAGTTGTCCGGGCCAGCTGCAATGCACCTGTATCGTCAAAACGGACTCCCGTTCGTTCAACCCTAGCATAAGCGTGTTACCTCAGAGCTTGGCTCTCCTTTTCAAACACGTAAATGTTCACATCTCAACTGAAATATTATCACGCAAATGTCTTACATGCTTCATTCAAACACCAGTGGATTACTCCAACAATCCCAAATCATGATTATTTGTTCAAAACCACTTGCTTAACTTGCGTTGTTTAGAGTATTAAAAAATACTCTAAATGTAAATAACAAAAGTTCACTAATTATTTATAACAATAATAAATTGTTTATAACAATGTCAAATGACCATTGAAAATTTTATACACGCCTGTATTAATCACTATCATTTCAAATTATTTAACAAAGATATTTACAAAATTATTTTACAATATTAATTGTTTATATTATTTATACAAGAAATACATTAAACCACACGTTTATCCGGTTGATAATTACTCAAATCGTGTTGATATAATCGACCAATGAAGGTTAGTTATATTTAACTGTCAAATTCAGGTTTAATAAGGTTTAATAATAATTATTAATATTTGTGACGGTAACTTCCATTCAAAATCTTTATCTCAAATCATTTAACACTCTTGTTAATTTTAACAGTATCTTCATATGAATAATCTTTCAAAGAACAAGAACAATACAATCATCGGGAAAATACTTCGCTTATAACGCACAAAATTGCACAACAATTGGCCCAAAATTCATCATATATCTTCATATATATGGCATAAAAATCTTCCAAACTACACACAAAAATCCTCCACTTATAAATTCATCAACTTCATTAATTATTGTGGGAACCTCCTTCATTATTCAAGGGCATTATTCAACAGCGACTTTTACACGTCCACTGAACTAACGATTATACATCCATTGTTCCTCTTTAAAAATTCTTATATTCATCAATTGTAATAATGACTGTTATTATTTAACCTTCGTGGGTTTCATTCATGAATCGATATGAAGTAAAAATTTGCCAATCACAAATAAATTTAATAGCGAATACGATTAGACACTCCTGCCTGGTCTATCAAAATTGAGATTAACATCTTCAAAGTAACGCAGTATAAAAATACTATCTTCAAACAAAGTTCATCAAAACTGCACGAATAGTCGAATAGAATACAATTAGACTGTGGAATGCAAACATTATTGTTCCAATCTAGAATTGAGAAAAACTCCTATCAAATGTTCATTACTATAGTGTATTCAATAAATTGTAATCAACGTTCATATTTCATAAAATTGTCTATAATGCAATGATAAATGTCCATGTTGCAATCATGTTCATAAGACGACTAGTATTTCAAAGATCGTCGATATCGTAATAGATTTTAACGCTCTAAAATCTCTTAATCATTCTTCTTTCTTGAGGATGACAGAAAATTGGTCAAAGTAATTAACTGAATAGAATTACTTTAATAAAATGACACGCTGTCTGAATTCAAATCTGCCATAGCAAATTGATAACTTTACAGTCAAATCGTGACTACAAAAATATGCAAATTACTGAAAGAATCTAAATCATCAGTCTCAACTGATCCAAAATTATTAAGTATGCCAATGACATAGCAATGTCTCAAAAATCGAAGAAAAAGGCATAAATCATCGAAGTGTACTGAGTACAGAAATATCAATCAAGAAAATGGGGCAAAAGCTAGGACAGAAAATATGGGAAAATGGTTGCTCAGATATCGCTACAAGACTCAAATAATACAAGAAACGTTCACGACTACCTTATCTGTTGATTGAAGTTCCAGAGGAAAGTTTTCAAAGAAAACTGCTGTTGGTTCCATTTCACCAGCGTAAAGATGTGCTCCGTCCTCGAACCTGGAATCAGCGTCCTCGGAGAATCGAACTGCTTCCTCCTCCGAAATTGCACTGCTCCGTGGATACGAAAAACATCCTTCTGGCAAAACTCTTCTTTGTGCGCCGGGACAACCCTGGCCTCTCTTGAAAGTTCCCTGAAGTTCTTGCAGGAATTCGCCATGAAGTTTATTGTAGTTATTTCCGCAGAAATATTCATAGTTGTGGAGTATGAAAATATTTCCACTGTTATCTGGTATAATTCAGCGATGGATTCACGATGCATGAGTGTAGTTAGATGTTCACTACATGCTCGCTTTTGTAGAAAGACGATTAATGAAGTTCCATGCTGTTACTTTACTCCAACGATATATGTCCCAATTGCATTAAAGCCTTAGCCTTCCATCTCAACTACTGTTATAATCATTGAAAGCACTGCAAGATTATAATGTTCCATAGTCGAATGTATCGTTGTAATACCAAACGTATTCTCCAATATCACTGTTGCACTCCACGTGTCAGCCGTAGTGTATAATGTGGAATTTTAAACGTGTTTCTCATGTGGCGAGAAAATCACTTTTGTTGGCAGCCTTAAAGTTCCAATATCTTTCGAAGTATAACTGTGAAATTGTTCAAATCTTCTACACACCTCAATGTTATACTGCCCAATAGAATTATAATACAGGCTGAAGTTAACGCTTGATATCTTGACTGGTGGAAACGTTAATGTGAGCGTTTCAACTTCACCTAGTTTCGAGCAGCGTAAAATGGAACTGCTCCAAGTTCGTTCGATGCGCCGGGCTTTAACCACGCTAAAGACAACTTACTTCACTGAATCACTTGAAAATAACTATATATCACCAGAAATATATATGCGATCTGACATATGAGATCTGAGAGCTCCTCTCTTCTGTGCACGACCTTTTATCAACTTCTTAAGGGGCGTATCCATCCCTTCCACAGCCTGTTGCTGCGTCATTGCTGGAAGTTTCAACTTTGGCTATACTTGACGGATTTTCAAATTTCAAAAACTCAAAATTAATTTCTTCAAAATTCCAAATCAATGCCATAACTGAAAATAGATTTCCACAAATCTGCATGCCAAAAGTAATCAAATATCGTAGTTTCAGCAATCTCCGTCTTCCTTCCAAACTATCGTTCATTGGTTCGAGTCTCTCCTCCAATAGCGTAGCTTCTTCCTTAGCACAATGCCTTGTTTCCTGCGACTGCGTCGTAAATCTAAGATCTTTCTCGAACAAAATCATGACGTCACCAAGAATCTCAGCTCAATCAGCCTACTGGTATGAAACTGCGTCATCCGTGCCTACGTCATGAATATCCACGTCATAACTATGACATCCATAACTTTACTCACATTTGCCAATACAGCCACCGTGGTCTCAATATAATTCAAATTACGGGGGCAATACCCAACTAAATGACCACGATGTCGAAGCCCGTCAAATGAAACAACAACAACAACAACAGCCAAGTTTTTTTTTTATCGTGTGGCCTCCTGAGTGGTCAAGTGCATGTCTTTCTAGTCGACGCCCGTGGGCGACCTGCGCGCCGGGATGAGAGATGAAATGAATGGATGAAACTGGGCAAGGATGTGGAAGGAAGCTGCCGTGCCTGTCAGACCGTACGGTCCCAGCATTTTCCCGGGGGAAAACCATCTTCAGGTCGCCCAAGGTGGAATTCGAACCCACGCTCTCCCGATACCAGTGAGGCACGAGGTAGCACGTTAGAACTCGTGGTCACCGAGATCGGTTTAAATAGTTCTGAAAAAAAAAAAATCTTCCCAACCCCTGACCGACGTTTCGTGCGTATGGACCTACATCGACATCACACTCCGTGCGAAGTGTTACAGTACCTTATTTGTTTGTTTGAGACACTTGGATTGGAACGGTGTTGTGAAATGGCCACGTCAGGAATATATTCTTCTCACCTCACGATCAGGACTGAAGACCAAAATGATATCGAGCCCCTAAAAGAAATTAACAATGACATAACTTTGTGTTACTCACTGATTAGTGGCAAGAAGTGATTCACCCAGCCCTTTCCAACCTGTTGAGAGATGGATATGGATTGATGAATTGCCTTACTCCCGGGATTCGAACCTCCAATCTCCGGACATGCTGCAGCTTCCCATCGTGGTCCTGTTGAGCGATTTTACGCACTCAGCTATGCCGCGGGGTTGTGACGGATGAAGCTCAAATTGCTATTCTCAACGTCCGCCTCGTTGCGTAGTGGCTAACACTCTTGGGTGTCACTGCGGAGGTCCGGGTTAAATTCCTGACTCTGCCAAGAAATTTAATTCTGGTCTGAGGGATGGAACGGGGTACACTCAGCCTCGTGAAGCAAAGCTGAGAAGAGGTGAGTTCGTTTCTACAACTGCCATACTGGAAGTGGTTTTTCAGTGGTTTCCCATTTTTACTCCAGGCAATGCCGGGTCATGGTCGGTTCCTACTCAAATCCTACCTTAATTACAAAATACACACACTAGTACAGACATCTCAGTGACATAGCCTACGTTACCAGACAAATTCTACACACACCCAAGTACACAGGACCACTTGATCACCATGTCGCAAAGCCCCTAAAGAATCAACAACAACAACAAGCTATTCTAGAAGCGATATTTCCAAAGAAGAAAATAGAATTGTACAGGAAACGCAGTAGTGCAATTATAATCAGAGAAGAGAAACACGATTGCAAATTGGTCATTAAGACTGGCACGTTTTGACGAGCAACGTCTATTGGTTGGTGGGTGGAGTTAAGCTGAGAGTGTATATTTAACCAAACCCCGCACGATCTCTTACGTCAGGAAGTAAGAAGAAGAACTGAGAGGGTGACATCAACATCCTACATTATTTACCTATACTTAGAACACAACTTCTCCCACCCCACATTCACGCACTTTCAAATTCCAGAAGCCCCGTGCCATTGCGCCATGGTCCTATCGTTAGGACCACCTTAGTAGTTTAGTGGTCAGGGAAGGGCTGTCACCCCTGAGGACCGTGTGATTCTCATCTCTGCCAAGAAATCTAACTCTGGTCTGAGGGCTGGAACGGGGTACACTCATCCTAGTGATACAAAATTGGAAAGAGATTGTTTCGATTCCAATCTCAGCCAGCCTAGAAGTGGTTTTCCGTGGCTTTCCCACTTCAACAACAGGTACCTAAATTAGGGCATCGATCATCTCTTATCGAATCCTTACCTCCACTACAAATTGTAGGCCTATGCACACTACTACAGACACCAAACACAATTACACATGTCATGAGACAATTTATATATATGTATAATATGTAATACACACACCCAAGTAATGTTCTCGCACGTTGGCTCTGCCGTTGAGTGGCCGTTGTATTTCTGAGAATGTGATGGTTCTATATTGATCAAATCTTCGTTGTTAGACAAGTGATGGAAAAATATTATGAACACAACGTAGATCTTCATATGCTGTTTGTAGACTACAGACAAGCCTTTGATAGTATTGACAGGGAAGGATTGTACAGATATATGGAACAAAAAGGAATTCCTGAAAAGCTAATAAGATTAGTGAGAATAACCGCAGAAAATGCTAAAGCCAAAGTAGTGGTGGAGGGTAAACTTGGGGCTGAATTTTTCTTAGAAAGAGGTGTACGACAGGGTGATGCCATGTCTGCTTCGCAATTCAACTTGACTTTAAGTAAAGTATTGGAGAAATTGGAAGGAGCAAATAACAATATAGTATATAAATCAACCCAAATGTGTGCCTATGCTGATGATGTAGTATTGATAGCGAGAAGACTAGACTATTTAAAGGAGATGTTTTAAGAGATGAAGAAGGAAGGGGAAAAAGTGAAAGAAGAAGAAACTGTGATAATTTAATAATAGACTCCTGCACATTTGAAAATGTTGTAAATTTTGAGTATTTGGGTGTTCTAGTTAATACTGTAATAAAAACAAAGTGAGTGAAGAAATAAATAGAAGGATTATTAATGGGAACAGAGACTATTTTTCCAATCTGAAACTCATTAAGTCGCAATTGTTGTCGCATAAAACAAAACTCAAAATTTACAAAACCTTGATCAGACCAGTGTTAACTTATGGCTCAGAAACATGGAATATGTTGGTTCAGGATTCCAATAAACTTACGGTGTTTGAGAGGAAAATACAATAATACGGAGAATTTATGGTGCTGTATTGGTTAGAGGAGAATGGAGGCATACGAACTAATAGAGAAATAGATGAAATCCTCAAAATCGAAGACATGTTCGATATATAAAGTCACAAAGACTACGATGGCTGGGACACATTGAAAGGATGGAAGACAAAAGAACACCAAAGATTATATATAAAGCCAGATTGGAAAGAAGACGACACCCTGGTAGACCAAGGAATCGATGGAAAGATGAAGAGGAGGTGGACTTGCAAACAATGAACGTACAACCCTGGAGAACAGCTGTCCAAGATCGAGATTGATGGAAATCTATGGTTGGCGAGGCCAAAGCTCACACCGGCTGTAGTGCCAGATGAAGAAGAAGTAGTGATGGATCTATTGACTGTCAGCGCTTCTGTTGCTAATCAAACAACTTTAAGCCATGGCCGCCTCCTTACCAACACTACTTCTTTCAAAGGCCCTCAATCCGCATTTTTCGAGGGTTGAGGGAAATTTGGTTCCCTGTCATTTATTTTCTTTATTCCCTTTCTTGTCTTCTTCTTCTTCTTCTTCATCTTCTTCTGCTTCTTCTTCTTATCCTTCTAGTCCGTAAGTTAATAGTAAGTTTTTATTGTAGCCTACAATATTTACCGTATTCATTTCATCATTCATGATCACCCAAACCAATAAGTGCCAATAACCTAGATGTTAGGCCCCTTAAAACAACAATTTTCATCACCATCTTCATCATTCCTGTCCAGTGTCATTAATCTTCATCCATTTCATCTCATTAATTCCGACTGATGGGGTTGTCGTCCGGAAAGTTGAAACCATTCGTCATATACAGATTCACTTCATCCCCAACTCTAGGAAATTGTAATAATAAAGAGTAGAGAAGCAGATATATTTTTATTTTCGCAGGAGCGAATATATCTAACCGTAGCCATCTAAATGATTTCGGAGTTCCGGTTTTGATTCTCGGCTATGCCTGGAAATTTATCACTGTATCTGAGATCAGAGACGGGTTACACTCAGCCTCGTGAGGTACAACTGAGAAGAGGTGGATTCAAATCCCGCCTCAGTCACATTAGAAATGGTTTTCCACGGTTTCCCACTTCTACTTCTACTGCAGGTAAATGCTGCGATTGTTCCTAACTTGAAGCTACGGCCACCTCTTTACCAACCCTTGTATCCATTACAAATGCACACGTCACAATAACAAAGGCTATCAACAAATCCCACACACACCTAAGTACACGGGGCTAAATAGCCTCGATCTCGCAAGCTCCTAGATTAATCAACAACAACAACAACTCTAAATAAGCGATAATGTGAAATTGTTGTTGCGTATTCTATGGCTGAAACATAGTCACGTTTGTAACTTTGAGACTTATAGGGTCGTTATGATTGCTGCTGTCGTTAATTTGTTGGGACATCTTGGTCATCAGCTCCTTGTACTTGGATAAGTGTTCAATTTTTCTGATAGCCTGTACTTCTGAGGTGGCTGTAGTAGTGAGGGTAACTGTAATTATTAAAGGTATGGGGTAAGTAGTGCCCCAGCACTTCTTGAAAATAAGGTACTATCCAGGCATTTTCCTGGATGGGGTGTGGAGAAACCAACGGGTAAACCACAGTGCAGAGGATTAACGCTACGCCACGGAAAATGAGTCGTGATGGCAATTGGCTCCAAGAAATTAATCATGAACTTGTGGAACACACCTTGAAAATACCCTTCACAGTAGGTGAAATATCTGCAAGAAAACCCAAAAATAAACTTGACTATAAGCCTACAAATCGCTTTATATACTGTTAACTTCGTGAATCGCTGAACGACGATCAAAGTTCTTGCCAATGTGGTAAGAAAAAAGAGATGAAGATGGAGAGGGAAGATGAAGTAAAAACAGCCAACTCATTTAAATACCTAGGACTAACGCTACAAACTACAATAAGTTCCTTTAGACACCACATCGTAGAAATAACTAGTGCAGCAATATTCAAGAGCCATGCAGACTCTCAATAAAGACAGCCATGGCTCTGTTCCATGCCCAAAATAGTACGGATAATTGTATGGGCTACACCTGATATGGGAAAACCTAACAATAACAGAAATGAAGCAATAGAAGGGGACAAAGCCAGATACCTACAGTAAAGACCATAGTAGGAATAACAGAATTATCCGGGATGGTCGAACTCCGCTAATTAGGTTAAACCCAAACAGTCCTGTCAGCTCACGCTAATGGGTTTGGGAAGAGAGTGGGGTTAGGCAACCTCTCCTGAAATGTTGGTTAAGCCATAATTTGACTCACAGCTACGTACACCTGGACCCCTGGAGTCTCCGAAGATACCATAATCAGTGCAGCTAACATGTTATCCATGTACAGTCATAGAAGTGCACGATTGAGTGTTATTGGAAACTATAAATGTTGTAAGTTTGAGTTGTCACAACGGGGTCAAAAGTGGAGGTGCTCCAAAAAGGAATTAATTTACGAATGCACCTTATTTTGTAGCAGAATACATACAGTATAAGCATTTTGGTTCACAAGATATCGTTTTAAAGCTCATAATGCAGGCTATAACTTGCATGTCGATGAAGCCACAACATAAAAATTAAAATGTGCAGATCTAAATAGTAACTGTGAAACACAAAGAAAATTACCGAAACTTATCTTTATCAAGTACAAGGCTAAAAAGAAACAGGAAACTGGAATAATACCAAACATTGCTAATGAGTAGTATCGAATACGCCTTTGAGATAATAATAATAATAATGTTATTGGTTTTACGTCCCTTTTAACTACACTGGCTTTTAGAGACGCCGGGGTGCCGGAATTTTGCCCCGAAGGGGATCTTTAACGTGCCAGTAAATGTACTGACACGGCTCCCTCGCATTTGCGCACCCTCAAATGCCAGCTGACTGCGCCAGGTTTCGAACCTGCAACCTTGGGCTCAGCAAGCGAGCACGTTACCCCTGAGCCACGCAGCCAGACGCCTTTGAGATAACAAGAGTAGATAGTGGCGAACACCGTAAAGACCATGGCAGGTTGACACATTCCAAAATATATTTACCTTGACGTCCAGTTTGGAGTGGGGGGCAGTGAAACACGCCTCAGGCAACTTCCCCTGTTAGGATTTTCCTAATTGACCCCCACGGAGAGAACTCATTAGCGGAGTTCGGTATCACACGAATTATCATACTCAAGATTGGCTTATGAACTACCACGGGAACCATTCCTCATAGAAGAACTGAGAACGCAACTTTTGCTGCCAGTCACAAAATCGGAAGAAGAACTCCTCAAGATACGGAAAGAGAAGGCAGAACACATAGAGAGCGATTTATACGCCACAGATGCGATGTGCGATAGCAATTGGATGGGACCAAACTCTCGAATGAGGAGAGCAGTGCATGGCTTCCATCATAAGATGAGCAAGAGGACAAAATGCTCTGACCCGGATGACCAGTGTGTAAATTGTACCCCTTTGTGAAATGCCAGAAGAGTCCTTAAGACGCTAAATGACTACAGTAAGCATAGAGCATTCTGTGTTATATCACAACTTATGTATCAAATGTTATGGCCTTTCGGCTGAAATATATTCTTATTATAAGAAAGATACTACATGTTTCTTGCAGATGGAGATATCCTGCTAATAGCCATCAGTAATTATCTCATTCCTGAAGCGAACTCGAGAGTTGTTATCTCTATATTCATGATCGATTAACTTGCGGACTGCCAGATGGTTATCTTCTCGAGTACTTTGGGAAGGTCATGCCAGAGCTCTGAGATTGGCACATTAAATAAAATACCGTATACAATTATTTACATCAGCTGAATACATTATACGGCAGTAACTGAAATTGTCCACGTATGTATGTATCTATGAATGTATTGTACCAGTAGGCACCTCAAGATAGAATTTTTACCTCAGGGCGTGCTCATTTCACATAATTAAAATAACAAAAACTACCCTGAGGGAAATGGGAGATCATGGGGCTAACCAAAAATCAACACACACGAAATGACTCAACTGAACGTCGCAAGGTTTATTTACACTATACAAGGTACATCATAAAGAAAATTGCATACACAAATAAAATAAACAAACATAAATATGATCCAGAAATAAAAGAAATCCAAGTGACTCGATCAGTAATAATAACTACTGAAGTGATGGCAAATTGTGCTGATAGTTGCTTGTTCGGTGTGGCGTAGGAGGAAGGGATAGGTACTCTTTGGGTGATCCAATTTCAAAGGAATCAACCATTGGATTTGGATCTGTGCTAATTGCAGTCAACTATAGAATGGAGGTAAACAACAACTACAAAAATACTATACACGTGCCCCGAGCATTCTTAAAATGGGCACTAAACACTACTTGACCTATACCGGTTAGTAGGACATTCTCACCATACGATATAAACATTTCTGACAACAAATAAAATATCATAAATCAATAATAAAAATAACATGTCAGGATCGTAGAATCAAAACAAGAAACTCTTATCACTGAAAAAGTAAACAAAAATCTAAACCTCGACCGAAATTGATCCGAAAAATATACCATAAAATCTAACATGAAAATGAAAATCCACAGCCTGCTTCCAGTCTCCGACCGGGTCAGGAATGGAATGAATGAAGCCCCCATCTAGCGGCGAGGATGTGAACTGTGCCGGCTGCCGAGGCCTGACGCACTTTTCTGGGGCAATGATTAAATGAATGACAGATGAATTGTAATGATAGTGGAGAGTGTTGCTGGAATGAAATTTGACAGGGAAAACCGGAGTACCCGGAGAAAAACCTGTCTGCCTCCGTTTTGTCCAGCACAGATCTCACATGGAGTGACCGGGATTTGAACCACAGACCCAGCGGTGAGAGGCCGGCGTGCTGCCGCCAAATTTGAAGTATGACAATACTTAGACTACATATTTAAAACATCAGCCTCATACTACGTAAACAAAATCGTAGAGAAAATCATCAAAAATACAGTATGCTTAAAATCAGCTGTAATAGCATCATATTAATTATAAATATTAGATTATCACAAGACCTGAACCACAATCTGGCTATTTCAGTGATCTCACTCACCTTTCATGCACATTAACACATGTCAAGTACACCAATGTCCCAACAAGCAGTGTGTGTGAATTAATATCCGTCGCTGTAAACGTGAGTGAGTGCCTCTCAATACAATCAAATAAAATACAGTTACATCTTCATGACGTAACACAGTGGACCTTGGCTCCCTACCAGGCACTCTCGAAGAACATATATAACATTAGAAGGACCACTGATTCATTACCAGCCACCATCGAAGAACATATATACGCAGAACAATAAGCGGAACACACATTTCCTATAAACATAGGGCACCACACACCCTTCATTGATTTCACGCTCTGCACACCCTTGGTCAATACATCATTGAATATCCAAGGATTACTGCAAATACCTCTAGATTACTTAATATGACTTGATTTAAGAGCAGGGGGTTATTAAATGACCACAATAACCAATAAGTAGTTCCGTGAAGTACTAAATAGCCTATTTTCCCATATACCACTGTTCTTTTCCATTAGAATTCTCCTGCCTATTAAAAGGGTTTCCCTGGTGGTAAACTAAATAGCTTTTAGCTCACGACCTATGTCTTCATCAATGCAATTACAATGAGAAGTTATGTGCTACAATACATAGCTTTCAATATCGGTGAAAAAGACTCCCCCCCGCGAGATGGCATCTTTCTGTAATTAACCACGGGAATTCATTTTTAGAAAAGTCAAATTCACGGCTTCTATTCTTTGCGTAAAGTATGCTGCAGTGCGGGGTATAATGGCATTATATACATAGACCATCATAAGAATGAGCTATTCAATCGCCTGAATAAGATACGAGAAATAGAAAATAAGGTCTTAAAATTTCTAACTGATGCCATCTTGAATTTTTGAAAACAATTGAGCATCATTAGACGTATCTACACTAAACTCTGAATGAAGATTCGCTGTGCCAAGTTTCATTGCATTCGGGTGATTTTAATCACCGGAAAAGTTATTTTTAATATTTGAAAATCACTTGGCTGCCATGATGTTTTGGTGTTCCTCAGGAATTGGAACTTCACATATATGTACTTAGTCCTCTAACACCATACAAAGTTTCAGTTCGATTACTTGAATAGTTTCGGAGATATTGAGAACCGTGAAATATATCTTATGGATTCCATGTTGGATTGTTTTATTACATGCTATGGAATTTTATGTCAGCAGATGAACATTATAATCGTGGCTCATTATACGAACCTACATTTCAATCGCTTGTTTAGGAAACGAGAAATGTATAAGCATACGTGATTTTAAAAATTTCGTACGTCCGCCATTTTTAAGTTCTCATAGAAATTGAATTTAATTAGACGCTAATTAATTATGCCTTGTATGAAGATTTACCGTGCTAACTTTCACTGCACTCAGATAATTACGTCGTGAGAAAAATCCATAAAAATATTTAAAATTCGCGTCGCCGCACATGTTAAATTTGTGTTCATCAGGTTATTGAAAGTCCCTTTGATGAACTTATGTTTATAGCTTCTATCAATATACAAAATTTCCAATTATTGCTGTAAGAGGTTCGCAGATATTAAGAATCGTCTAAGTATTTTGTATGGTCGCCATGTTGCATTGTTCCATATGTAGGCCATAGAGTTATGTACCATTAGGTAACGAGTATTGCGTAGGTTTATTATTCAAAAATTCACTTCCATCGCATGTTTAGGACACAAGAATTTATCTCGTCCAACAAAACTGCTAGCTCATTGCGGTCTTAAAATACTGTTTATTTGTCAACTATATTGCTTATACACGCACTTCTGACAATAATTAATATTTATGAATTACCAATGTCTTCGCAACCTCCTAAGAACACACAGTTAATGGGACTTCACGGGAGGACTCCACGCTACTTAGTGCCAAATAGTGCACAATCTTTCAGAAATCGTAGGGAGACTCCACGCTACTCAGCGTCAAGTTATGCGTCCGAAATTTAAAGTGGACAGTGTTACCCGCGAGTTCGAACCTGCTCTGTGCGAACAGTACGTGCCAGTGTCGCAAGATAAAAGGTGCGCGAGTATTTATGACAGTGCCATAATTGAAACTGCACGATTGCTCTCAATGTTGTAAGGTCCTGAGCGTGCCAGTTCAGGCAATCGGAATCGATCGCTGGATTATGCATAATTTCAATAGCGTCCTTACCTCTTGAAATAAGTTTGAGGATTCACCTCGAAGATTCCTTCAAAGAGCCAATGGCAGCTGTTGTACCGCGTAGAGTATTTCTACCCGTCCTTTTTCTTCTGTTATTCTTTGTATGTTGAATAATTACGTGGTTTTATTTCACTATAAATCTAATTCGAATTATATTGAGATCACCCCCTAATCCGTGAAATTATAACATGTTCCACCGTACAAATGCTTTTCCGTGGTTTACCCACTTCCACTCCAGGCAAATGTTGGGATGGCTTAAGGCCACGGACATCTACTTACCAATACTCGGATGAATTACAAATACGCACACTACTACAGATACTACAATAACACAAATTCTGCACCCAGCCAAATATTCGGGGGTAAATGACCACGGTCCAAGCTCCTAAAATGAAACAACTACAGCAACTACTTGGCTGTGTGCAGAATTTGTCTGCTGGCCTGTGTTTGCCTGGAGAATAAGTGGGTAAACCATGGAAAAAAACTTCTAGGATGGCTGAGGTAGGAATCGAACCCACCTCACGAGGGTAAATGTGCTCCGTTCCAGCCTCCAGACCAGAATTAACCTTCTTGGCAGAGCCTCAAATCGAACTCAGGCCTCAAGAGTGACACCCAAGAAAGCTAGCCACTGTGCCACAGGGCGGGCGTACGTTGTGTTTGTGACTGAGTTGAGGTATGGGAAGGAGACGGCCGAGGTCTCAAGTTAGGAACCATTCCATCATTTGCTTGGAGAAGACGGGGAAACCACGGAAGAATACGTTCAGGATGACTAAGATAGTAATCGAACTTACCTCTTCTGCCTCACAAGGCTGAGATTACCCCGTTCCAGCCCTCAGACCATCATTATATTTCTTGTCAGAGCTTCGAATCGATCCTGAACCTCCGAGTAGATTGTAATGAATTTCGCGACTACGCCACGAGGTCACTATATGTAATAATGTCATCGCGGAGGCCCTGCTTTGATTCCAAGCTCTGCAAAGTAACTTAATTCTCGTCTAAGGGCTGGAACGGGATAAACTCAGCCTCGTGAGGCAAAACTGAGAAGAGGTGAGTTCAATTCCTACCTCAGCCATCCTGGAAGTGGTTTTCAGTGGTTTCCCACTTCTACTCTACTTCTATGTCGGGATGGTACCTAACTTAAGGCCACGACCACTTCCTACTCAAACCCTGTCTCGATTACAAGTACACACACCCTTACAGACATGACAGTGACGCAGGTTCTCAGACAATTTCTACACACACCCGAGTACACGAGCTACATGACTACGATGTTGCAAAGTGCCTAAAAATCAACAGCATCAACAACTCTTACAACAGCGTGGATTTGCAATGGCCACGGAATAAATATCTACTGCAAAGTGGTAAATTAATCCTGTCCAATAGATTTACTTTTCGGTGTGTCTCTTGACTAGGACTACAAAGAGGGCTCTTTGTTGGGAACATATACAATGGGTGATGATTATACGGATCGTGGAAATGAATGAAAGAGTTTCTTGGTAAATCTTTGCTTTTGTGTCGTAAATAGAGCACAATTCTGATCCAAACAAAAAAGTAACGCTCTGTTTTCCACGTCAGTGTAAATATAGCGTGCCGAAGTCGTAACGAGGCAGCACCCGCCCTGGCGCATACGCACTTCCCCAGAATAGGGTATTTTTACACTTAATTAGCTCGTTGGTATTCAAATGGCCTCCGGGATCTTCAAAGAACACAACTTTATTACAAATAATTGATTTGTTTATGACATTTCCTGTAGCCTGGAGGGATAATGACGTGCCTAAAATAACCAAGGCGATAAGACTTCTCTACGGGGCTAATGGGGATTCCCAGATACAGTACCAGTATTTGCAGAGGAACTAGCCCATTTGCACTCTGCCTAATATACCGTATTATAAGGTTGATGATGATAATTGGTTTTAAGGGGCCTAACATCTCGGTTATCGGCCCCTAATGGTTTGGTGACAGTGAAAGATGAGATGAGTATTTGTAATGAAAACTATAACTAATACTAACTATAGTCTCACAAACTAGAAGAAGAAATGGTAAACAAATATAGAATAAGGCGATCAATGGACAGGAGGAAAAGAAATGCCCTCAACCCTAAAAGAATGAAGATTGAGGGACTTGGAAGGAAGGAGAGCCAGGAAAGGCAGATAGGAAAGGGAAAGAGGAAATGGAAAAAGGGTAAGAAAACCGACCCAGCTCAGGAATCCCTCGGGGTTGCCAACTCCCGAACTCACCAGCCGTGAGCCCTTGAGGGTGTAGCACTATCCAGGGTGCACCAGACGTGGTGGGGCTACACACACCCTGCCTCCTTAAGGGCCTTGAGCAGAAGGCAGGAGATAGGAAGAGAACAGAAGAGGTCTGTTCCCTGGAAGAATGAGGGAGCAGGAAAGATGAGACAAGGGCATATTAAGGCGGGAAAGTAAATGATTCCATAGGCCTCAGATATCCTAATACCATCGGGGTCGGAAAAGAACATTCATTCATTCATTTATTTGCAATGGGGGGTGTGTCCTCCGGTGGCAAATTGGATATACATAACAAATAAATAATTATACATAACAATTCAATAACAATTATACAACAATTAAACTGGAGTATTTACACAAATAGTCAGTCTTTTCTTAAACACACCTATATGTTTGGGAAAAGGCTCTAAGACTGCGGCAGGTAGAGAGTTCCAGTTATCAATGACACGGTTTACAAAAGAATATTTACCATAATTTGTTCGCTGTGGTCGGCCCTTAACTTTGAAAGGATGATCGCTCCTACCCATGTAAGTGGGCTTTCCCAATAGTTTGCTAAGCTCACCCCATGCTGGTTGATATGTATACGTGTTGTACATAGCGCAGAGTCTAGATTTCATCCTCCTAGCCTCCAGTGATTCCCACCCAAGTTTCTTTAACATACGGCTCACACTGCTCCTGGGATTAAAGTCACTGAGCACAAATCTAGCGGCCTTTCTTTGTACCATTTCCAACTCATTGGTGAGCCCTACTTGATATGGATCCCAAACCGCCGAGGCATATTCCAGAATAGGTCTTACAAGAGACAAATAGCCTAATTCTTTAGCAGAGGTACTACTTCCTTTTAATACCCTCATTACACTACTAAGAGTGGACCAAGTGTGGTCGATAGGAAAGATGACAGAGAGGATCCCGGCACAAGTATGTGGAAACAATGCTGAACTCAGCGGAGGTCCCGTAGTCGCCAACCCACGTCCCACTAGCCGTGGGCCCCTGGGGGATGTATCATAAGGCGTGATCAAAAAGTTTCCGTATGAGGGCGTTGCTGCAGCGTATATGCAACGTAGTGCGACTCCGTTGCCGGTATATACGCATGGGTTGTATGGAACTGCACCCAAGCTTCACTAATGACCCTGGTCATCAGCATCAACCTTTAAAAGTGGCAGTGGAACTGCGCCCATTGAGAGCGGCCAGGTAGGGTCCCTCCCTCCTCCCCTCTACCGAATTATGTTGTGTCGAGTGGTGTGAATTTGAAGTGACTCATTTCAAATCGGTTGTGTCTTGATTGCGAACAAGTCAAAAACCGTCCAGATTGCGAACAACTAAATATACCCTGTCCAGATTGCCGACAAGAGATTAGTGTTGGCCTGGGATACATAAAACAGGTACAGTTTTCAAAGCAGACTAATACTTAATTTTTGATCTAGCAATATTAGCATTAACTGGTACATTGGGATGTTTTCGACAACCTAATCATATTTTAAAAATAGTTTTGTTATTGGAAATGTTTAATAATCTAGTTTGAGGTAATCTTACCATTTAGAAGATTATTATATTTTTAGAGGGGTAGTTATTTATGGTGGATTAGAGAGAGTTGTATTATTATTATTATTATTAGTGTAGCCTCCGTGGCTTAGGCAGCAGCGCGCCGGCCTCTCACTGCTGGGTTCCGTGCTTCAAATCGTTGTCACTCCATGTGAGATTTGTGCGGGGCAAAGCGGAGGCGGGACAGGTTTTTCTCCGGGTACTCCGGTTTTCCCCGTCATTTTTAGTAGTGTATTTGCAGGGGTTCTAATGACACCGCCACCGCTCCACCACACAAGATGGTGTTGGCGCGATATCTCGCGAACGCATGGTCGGATTTTGACAAAAGAGGTGTTGTTGAACTCGGGTGGACACCCCCTTTCCATTGCACAACATATTTCCACCCCAAAAATATAACCTATCCCTACCAGGGGTTGAAATTGTAATTTTTTAGAAAATCGCTCTTTCCAAGTGCAACATGTGAGAGTTTGAATGCCAATATGGAATTAAACGTTGTTCTACACAAGAGACATGTATACGGTGGAAAGCCACTATGAATTAACATGCTTGTCTTTTGTTTTTTACGCATGTCCACTCATGGCTTTTGTAAGAGGGTGGGGGAGCGATTCCTTGTGGACGGGTCCTTGTTGACAGGTCATTGTTGACAGGTCCTTGTTGATGAGTCCCTATGGACTGACCCCTTTGGACTGGTTCCTACGGACTAGCCCATGAATTTATTTAAATTATGTCAAAGGGCCTAACTACATTTTGCGTGTAAAGCAGTGTGTTGAACTGACGTTGTTCACCAGTCCCCCACTACTATAATGTGATAACGATATGAAAGGAAAGTGACGAAATACATGTGAACACGTGTGAGATGACCTTATTACCGTCCTCCTTGTGAAACAAGTCACATCCTGTTTTGGTTCATACGTGAGAAAATGCAAGTTCATGTGTAATATGACCTAACACACAAGTGTACACATGTGCACGTGCACGATAAGAGCTAACAAGTCACAACCTGTTTTGTCAGTGGTGGGAATAAGGCTAGAGACATGTACTAGTAGTCAAATTACTCCGGCAGACAACCCCTTTCCTATGGATAACTTATTTCCACTCCAAATTAAAATCTACCCCTACTAGGGGGTGAAATAATAATTTTTAGGTAAAAGTCGCTTTCCATCTGCAACATGTGGGAGTTTGTATGCCAATATGAAATTAAACTCGTTCCACATAAAGTGCATGCATACAACTGAATGCCGCTATGATTTATCATTTTTGTTTTTTGTTTTACAAATGCGCAATTGGGGTTTTTGTAAGAGGGCGGGCTTTTTGAATAATGATTTATAGATACGTTTTTTTTTTACAAATCAACCAAAGATCCAAAAACTAATAGGTCATCGGTTTTTTAATATCTTATGAACTAAGAAAGCTAGGGACTTGTATGAGGGGTCGTTGGACTTGGGGTGACGCCCTGTTTTTGAATGTATTATTCATTTTTTATCAAAAGGGCCTAACAGCACTTTCGTTAATATCTCGCTAACTAATAATCACAGAGGGTCAAGTGAGGAGTCATAGGACTTAAAATGGCCAACCCCTCCCCATGACCAATGCATTTTCCCAAAAAAAACAGCAAGGTCATTAACCTAATATTTTATCAACTAATAATCAGAGAGGGACAAGTGAGGTGTCACAAGATTCAGGATGGCCAACCCTTTTCCATAACCAACGAATTTACCCAAAATACCCAAAACAGCAAGGTCATTGACCTAAGATTTTATAAACGTATCAGTAGAGAGGGTCAAGTGAGGTGTCATAGGACTACGAATGGTTAACCCATTCCCATGACCAATGAATTTACCCCAAAAATCCAAAACAGCAAGGTCATTGACCTGAGATTTTATAAACTAATAATCGGATATCAACATGTGAGGTGTCTTAGGACTTAGAATGGTCAACCCTTTCCCATGGCTAATGAATTTACCCAAAAATACCCAATACATCAAGGTCATCGACCTGAGATTTTATAAACTAATAATCGGATATGGACATGTGAAATGTTTACAGTGAGTGATGAAACATAGCTAGGTAGTGAAAGAATTATTGTAGGCTACATGTATGGTGACTGACAAATCTTTCACCATTGGAACTTGTTTTCAGATCAAACTGCAGTACAGAGAGAGTATAGGTTGTAGGTATGGGATAATTAATGACAAATGGTGTATACAAAATCTGATTTATCGATTCAAGAAATAAGAGTAGACAATCTTTAATTGATTGGTTAAAGAGGATAGCTAAAATCCAAAATGGTGACTATATCGAACTAAACTGATCCAAGCTGAATCAAACCTAACTAAACCGAACTAAACCGAAGCAAACTTAATCAAAAACAAGCCAATGGTTTAAGTGTAAAACTTGTGGGTGAATGTGGTCATTGGTAATGTCAGAAAGGAAAGGGATAACGCTCTACCTATAGAGGGTAAGGTAAAGCTAGTGCATGATGCTAATGCACACACACAAGTATATGAACCACACACAACTAACCTATACTGTTTTATGGGTTGACTGTTAAAACTTGCTCAGTGGTTACTGGGACAAGATGGTCGCTACACACAACAAGCGTTAAATACTTGAGGCTAATAATCTACACACACACACACACACACAAACACACACTTGTTCTAAACTAAACTGTCTTGCTGACAGTGCTCACACTGTCGGCAGATGACAGAAATGCTTGGCTAACAGAAATACAATCATTTCCGGTTGTCTAATGTTACCAGCTAACCATTTTGTGCTGCAGTGGCGAGCACATGTGCCACGTACACTAGAGATTTTAACTCGATTTCAAGCTCTAAGTCCTAGAACGAATCAAACTAAGAAAGAAGGGCATGGTGGCGCAGTGATTAAGCTGTTAGACTTTCACTAAAGTGGACTAGGGTTTGATTTCAGGTTAATACGCATGTCATAAACATTTAAAAAAGCAGAGATAATGTTTTAAACCGATTACACTCGTCTCTTTTCAAATTATTACTTGGATTGCAAATACAAAGGTGGACTGGGTGTGATATACAGTTAATGCTGCCTATCGCACACTAGCTGTAAGGAAGCCATATGTAGAGCTATATGTAGAGAACTACCTAGCGATTTCATGAACTGGTATAGCTATGTCGCATAAACGGTGCAGGATACAATCCAGCAACTATAATTCGTATCTTGTGGAACAGAGTAAATTCACTTTTGCCTTGATGGATAACAAATGTGTGCAGACGAATGACCTACGCATTAGCCTACCAAGGGGTTATAACCACGAGGAGGAGGTGTGATTTCTATATTTTATTGTTTAGAGACATGGCTTTTGTAACCAGTAGATTTAATTGATTTAGTATTTTGTAAATATTTATTTTTGTAATTGTAAATAGTTATTTTTTTGTAAATAGTGGAAACCATATATTTTTGTAATGGTAAATGTTAAATGTAAAATTAAAGTTCTTTGGGATGAGTGTGCATGTCAATGATGTTTTTAGGGATAAATAGAGTGGTTGTGTGTTTGTTCTCAAAGACAGGCATGGTTGTGTGGATGTATGACTACACAGAAAGAGAGAGAGAGAGTGTGTAGAAACAGCCTTACCTGCAGTAGTAATAGTAGACCTCTATGTTTTGCATACACATAGACAGACTGTATGATCGCAATGGCCAAGCACTCACTTTAACACCATTTACAAAATCTTAAAATGAAAAAATCATGTTTCGCAAATATGAACTTTTGACATAAACATAATAAAAATAAAATGTGTAAACAACAAATTGGAAAATCCATGTTTCCATATCATGAAATTCAAAAACTTTAAACTGACATTTAAAAGAAATGCAAATGGAAAATTGACAAATTGTAATGTGTGAAATGTGAAAATGAACAAATGGCTATCATTATTTAAAAAAATATTAAAAAAACATGTTGCTGTATGTTTGAGGTGTGAATCAAACCCTACTTATTTTGGTCCACCCGCGACTGAGTATACTTGTTTTAGTCCTCATACCACTTTTAAAATTTTGTGTTAAAGCTAGGAATTGAACCCAAGAGCTTGTAGGGGGAGACCAAGGTTAGAAAATGTTAAACAGATAGCCTTGAATGTAGGGTGTGGTAGCTATATAGAGATGAAACGATTAGCTCGGGGCAGGGGGGGGCCTTGAGATCTGCAGCAAACCAGTCAAAAGACTAAAGACTCAAACAACAACATGTAAGCTCACCAAAATAATGTTGTGTAACGGTAAATGTTAGTCAACGAACAGTAATGCATTACTAAAACCCATTGCACGATACCTAAGAGCTTTTCTAAAATTATTTTAAAATGCCTTTAACCCTATATTAAACACCAAGTTCACAAGACTCATAACTGCAATGTTATGGTAAAACAAAACAAAATCTATATTTCAAAACAAGCAAGTGGTTTAATCAATGTATACTGGGAAAAGTTTTGTAAGCACTCAAGTCCACAAGACTAATTAAATTAGTAACTGTCAGGTTGGTTGAGTGGTTAAGGTGTTTAACTTAAGATCAAATTTTCTGTACAAGGAAGCAAGGGTTCGAATCCCTTACCTGACATAACTATTGACTTAACATTGCTTGGCCACACTGTATTATGGTACTCGGTACACAAACCATAGACAGAGTGTATTGTTTAAGGCACTCTCTTTATAAACATGGTCAGAGACTATTGATGGTTAACAATTGCATTAATAGTGGGACATGGGGATAGCAATTAAGAAAAAACAGCCAATACCCATACAATATTTTTATTCATTTAGTTTTTTTTAACAATAGTTACACACTGAATACAACTTTTTATCTCTTTACCATTGTTTGATATAGATTTTAAACACAACGCTTGTTGTAGATCCTTTTATAACTTTCTCCAGGTACTCTTGTTCTTAAAAACAGGGGAAGCCGCAATGGTTTTATAGACATTAAACCCTCATCCTCTTCTTTTTCATCATTATCATCATCATTATCATTATAAATATTATCTTCATAATTATTATAGCCATTGTCACCATCATTATCATCATCATCATCCTCAACTTCACTAGAACTATCCAATTCCTGTTTTTCCTTTTCAAAATGGACCTCTTGAAGAGTCTGTGTTGCTTTTGATAGTGTTACGGTTTTATTGAACGTTGACAACTGTCCTAACATGACTTTTTGAGGAGATAAATGTTTTTTCACAAGGATGTCACTATGTTGAGTAACACTATGTTTTTGTTGGGCTTGCTTTTTCTTGTTCTTTTGATCATGTTTTGTTAACACTAACGGTGTTTCATTTGGTATACCACATTGTTGAGTACCCACACTTAAGACCTCACCATGTTTACTTTTTAGATGACCTAGACATTTTGTTGTTCTGTGTTTTGAGCACTGCCAAAATATGATACCATTCGCATTTTCTCGCTTATAGTTATAAGAGTACCCATGATACAGGGCACGTGGTTTACCTTTATTGGTTATAGTATATTCCATAGTAGCCACTGACTTGTATAGTCGATCCGCCTACTACAAAGATCTGAACACTTGTGGTGAAAGAATGATGTTGTGTTGACGTTTTATGCAGGATGATGTTGGTGGCATATGTGGGTGGCTTATGATGATGACATATGTTGTTGGCTTATTTTGGTGGCTTATGTTGATGGTTTATGGTTGTGGCTTATGTTGATGGCTTATGTTGGTGGCTTATGTTGATGACATATGTTGGTGACTTATGTTGATAGCTTATGTTGGTGGCTAATGTTGATGACATATGTTGTTGGCTTATGGTGGTGGCTTATGTTGATGGTTTATGTTGCTGGCCTATGTTGATGGTTTATGTTAATGGCTTATGTTAATGTCTTAGGTTGATGGCTTAGGTTGATGGCTTATGTTGGTGGCTTATGGTGGTGACTTATGCTGGTGGCATATGTTAGTGGCTTATGGTGGTGGTTTATGGTGGTGGCTTATGTTGATGACATATGTTGGTGACTTATGTTGATAGCTTATGTTGGTGGCTTATGTTGGTGGTTTATGGTGGTGGCTTATGATGGTGGCTTATGGTGGTGGCTTATGGTGGCTTATGGTGGTGTCTTATGATGGTGGCTTATGGTGGCTTATTGTGGTGGCTTATGATGGTGGCTTGTGGTGATGGCTTATGGTGGCCTATGGTGGCTTATGGTGGTGACTTATAGTGGTGGCCTATGTTGGTGGCTTATTTTTGGTGGTTTACGTTAATACCTTATTTGTAATGGCTTATTCGACAAGTTATTTTTGTCAATGAATTTAGAGGATTTTTCTCTTGGTCTTGGAAAGTATCTCAACCCTTTTTTTTATGGTAGCATAATGCTTACCGCCATGTTTGTAAGCAACAACAACACACTAAAATTCCAAGAATCCAAAGTACTCTAAGGTTAATGATTGTCCCTCAACTCCATTCAACGCCTAGTCAAAAACATTATATATTTTTCACATTTTTCAAAAAAAGTAAATTGGGGAAGTAGGCTATATATTTAAACTAAAAATCATATCAAATCATATGCTAACTCCAACACCTACGTCTATCCCTCTCTCAGTCAAAACATATAATATTCTTCAAATTGTTCCAAAACAGTATTTGGAAAGTAGGCCATATTTTGAAAACGAATCATCCTATAAAATCATATATAGACTCAAACCAATGGCTTTTATATCCTTAATCGTAAGAACAAAATATGGAATTTTTGATATTTTCCCAAAAATGTTCATTTTAAAACGGGGCTATATTTTGGAAACTAGGAATGTTACAAGAAAGTTTTTTAACGTAAATGACAGGTATTTACCCTCACTACCCACAAACCAAGTCCCAGGTCTCTGGGACAAAATCCAAAAAAAGTTCAATTTGGAAAGTAGGCGATATTTTGAAATCTAATCATCCTAAAAAGTCATATATAAACTCAAACCAATGGCTTTTATGTCCTTAATTGGTAAAACAAAACTTAACATTTTTTCGTTTTTTCCAAAGAAGTCCAATTTTCAAAATTGTCTATATTTTGGGAACTAAGAATTTTACAAAAAAGTTTGTTTAACGTAAATGAAAGGTCTTTACCCCCCTCTACCCAAAACATAAATTTCAGGTCCCTAGGACAAAAACTGTGCCGTAGGGTTTTTTTTTTGGGGGGGGGGGTTCTATATCCACCTCCACCTCCCCACCTCACAAGATGGCGGCCGTAGCTTAACTTAACCTAGCCTAACCTAACTAGATGGCGGCCGTAGCTTTACTTAACCTAACCTAACCTAACCTAACCTAACTTAACCTAAACCTACGAGGTGCGATTAAAAAATTTTCAAGATGGTGGTCATAGCTTAACTGAACCTAGCCTAACCTAACCTAAACCTACGAGGTGTGATCATAAAGTTCCAAGATGGCGGTCGTAGCTTAACTCAACCTAACCTAACCCTACGAGGTGTGATCAAAAAGTTCCAAAATGGCTGCCGTAGCTTAACTTAACCTTTGATTGAATCCTGTTGATTGACCCCTTTTGATTGATCTCTGTTGATGTATCCCTTTGGACTGGTCCCTGTTGACTAGCCCCCTTTGGACGGGTCCTTTTTGAAGGGAGTCATTTTTTTACGGGTCCCGGAGGACGGGTCCTTGTTGACGGGTCCCTGTGGGCGGGTCCTTTGGACTGATCCCTGCATTATATCCAAATTATGTCAAAGGGACCCGCCCACAGGGACCCGTCAACAAGGACCCGTCCTCCGGGACCAGTAAAAAAAAATGACTCCCTTCAAAAAGGACCCGTCCAAAGGGGGCTAGTCAACAGGGACCAGTCCAAAGGGATACATCAACAGAGATCAATCAAAAGGGCTCAATCAACAGGATTCAATCAAAGGTTAAGTTAAGCAACGGCAGCCATTTTGGAACTTTTTGATCACACCTCGTAGGATTAGGCTAGGTTGAGTTAAGCTACGACCGCCATCTTGGAACTTTATGATCACACCTCGTAGGTTTAGGTTAGGTTAGGTTAGGCTAGGTTCAGTTAAGCTATGACCACCATCTTGAAAATTTTTTGATCGCACCTCGTAGGTTTAGGTTAAATTAGGTTGGGTTAGGTTAAGTGAAGATAGGGCCGCCATCTAGTTAGGTTAGGCTAGGTTAAGTTAAGCTACGGCCGCCATTTTGTTAGGTTAGGCTAGGTTAAGTTAAGCTATGGCCGCCATCTTGTGAGGTGGGGAGGTGGAGGTGGATATAGAACCCCCCCCCCCCCCAAAAAAAAAAACTACTGCACAGTTTTTGTCCTAGGGACCTGAAATTTATGTTTTGGGTAGAGGGGGATAATGACCTTTCATTTACGTTAAACAAACTTTTTTGTAAAATTCATAGTTCCCAAAATATAGACAATTTTGAAAATTGGACTTTTTTGGAAAAAAAGAAAAAATGTTAAGTTTTGTTCTACCAATTAAGGACATAAAAGCCATTGGTTTGAGTCCATATATGACTTTTTAGGATGATTAGTTTTCAAAATATCGCCTACTTTCCAAATTGAACCTTTTTTTTTGGATTTTATCCCAGAGACCTGGGACTTGGTTTGTGGGTAGTGAGGGTAAATACCTGTCATTTACGTTAAACAAACTTTCTTGTAAAATTCCTAGTTTCCAAAATATAGCCCCGTTTTAAAATGAACATTTTTGGAAAAAATGTCAAAAATTCCATATTTTGTTCTTACGATTAAGGATATAAAAGCCATTGGTTTGAGTCTATATATGGCTTTATAGGATGATTCGTTTTCAAAATATGGCCTACTTTCCAAATACTGTTTTGGAAAAATTTGAAGAATATTATATTTTTTGACTGAGAGTGGGATAGACGTAGGTGTTGGAGTTAGCATATGATTTGATATGATTTTTAGTTTAAACATATAGCCAACTTCCCCAATTTACCTTTTTTGAAAAATGTGGAAAATATTTAATGTTTTTGACTAGGCGTTGAATGGAGTTGAGAGACAATCATTAACCTTAGAGTACTTTGGATTCTTGGAATTTTAGTGTGTTGTTGTTGCTTACAAACATGGCGGTAAGCATTATGCTACCATAAAAAAAAGGGTTGAGATACTTTCCAAGACCAAAAGAAACAAGAAGTTCCGTGAAGAACTATACAGCCTACTTTTCATGCCAATGATTATTCTACAGTGTATGAACCTATCTAGAATAATGACAAAATTTAGTTGGTAATATCGAAATATCAAATTAGTTCAAAATATACCTGGTATAATGTAGCCTAATAGAGCACTACAGTTGGCAGCCCTGGTGACTGAATATATTCTTAGTTCCATCTCTTAAGGTACATAATACAAAATTAGGTTGAAGTCCAATGGACGTTACATGCAGTTAGACACTGGATCTATCAGCACGCGTAAAAGCATGTTGCAAACAATACCATGCGTGTGCTGGTCAGAAATAATCTGAAATATTATGATATCTTGTTGTGCCAATTTTGGATGAAATCCATTTGTTAGTATAGAAGTTACACGTGTTTTAAAATTGGACATATCAGCAGGCATAGAATCATGTTGGCAGCACTGCCTTGTATTAATTACTCCAAATTAATCTACAATGTCAGGTGCTATACGTGTGCAAAGTATAGAGCTGTTGGCTTGCATACTTTCTGATATATTGATATTAGGGTAAAAAAAATATAGACAGCATTTATTAACAGTTGGCAGCCCTGATTGCTCTTTACAATACTTACAGTCATATCTGTTATGGTACACATAGCACATACGAAATTTGGATGAAATCGAACTGATATTATAGAAGTTACATGTATTTAAAAATTGGTAGTATCAGCAGGCTTATAATCATGTTGGTAGAACTGACGTATATAAGTTACTCCAAATTAATCTAAAATGTCAGAATATACGTGTGCATAGTTTAAAGCTGTTGGCTTGCATACTTTTTGATATATTGGTATTAGGATTTAAAAAAAATAGAGAGAGGAATTATTAACAGTTGTCAGCCCTGGTGGCTCTTAAGAATACGCTCAATCATATCTGTTTATGTACAGATATTACATACAAAATTTGGTTGAAATCCAATTGATAGTGTAGAAGTTATATGCATTTAAATATTGGACCTATCAGAAGGCTTAAAATTATTTTGGCAACACTGACATTGTTGGCCTCCTGGAAATTAAACTGAAATTGTATTATCTGCATGTGTACCAATTTTGGAATAGCTCCCATGCATACCTTGCGAGATATTCAACATGGAGCTCAAATTTCTAGTGGTTTTTTTTCAGCAGTTGGTAGCACTGACATCATTTTCAAATATGGACGTGAGATATTCCGGTGCACATATTTATTCATACTAAATTTCGTTTTGATTGCTGCAGCCGTTTAGGAGTTGATAGGGGGGGGGGCACACACACAGCCAGCCAGACAGACAGACAGACAGAAGGACAGACAGACAGACAGACAGACACACATTTTCCCGGATCGATCTCATAAGTCTACTTTTTCCTCATTTTTGCAAAATGTGAAAAGTAGGCTAAAATCCTCTAAATACATTGACAAAAATAACTTGTCAAATAAGCCATTACAAATAAGGTATTAACGTAAACCACCAAAAATAAGCCACCAACATAGGCCACCACTATAAGTCACCACCATAAGCCACCATAAGCCACCATAAGCCATCACCACAAGCCACCATCATAAGCCACCACAATAAGCCACCATAAGCCACCATCATAAGACACCACCATAAGCCACCATAAGCCACCACCATAAGCCACCATCATAAGCCACCACCATAAACCACCAACATAAGCCACCAACATAAGCTATCAACATAAGTCACCAACATATGTCATCAACATAAGCCACCACCATAAACCACCACCATAAGCCACTAACATATGCCACCAGCATAAGTCACCACCATAAGCCACCAACATAAGCCATCAACCTAAGCCATCAACCTAAGACATTAACATAAGCCATTAACATAAACCATCAACATAGGCCAGCAACATAAACCATCAACATAAGCCACCACCATAAGCCAACAACATATGTCATCAACATTAGCCACCAACATAAGCTATCAACATAAGTCACCAACATATGTCATCAACATAAGCCACCAACATAAGCCATCAACATAAGCCACAACCATAAACCATCAACATAAGCCACCAAAATAAGCCAACAACATATGTCATCATCATAAGCCACCCACATATGCCACCAACATCATCCTGCATAAAACGTCAACACAACATCATTCTTTCACCACAAGTGTTCAGATCTTTGTAGTAGGCGGATCGACTATACAAGTCAGTGGCTACTATGGAATATACTATAACCAATAAAGGTAAACCACGTGCCCTGTATCATGGGTACTCTTATAACTATAAGCGAGAAAATGCGAATGGTATCATATTTTGGCAGTGCTCAAAACACAGAACAACAAAATGTCTAGGTCATCTAAAAAGTAAACATGGTGAGGTCTTAAGTGTGGGTACTCAACAATGTGGTATACCAAATGAAACACCGTTAGTGTTAACAAAACATGATCAAAAGAACAAGAAAAAGCAAGCCCAACAAAAACATAGTGTTACTCAACATAGTGACATCCTTGTGAAAAAACATTTATCTCCTCAAAAAGTCATGTTAGGACAGTTGTCAACGTTCAATAAAACCGTAACACTATCAAAAGCAACACAGACTCTTCAAGAGGTCCATTTTGAAAAGGAAAAACAGGAATTGGATAGTTCTAGTGAAGTTGAGGATGATGATGATGATAATGATGGTGACAATGGCTATAATAATTATGAAGATAATATTTATAATGATAATGATGATGATAATGATGAAAAAGAAGAGGATGAGGGTTTAATGTCTATAAAACCATTGCGGCTTCCCCTGTTTTTAAGAACAAGAGTACCTGGAGAAAGTTATAAAAGGATCTACAACAAGCGTTGTGTTTAAAATCTATATCAAACAATGGTAAAGAGATAAAAAGTTGTATTCAGTGTGTAACTATTGTTAAAAAAACTAAATGAATAAAAATATTGTATGGGTATTGGCTGTTTTTTCTTAATTGCTATCCCCATGTCCCACTATTAATGCAATTGTTAACCATCAATAGTCTCTGACCATGTTTATAAAGAGAGTGCCTTAAACAATACACTCTGTCTATGGTTTGTGTACCGAGTATCATAATACAGTGTGGCCAAGCAATGTTAAGTCAATAGTTATGTCAGGTAAGGGATTCGAACCCTTGCTTCCTTGTACAGAAAATTTGATCTTAAGTTAAACACCTCAACCACTCGACCAACCTGACAGTTACTAATTTAATTAGTCTTGTGGACTTGAGTGCTTACAAAACTTTTCCCAGTATACATTGATTAAACCACTTGCTTGTTTTGAAATATAGATTTTGTTTTGTTTTACCATAACATTGCAGTTATGAGTCTTGTGAACTTGGTGTTTAATATAGGGTTAAAGGCATTTTAAAATAATTTTAGAAAAGCTCTTAGGTATCGTGCAATGGGTTTTAGTAATGCATTACTGTTCGTTGACTAACATTTACCGTTACACAACATTATTTTGGTGAGCTTACATGTTGTTGTTTGAGTCTTTAGTCTTTTGACTGGTTTGCTGCAGATCTCAAGGCCCCCCCTGCCCCGAGCTAATCGTTTCATCTCTATATAGCTACCACACCCTACATTCAAGGCTATCTGTTTAACATTTTCTAACCTTGGTCTCCCCCTACAAGCTCTTGGGTTCAATTCCTAGCTTTAACACAAAATTTTAAAAGTGGTATGAGGACTAAAACAAGTATACTCAGTCGCGGGTGGACCAAAATAAGTAGGGTTTGATTCACACCTCAAACATACAGCAACATGTTTTTTTAATATTTTTTTAAATAATGATAGCCATTTGTTCATTTTCACATTTCACACATTACAATTTGTCAATTTTCCATTTGCATTTCTTTTAAATGTCAGTTTAAAGTTTTTGAATTTCATGATATGGAAACATGGATTTTCCAATTTGTTGTTTACACATTTTATTTTTATTTTGTTTATGTCAAAAGTTCATATTTGCGAAACATGATTTTTTCATTTTAAGATTTTGTAAATGGTGTTAAAGTGAGTGTTTGGCCATTGCGATCGTACAGTCTGTCTATGTGTATGCAAAACATAGAGGTCTACTATTACTACTGCAGGTAAGGCTGTTTCTACACACTCTCTCTCTCTCTTTCTGTGTAGTCATACATCCACACAACCATGCCTGTCTTTGAGAACAAACACACAACCACTCTATTTATCCCTAAAACATCATTGACATGCACACTCATCCCAAAGAACTTTAATTATACATTTAACATTTACCATTACAAAAATATACGGTTTCCACTATTTACCAATAATTAACTATTTACAATTACAAAAATAAATATTTACAAAATACTAAATCAATTAAATCTACTGGTTACAAAAGCCATGTCTCTAAACAATAAAATATAGAAATCACACCTCCTCCTCGTGGTTATAACCCCTTGGTAGGCTAATGCGTAGGTCATTCGTCTGCACACATTTGTTATCCAACAAGGCAAAAGTGCATTTTCTCTGTTCCACAAGATACGAATTATAGTTGCTGGATTATATCCAGCACCGTTTATGCGACATAGCTATACCAGTTCATGAAATCGCTAGGTAGTTCTCTACATATAGCTCTACATATGGCTTCCTTACAGCTAGTGTGCGATAGGCAGCATTAACTGTATATCACACCCAGTCCACCTTTGTATTTGCAATCCAAGTAATAATTTGAAAAGAGACGAGTGTAATCGGTTTAAAACATTATCTCTCCTCTTTTATATGTTTATGACATGCGTATTAACCTGAAATCAAACCCTAGCCCACTTTAGTGAAAGGCTAACAGCTTAACCACTGCGCCACCATGCCCTTCTTTCTTAGTTTGATTCGTTCTAGGACTTAGAGCTTGAAATCGAGTTAAAATCTCTAGTGTAAGTGGCACATGTGCTCGCCACTGCAGCACAAAATGGTTAGCTGGTAACATTAGACAACCGGAAATGATTGTATTTCTGTTAGCCAAGCATTTCTGTCATCTGCCGACAGTGTGAGCACTGTCAGCAAGACAGTTTAGTTTAGAACAAGTGTGTGTTTGT
Organism: Meconema thalassinum; assembly: GCA_946902985.2. Taxonomy (NCBI): domain Eukaryota; kingdom Metazoa; phylum Arthropoda; class Insecta; order Orthoptera; family Tettigoniidae; genus Meconema; species Meconema thalassinum. The sequence goes on along the minus strand of OX336389.2, from coordinate 956,943,643 downwards.
GTGTGTGTGTGTGTGTGTAGATTATTAGCCTCAAGTATTTAACGCTTGTTGTGTGTAGCGACCATCTTGTCCCAGTAACCACTGAGCAAGTTTTAACAGTCAACCCATAAAACAGTATAGGTTAGTTGTGTGTGGTTCATATACTTGTGTGTGTGCATTAGCATCATGCACTAGCTTTACCTTACCCTCTATAGGTAGAGCGTTATCCCTTTCCTTTCTGACATTACCAATGACCACATTCACCCACAAGTTTTACACTTAAACCATTGGCTTGTTTTTGATTAAGTTTGCTTCGGTTTAGTTCGGTTTAGTTAGGTTTGATTCAGCTTGGATCAGTTTAGTTCGATATAGTCACCATTTTGGATTTTAGCTATCCTCTTTAACCAATCAATTAAAGATTGTCTACTCTTATTTCTTGAATCGATAAATCAGATTTTGTATACACCATTTGTCATTAATTATCCCATACCTACAACCTATACTCTCTCTGTACTGCAGTTTGATCTGAAAACAAGTTCCAATGGTGAAAGATTTGTCAGTCACCATACATGTAGCCTACAATAATTCTTTCACTACCTAGCTATGTTTCATCACTCACTGTAAACATTTCACATGTCCATATCCGATTATTAGTTTATAAAATCTCAGGTCGATGACCTTGATGTATTGGGTATTTTTGGGTAAATTCATTAGCCATGGGAAAGGGTTGACCATTCTAAGTCCTATGACACCTCACATGTTGATATCCGATTATTAGTTTATAAAATCTCAGGTCAATGACCTTGCTGTTTTGGATTTTTGGGGTAAATTCATTGGTCATGGGAAAGGGTTAACCATTCGTAGTCCTATGACACCTCACTTGACCCTCTCTACTGATAAGTTTATAAAATCTTAAGTCAATGACCTTGCTGTTTTGGGTATTTTGGGTAAATTCGTTGGTCATGGAAAAGGGTTGGCCATTCTGAGTCTTGTGACACCTCACTTGTCCCTCTCTGATTATCAGTTGATAACATCTTAGGTTAATGACCTTGCTGGTTTTTTTTTGGGAAAATGCATTGGTCATGGGGAGGGGTTGGCCATTTTAAGTCCTATGACTCCTCACTTGACCCTCTGTGATTATTAGTTAGCGAGATATTAACGAAAGTGCTGTTAGGCCCTTTTGATAAAAAATGAATAATACATTCAAAAACAGGGCGTCACCCCAAGTCCAACGACCCCTCATACAAGTCCCTAGCTTTCTTAGTTCATAAGATATTAAAAAGCCGATGACCTATTCGATTTTGGATCTTTGGTTGATTTGTAAAAAAAACGTATCTATAAATCATTATTCAAAAAGCCCGCCCTCTTACAAAAAAACCAATTGCGTATTTGTAAATCAAAAAACAAAAATGATAAATCATAGCGGCATTCAGTTGTATGCATGCACTTTATGTGGAACGAGTTTAATTTCATATTGGCATACAAACTCCCACATGTTGCAGATGGAAAGCGACTTTTACCTAAAAATTATTATTTCACCCCCTAGTAGGGGTAGATTTTAATTTGGAGTGGAAATAAGTTATCCATAGGAAAGGGGTTGTCTGCCGGAGTAATTTGACTACTAGTACATGTCTCTAGCCTTATTCCCACCACTGACAAAACAGGTTGTGACTTGTTAGCTCTTATCGTGCACGTGCACATGTGTACACTTGTGTGTTAGGTCATATTACACATGAACTTGCATTTTCTCACGTATGAACCAAAACAGGATGTGACTTGTTTCACAAGGAGGACGGTAATAAGGTCATCTCACACGTGTTCACATGTATTTCGACACTTTCCTTTCATATCATTTCCAAAGGGACCGGTCCAAAGGGATCAGTCCAAAGGGACTCATCAACAAGGACCTGTCAACAATGACCTGTCAACAAGGACCCGTCCACAGAGAACCGCTCCCCCACCCTCTTACAAAAGCCATGAGTGGGCATGCGTAAAAACAAAAGACAAGCATGTTAATTCATAGTGGCTTTCCACCGTATACATGTCCCTTGTGTAGAACAACGTTTAATTCCATATTGGCATTCGAACTCTCACATGTTGCACTTGGAAAGAGAGATTTTCTAAAAAATTACAATTTCACCCCCTGGTAGGGGTAGGTTTTATTTTTGGGGTGGAAATATGTTGTGCAATGGAAAGGGGGTGTCCACCCGAGTTCAACAACACCTCATTTGTCAAAATCCGCCCATGCGTTCGAGAGATATCGCGCGCCGCCATCTTGTGTGGTGGTGCGGTGGCGGTGTCATTAGAACCCCTGCAAATACACTACTATCTTTCATTCCAGCAACACTCTCCAATATCATTTCATTTCATCTGTCATTCGTCAATCATTGTCCCAGAGGAGTGCGACAGGCTTCGGAAGCCGGCACAATGCCTATCCTCGCCGCTAGATGGGGGCTTCATTCATTCCAACCCTGACCCGGTCCAATGACAGGAAAAAGGCTGTGGATTTTCATTATTATTATTATTATTATTAGTATTATTATTATTATCATTATTATTATTATTCGCCTCTGTGGTGTAGTGGTTAGTGTGATTAGCTGCCACCCCTGGAGGCCCGTAGTACAGCTGCTTATCGGGACGGGGGACTACCTCTTATTCTCAGCAGTGCAGAAGCTAATGGTGGGAGAGAGTCCGTCACTTCCCCTTTAATCGAACTTGGTCTAACGGCCGACTTGACTATGGGCGCAGTTCAATCGGCCTAATTAAAAGGATCTGGAAATCCACTGATTATGGGCGCAGTTCCATATCTTCCATACGCCCGGACAGGTTGGCAAAGGATTAGTGTGGCAGTCGTGTCTTGCCGAGGTCCGTGCGTTAAATGTGGCAAGGGGAACTATGGCGATGTTATTGCCAAATGCGTCCGAACAGGACCAACGTGCTATTATTCATTAATTGGCTGACGAAGGACAAACACTGGTGAACATCCATCGATGAATGACGAATGTGTATGGGGCAGCATGTCTGTTGAAAACCACCGTTGTTTTTTGATTACCGGGGCCCATTGCTTATTGATTTCAAGGAACTTGGTGTCTCCATCAACGGGGAACGGTAATGCGCAACACTGGAGAAATAACGGCGTGCAATTAAGGCAAAACGTCCGGGAAAATTGCGGCGAGGGGTGCTGCTCGTTCAAGATAACGCACGTCCCTATTCCACAAAGGTCGTAACGCAGAAGGTAGCCTACGCCATTTCACGTGGGAGACACTCGAGGACCGCCCTATAGTACTGAACTCTCCCCATGCAATTATCACGCCTTAGGTCCCTTAAAAAATGCCTTGAAGGGCCGACGATTCCTGTCGGACGAGAATATGCAGCAGGCGGATACAGACTTCCTAACGCAGCAGGACACGGTGTTTACCCACTGCCAGCTGGATCACATCCCTCCTGGCTGCTTTAAACTATCTGCCCATTCAACACTCGGAGGCATACAAGATTATATATCAATTAACCGCTAGGTTGCAGCACAAACCCACTGAGATCGCCGCGGCTTTTTAAAGGGGAAGATACTTGAAACGAAGGATTGTTAAGTTTTGAGGCTTAATATCGAGATTAACGGACGTAAAAACATTACACTAAGTTAGTTCTTTTGTTATTCGATCATCATAAAGTATTTAATATTAATTCAGACACTTACGGGCAAATTTTCAATATAAAGGAAAACAAAAATATATGGTGGTGGAGGAGATTGTTTTTAAGGGGCGAAATGTCTAGCTCATTTGCCCGTAATTATAGAGATGATAATACAAAAACAACTACTTCCAACTGACTTAAATCTAACTTACAGTACATACTTGACGAGATGAAAAGAAATGAATAAGGCCAATAAAAGAAATAAAAGAAATTGAAAAGAAATGCCCCCGGCCCCCGAAAAATGGGATGTTGACTTATTTAGGGGCCTTGCGACATCGTGGTCATGTAGTCCCGTGTACTTGGGTGTGTGTTGAATTTGTCTGATAATCCGTCTTATTGTGATGGCTGTATTATAAATTTTTACAAATTTCTTGGACAGATTATTTACTTATTTACTTACTTACTTATTCATTCATTTACTTATGTATTTATTTATTTATCTGGAAATTGCACGTAACCACTTCTCACCCAGTGAATTGTCCGATGATGAAAAATCCACAGCCTACTTCCAGTCTCCGACCGGGTCAGGAATGGAATGAATGAAGCCCCCATCTAGCGGCGAGGATATGAACTGTGCCGGCTGCCGAGGCCTGACGCACTCCTCTGGGGCAATGATGAAATGAATGACAGATGAAATGAAATGAAATGATAGTGGAGAGTGTTGCTGGAATGAAATTTTGACAGGGAAAACCGGAGTACCTGGAGAAAAACCTGTCTGCCTCCGTTTTGTCCAAGTGAATTGTCCGATGGTATGTTATGAAATGAGATTCTCCGGTATTCTAACTTGCCCTGTTCTGATTTACAAAAGGGCACGCAGCAGTACAGCATTATAAAATCATTCAGAATACATTCCAAATACAAACTTCGCCATTAACATCAATACAAAACGTATGTCTGCTACAGTGACTTGGTGCTGCTTCCTAGCGCATTTATTTGGAAACGAGATTGTACGCACAAACCGATGCTGTAATCGTTGAATGGGCAGGCAGTTTAAAGCAGCCAGGAGGAGGAGGGATGCGATCAAGCTGGCTGTGGTTTTACCACACGGGGATCTTCAACCTGGTGCGTCAGTGGGATGAGTGCCTCAATGCTCACCGCGATTTCGCCTGATTGTCATACCGATTATGGACTGTTCGGCCGTCACACGGAAACTTTTTGGTAACGCCTTATACTAAGGTCCTGCCCAGAACTTATTTTTAAGAACGTGGATCGTTGTTGTCTTGAGTTAGGGTTTGGACATCGTGGTCATTTCATCCCTGTGCTTAGTGGTGACAGCCAACGCGTGTTCGGGTGGTTTTTTTTCATCCTCAAAATCCTGCTGCTCAGTCCCGCCCAAATAGTTATGAAGGTTCGGTGTCGTTTCCCTGTCTTTCGACAACAGATGTCCCTCGTGATTTTAAGGTAGTAAATACTTTGGCTGTATAACTGTTGTGTAATAATGTTATTGGTTTTACGTCCCTTTTAAAAACTGCGGCTTTTAGAGACGCCGGGGTGCCGGAATTTTACCCCGAAGGGGCCTTTAACCTGCCGGTAAATCTACCAACACAGCTCCCTCACATTTGCAAACCCTCAAATGCCAACTGGCTGCGCCAGGATTCGATCCTGCAACCTTGGGAACAGCAAGCAAGAACGTTACATCTGAGCCACGCAGCCAGCCTATAACTATTGTCTTGGAGAGTGAAACTTACGAGCTAACTTCCGCTTAAAGCCCCTTAACCATCCTGCTGGGCAAGAAACTCTTGCATAGAGCTTACGATCAATCGCATACCGATTCGTTTGAACCCGCCTGGGACTCCGTTGGCCGTCGCCGAGATGTTTGTCCGACAACCTGTATTATTAGGTCTATGGTGTCTGCATTAGTGTGTGCATTTATAAAATCAGGTGAGGATTGTGAAGGAGGTGGCCGTGGCCCTAAGGTAGGAACCATCCTGGCATTTGCCTGAAGTAAAAGTAGGAAACCATGGAGAACCACATCCAGGATGACTGAGGTGGGAATCGAACACCTCTTCTAAAATTTTCCTCACGAGGCTGAGTATACCCCGTTCCAACCCTCGGACTACAATTAAATTGCTTAGCAGAGCAGGGAATCGAACCCGGACCTCTGGGGCGACAGACAAGAATGCTAGCCGCTACACCACGAGGTGGAAAAATCCCCAGCTTCTAAATTGCACCTTACAATTTGCTTCTGTACTGTACACCACACACCCAGATGTAGTCGCGGCGGTCAATGGACTCCCTGGCGGTTTCAAATGAATCGGTATGCGATTAATCTTACCGTACTGAGAAGAGGTGAGTTTGATTCCTGGAAGTGGCTTTCCATGGTTTCTCATTTCTACTCCAGGCGAGTGCCGGGATGGTACCAAGATTGAGGCTAAGGCAGCCTCCTACCCAAATCCTACTCCCTAGTTACAAATGCACACACTGGTACTGCCGTCACAATGACACAGGTTATCAGACCGTTCCTACACAAACAGTCAAAATACAGGCTACATGACCACTATTTTGCAAGGCTCTTAAACAAATAAATAAATAAATAGCAAGAAACAATTTTCTACATCTGTCTGCTACGTGGTGCAGCGTTATTTTTTATTCTGCTATGCCCATGGCCACGGGATCGAAACCCGACGCAGGCAGTTGGCATTTGAGGGTGCTTTAATGCGAGATACCGGTGTCAGTAGGCTATACTTACTGGCACGTTAATGATTTGCAAGGCAATATTCTGGTACCTTGAAGTCTCTAAAATCTGAGTAGTTTGGGGGATAGTTAAACCATTATTATTATTATTATTATTATTATTATTATTATTATTATTATTATTATTATTATTATAATTACCAAGTACCGACAGTGGTAGCTACGATCGCTAATGCGCAGCACTATGCCATGAGGCCAAGCTCTCTGTGAACTCGGTAGACGAGGTTTCGAGCCCCACCGTCGGCCGTCCTTGAAATGGTTATCCGTGGATTCCCATATTTAATTCCAGGCAAATGCTTGGATGGTACTTCCTGACAGGGCACGGCCGCTGCCTTCCACATCCTTGCCCAGTTTCATTCATCTACATTCATTTCATCTCTCATTAACTCCTCTCATGAGGTTCGTGTCAAGAAGGGCATCCGGCCGTAAAAACTATCCGCCCCTTAGAATTTCATCGCATCTCATCCCCGACCCCGTTGGAAACGGGAATAATAAGGGGTAGACATACATTTACTATATTAACAACAATGAAATGATGTTATATTAATAATGAAAATGACGTGTGGCCTCCGTACAGGCCAGGTGCAGGTATTTCATGTTGACGCCGGTAGGCGACCTGAGCGTTGTGATGGATGATGAAGACGTCACAAGCATTCAGTCCCCAAGCGAGGAAAATTAACCATCCGATGTTAATAACCCGCGATATGGCCGGAGATTAAACCTGTGGCCCCTTGAATCACTTGATCACAAATAATAATAATAATAATTCTCGTTATTTCAATAACAAGTATTTAGTGTCTTTCTTTGTTATTTGTAAACATCTACTGTTCATTGGCGAAGAACTGGTGGAATTACGCACACATCCTCCGTAGTAAGTCTTAGCACTCAACTGTTGAAACTTTTATTACTGAATTGACGCATGCGAGTTAGGCTACATGGGAATTCGCGGTAAAAACATTCTTTACATAATTTAATCCAGCAGTCGATGATTCTTATCGCTCTTAAGGAACCTTTATCTTCAATACATTGGACTTCGCTCTTATACAGTACCCAGTAAACCTCCTGCATATTGTGTATCTTGATGAGCACATGTTGAACTTTACCGGTCATTATCATTACCCTGGGGTCATTGACCAACCAAACATTTGAAATCAAGGCATACGTCTCCTGTCCATCGATTCGTAGAAGTGTTTACTACTATATTAATTTTTACGTACCGTACGTCTGTCTGTTAGGGAGCACCTTGGAGGTTGGTTGGATCCTCAAAAAGCGCCATTATGGGTTATGTGGAAGAAACCCACAAAACCACAGGCAGCACTATAATGAGGCGTACTAGGCAAGGTGAGGAGTGAGGTACTTTGCAATTTCTTTCCTCACTGAGTCAGAGCAACAGCACTGCCCTATGAGTAGAACCTTTCATAGCATCCATTGACACTAGCTATGCCCTGAATGCCATTACTCAGCACCACTCATACCTCAGTAGCTTCCATATAATCACAGCCACCAATGAGGCTGAGACATCGGTGAAAAGCCACATTTTGCTCTAGCCTGTGCCAACAAATACAAAATACTGCATCCGTACGTACCCCGGTATATATTAAAACCTGGCAGCCTCGCGGGTCGAAGATCTGAATGTTTTCCCTGTTCCCTGAATGAATAGCCCACAACTAAAGCCTCACGCCACCCACTGCTTAATCTGTTTGTTTTTGTTAATTCATTTTTTTTTTGCAGCTAGGGCATCTTGATCATCAGCCCTGTGTACTTGGTTAGTGATAAATCTGTCTGACAATATGTGTTTATACTAAGATTGCAGTTGTGTGTGGAGTAAGGGGTAGGTGGCCCTGGACTTAATATAAGAAACCTTCCTTGAATTTGCCCGGGGGAGTGTGGAAAAATCCGTGAAAGACACACTCAGGATATACTGAAATAATAGAAGCCATTCTTCAGTGTTGCCTAAGTAATCTGCAGTGAGGGCCCTCTCTATAGAACGGAGACTGGCAGAGGCCGTGTGGTGGCCGGGGCACTGTGTATTGCAGCGTGTCGAGCTAGGCATTCAGGGTTACCCATTTACACTTTTTAACGTATTTAATAATCATCACTACTTACATAAATTTCAGAGTAGTTGCTGGAAATGCTGTCCTTCATTTTCTAAACACACGTTGCACACCGACGTAGGAAGTTTTGGTACACTCACTGTAGCCTAATTCATCCTCACTGATATTTCATATCAGTGCAGTAATTTCGTTCTCGAGATCCTCCAGAGTAAACGAATTGTTTCTGTATAGGCCTACCATTAGTTTGAGGTTCGCCCACAATAAGAATCTTACGAACAAATTTACTGCAAATTACTTCTTGATAAGATAAGTTTCCACTAGGAAAATTCGATGTTTTGTTCTATACCTAGCCATGTTCACGGGATACAAGGTAGGCTACAGTACTTCTCAACATGTCTTAATTATCTTAACAAAGATATCTTGCCAGCTGAGTATGTAATAAATGCTATGACGGGATCCAGGGCTTCCCGACCCGCTGTTGTAATCGGTACATACTGTATTATACATTTGGCGGTGAGTCATTGCGACCTGACCTCGGCACTGCTTCTGCAAAGCTCCGTTCTATACGGAGGGGCCTCAATGTATTATTTTAAGTTTTTCAGTCGGTCAACACGAGTGTAACCAAATTAGATTGCGCGGGGAAATATAATTCATTCCCTAGTGCCTGAAATAAATTACATGAATGATTTTTACACTTAATTAAACACTGGGAGAAGTGAATAACAGGGTGAATAACAAAACGAATGTCGTTTATTGAACGCAAGAAATGAGCTTGCTATGCAACAATTTGAAATATAATCGCATACGAGCCATGATATCAGACAGCTAATTGCGGATGTGTTACCAGAGCAAGAAAGTGAATTAATTAACAAACAATTTAGTCCCCAACGTAGCTAGGAATATCCTCAAGCAAGAAATTAAATGTAGTAATAAACAACGAAATATGGTAGAACCATTGAAAACAAGTAGTTCCGTGAAGAACTAAATTGCCTATTTTCATATATCCTGCTGGTCTTACTTAGGACACGAGTAATGAAAACGAGATTTTAAAAAATCTCACAACCGCCATTTTTAAGTTCTCATAAAATTCCATTAAATTAGGCAACAATATATTAAGGCTTGTTTGAGAATCCACCGTGTCAAGTTTCACAGCGCTCGGATGAAAAGTCACGAGAAAATTTGCATTTCAATATTTAAATTTTACATCGCCGCCATGTTGGTTTTGTGCTCACCAGGCTATTGAATGATCCATAGGTTAACTTATGATAATAGCCTCTCTCAACATACAAAATTTCAGTTTTATTGCTGTAATAGATTCGTAGATATTGAGAACCGTCTAAATATTTCGAATGGTCGCCAGGTTGGATTGTTATATGTGTGGGCCATTGAGTTATGTACCAATACATGAAGATTATGGCGTAGGTTCATTATTCAAACGTTCACTTCAATCGCATGATTAGAACACATGTAATAAAATCTTAATTTTTAAATTTCGCACAGCTGCCATCTTGAGGTTATGTAAACAATTGAACTAAATTAGATGTCAGTGCATTACAATGTGCATTAACATTAAGTGTACCCAAGTTTCACTGCACTCGGATGCTTAAAGCGTGAGAAACGTCTGTTTAAATGTTTCAAATTCGATTGGCCAACATGTTCGTTTGGTACGTAAGAGGTTTATGAAAGTCACATAAATTAACTTCTAGTAGTACCCTTTATCAACATACAAAATTTCAGGGTGATTTATGATATTGTTGGGGAGATATAGAATGCCAGTGATATATTTCGCGTGGCCGCCATGTTGGATTGATGAAACGTATTAAAATTGGAATGGCCCGGTCGAAGTCGGACAAAGTAGTAGTATGCTCTTACCGAGTTTCATTGATATCGCTTTGCACGTTTAGATCTTATTAGGGGACACATACGCACACACACATAGCCTACACATACACACACACTCACGGACAGAAAGGTGATCTCATAAGCCCATTATTTTTTCATAAACGAAAATAGGCTAAAAATGAGTGAGCAGGACCTAGATAACTACGGAGAACCATTTCCAGGGTGGTAAATGAAGTGATAATATTATATAAAAGTGTCGTTATTTATTTATAAAGAACTAATATAGTGACTAGCAATGACCATCCCGGGTAACGCTAACATTCTTGGCTATCATCTTTGAGGTCTGAGTTTGATTCCCTACGCTATCAAGAAATTTGATTCTGGTATGGCTGCACTCATCCTCGAGAGACAAAACCAGAAGGAGTGGATTCGATTCCCACATCATCCTTCCTATAATTGGTTTTCCGTGGTCTTCAAATAGCCGCAATGACAACAGTGTTTAGCAATGAATACTCATACAGCATATTCAGTTAAATTGTGTGTAGTTAAGCGCTTGCTATGCGTCGTGACATACCCTGACATCTGTGGGGAACTTTCAGTCTGAAAATAGCTGCAGACGACATAGGTGCCGCCTCCTGTCCGTCGCTTAGGAGACGAACTGGTAACGTCAAGTACATGTGCACTTACCTCAGAATGATTACATTAGCATAAAGCGCTGAAAAGAAATAGAGACCGTCAGCTGGGAGATCCATAAGGGAGTATTTATTTATTTATTTATTTATTTATTTATTTATTTATTTATTTATTTATTTATTCATGCCATCTACGGTCTCGTCGCACGCATTGTGACTACGATCCCAAAGGTTTTGGGTGCAATCCCCTATTCTGCCAGTTCTGGTGTGAGGGTCAGTCTCGTGATGCAAAACTTAGAAGGGGTGGGTTCGTATCCCACCTTATCCATACCAGCAGTGGTTGTCTCTGGTTTTTCACTTCTACTCAAGGCAAATACCAGGATGGTTCCTAACTTCATGCTAGGTCCATTTCCTTCCCAATCCTAGCCTCAATTACAAAATACACAAACCACAACAGACATCACAATAACCCAGGCTGTCAGATAAAGTCTACATACACACACACAAGTGCACGGAATTGATTTCCATGTTGTCCACAATGAAACAACCATTTATTTATTTATTTATTTATTTATTTATTTATTTATTTATTTATTTATTTATTTATTTATTTATTTATTTATTTATGTATTTCTCCCAGTGCTGTCAAAAGGAAATTTTGTTTCCCTCCTACATTAAGCCATAATCCGAACATGTTCCATTGAAAACATTATGGTGTTTGAAGCCATTTTCAGTGCTGCCTTAGTAAACAAAAGTCTGATGCTTTTCAGTCGATCAACACGATTGTACCCAAATGAGATAGGTTATCCCCTAATCCTGAAAAAAAAAACATGATTAGGGAATAACCCATAATAAGCTCATGTAATTTTTTTCAGGATTAGGGAATAACCTATCTCATTTGGGTACAATCGTGTTGATCGACTGAAAAGCATCGAACTTTTGTTCCATTGAGAACACACAGCCTACTTTCCTTAAAATTCATAATTTCCTTTTTATCTTCTGTTCATATTGAAAAGTAAGATCAATACGCCCGTGTGGGGATTTGCCAGTTACCTCCATCGGGCGCGTCCCCATTGGCATTGGGGGAAGCTCGCCAGCTGTGCAGCCAGCATAGCTGGAGGGTAGGGGGTAGTAAAAGCCCCGCCGTGAAAAAGAACTGGACTGGCCCTCCAGGTTGGGGGTTGAGTGTGGGGCTAACAACCTCACCTCGTAAAAAGCAACTTCTTATTACGAAACCTAATACGAGCCTCGGAACTCAAACGGATCTACGACGACATCAGCGAGAAAAAGGACACGATTTAAACATGGCTACATGGAACGTAAGAACTCTTTACAGAGCAGGTGCTCTAACAAACTTAATGTCAGAATTAAAGAAGTACAGAATAGATATTATCGCATTACAGGAAATACGATAGAAGGGATCTGATACTCTCAGAACCAGAGAATATACTTTGTTCTATAGCGGTAACAAAACCTTTACGCTAGGAACGGTTTTGCAGTGCGTAATGACTTATTAGGTGTCGTTATGGACTTTAAGGATGATAGCGAAAGAATGTGTACTCTACGGATTCAAGCAAGCATTTTTAACATCACACTCATCTGTACGCATGCCCCCACTGAGAAAACAGAAGATGCAACAAAGGACGCATTTTTTGACCAACTGGAAGCAGTATATGATGCAGCTCCACAGCATGATGTGAAGATCATTATGGGAGACATGAACGCAAAAATTGGAAAGGAATATCTATACAGGCCAACAATTGGGAAAGAAAGCTTACATTTGGAATCAAATGACAATGGTATATGGGTAATTGACTTTGCTGTAAGTAATCATATGTCAGTGGTCAGTACAGCCTTTCCTCACAAGAAAATACATAAGGCCACATGGAGATCACCAGATGGAAAGACATATAATCATATTGATCACAAAATTGTGGACGTCCGACATGCATCAGATGTTATGGACCTACGAAGCTATAGGGGAGCTGACGTTGACTGAGACCATTTTCTAGTCAGAATGAAGTATCGACAGCGAATATCACGAATTCAGTCCCGAAAAATCCTCGAGTACAAAAGTTTGATTGCAGGCAGCTGAACAACGTAGAAATGAGAAATGAATATAGTCGAAATGTAAAACAATGTTTGAGAAAGGAAGGAGCAACAAGTGATGACGAGAAAGGGATAGAGGAATCTTGGGCACATGTGAAATGGGCTATTAAACAAGCAGCAGAAGAAACTCTGGGATACAGAAGACAAGAACGAAGAGAAGCATGGTTCGACGAAGAATGTAAAGAAGCAGTTGATGCCAGGAACAAGGCAAGACATCGAATGCTGGGGGAGGCAAACTAGGATGAATACAGCAGAATTTAGAAGAGCTAGGACAATAGCATCTCACATGTGCAGGCGGAAAAAGAGAGAGTGTGAACGGAGGAAAGTAATGGAAATAGAGGACGTAGCTAAACGAAAAGAAATAAGGAAAATGTATGGACGAATAAAAGAAGAAAAACGAGGATTTCAGGCAAGAACCACAATGATACGAGATATAAATGGCAGTTTATTAGCTGATGCAAATGCGGTATTTGACAGATGGGCGAATCACTTTGAGCAGATGCTGAATCGATATAGTGAGAGTAGCACACCGATAGATATTGATAGCATGCCAGTAAACAACATTGAAGTATCAGAGCTAAGCGAATGGGAAGTGGAAGAAGCTATTAAAACCTTAAAAAACAATAAGGCACCAGGTGAAGATTTAATAAATGCAGAACTATTGAAATATGGTGGGAATAGTTAGAAGCTCAAAGTTTACAATATTGTATGCAAGATATGGCAACAGGAGAAAATACCTGTGGAGTGGAAGATGGCATTAATATGCGCAATTCACAAAAAGGGGTCGAGAACTGACTGCGCGCAATACAGAGGCATCTGCCTGTTAAATGTGGCATACAAGATATTTACGAAAGTGATAGCTAAAAGACTCGAACCCTTTGCTGAATGTGTGTTGGGGGATTATCAGTGTGGATTTAGGAGTGGGAGATCGACAACTGACCAAATCTTTACCATCAGAGGTATAATGGAAAAATGTTATGAATAGAATATCCCAGTCCCTCAGTTATTTGTGGATTATAAAGAGGCATATGGCAGTATTGAAATACCATATCTCAGAGAATCCATGCACCTACTAGGAATACCTAGGAAGCTTGTGCGGCTGATTGAAATGACACTGAAACAAACGCGAGGGAAACTATCGTTGGCAGGAGAAAAATCTCGGGAGTTTAAGGCGACTCGTGGATTGAGACAAGGCGACGCTCTATCATGCATGCTGTTCCCTTTCCAGCCCAGTGAGGCATATTATCATCATCGTTTTACCACATTTGTTTCTCCTCTCATTGCGGCCCAACGATTACTTTCACTATCATAGTTCATAGTAACAATCCATGGCACCAGAATGCAGCACTCTCCAGGGAACCTGTGTTGTTTACATGCAGTGGAGAGCTTGTCATTCTTTGGATTGCATGGTTGAAGAATGGCGCGAAAGCGGTCTCCTGTTTACTAGACATTGTGGTAAGTAATAAAAGTTATAATTACTCTAAAAAATATATTGCAGTAGATTAATGTTAATTAATTACTACTATGTGTATTTAATCACTAGATATTTTATATTCTTGTGCAAAACCATGGAAACGTACCATGATTTAAATAATACTCATTGGGATTTTGTATGTGCAACCTAACCCAAGCATATCATTTTATTCAAACTTAATCCGGTTGGTTTTAGCGACATGCTGCATTCAGAATTCTAAAATAATACGTTAGTCTATGTGCTGTATTTATCTAATATAGTGTATACCGTGTATATAGAATATAAATAACACATATTTCAATATCTTATTGCTAAAAAAAATTTACTTCTTTACAGGTGCCTTGCAGAAGAAGCCGTCGGTATCTGGACATTGAGACAAATTTGTGAATAGAAAGTGTGCCATGCAATGAAACTTATGTCCTAACAGTTTATACAGTAAAGTGATATATTTCTTAGTTGCTTTTGTTGTTTCATACTAACCACAGTGCCACAATTCGATCTTTTTTGAGTTGGAAATATGGAAATAGTTCATTGTGTTATTTTATTCCACTGATTCAATATTGTAAAATTAGCAACTAGGGTGTTAATCATTTGTTGTAGGCTACATGAGAAGAAATAGCAACACAGATCTTTAAAATGTATGTTGTAAATAAGACTAGTCTATTACCCAATGATGCTTGTAGTGACCTTGGATATTTTGAGTAAGTCTTAATCCAAAAAAATATTTTCTTTACATTTCTAGTTTCTAAGATAGCAAATAAAGTATTGCAACATAAAAAGTTTTTTTTAACCACCGAAAAGTATCGTGGGCTGGAAAGGGCATTACGCTGGAACGAGTAATACTGAAGATAGAAATCAATCCAGATGGAACACTATTTAACATAACAATGCAATATCTTGCATATGCTGACGATGTGGATAGTTTGAGCAGAAATGAGAGGAGGCTTACGGAAGTGTTGAGAGAATTAGAAGATGAATCATTGAAAGCAGGGTTGTGCATTAATAAGGACACAACAAAGTATATGGTGTGCCCATTTCAACAATGAAATATGTAAATCACAGTTTGCCAGCAATGCTCAATCGGGAGTATCGGGGATCATGGTTTGTTCTCCCGCTCTGTGACTTACACACTTTGGATTAAGCAGTGGATACACTTCCAAAATAAACAAAATCAAATCCTACTATAAAAACATTTAATTATCCAAAATATGGCGCTACAAAAATTAAACAAATAAAAATACTGACACTCCACTTCACACTTGTTCCAAGTTGAACAAGGAATTCATATTAAACAATTTAAAAATCATAATGACTGGTTTTTCAAAAAACCAACAAAACTTCAACTAAGTTTCACTTCCATATGGTGTCAATTCAAATTCTTTAAAATAACGAGCTCCAAATGGCTCGGTAAAGTTTACATACACTGTGTTATCAATTTAATACACATCAATTACTATTTACATGAGTATATCTTTTTTTAATCATAATATCAAAGTATGGTTAATCATCAATTTATTTTTGGCTTTCACAACGTTCATATGTTACCATCACTCTCTCTCAAGCCACCAACTCACTACCGTGATTCGGAAAAACTTGCGTATTCTCGAGCTATAGAAACTACTGAGCAAGTCAAACTTAAGATTACTCCCGGAATCTTAATGTCTCCAATAGGACTCGTGAATCACTGAATTATAGAATAATAAAGTTTGGGATGTACCATTTTGTCTTCAAAGACCATTATATTTTTTAAGAAAGCAACAATCTGAACTCTGCAAGCGATAATAATGGATATAAATGGACCTCGGTTCAAAGACCGGGTCGTTAAAACAATCTTAAACACTTCTGTGTATTATGACTCAGACAGTCCGTCCTAACCTACCGCACTACCAGAGGGTAAAGGTCTATCTTAACTACTTGGCTTGATTTATTGCAGTGAGAGAAGAGAGCCCACAGTCTCGCTTTACAAGGGACTGGCTTACTTCAGCTTTACACACAGCTGTTTCAAATGCAATTCTCTGAGTGACAAGGCTTCTGATACAAAATCATAAAACAACATATTTAGGTTCTACAGACCTTTTCTCTTAGCTTCGGTATATTATAATTATGAAGTGTCCTCATTAGCGGGTAAGAGAAATTCAATAATACAACCAATATTTAAGGGGCTTCAACACGGACGACTCTGAGTTCGATCCTTTCAAATGCCTCGGGAGCAGTATCCCAATTTTGAGGACTTATAACATTAGCGACTTAGGGCAGGCCTCGCCTATTACCAGCGCTCATATTACAACATAAATAGCGTCCTTTTTAACATACAACACACAATGCCTCGTGATCACTATCACAACTTTGAGGGCTTATAACAGTTCATTTACCACGACTAACTGTCCCTCATAATTACTGTCACCGAGCATTTCAACGCATTCCTAGCGTGACAAATTACTTCAATGTGCGACAAGGCGCTCATACATTAATTAGCCAAGTTGCCTTCAAAAACCTAAATAAATTCAAAATCAACGTTTGATCTACATCTCACAATATATTTTACTCTTCCTCCCTTAACAATAATCATTTTTTACCACAAAGAACATGTATCCCCAACATGTATTAATTCATATAAAGGAGCTCTAAAGCTACCACTTTTCATATAAAATTCATCACAATATTCATTCATATAATAATTATTATTATTATTACACTTGCTTTCTCATATTTATATCATTTACCATTTAAACTGATATTTTACTGAATGTATTCCACAAGGGATTCATTAATATTTTTCCCTTATTTATTATATTTCTATCAAATTAATCGTTCAGATCGCGCAATCTTTCTTTCACCTGTTATTAAACATCCCTACTCTTACTCATGAGGATTATACGCAAATCTTCCCAAACACATAATAATGAAATAGTTACTCACATGACTGTACGGTCAGCGACCGAATTCTCCAGCGATGGAACATTTTCGCCCACCAACTTCTTCTTAAGCCATTTTCATGGTTACATTTACACTCAATGACACTTTCTTAACAGCACATAAAATATATACCCTAATCACTTGGAATATAACGAATACCATTTTGTATTCGTTTTCACTTGACACAATACAATTTCACTAAAATATTACACTCAAAAATTTCACTATATTTACATTACATAAAAATTTATCACTCTGGCGTTAATTATTCGCCTTACACACGTGATTTCTTTTCCTTTCCCGTTTCCAAGGGTTGCACTATAGCACGTCGCCTTCCTAATCTGACGAGATAATGGAAAGTCTCGATCGAACTAAACCTCACTGGAACGGCTGATCTTCTAGTTCTGAGTTTGACTATCGGATTCTATAACTTTACTGCACGATGTCGTATCTTGCTAGACGCTAACTTGTTCGTCTAATAAAAGTCTGTCCTTGATGTATTACTATTGCGATCGCTCGAACTGTTTATCGGTGACCTAGTAATTTCCTTGTACTTTCTTTCCATTACTTTGATTCGTAGCTTATTGGAGTACTCCCCAATGTTTGCTGTTCATTTGTCTACCTAGACAAAGCCTGGAACTACAATTCCTAATTTTTATCGTCCTTCGCTCTAGTCACCTTGATTCAGGAACACTAGGCGTTACTATTTCGTTCTACTCTGATCTGGTTCCTTAACGTAGATAGAACTGTCTATTTCACTTTCCTTGGGTACTTCGAAACCTTATGATGCGTCGGTTCTTTAACTGAACTATTATATTCGAGTACCTATCGCCTGTTATTTCTTAAGTCCACAGCCTAAACTTTGACTGTACTAGTGAACTTTAACGGTAATTGTTCCTGCGTGTAGCGTCTAAGCGCTCACTAAAATAACTTGTTGTACTTTGCGACACAATATCACGCTCTCTGGCGTCTTTTATAACTGAATGTACTTTGATGCAGCACTCCTGCACTAGGAGTTTACTTGTAGCTTGTCTTGTAGTTGACTTTGCGAAACAGTACCGTGCTCTCAGGCACCTATGGTAGACTGAATTGTTGCTGCGAAACAGTACCATGCGCTCCCGCGCCCTTGGTAAACTGAATGTACTTGATACAGCCGGACGCCCCCTCTCGGGCTCTCGGAATAACTGCATGCTCTTCCTGGCATCTCCAGGCTTTATATCCAAATCGGCGGCAAAAAGATCAAATCCGCGTCTTCTCCAGCACTAACTTCTGAAGTAATTGTCGTATAATTTTGAAAAATATATCTCTGGAAAGCTCTTGTTTTAAACGTCAACTGGTTTCTTTGATCATGAAAATCGATCACACAATTCCAAGATATTAAATAATTTGGCTCCTCAGATATGTGGGTGGTGAGGTTTATTTTTCCATCTCTGCCAACTCTGTGCTCGGGGAATCACTAACTACGTCATGCCCCGTCTGCAGTTCTTTCCTGTGCAAATATTATGAATTTTTTCTCCTCACAAAAATCTCTATTCCACAATGATCAACAATGATGTGTTTCTTTCATTAATTAAATGCTCGCAAATGGCTTAATTCTAATTATTTCTCTTCTTGCGCCATTGCAAGGTTGCCATTTTATAGCTGAGTAAGGTCTATTTCCGAAACTCATTCTCTCTTACTCGTCGTGGAAAGTTTTTCTCGTTCTATTAATAATCATGCGCCAGCTCCTTATCGATGCGTCAAGCATGATCTCACGTCCGCATAACTCGTGGTCACCCATTCTTGCGCCACATTATAACAGCCCACTTCTTAAAATCTTTCCAAGTTATTCTAAAGACTGTATTATTTCCTCTCTTCTTTTGCAAATAATATATGGATTCGAAGCTTGAACCAATTGCAGATGGGTTCAATGGTAATGAATAGAACACAAGGAAATACAGGAGGAGCTCAGGTAAAAAATAGGAAGGTATAGATTTGAAAGGGATGCATCCTTTAAGTATTTAGGGTCAGTCTTGACAGATAAAAACGAGAAGCATTTGGAAATAAAAGAAAGAATTAAGGCAGGCAACAAGGCTTATTACAGCTTGCAGCATCTTCTGAAATCTTGGCTGATCAGCAGAAGGAGCAAGAAATGCATACATAGGACGGTGCTACGACCCATTGTAATATACGCATCTGAGACATGGGCAATGACAAGACGTGATGAGATCCTTCTAGACACCTGGGAGAGGAAAATATTACGTCGAGTATATGGTCCTGTGCAGGAAGAAGATGGATGGCGTATTACGACGAATACCGAGGTATACGAGATGTATGAAGTGCCTAGTTTTCTGACGGAGATCAAGAGAGCAAGACAGTTGGCTGGGACACATCGAACGTATGCCAGCTGAAAGAACTGGAAAGAAGGTGTATTGCCAGAAACCAGAGGGACGTCGCCTGCCTGGATGTCCAAGGAAAAGATGGCTTGACGACGTGTAGGAAGATCTCCGGCAGATGGGTGTGAGAGGCTGGCGCCATCGTGCCTGGGACCTGAACGTGTGGAAGAGGATCGTTGAGGCGGCCAAGGCTCTACATGGGCCGTAGTGCCAATGGGTATGGTAGTAAGATCAATACAAATTGGCTGGTCTTGTTGTCGTCCCGGACGTCTGGGTTTGATTTGCGGCTCTGCCAAGAAATGAAGTTCTAGTCTAAGGGCTGGAATGGGATACACTCGGCATCGTAAAGTAATACTGAGAAGAGGTGTGTTTGATTCCCAGCTTAGGCATCTCGTAAGTGATTGTCTATTGCTTCCCACTCCTACTCCAGACGACGAGATGGTTCCTAACTTAAAACCACGGTCGCCGCCTTCCCAATCTTCATCAGAAATACAATCCGGTGCCGTGGCTAAATGGTTAGCGCGCTAGGCTTTGGCTCGAAGTGCCCCGGGATCGATTCCCGGCCGAACCATCAGGGATTTTAATCTCCTGGGGTTAATTCCCGTGGCTCGGGGACTGGGTGTATGTGACGCCTTCGTCATCACTTCATCCTCATTACGACGCGCAGATCGCCCACGGGCGTCAACTACAAAGACCTGCACTCGGCCTCTCCAGAGGCCACACAATCATTATTATCAGAAATACAACCACATAAGCTCTGCAATAACACAGGTTATCAGACAAATGCTACAAACATTTAAGTACACGAGCCTAAATTACCCTAAATGACCACATGTCCAAGCCACTCAAATAAAACAAGTACAACAACTACTCAAGCCGGCATCTCAGTGCGAGTTAAGATTCAAGACCAATCCTAACCTCTGACCCTTGTCGGCCGTCAATAAGGATTTGATTGGGGCGCGTGTATTGTCACGCCAGGAGAAGTCAGTTCGACATGATGTGACCAGGAGCGGGAATTTCGGCTGTACGCATGAGCAGTCCATCTATTCCTGACCTAAATACACACATCAAAAAAAGTTTTGCATCACCTCGGTTCCAAGAGTTCCGGAACCTTTAAATACAAAGGGAATAGAGATCAACACAAACAACATTTCAGCTCGTTTTATTGCTCATGAGACCCACACATTGCATGTTGTACCATCATACAGCTAGACTTTCAGCATTTGTGGTCCAGATTGCAGTACACACCACTACCTCTAATACCCAGTAGCACGTCCTCTTGCATTGATGCATGCCTGTATTCGTCGTGGCATACTATCCACAAGTTCATCAAGACACTGTTGGTCCAAATTGTCCCACTCCTCAACGACAATTCGGCGTAAATCTCTCAGAGTGGTTGGTGGGTCAAGACGTCCATAAACAGCCCTTTTCAACATATCCCAGGCATGTTCGATAGGGTTCATGTCTGGCGAACATGCTGGCCACTGTAGTCGAGCGATGTCGTTATCTTGAAGGAACGCATTCACAAGATGTGCACGATGAGGTCGAGAATTGTCGTCCATGAAGACAAATGCCTCCCCAATATTCTGCCGATATGGGTGCACTATGGGTCGGAGGATGTCATTCAGGTATCGTAAAGCCGTTTCGGAGCCTTCCATGACCACCAGTGGCGTACGTCGGCCCCACATAATGCCACCCCAAAACATCAGGGAACCACCACCTTGCTGCACTCGCTGGACAGTGTGTCTAAGACGTTCAGCCTGACCAGGGTGCCTCCAAACACGTCTCCGACGATTGTCTGGTTGAAGGCATATGCGACACTCATCGGTGAAGAGAACGTGATGCCAATTCTGTGGGGTCCATTCAGCATGTTGTTGGGCCCATCTGTACCGCGCTGCATGGTGTCGGGGTTGCAAAGCTGGACCTCGCCATGGACGTCGGGAGTGAAGTTGCGCATCATGCAGCCTATTGCGCACAGTTTGAGTTGAAACACGACGTCCTGTGGCTGAACGAAACGCATTATTCAACATGGTGGCATTGCTGTCAGGGTTCCTCCGAGCGGCAATCCGTAAGTAGCGGTCATCCACTACAGTAGTAGCCCTTGGGCGGCCTGAGCGAGGCCTGTCATCGACAGTTCCTGTATCTCTGTACCTCCTCCATGTCCGAACAACATCGCTTTGGTTCACTCTGAGACGCCTGGAAACTTCCCTTGTTGAGAGCCCTTCTTGACACAAAGTAACAATGCGGACGCGATCGAACTGCGGTATTGACCTTCTAGGCATGGTAGAACTACAGACAACATGAGCAGCGTACCTTCGTCCTGGTGGAATGACTGGAACTGATCGGCTGTCGTACCCCCTCCGTCTAATAGGCCCTGCTCATGCATGGTTGTTTACATCTTTGAGCAGTTTTAGTGACATCTATGAACAGTCAAAGGGACTGTATCTTTGATACAATATACACAGTCAACGTCTATATGCCGGAGATCTGGGAACCGAGGTGATGCAAAACTTTTTTTGATGTGTGTATATCGGCAGTTATACCAGACCCAAAACAACTGTGAACATGGGCTCGCCCAGTAGCGTGCGTCCAGCTGAGCGCTGTTGCCACAGTGAGACTGGCGGAGATGACACAACTCTACACTCGCAGTATACGCATGGCCTTCTCCGTGAACACAAGGCGCTCCGAATGCAAGAACATGTACGAGCTGGGGGGCCTAATCCTACGAATATCTATGCTCACAACGGAGTGCGCACATTTTTATAGTTGTGATATGAGGCGGATATAAGATATCACACAAACGTTATTCGTGCACTCCTGGTGAAGCGACCAGCATTCTTGGTTGTGGCCCAGGAGGTCCGGGTTCGATTGCCGGCTCTGCCAAGCAATTTAATTCTAGTCTGAGGGCTAGAACGGGGTACACTCAGCCTCGTGAGGCAAAACTGGGAAGATGAGGGTTGGATTCCTGCCTCAGCCATCCTGGAAGTGGTTTTTCTGTGGATTCGCACCTCTACTCCAGGCAAATGCCGGGATGGTACCTCACGTGCCACGGCCGCTTACTACCCAAATCCTACCTGAATTACAAATACACACACTAGTACAGACATCAAAGTGGCACAGGTTATCAGACAAATTCCACACACACCCAAATACACGGGGCTACATGACCACGATGTCGCAAAGCCCCTAAAACGACCATCATCATCAACAACAACAACCCGTGAGGTCCAGATTCGATTCACGGCTCAATCAAGACATTTAGTTCTGGTCTCAGGGTTGGAACTGGGTACATTATGCCTCGTGAGGTAAAACTGTGAAGAGGTGAGTTTTATTCGACTCAATTACAACAACAAAAACATAATTGCTGGCACCACAATAACATAGGTTATCAAATTTTGTGTTTACACGGACTTCTGTATTCGAAAACTTCTTTTAAAGACCATATATCCTGAAAATTATATTTCTTGCCTGGCTGTGTAAAACTGTTCGGCTGCCAGTCGGCTTGCTAAGTGACATTGGTACGAGTTCAAAACATCAGCTCACAGCATTTGTTAAAGCTTCACTACTGACAAGATACAGCAATGCCGTCACTCCTCGTTATCTTCCCTAGCGAACCTAAATATTTCAACACCTAAATCATTCTCTCTCTCTAATTATCCCTTCAGTTCAAGGGCAGGTGTTATCTCCCGAACGGCTAGTCGTAGCGTAACGGGGTTTGGACAGTCAGCATCAAAAATTTGAGCTCTATAACATAGGGTCATTAAAATAATTGAAGAATTAATTATTTTCGTTCGCGGAGAGAAATAACGATTTCATACGGCCGTGCAGGCTGAGTTATCTAGGCAACGCCGCGCTATGCTATTGGCTGGCGCGAGTGAGCCAGGTAATCTGGCTCCTCCCTCATGTTCACAGTTGTTTTGGGTCTGGTATAGTTGCTGCTATAGTTCCCTCACTTTCTGGTTAACCAGCGACGACTCAAACGTAACGCAGTAGCAATAACCATTGTTCGCTACTGACCAAGAGCTGGCCAATAGTTGACCAATCTATCACTCAACGTGGACTCCAAAGTTCCGCCCTGGCGGCCAACTCACGTTTCACGCAGGTGTCAAGTGCCCAGTGTTGCACATCTGCACGTATTCTGTCCAGTCTCACTGCTTTCTCTCAGTGGCTACGGTGGAAAGTGGACAACGCTGTGCCTCGCGATGGGAACGCATTGGCTCCAGGCAGCCATATCAGTCCAGCTAGATTTCAAAGGAGAGGCGAACATTAACGAGGAAAGTCCAGCATGGTGCTTGTTGCGTATTGCTTCCTTCCTGCTGTGGACATCCTCGCAAGACTTTGTGTTTGTTTATCTATTAACAGAGCAATGAGTAGACTACAAAGGGAGGAAGAATGCGCTGAGTGGGTGAAGCAACCAACTGGATATTTTCATTTAAAAATTGTACAGAACAAAAAATCATTGGGAATATTTTATGAACTTTTTCAGATAATACCCTCACTGAGATAAATGTGAAAATCTAATCGTGGGAGTAACTTCCTTTCTTCACAGATGTACACGGGCTCATGACTCGCTGTTCATCAGCACATGGCGATGATGATGATGATGAATGAAAATCCACAGCCTGCTTCCAGTCTCCGACTGGGTCAGGAATGGAATGAATGATGACCCTATCTAGCGGCGAGGATATGAACTGTGCCGGCTGCCGAGGCCTGACGCACTCCTCTGGGGCAATGATTAAAAGAATGACAGATGAAATGAAATGATAGTGGAGAGTGTTGCTGGAATGAAATTTTGACAGGGAAAACCGGAGTACCCGGAGAAAAACCTGTCTGCCCCCGTTTTGTCCAGCACAGATCTCACATGGAGTGACCGGGATTTGAACCACGGACCCAGCGGTGCGAGGATGGCGTGCTGCCGCCTAAGCCACGGAGGCTGCGATGATGATGATAATGATAATAATTGTTGTTTTAAGGGGTCTACCATCTAGGCTATCGGCCTCTAATGGTTTGGGGGGGGGGGGGGGGGGGAAATGGTGATGAAATGGAAACTACTGCTACAACTACAATTATCAGTAGGGGCAGATGACCTCGCTTTTCCGCCCCTTAAAACTCCAAAAACTAACTAGACATATTAGTAACTTACATACTAGAAGGAAAAAAAATAAAAATATGTTGTTTTTTTTTCGTGTGGCTTCCTGAGAGGCCGAGTGCAAGTCTTTCTATTTGACGCCCGTGGGCGACCTGCGCTTGTCGTAATTAGGATGAAGTGATGATTAAGACGTCACATACACCTAGTCCCCGGGACACGAGAATTAACCCCAGGAGATTAAAATCCCTAATGGCCCGGCCGGGAATCGAGACCGGGACCCTTCTGGCCAAAGCCTAGCGATCTAACCGTTTAGCCATGGAGCCGGACAATGGAATACTGAAAATGAAGGACAGGAGTAAAAAGAAATGCCCTCAACTCTCGAAGAATGTAGATTGAGAGACTTGGAAGGAAGGAGAGCCATGAACGGCAGATAGGAAAGGGAAATAGGAGAGAGGTCGCCCCCTAAATCAGTGGAAAAGGGAAAACACGGATCCAGTCAGGAATCCCTACGGGTCGCCAGAGCTCACCGCTGTGAGCCCTTGAAGGTGTGCCACCATAAGTGGTGGGAGCTACACACACCCGGCCTCCTTCAGGGCCTTGGGCAGAATACAGGATACTGTATATCATGAAAATAAAGACAAGATGTCTGACCCCTCTAAGAATGAGGGATGAAAGATGAGACAAAGGCCAATTTATTAAGGCGGGAAAGTGAAAGACACCCTAGGCATCGGATACCCTAATACCGTCGGGGTCGGAAGGGAAGACGACGGGAAAGATGACAGAGAGGAGCCCGACACAAGTAAGTGAAAGCAATGCCGGACTCAGCTGGGGTCCCGTGGTCGCCAACCCATGTCCCACTAATTATAATACAATGAATTTCTGTACAAATACAAATAAAAATTAACAAATTGCTTGCAGAATTGATTATTATATTTTTCAAATTTAAATACATCTGTCGGTCAAAACAAAATAATTCATATATTCCGGTGAATCAGCTGCCCCTAATAATATTGTTTTATGCAGCCTAACTAACTCGTGATGTCAGGAAGGTCGATATTTCTCTGCTTGCATCCCGTATAGAACTATAATAATAATACACTGCAAGCATATCCTGCAAACGATACCGAACACTATTATTTGTCCCTCAATGTGGCTACTGACTATAATACGACCGTGCGGGCAGATGCAACAAGTCCGGAGATCGTAGGTTCGAGGCATTGACAGCGTCTATCCTAAGCGTGGAGTTTCCCAGGGTTTTACCACACTCCCTCCTGGCAAGTCCCGGGGCACCTACCTCATCCTTGTCCCTAATACAGCTACACATACTACTTCAATCATCACATGATTACTACGGGTTATCAGACAAATTCAACTCATATATAACTACATGGGCTTATGACCATGCTGTCCCAAGCCCCTTCACTGAATTAACAACAACAGCATATCTATGGAAACTTCAGGGAGTCCGTGTATATATAGCTGTCAGTCAACTCATCTCTTAACCAACATTAACGGAGAGGTAGCCAACCCCCACTCTCTTCCCAAACCCATAAGCGAGAACCGTCTGGATTCTCTGGACACAACTACAGTACATCAGCGCATCTCGACCCATCCAATGAATACTATGTCATTAACTCTCATTGTCTACAAAATAATTGCATAGCCTATTATAATACATCCATCTTTCACTCCCATTAATTAGCGACAGTCTCAATTGAAATGGAGACGAGCGTCACACATCTTCTGTAGTTCCAAATGTCGAACAGTCAGTCGCGTGTGACACCATGCGGAACTATCGTGGTTTAATTGTACAGCTCATTTGCCCCGTGCATGATCATGTGGTTTCACACCTGTCAGTAATACCTGTTACCAACCAGACGTTTTCCTAAAATACGCTTTGGATAATTCCAAATGTATTTCTATCCCTCACTACTCCCGTTATAGACCACCGTGGCCAAGGCTAGGCCGTGCCTCACTGTCATCGTGAGAGCATGGGTTCAAATCCCACCTCAGCCATCCTGAAAATGTGTTTTCGTGTTTCACATTTTCACCACTAGGCAGACGCCGGGACGGTTCTTTTCAACAGGTTCACGGCCGACTTCCTTCCAAAATTCTTTAACCCGACCCAAGTTAGCGGTCACCTGGACAATCGGCCTGTTAACACCCCTAGTTGCATCTGCTGACAAAGTGTGTTCAGCTCCCACACACCCACCGTCCTTACGACGGCAGAGGAATGATCCCTCTCAGCCGAGCTGGGAGGATAAGCGATTTAACGGGGCTGGGATAAGGATAAGGATATCCGCAAAACTTTTCGCCATGCGGTTATAGTTTGCATGGCTATGCGGATAGCGGATAAGCTGCGGATAATGTTTGGAGTGAATTTGCGGAAAATTTTTAGAGTAGAATCCGAACTTGTTGGATATCATGACTAAGACCCGGATGTTTATGACATATCATATGTTTCCTCCCGTGGCTCATAACCATAAGATTCACGGTCACGTAAAAGTACAATCTTCCTTCCTTCCTTCATATTTTTCCGTTATGTTTTCTTCATGACAAGTATAAGATGATGATTTACGCTAATCTCATTCAAATTATATCAGTAAGCATAGTGAACTCTCCGAACTGAAAAGGGTTTATTCGTGCAGGGCTCTAGCTATATCAAACAGTGGACTTGGTTCTGGAGAGGGATGAACGGAGTCAAACTTACATTGGCTGGGGGCAAAAGGAGAGATAAGCAACGAAAGCAAATATCTTCGCGGTTTCGTTCTGTTTCCATGTTTGATTTCGTTAGAATTTGATTGTATGAATATGCAAAAGCTCGAAAATTAACAGCTTTACTCAAGTGTGCTGTTCAGGTAACAGTAAACATTTTTCATGGGTAAAGATATATATTTTAATTTCAAGTTATAAGTTTTTTTTTATCGTGTGGCCTCCTGAGAGGCCGAGTGCAGGTCATTCTAGTCAACGTCCGTGGGTAACCTGCTCGTCGGGATGAGAGATGGAATGGATGAAGATGAATGAAACTGGGCATGGATGTGGAAGGAAGCGGCCGTGGCCTGTCACAAGGTATCGTCCCAGCATTTGCCTGGTGTTGAAAATGGGAAACCACGGATATCCATTTCAAGGACGGCCGACGGTGGGGCTCGAACCCACGCGTCTACCAAGTCAGCAGAGAGCTTGGCCCCATGACCTATAACGCTGCACTTTTAGCCACTGCTGTCGGTAGTTAGCAAGAATAGACGTACATGATCCACTCGTTTTTCATCAATCCGAAGATGGGTTTTATTCAAAATACACATTTCATTGAATAATGTATTTTTATTATTTGGCTCTATTCTAATCACACACCATAATTACGCCACTGATTTCAAGCTCTTGTAAGTACAGTGGTACTGGTATATTTTTTTTTTGTTAAAAATACCGGAACAGATGGAACTGTTCGAGGAAGATACGGGGAACTAAAGCCATAGATTGTGTTGCTATGACTGCTATGGCTGATGTACCACTGACATGTCCTCGAAGCTGCCACCGGTGTAATCTTCAGATAAGTTTCGTCAGCCAGGTATGCATTTCAGGAGAGTGACGTAGAGGGAGAAACATTAAACGTGGCAAACAATGTAATTTAACGCATTAATCCTTCTAATCTTATTGTGGTGTTTGAAGCCATATTTCAGTGTTGCCTTAGTAATCGAAATTTGATGTTTTTCAAAGGTCAACTCGATTATATCCAATACTGATGGGTTGTTCCTTAATCCTGAAAATAATTTACATGAGATCAATAAGAACCAGTTACGATTGAAACTGATCATCCAAGTGTATTTATTGATCTCATGTAAATTATTTTCAGGATTAGGGAATAACCCATCACAGTTCGGTACAATCGAGTTGACCGACTGAAAAACATCAAATTTCGTTCGTGTTAATCTCGCAGCAAAGAGTTTGCACGGTTACTGCCGTGGTCTAGGCCCCAGGGAAATCAGTATGTTGTGGAAATCATCGATGTCCACTGCAGCTATTGATATCTTCACCAGCTGGCTGCGTGGCTCAGTGGTAACGTTCTCTCCTGCTGTTCTCAAGGTTGCAGGATCGAATCCTGGAGCAGCCAGTTGGTCAGTGGCGGCGCGTTCTATATGTTCAGTGGTTCAGTGAACCCCCTAGAAATATATAACTCTTAGTAAAATGGTTAATCAAGTGCGTATTTCTTTAATTACATATGTAAATTTGCGCTCGGAGGGGTAATTTTGATATCAACACTCGGTTGCTCTCCGGAACCAGCGAAAAGGTTCAATTTCTGGATCGCTGGCGCGCGAAGGGTTCAATTTCTGGATCGCAGGCGCGCGGCGGTGGGATGTAAGGTGGGAGCGAATGGCGCGGAGTCGGGTGAGGCAAGGGAGGTAAACCGTGAACAAAGCTAAACTATCGCTGGTGAAAGGGCCAGCTCAAACCAGCGCTATACACGACCTGCCTCGAACCACCCCGAAGTTAGCCGATGTAGCCCTAGACGATGTATTGTCTCCAAGCGTGCGGTTTAAACTTTGTTGTGGTACGTTTTGAAGGGATTTTAATTTCACGATTTTGCGTTATAGATATAATTAACCGCAATGAACCAGAATATTTTTGAAACTACGATTTGTATAACATCAATAGGCTTACGTAGCCTATGTTTATGTAATTAATGTAAACTTTTAATTATTTAGAAGTGCTCATAAAGCAAAATACGTCAAGATAAGAACACGTTCTTGAAGCAGTGTTTATTTCTGACCCGTCAGTTCAACCACCTCCGGAACAGTACCTTAGCGAATATCTTCTCAAGTCTGTGTTTACCGAAGTGCTCTATTGTATCTGACGTTCGTTATCACGGTGTGTGGCGGTGTCTTGATGCGTGTGTCGTGTATTCATCAGTGTGAAAATGAATACCGTTAGGTTTCTTCTAGAGAATACCTTTCCAACACTTAGTATAGAAGAAAAGTGCAAAATAAAGCAGCTTGGCAGGCCTCTTCCCTCCCTGAACATTATTCAGAAGCAAACAAGTAGAGGTAAGGATTTTTGTAGAACATTTAAGCCACAGATTTACGAGAGGAATACTTGGCTATGTGGTTGCGATACCATTAATAGGCTTTTCTGTTTCCCGTGCTTGCTTTTTGCTAAGGATAAGGACATCAATTGGACAAAAACTGGGGTATCAGATCTCAGCCATTTAACACAAAAGATCAATAAGCACGAAGCATCTATTACACATAAGAGTGCATGTTTAGATCTTTCAGTTCTGGGGAAAACAGATATTAGTCAGCAGCTAAGTAGCGCTTTCAGAAGGAATATTGAGAGGCATAATGATAGTGTCATAAAAAATAGGTACGTGCTCTCGAAGATCATTGACTGCGGGAAATTCTGTGGTGAATTTGAACTTGCTTTGAGAGGTCATGACGAAACACTCGATTCAAACCATCCAGGCGTATTCAGAGGACTCATTAATTTTACGTCGGCATTGGATACCGTCGTTATGTGTCATTTCAACAGTGCTACAGTCTTCAAGGGTACGTCGAAGGACATTCAAAATGACATTCTGGAATGTATGTTGCATGTGTGTCGCGAGAATATTTTAGCTGAAGTAGCTACTGCAGACTTCGTCTCCCTGATAGCAGATGAAACATCTGATGTGTCTTCAAAGTGTCAGTTAGTCATTGTACTTCGATATGTATTAGCTAATGGGAAGCCTGTTGAAAGGTTCTGGACTTTCTTAAACCCAGCAGGAAACGACGCCTGCTCATTAGCCGATTGCATAAAAGGAGTCCTTACTCACGTAGTTGGAGAGCACAAAGAAAAAGTAGTCTCCCAAAGTTACGATGGTGCCAATGTTATGAGTGGCCGACACTCCGGAGTACAAACAATTGTAAGACAAGACTACCCATTTGCTTACTTTGTGCATTGTTACGCCCATCCATTGAATTTAATTCTGGCTCAGGCTGCTAGCCACAACAAAGAAGTGCGATTGTTCTTTGCCACCATTGGGGAGATTCCAGCATTATTTTCTCATTCGCCTCAGAGAGTGGGCATTCTTGATGAGGTTGTGGGCAGAAGAGTTCCGCAGGGCTCAGCTACGAGATGGAACTTTAAATCAAGAAGCGTTCTTACATTGCATGAGCATAAGGATGCAATTCTGGAATGCTTGGAGAAAATCGAAGACACGAGCAGACAAACAGCTACTATGAACCAAGCACATGGACTGCGTCTGAAAATACAACAGCCAACGTTTACTTTTTGGTTAGAGTTCTTTTACAGTGTTATGCCTCACGTGGACATTCTATACAACCAATTACAAAAGCGTTCTGCTAACCCTGTATCAGTGCGAAGTGCAGTAAGCTCCTTCGAAACTGCAATTTTGAAATTTAGGGACAATGTTGACAGCATCGTTGTGGAGGAAAATGTAGAAGAAAACAGAGGGAAAAGAAGATGCGAAAATAGTTATTACTCGAGAAACATTGCGGCGAAGGAGGTGTGTGACGTGATTATAAATCACAGCAAAGAGAGATTCAACTTCTCCAACCACTTACTGGCCTCCACCTTCTTTGACCACCAATTCTTCCCATCCTTCCAAAATAATTTTCCAGAGGAGAATCTTACGTATGTTATCGAATCCTATCCTTTGCTTGATAAAAATAAACTGAAAACCGAACTGCAGGTTAATTATTACTGTCCCCATGACTACTTCTGAAGCGGAAAGATGTTTTTCCACTTTAAAGCGGATTAAGACATTCATGAGGAGTACAATGCATGAAGAAAATGACTGTCTGCTCTCGCTATGTTGTCCATCGAGAAGGAGATGACTCATAAATTAGTCGATTTTAATGAGAAGGTAATTGACTTATTCGCCGCCAGGAAGGAAAGGAGGATGGATTTCCTGTACACACACACGACAGCTGTTATACCAACGCCAGCAACGTCTTCAACATCAGACGAAACTGGATCAGCTTAAGGTAATTTCACCTTATATTCTCTGTCTTTCATTTCTCATAGTTTTGGTAACTTCTTCGAGCTGCAATCGTGTGTCATCAAAGGAAAGTCACCTTTCTAGTCATGCAATGTCACTATTTTACGTCTATGTAAACATCAAGTAACATTAAATTTGGCCACGTTATTTTTCAAAGTAGTGAACCCCCAGATGTTTTATCCACGCGCCGCCACAGCAGTTGTAATTTGAGGGAGCGCAAATGCGAGGGAACCGTGTCAGTAGATTTACTTGCACGTTAAAGATCCCCTTCCGGGCAGAATTCTGGCAACCCGGCGTCTCTAAAAGCCGCAGTTGTTAAAAGGGACGTACAACCAATAACATTATTATTATTATTATCTCTTTATTTACTCAACTTACAGTCGGTACCATGACTCATATCGGTATATTACGTACAAGAAAATGAGTCAAGTAACACTTAAGCCTATAGCATACATTTTCGAATAGCATAGATGTTTGACAGTTAATTTTGTCTTTTCTTCTTATCTTCCACGTCTCTTTTTCACAAGAGGGTCCAAAGAAAAATCCTAATATGTATTCAAAAACCCTCTAACGATGCTGCAGGTTTCCAGAATTGCAGCCTTTTGTGCAATAGCATGGGTGAATATGGGAAGATTTAGTGTAGCTAGATTTACTGAAAAGGATTTAGGTGTCAGGCCAGTGGGAGAAAGGAGGAAAGGAAGAATAGTCACATTTTTCTGTCTCCAGATTCTAGCAACCTCCATAGCTAGAGGAGTATATTTTTCAATCTTTTCTCTGTATTTATGGTGGATATTATGGTCATTCGGAACAGATATGTCAATCAAGTATGTGTGATGGTTCTTCTTATCAGTTAAAGTTATGTCTGGTCTATTATGAGGAGTTGTTTTGTCTGTTTGAATAGTGCGATCCCAATACAGCTTGTAATCTTCGTTTTCCAGCACACTTTCTGGAGAGTATTTGTAATAAGGCGTCCTGTCGTGTAAGAGAGATCGGGTTAGGGCGAGTTCTTGATGAATGACTTTGGCAACATCGTTATGCCTCTCAGTGTAAGATGTTGGCGCTAGAATTCTGCAGCTGCTGGTAATATGCTCTATGGTTTCTGGACCGGTATTGCACTTCCTGCATTCGTCATCTATAACAGTCTGATCTTTAAGGATGTGTTTCCTATAACTTTTTGTGGTGATAACTTTGTCTTGTATCGCCTGGTTAAATCCCTCAGTTTCTGGAAACAGCTCTCCCCTTGACAACCATGTGTTCGAAAGCTGTTTGTCAGTATTCTTGTCATTGCACTGGTTGTAGAATCTGCCATGAAGTTCTTTTCCAGCCCATCTCTGCAACTTCTCTCTGTTCGGTGTGTTCTTGTCTTTCATGACGAAATTTCCTTCATGGAGATTCAAAGGAGTGTGGTTGAAGTCAGCTTGTGCTACCGCTCGATGTAAAACACTGGTATCTTTCCGAGAATGAAAGTAATTCCTTAGATGTATAACTTGTTGATTGTGCAGAGCTATAGCATCAAGAATACCTCTGCCTCCTTCATTTCTGGGTGTTGTTACACTCTCTATATAAGCATTGGGATGCAACATTCGGTGTTTCGTAAGCATAGTTCTTATTGTGCGGTTAATGTTCTCTAGGTCTGTTTGAGACCATTTTAAAACACCAAACGAATACATCAGCACAGATATAGCATATGAATTGATAGCTTTTGTTAGGTTATGAGCACTAAGCTTGGTTTTCAGCAGAAGTCGAAGTCTATGATTAAATTTCTGGTAGAGGTTCTCCTTCTCAGATTTACTGTCGATTCCAACTACTTGCTCAAATCCTAGATATTTATATGTTTCATCTTTCCCCATGCTGTCTATTCGCTCATCAGCTGTTATGCTTATTCCCTCTGTTCTACACCACTGTCCTTTGTTGATGCTGTTGATTTTGCATTTGCCAGTCCCAAACTCCATGCAAATGTCCTTCGAAATGTTATCTGTTATATTGATGAGTGATGTCAGTTGGTTCCTATTTGCTGCATACAATTTTATGTCATCCATATAAAAGAGGTGATTTACTTTGAGAAGATTTTGTTCATTTTCTTTTATTTGGTATCCGTAGTTGTTCATCTTTAGAATCTCTGATAAAGGGTTGAGACATAAACAAAACCACAGTGCACTTAAGGCATCACCTTGAAATATACCACGTTTGATGGGTATGATCTCTGTTTCAGTGGTAGTGATGTTAGATTTCAAGATGATTTTGGTACGCCAAAATTGCATAATGATAGCAAGGAAGTTGATGAGTGTCTTGTTTACTCGGTATATCTCAAGGGTATGGATGAGCAAGCTGTGGGGCACCGTATCGAATGCTTTTCTATAGTCGATATAAGCCAAGAAGAGGTTACTTTGTTGCTTCTGCGCTTGGTGTATAATCACACTGTCAATGGTGAGCTGTTCCTTGCAGCCTTGGCCGCCTCTCTTACAACCCTTTTGCTCCTCTGTCAAGATGCTATGCTGGTACTTGTGACCATAAATTACATTTGTGATGACCGATGTGATGATCTTGTAGAGCGTCGGCAAAAAGGTTATTGGTCTGTAGTTTGCTGGATTAGCTGTGTCAGCACACTTAGGCAATATGTAGGTTCGTCCCTCTGTGAGAAAGTGTGGGAACTCTTCGGGATCAAAGATTACCTGAGTTAGAAGATCAGCTAATTTTCTGTGTGTGCTGGTAAATATTTTGTACCAATAGTTCTGAATTTTGTCTGTTCCCGGAGTTTTCCAGCTGTGTGTTTTGCTGATGGCTATTTGGATGTTTGCGTTTGATTAATGCGTGTGTGCTTCTCGTTGATTTTATGGATCCATTCTGCATCTTCTTTATGCTGCACCGGGTTTGACCACACATTACGCCAAAAGTTGCTTATTTCCTCCTCATTCGGTGTTTTAGAGATTGTTGGTTCACGGCTGCCATCAAGATTCGCGTAGACATTTTCTCATTAGCTCTGAAGAGATAATTTTGTGTTCTTCTCTGATAACTTTCCTTGTATCTCTTGAGTTTTGCTGCTTGTACTGCCAGTTTTTGCTTGTAGTCGTCCATGATATTCAGGATCTCTTGCTTCCCTTTGTTTTTTATGTTCGGAATTATCCTCATGATTTTTGAAGTGATCTTTCGAGTTCTATTATCTGAAGCATATTGTGTGAGCAGACCTATTACATTACGCAACGACATTATTTTATTATTGAAAAAGGAAGATTGTAGTTTTACGTGACCGTGAATCTTGTGATTATAAGCCACGGGACCTCCTTTTTACGTGGAATCCGAACAACAGGACATGGCATTTCACTTCGAAAATCTCACATGCATTGACCGGGAATCGAACCCGGACCGCCTTGGTGAGAGGCATACAGCTAGACCGCTGAGCCACCACGCCCCCTTATTTTATTATTGATTCGTCGTTCCCATGGAGGTATTCTTTCTGTACGAGGACTGAAGTTTTGGTTGCTGGGCACCTGGTTATTGAGTGATAACACAGTAACAGCTGCGCAGTATATGAGCAAATGGAAGTCCGTAAGATTATCTTCTGTTTCTAAGTAAGCTGCCAAGCAATTGTTTACATCCTCAATTATTTGTCTGCTATTATTTTTAAATCTTAGATTGGGAATAATACTCCTTGAATTTGGATCACTATCTTCCCATTTCATTAATTCTGTCTGTAAAATATTCATCACATTTCTACGATCCTCCAGTGTGTTACTATTTCCTTCAATTTCGACTACGGAAGATTTATTACTTTCTGCAGTACCTTGACGTGGTACGGTGTCTATGTTAACGGCAGGATGATCTTCATTATTGGTCTCCTGCATGGGTTGTAGTTCTGAGAGAACCCCATCTTTAATCAGTTGAATTTCAAATTCGCTTAGGAGACTGTTCCTTATTATGGTTCTACGCTGATCACTTACTCGCTGTTCTGTGATATTCAAATGGGAGTATTTACTTATAAACTTAGAATGCAGAGAAGTTCTATATCCAGTCAGATTTCTTTCCATATCTGTAGCTAGGAAGTAGAAACGCATGACGTCTGTATTCATTTCACGTGTCCATTGCATGCGTTGTCTACTGCGGCCAGCCTTGGTGGTTGCAAATGAATTCTGCAAAGCACTTTCGGCGGTGCTGATCTGTTGATGTTGGGTATCAGCAGACTTTTCGTTGGCAGCGGGGGTTTCTTCAGATGAAGTGGCAGTTGTCCGCTGCATCCACAACCTGCCATTACTGGTGGCATGTAAACTGTCACGTCCTGCGCCAGAACTAGACGTGCCCGGACGATCCTCCGGTAGCGGGCGTTTAATTAATTAATTAATTTATTATTATTATTATTATTATTATTATTATTATTATTATTATTACTATTATATATATATATATAATTCGTTGAGGCCATCTAGGACCACGTTAAGTCTTGCTACACTTGGCAATTTCTTTCGCCTTCCTCTGAGCCCAGAATTCCCTCATTCTCTGTGAGTGGGCCATCTTGCGCTCCGCTGTCCAAGTGGTACCTTGTCTTCTTTTCGGGTTCGATGTCTCATCTCGGGTTAGCCCATTAGTCAGTATCTTTTTGCGGAAGAGATCTCTATTGAAGGCGTCGTCGGGTTTTAGATGCAGTATTTTGAGGTCGTCTTTGGTATTCATAAACCAGGGCATTGTGGTTTTGGGTTTGGAGTCAAAGAAATGAAAAATCTGTTTAGTCAGCCTGTTTCCGTCCATTCGTTTGAGATGACCGTAATACCGTGCCCGCATTTAACGGATCGATTCTGAAATGTTCTCTATTTCACTGTAGACTTCTTTGTTGGATTTTTTATAGTGGATACCATTCTTGTAATTTGATCCCATTATACCTCTGACGATTTTGCGGTCTTTTTTCTCCAGTTCTTCAAGGAGTCCTTTATTAGCATTTAGGGATAGGGTTTCGGCTGCATACATAACTACTGGTTTCAGAACAGTTTCATAATGACATAGTTTAGTATTTTTGGACAGGCATTTTTTGTTGTGTATTGAGCGCGATGTTTGATAGGCTATTTCGAGTTTGCGTACTCGTTCCTTGAGTGCTTCTTTGTCCAGTCCACTTTTCATGATGATCTCTCCCAAGTACTTAAATTTTTCCACTCTGTTGATCTTCCCGTATTTTGTCTGCAGTTTTGCTGGGGTGTCTTTGATGTTGGTCATTACTTCTGTTTTTTCGAATGATATCTGCAAGCCAGTTTGTTCAGCGATTTATTTTAAAAGGTCGATTTGCATCTTAGCAGTTTCTACGTCGTTCGACAGAATGGCGATGTCATCAGCGAATGCTAGACAGTCGACTATGATCCCCTTGGATTTTGCTCCCATTCTCAGAGGGCTCTACTCAGTTTCTATTAATTTTGTTCGCCAGGTCCGAATAACTTTTTCAAGGACGCAGTTGAAAAGCATTGGAGAGAGCCCGTCACCTTGTCTGACTCCCGTTTTGACCTCAAAGGAATCCGACAGACATCCCAGGAACTTTACTTTGGATTTTGTTTCAGTTAGGGTGGCTCTAATTAATGCCAGCAGTTTCAGGTCAACCCCGAATTCGTTGAGGATGTTCAACAGAACTTCGCGGTCTATCGAATCGTAAGCCTTCTTAAAGTCCACAAAGACTGATACGTACGATTTGGACCTGAGATTGCAATATCTAATGATTGTTTTGAGGTTGTGGATCTGTTCGGCAGTTGAACGACCCTTTCTGAATTCCCCTTGGTATTCTCCTATTTGATGCTCGACTTCGTCTTCTAATCGCTCCAGGATAGCAAGTGAGAGAATTTTGTATGTTACCGGTAGGAGGGATATTCCTCTGTAGTTGTTGACGTTTTTCATGCTGCCTTTCTTGTGTAAGGGATGGATCAAGGCCGTTTTCCAATCTTCTGGTAGAATTTCATTTTTCCAAATTTGTTCTATTTGCTTCTGCAAGATTTCAACTGCTTCTTCGGGAGCATATTTCCAAAGTTCTGCAACTACAGAGTCTTCCCCGGGCGCTTTGTTGTTTTTAGTCGAGCAATGTGACGCTTAATTTCGTCTTTGTTGGGTGGTCTTGATTCTGGGCATCTGCGAATGGGTTCCTCGGTCTTGATGGGATTTTTGGGTTGGTCGCAATTTAGTAAATTCTTAAAGTAATCAGCTAGGATGGTACAATTTTCTTCATTTGAGGTCGCCAGTGTACCGTCCTTTCACTGAAAGCATAACGACCGAGGTTTATAATCCGTAAGTTTCCTTTTGAACGTTCCGTAGTACTCTCTGGTGTTGTTTCTTTTAAAGTCTTGGTCGATCTTCTCAATAAGTGACTTTTCATATTTACGTTTCTCAGCTCGGATCACTTTAGCTGTCTGGGCTCGTTGGGCTTTGTAGGTTTCCCAATCAGTTTGCGATTTTGTTGAGTAATATTACTATTATTATTATTATTATTATTATTATTATTATTATTATTATTATTATTATTATTATTGTGATATCTTCACCCACCAGAATACGAGTACAAAGGACAGGTGAGTTTCCCCTTTTGGGCTTTAACCATTTGCCTGTGTGATAGATCATTAATATGCAGTCGGCCGCTCGGGGTCGCACCGGGTGGATTTTATACGTAGGTACATAGGATCACGTTTGCCCAAAATGGGTCTATCAGGGTTCCAAAGAAATGCTAAATCAAGTGGATACATACACGCAGGTGGAATTTTCAACAATAAATTTGACAACTGAATAAACCCATTTACACGTGCGAATGCGACACAAAAATATGACATAACTGGCATCGGACAAGGTAAAGTCATGACCTACAAATACCACTGTGTTTCGTGATTTGCCTTCGACCAACAACACAATATTGCCAGGTGCTTCTGCTGTCACACAAATATATAACTGCTAAATAACACCCAGTTCTTCATTATTTGGACGGTCTAAATTAATTGACGTATACTATGTCCAATTACTGTGGGACAGACCATGGCGAAAAGTAATCCTGAGACGCTAATCCTAACCCAAACTTCCATCTATATAACAATTACATCTTGTACCTGAAGCTAATATTA
This sequence comes from Meconema thalassinum, assembly GCA_946902985.2. Taxonomy (NCBI): domain Eukaryota; kingdom Metazoa; phylum Arthropoda; class Insecta; order Orthoptera; family Tettigoniidae; genus Meconema; species Meconema thalassinum. The sequence continues at coordinate 956,904,728 of OX336389.2, read as the reverse complement.
AATTTATTAGCAAAGGTGCAATACACGCATTAAATTAAAAAAAAACAATTTATATACGATAACATTTCCCAAGAATAAAAAATAATAATTAAGGGACATAAGGAGCACCTTTGGTGCACCAGGTCCCCACATCTTTTCCTGCCAGGATTAGCACCCAATAATGAACTCCGACGCCTGAAGTTAACCTTAAATCAATTAAAACATATTGGTCAACGTTAGTTCTGTAACTCAAATGCGATTCTCTCAACAACAATGCAAATATCAGCACGAGTATCAAGCACTTCAGTACTTTTACTTCTGCTGTAAAACATATTAATCTTCACAATTACTTGGAATGAAAGATAAATCCCTAACATTGGTTATTCCGACACATGGAATGCCTTCTTATTAGCACAATAAGTATTTAATTAACCCTGCCCATGCATATACAGCATAATTGGCAAATATAGGCCCTAATATTTCACTTGTGGGATAGGCTTTGTCCGATGAGTACGATATCAATTCATGAGACGAGAAAGAGTACTTAACACACTTGTGGCTTAGTCCCTAACCTTGACTACTAGCCTAACATAACTCTCAACAACATTATATTGCTCCACTCTGTAAACCGGCAAGAACGCATCAAAATCTAATATCATACACAAGTCCAATGACATTGCAAACAACACAAAAACTAATATATCTGGTTTGGACGCAGATTTACCACGAATCCATGGCAATAATACACGATTATCCTACACGTAGAGTATCTTTATTAAGGAAGTTTTGGTACACTCGTTGTAATTCATCCTCACCGATGTTTCGTATCATTGCAGTTATTTCGTTCTCGAGAGCCTCCCGAGTACGCGGATTGTTTCTATATACCTTTTGTTTGAGGTTCCCCCACAAGCAAGAATCGCATGGTGCTGAAACTTTCGAACTCATTTACTGCAAACTTTTTCTTAAGAAGATACTGTAAGATTCCACTAAGAAAATTGGATATTTTGTTCCATACCTAACCATATTCACGGGATACGAGGCAGGCTACAGTACTTCACAGCAAGTCTTAATTATCACAACTAAGGTATCTTGCCAGCTGCGTATGTAATGAATGCTATGACAGCATCCAGGATTTCACGACCCTTTGTTGTAATCTATAAATCTGCTATAAATCTGGCGGTGAGTCATTGCAACGTTCCCGCAGCACGGCCACTGTCAGGCTCCGTTCTATAGGGAGGGCCCTCACTGTAGAAAGAAATCACATTCAAAGGCACTTAGGCTACTCATCATTCTGGTTTGGCTCCAAACTTGCCTGTCATCCGTTAATTGATTTGTTTACATCCCATGACTAGCTTCTGGTTCTTGTGCAACCATTTCTGCTGCTTTCAATGATAAAGCTTATAAAAGGAATCTAAATAGACCTAAATAGTAAATTAATTACTCTCGGCTGTTAGCCCTAATTATTTTATTTCTTTGCTCATGGATGTTGGAAGTATGTGCGTACAAAGGGAGATAATTTGACTGAAAATATAATTATTATAATAATGATAATAATAGACCCTAATAATAATATCACCGCGGAGGCCCAGGTTCGATTCCCGGCTCTGCCAAGAAAATTAATTCAGGTCTGAGGGCTGGAACGGGGTACATTCGGGCCCGTGAGGCAAAAGTGAGAAGAGGCGGGTTCGATTCCCACCTCAGCAATCCTGGAAGTGGTTTTCCCCTTGTACTCCTGGCGAATGTCGGGATGGTTTCTAATTTCGGGACACGGCCGCCTCCTTCCCAATCCTCTTCTCAATTACAAATACACACACTGATACAGCCATCCCAATAACATATTTTATCAGACATTACAAACACCAAAGTACACGGGGCTACATGCCCACGATGTCACAAAGCTCCTAAGAGAAACAACAACAATATAATAATAAAGAAATTAATTTAAAAAAAATCGGTACTGTATTTCTCTCTGGAACACGAAGAAACTGCCACAACTCGCATTTAAGCATCTTATCATTTGCCACACAGTGGTTCCTGATTCCTCATGCGCAACGATACGTTGAAGTCCCTTCCCCGATTCTACGCCTATCTCTTACCAAACATTGATTTGGCTGTAACGAATATCACGGGATCACATTGGAATCATTAGAATGAAAGGGAAAACTAATATGTCCTTCCTTTTCAAGTACAAGCTAGTACAAACACCAATAGCTATATTGGACATTGGATGACCTCCATAATATATTTTTTACCTCCAGTAACCGTTAAAGCTGTCTTCTACGGGTTTTTTCTTTTAGCGTATGGCTTTTAGTGCCGGGAGTGTCCGAGGACATGTTCGGCTCGCCAGTTTTGTAGCTGCTTCGAGACGGACACCCAATGGGTGAGCTACAAGTACCGTTGGGGAAGGAAGTTGGAATGTAAGGCCGAGGAGTTGGAAGGTAGCGGCTGTGGCCTATAGTTAGGGACCAACCCCGGCATTTGCCTGGAAGGAAGATGGGAAACCATAGAAGACCATCTTCAAGGTTGCCGGCGGGGGGATTCGAACCTCCTCGCCTCCCGGATGTGAACGACTGGCAGCAGTCATGCCGTAACGACCTCGGCTAACTCACCCGGTCTTCTACAGTAAGAGGCTTATATACAGGACGGAACTTCACATGCACCGTGTGACGGCTGGGGCACTCTGGCTAGCCACCTGTCGAGCAAGGCACTGGCGCTAGCAGCAGCGTAGCACCCATCTAGTTCAATACATTTACAGTTTTTAGCGTATCTAATAATCATCATTACTTACATGAATTTCAGAGTTGTTGCTGGAAATGCTGTCCTTCATTTTCTAAACACACGTTGCACTAACGTAGGAAGTTTTGGTGCACTCGCTGTAATTCATCCTCACTGATATTACGTATCAGTGCAGTTATTTCGTTCTCGAGAGCCTGTATAACTTTATCTTATCTTTTTTTTTTTTTTTTTTAGGTTCCTACACAAGTAAAAATCGCACGACATTGAAACTTACGAACACATTTAGACTACTGTAAGACTTCTTCTTGAGAAGATAAGTTTCCACTACGAAAATTCCATGTCTTGTTCCATACCTAACCGTGTTCACGGGATACGAGATAGCCTACAGTACTTCACAACAAATCATAATTATCTCATCTAAGGTATATTGCGAGCTCCAATGTAATAAATGCAATGACAGCATTCCGGTTTTCCTGACCTACTCTTGTGTAGTCGGCCAATGGTAGGCAAGTAGCGGTTATTAATCACTCTCCACCCGTCACATGGCCCCGTGAGGCTCCGTTCTATAGGGAAGGCTCTCACTGTACAAGATTATCAGAATTAATTTTAAGGATAGTTCTTGCCACATCTAATGAGGGCCTGCTCCCCTCCCACACTCAAAAATAAAATGGCAACTCTACGCTTATGTCTTTAGACGAGGGTTGGCCAGAAACTTTAATATCGTGCAAAGGTCTCCCAAGCTAGCTGCACTTTTCCCCTTTACGGTAGCTTTCATTAGAAAGAATGTTTCGACTTCTGGAAAACTTCTACAGTACATATCTTCGTGTTTCACATCTCCCAGATTTCAAAACTACCGTCAGTTCAAAAGTTTATAATTATATAATTTATATACTATATATATATAGAAATGCCATTTTTTTGTCGACACGATAACTACCTACATTTTCCACCAATTACTTTTAAATATATACATAAAATGTTACCCTATAAAATCTCGGTCAAATTCGTTAATGGGCATAATCTAGCCAAGGGGGGTGAAAAAGTGAAATACTGTATTGCTATAACTTTCTTAATATGGGGAAAATTGAATCCATTTAAGATTCATATTATTCTTCGGATAAGAGCCAAAAACTTATCTTAGTAAAGATTTTTGATAGCACTAACCATTGACCAAAGGGATGGAAAAAAATGAGTTTTTTGAGAAAACAAACTATGCCTCCCTTATTAGGCAACATATCAAGACCGTTCAAAGTGGTCAATAGTCCTCCAAATATTACCTAAAACTTTTCTCTGAAAGATTTTTTGATATGACCCACCCTTACGCCAAGGGGTGAGCAAAATATTGTTACGGCTGTGAGTTTGTTTTGTCGTTCGCCGCGTCAGTCACGGCTGTCCCCGGGCTGGGCTGTGCTCTGCCTCAGTGTATTACGTGCGCCTTACGCAACAGGACTACTAGGACAAAGGGATGGTCCAGAATATTCGTGACCCAGCCAGTGATGGAAACCTCGAGAAGCCGTGAATGGGTCTAGAAGCATTTATTGAGTCACCGGCCTGCTATGTAAGAGCGACCTGGCAAGCGGGGTCGAGAGTGTTTTTCGAGCTAGTGCGAGCGTTTACCGTGAGCGTCAGTTGTCGGCGACGTGACTTGCGAAACCCCTAGTGAAGCTGATTCTCTTGACAGCGAGGGAGTGAGAAGCCTACAGAGGAACTGTGTCTTGAGCGAGTGTGTTTTCCAGTGCGACAAAGGTGATTGTGGTGAATTGTGAAACAGTGTGTAGTACGGTGACAGGCTGAGTGCAGATATTTCCAGCCAGCGCACGGGGCCACCTCATTACGAGGGATTAACTTCTGCGGCTTATTGGCAAGTGAAAGGGAAGTGTTCTCTCCGTGAGGAAACTGGAGTAAGGTTCTAATTGCTTGTATTTGCTGTTGAATGGTGTATCATTCTGGCCGCAATAAAGCTAATACGTTTCTTTAAAGGAAAAATCTGTGTTGTGCTTCAACCCACCGTAATCCAGCTAACAAAAGTGCCACTAGGGGGTGGCACGTAACAATATTTTCGATGATGATGCCAAGTTGATTAGGGTAGAGCTAAGCCGATGATAGGTATCACAAATTATTGCTGACTGCATTAGAGATGTCATCAAAGTGATATTGACGTTGTTTTGACAGCCGTGTGATTCTACAGACGAGGCAAAGATAGCGTTATCTCCAACTCCTGTCCGGCTGGTTGGCAGTTGTGCTAGTGCGAGGTAAATAGCAGTAGAGTATAACATAATTAATTATAAGAAGATGGAGCTTCTCGTATGCCAAACATGTGGAACGTTACTTTGTAGGTATACAACAATTATTGGCAAATTTAGTGAATTTGAAATATTTTTCTTTGCCCGGTGAGATCTACCTCCGCCATCCGGGGTGCCGAGAGGGATTTTACAATCGCGACGCGGTCATCTCCCCTCTAATAGAGCAGAGTAACAAGCCAGTCAGGAATGAGCAGCTTGGCCAAGATCACATGACAGGTGGTGGATCAGACACGCCGAAGAAGTCAATTTTATGTCGAGCATGAGAACGATGTCCCGAACCTACAAGTGAAACCGGGATGGTCGAACTCCGCTCTTTGGGTTAAACCCAAACAGTCCTGTCAGCTCACGCTAATGGATTTGGGAAGAGAGTGAGGGTAGGCAACCTCTCCTGAAATTATGGTTAAGCCATGAGTTGACTGACAGCTACGTACACCTGGACCCCCTGGAGTTTCCGTGGATATAATCAGTGCAGATGACATGTTATCCATGTACAGTCAAAGAGGTGGAGAATTGAGAATTATAGGAAACTATAAATTTCATAAGTGTGAGTTGTCAAAAAGGGGCCAAAAGTGGAGGTGTTCAAACAAGGAATGTTCTGTCCATTTACACTGAAGAAAATGGAAATTGCAACACCATGAAGGCATTCGTCGTTTGTGTTGATTTTCAAGATATGGAACGATGCCATGTAGGCATGTAAACGATCAAAGTTTCAGACCCATTGGATTGTTGCTACAAGTATCCCCACGTGATTGGTCGCGGAGGAATCAAATCCAGTATACGGATTCTGGTGTAGCGTAGTTGACTTGCAGTCTATGCAGTGAAGTGTTCCCCGTCAAACATGCCTCGACGACAGAGAAGAGCACGCTATCAACAACTGTCGCCGTTTGAGATGGCTCAGATAAGTGGGCTGTGTGAGGCTGGATTATCGCTATGGACTGTCGCTGCACGTGTTGGTCGACAGGCATCTACGGTACAACGTGTATGGCAGCAGTGGTCAAATGAAGGTAACCACACTCGTAGACCTGGCACAGACCCAGTGCTACAGACAACTGTGAGAGAGGATCGCCGCATCATTCGGATGGCCCGGATGGAACCCCATGCAACAGCAGCGCAAATTTGAGCAGCTGTGGCACCCACGTTACACAACAAACAGTTGGTAATCGCCTGCGTGCAGCTGGCTTACGATCCCGTGTCCCAGCAGAAGGTGTTCCATTGACCCCACAACAGCGACGTGTAAGGCTGGCCTGATGTCGAGAACGATCGACGTGGGTCGACGAATGGCATAGGGTCGTCCTTAGTGATTAATCGCGCTTCTGTCTTTCCCGCAGTGATCTCGGTATCGTGTGCGCCGACGTACCGGGGAGAGGGGCCATCCAGACCTTATTGTCGAGAGGCACACAGGGCCAACACCAAGCATTATGGTCTGGGGAGCTATTGGCTTTAATGTAAAATCACAATTAGTGCCTGTTGAGGGCACTATGACTGCTCGACAGTACGTTGATAGGGTACTCAATCCAGTGGTTGTCCCTATGATGGCGAACATTGCTAATGGGACGTTTCAGCAGGATAATGCCCGGTTTCACACTGCACGCATCTCCAGAGAAGCTCTCCACGACATCACAACCTTAGAATGGCCCGCCAGATCACCGAATCTCAGTCCTATTGAGCAGTTGTGGGACACGATGGGTCGACAACTGGCCAACCGTCCTCAGCCACCCACAACTCTGGAACAAATGACCCGTGAGTGCAGCAAGCATGGGCCACAATTCCTCAGGAAGCGATCCAGGGCCTTATCGACTCCATGCCTCGCCGAATTCATCAATGTATTGCAGCTCGTGGTGGGCACATCCTGTATTGATTGTTGTCCAAACTTGCGGTCAGAGAGACCTGAAAGTGTAATCATCGAATCACAACCGAACATTCATCCTGCATGTTCAATTGCTTCACTCCATCTGGGTGTTGGAATTTCCATTTTCTTCAGTGTATTTACAAATGGTGGTAACTTTCTGTTATGTGGGTCTCACAATCACCAACCATGTACCACGATTAATCGAGAATTTATTTCGAACAGTGTAAAAAGAAAGGTACGTGACGAGATATGTGAACGGCCATCGAAGTTGATTTTAATATATTAAAATACTAGCAACCCGACCTGGCTTCGCCCGGGAACGATTATGAATGCATTACGTGATAACCGCTTTTATTTTTCCAATGTCAATGAACAACGACCAATATCCGTTTTACGTCTCGGCATGATGGGTTAAAATCACTGACTGGACTATTAATTATATTATCATGGAGATGCATGTGCAATAAATTCTTGTCAGACGTAATTTAAAAATGGCGAGGTGCATGAAACACAAATCCCCCTTCCGTCCAATCTTAACTTGACTGTGAATTTTGCGGAACGAAAAGTTCACAGGCGAAATGAAGAAAAGCCGAGTTGCACTTCCAGGGAAACTCCAAACACAACCACCCTTCTCTAAAGTTTTTAACTCAACACGACTCGACAGTTTGCTGCTGCCTATATCTAGGGCAATAAGCTCGTCCGCTAGCTAATCTGTAACTGGGGTGATAGACTCGCTCCTAGCTAGCTCGTAAACTGCCGCCTCAGTAGCTGAATGGAGATTGTTGGAAGAAATGAAAACGTAAGAACACTTATAGTAGACGATGTATTGAATATAGAGATATGCTCTCACGGGCATTTTTGTAGAACTTGTCATACTGAACAATTCTTACACTCATAGTATATAGATATTTTAACGGTTTGCCCAGCGTAAGCTTAAAAAGCGCACGGACGCCAGTTTTTTTTCGACCTTTTCACTGAAATCATTAGTGCTTGACTTCCTTTGGTCATAAATAAATTATTTTCAACAGAAACCTTCCTCGAGATATCCTTTACAGATTGGTGAAAACCGCATCAAAATCAATTCAGTGGTTCTCGAGATAACCCGTGACATCTAAGAATCGGGGACTTTGTTTTATACTAAGTAGAGATTACAGCAAATTGTCACATCCAGAAAATATCATTTTTTCACAGTGAACGATGGATGGTTGAATGATTAATTTGATTTTTATGTGAAATTTGTACACAATGCAAGTAATTCTCTACTAATGTATTTAGTGTTCACAATGTGTTTTGCTTCATTTGTAGAATTCCTTCCGTTACATTTTCATTTCATGGTTTTGCCTTTCAGCGTCCAGTCAAGTCTGAAAGCCTCTGTTTGCGAACAAGTCGCCTCCATGATCACCTATTAGCAGTTAGCACTGCGGCCTCCTCTGCTTCTACACCTCTACATTGAAATTGTTCAACACTGAATCTAACCATCGCCTCCTATGTTGGCCTCTGCTTCTCTTATCCTCTAGACCCGAAATCATTAACCTCTTAGGTAATCTCTCTTCCCCGTTTCTCTTCACATGCCCCACCATCTGAGTCGGCTCATAAGAACAGCTTCATCCGCCGGGTTTATTTCTAACTTAGCCTTTATCTCCTCATTACGAGTACCTTCCTGCCATTGCTCCCATCTATTTGTCCCAGAAATACCTCATGCTACCCTCATATCAGTCACCTCTAGCTTATGTATCAGATACCCTGAATCTACCCAGCTCTCACTTCCATACAGCAAGGTCGGTCTAAATACTGAGCGATGTTTCGTCGCTGCACTAAGTTCTGTCTTGCAGAATGCTGCATATCGCAACCGAAAACTCACTGCAATGGCTTTTCTACACCTCAACTCTATTTCCTTCCTCCTACCTGTCATTATATTGTATTGCGTTGCTTTCCTACCGACATAACCTTCGTCTTTGAAATGCTGATCTTCATACCATACTCCTTACATTTCCCTTCGAGTTCAAACATGTTGGCAAGTAAACATTCGACGGTCCACCATTAAGACCAGGTCATCACCATAGGCCAGACTGCTCACCTGGTTTCAACCTAATTAAATCACACCCAGCTAGTTCATATCTTTCAGCAAATGGTCCATATACTGAATAAGATAAACGGTAGTTTTGAGAGGTTACAACCTTGCTTCACTCCTGTAACAACCTTGAACCAATAACTCATCCTACCATCAACTCTCACTGCTGCCTGATTATCAATATAAATACTTTTAGTTGCCTGTAGCAGCCTTCCCGCGATCCCATAATCCTTCAGGATGTTCAGCATATTCGCCTTCTCTTGATCTACAAAATATAAACACAACTGTCCATTCCTGTCTTTGCATTTCTCAATAACTTGGCGCATACCAAAATTTAGAATTAAATTAAATAACTCTCCCTCTGTTAAACATTAGAAAATTATTTATACTGAACCCTTTATCTACAGGCTGTATAAAGGATTCTAATAAATTATTCATCATCATTTGATACATTTCTACAGACAGCAGATATGAGAGCCAGACGGAGTTAGGAAATGTTGAGAAATCAGTGGCAGAGAGAACACAAAGGTTTAAGCTCCTGTGGTACTTTAGAAAGTAGCATAGAAATCTTGACGCATAGGACGGGTGCAACTTTTAGCGCGAAGAGAGGCTTGGGTACGCACAATATGGCTTGTTACTATGAGAGTTGGTGCCAAGAAGAAAATTGAATGCTACGATGTGAATGGTCAATCTTCATGTTAACCACTCCTTGTGGTAGGAATACAAGTAAGAGCTCGCGAAGATCTACAAGAGTCTGGACCAATAATATCAAGACGCCCTGTTTAAGCGGCAACTCGGCGTTGTAACGCATCCTGGTAAATTAACGCGGGAGTTATCTACGGATTAATTCCACGATCGATTCGAGCTAGCTTCAGCATAATCGTAACCTCCACATTGCTACGAACTCAATGATACCGATCGCATGCTAGTCTGATAATTATTATGGAATATTTTTCCATAAATCCCCTTCCATGCCTACTCTAGCCAGTTTCATTAATAAATGGTCCAGGAAGCTTCGAGAGATGACTTTTATTTGAGCGTTTGAGGACGTAAGGCCTTTATTCAGGTGTCTGAGGACACGAGGCATAACTTCTAAATTTTCATGAGTGTGAACATGGAACATTTTCGTCAAGTTATAAGTGTAACTTCAGTGATTTATTTGTAGTCCCAGTACTACCAGATAGGGTGAGTTCATCGAAATAATTCACAAATAGACAGTCAAGGAATTTAGTACTTGATCGGTGAATTTAATAGGAAATATATCGTGTGTGTATCTGACAAACATTATTTTAATTCAGCACGAGATGACGTCTAGGAACGAGGGCGGATCTTGGAACCAGCAGGACATTTGCCAGAAGATGTCGATGGCGAGCTAAGCATTTTAAAGGAGTGATGGCTGGAGATGTTTTCCTGACGCTGTTCTATAGGAATGAGTACAAATGAATGTATTTATTTATTTATTAAATCAGCTATGGTTTTATGGGACGTATTTTTGTAGATATTTGTTTGCTTGTTTGGTAATGTAGATTCTTAGTTCTTGTTTACTGACACATTAAGTATGGGACAAGCTGAGCACTTTGTATTTTGTAGATATTGTGATTTTGTTTGGTCCAACTGTACGGGGCTATGCGCAGCTCGTGCTCGCATTCGCTTGCGTAAATCGCGGTCAAGCATTGTAAATTCAGAAGTGTGCCTTATAACAAAAATGGAACTGAATTAATTTGAGATTAAAAATAGAATTTGGAGGGTAAAGATTATTTGTGAGCAGAATTTATGATGGATCAGGATTATTTTGACAGTTGCTTTTCTAGCGGGTCTGTACGGGATGGCACTCTTGCACCCGAGTTTTTGTTGTTTATTTTGTTTAATGTGTCTATGGACGCAATGTAGGTTTATCTGTTTTGAGCCGACCCAGATGGTATGTTTATGAGTGAGTCAGTCCAAGCTTTATGGTGTATATTGTGATTTTATGATGTGTTCGCGGGAAATATATCATTGAGATTATTCCGGCTTGCTGCACATCAGCCCAGTTCATAACCTCGCGAGGCTGAACTTGTGGTAAATATTTGTGTTTCTTGCCATCCAAGTGGATGAGTGAGATATGTCTTTTCGCGTTTCCAGATGGATAACGGGATCAGTGTGGTCCCATGTATAATTAGCACCAAGCTTGAAAGACTGAGAGAGAGTAGAGGCAGCGATGACTCATAACTAGGGGAGCGCTCAAATCAGATAACGCGACGTGGTCATTAGTAGCAGGCTAGGTTCCTGTATTTCAATATAAGATGTTGTTTAAATTCACAAAACCCTGATCGGTTATAACGAGTATTTGATTGATTAAATGGGTGTTGTCCATGGTTGTAAGGTATCTTCCGAAACATCTGTTTGTCTGGCGTTAATTCATGTAAATATAATTTTCAGCCGTTAGGCTTGTATTTTGTTGTTGTTGCTTGACTTCTTGTGTGTTTATTTTACGCGTTCAATGACCCCGTGTGGCATTAGTGTGTGCGAGGCTGTGTTCCCAATTTGTGATGCGAGCTTTTTGGCCTATTTTCGGCATGCTCTTTATGTTTTGTGTGCTTTGGCGCCGGCTAGAATCTCGGGGAGGTTCATCATGTTTTTGTATTATTAGATCTTGCATGTGTCAGTAGTAATTATAGTGTGTTAATTAAGGGTGGGTCCCATAGCCGTAGTGTGATTTAAAAGATGCAACTCCATGAGCAATATGACTGTTTCAGTTGTAAACGGACTCGCATCAGTACTCATTTTCTTATGAAGAATCAGTACACCACGCATTATATAACTTCTTGACCAGGATAAAAATGGACTTGCATCCATATGTTGTGAGGAGCGAGTTCTTACCGCTCAAATTTTATGTTATGACTAATCATTTTGAGTGAAGCTGTATTCACATTGTTTTGTTGTGTGGAGCGAGTTCTTACCGCTCAATAATATATTTATTTCTTATGGGAGTGAAAGTCAGGGAGGACTTCTTTTTATTATTATTATTATTATTATTATTATGCACAAAATTTTCAGTCATTAAATACTTTTTATTCCACTTGTTATTCATTTTATTTCTAGTATAGCCTCTGTTATGGACCTTTCTATTCATTAGAGCATGTGGTTTTTGCGAACTTTGCTGTGAAAAGCATTCAGGACTGAGCACGACCCCGTAGAAAGAATCTTGATAAAACACTGCTTTATTGAAGGGTGCAATACAAAGACATTATTTTGACAGTACCACGTTTTGATGATATATGATGATATATTGAACCCTTGCAAAGAAGCATATGAGACTCAATTACGGGGGGTGTAACAGTCCATTTCGTAAAGTTGTCGTTAAGCGCTTCTTATAACATGCAGGGTAACATACAACAAAATAACATGCAGGAAAAAGTGAATACCAGGATTAAAACATATGAATTTAATAACAGATCAACAAATTTACACTATTTACAACAAAAAAAACAAGGTCTCCCAAATGACACCCACTTGAATTTAATAAAAATGCCAAACTAGGCCTGATCTCAGGAGAGATCGTAAACGTCTGGACCAAATGTCCCAAATTACTGCAATGACATGTGCGTGTGCGGCTTTTCTACATGCGTTACGATGTGTACAAATTAATGCGAGATTCGTTACCATCCAGTAAACCTTCAAGGGACGAATCTGCATTGTCTTAGAGCTAGACAGACAAGAGGAACCAACTAAACACTAATTAAACTAATCCGACACTCCCTACACTAAATAAACAAAAATAATTTCCGCATGAAATTGGAATCAAAGAATTGCCGAAGCAAACAACATTAACGCCTCAAGTAAATCAACACGTGACCAATCAAGAAAATACACATATGGCCGCTTGCCATTTTTACAAGAAAAAATACAAAATACACCCAACGGTGTCACAACAGACAAATCTAAAAATGAAATGAGTCATAGAAATCACTAGGCTCAGAGCCAACATTTACATCATAAAACAAACATTTCATTTCATACGATATGCGGTAATTCGTAACGGACATGGCGAACTCCCAAATTAAAATTATGATCCAATGGCCATTAAAAGAACAGGTTTGCTACAGATAGCTCACAGGGGTCAGTCTGTCAGCTGGACTGCCCAAACGATGAATCACCAGACATAGACAGGCGCAAAGTGGAATCTGCACATCTGTCAACCCACGTGTCAATTACCTCGACCTGCCGTAGCAATGGCTCGAGTCTCGTAGAAGCGTGCTCCAATAGCACATAATATACGTGTGTGTGTGTCAAAATAAAATATTTAGCATTTCCCACGGAAATCCAAGAATCAGCACTGGACAAGGTACAGTAGCCTCGAAGAGCGCTCTGCCTTTCCATAAAAAAATACAACCACAATATTTGAGGGCGGTAGGCACATTCTACTCCTCATCACGAAGAATCAATACACACATCTTGACACGAGACACACACCAGAATCACACGTATGGGTTTGACAGAAACCTGAAATAAAGGACATAAAATATTTTCCACCGACTTGCGCTCCCAATCTAGTCCGTGACTAAAGAACCTGAAAAGGACTCAAAAAACGCAAAAATATAGAACTAAGGTGTTCTACAGTGACATCTTAACTTGTTGCGCTCGGCAACCCTAGTATGAATAAAAACCTGTTCGTAAAACATCTAACAACTTTTACCACCTTCTCCTACTAAAATCAATTTGAATAAAGCACCATTTATCGACCATGACGAATTTCGCATTCGCATGAATAAAAATCAAATACACACGCCGTGCATACTAATAATGACTCATAAGAAAAATATCAATCAAACAAACATTTTGGCCACGTGCCAACGTACATTTAAATATAACAGTGTCGGCGCACAAAAATCTAAATACACAAGAAAAACAATGATAAAATATTTACAACGTTCCCGCGTCTAATCTAGCTACATATTGAATAAATCAATGGTTTGTACATCACCGTGCAGCTTGTAGAAAATAAACCTCCATCCCAAGGCATTTCCCCACGGGAAATCTACTCGTTCATCGTCGACGTTCTGGTAGAGGGGTAGCACTTCATTCCACCAATCGACCTTCCTGTAGATATCTTGGCGTGGCTTCTTGGAAAGAAATGTTCAATGTTATTATTCTACCTAGCTAGAATCGCTATGAGCTACTGACTTTCACTCAAAAATAATGTCCTGAGCGATTACTCAACGTTGAACTGGCCTTATCTAAGCATTTGCTTACTTCACACGCACATATACATCACACAAAATATAACACAAAATTTACAGAAAATATTACAATCTTCGTCCACCACGCAACTGGCTTTTAACAAGTCTCACAAATTCCGTCTACCGCGTAGCGCTTATCTCAACTAGAGATCTCCCTCCGCTAAGCGTGAACTCTGCTCCCCAGAGCACAATAAAATGTTCCTTCAAACAGACGTGAAGTATGCTCACTAGAGCCTGATAAAATCGTGTCCCAAACTGGCGTGAACGATGCTCCTCGGAGCCCGATAAAGGTGTGTCTCAAACTACTCATCACCGATCAATTTATTAGAAACTGACAGAAAGGAGTGGAGTGGGGGCAATCTGTGAAAATAATCTGTAATTTTCAACTCACAGACTTGGGACTAGTATCAATCTTCTTCTTTTCATCCAAACGTCTCAATGGACTCATGCGGAATCCTATCGCATCGGCGGTTCTTCATACACGTGTTTTAGCGCCTTTTTTATGGTACGCAAATCTCCGTGTGGTTTAGGCGTCCTCTCTCCTGATTCGCTGATTCAATCGTGTATCGGTTGGAACTTCACCTCTGGCACGCCCATAATGACGCCGACTTGGATGCGCGTTCACCCTGAATTTGTCCTTGAACTCGGCTTACCCGGTCATCGTCAGGAATAACTACCACGCTACTTCTGTTGCAATCGTTGCGACACACTACCTGTCTTCCCTTTGTCAATCCCCAACATGTACTGCCTGGATATCAGTAATAATAATAATAAATATCATGAAGACTTATTGATCGGCAAATCAATAAGGGTTCAATATGAATCGCATCCAATGGCCATAAGCTGGGCATTTTTGTTTCAATGCCCGAGGGCTCCCAACAAGTTCAATTTCAATTAGTTCCAACTTTGGCTACTAGGTGCTACTGTCACTAACACTAGCGGCGAACGTTAGAACTTGATAGAGCGTTTCTTAACCAGTCAAATATAACCTACAAATTTTGCTACACACCACCAATTGAAGTGGCTTTACTTCCCCTCCGAAGGAATGCTTACTGAAGGGTTTTAACGCTCTTAAAAAATCCGACGATTTCGGCCGGGTTTGAACCCGCCATCTCTGCTATAGCAGTACAGCATGCTACCGAGTACGCCACCGAAGCCGCTTAGCTTCGCATTTTTCGTGGTTCCTACCTCCATTTCATACATACCTAGTACTTTGAAATTGGACCTTCTTAAAATCTACAGTTGGTGACTCCGATAATGTACATCAATACCTTCGTATAAATACGTTTCCACAAGAACTGCGTAACTATTTGAGATATAGTTAAAAAATAATTCTTTATCATACATTTTACTTTGCTGTTGCTTATTTTAGAGGCTGTGACATCGGGGACTAATGGCCCCATGTATTTGGTGAGTATGGAACTTGTGTGATAACATGTGTTATTGTGATGGCTGTACTAGTGTGTATTTTGTAATTCAGGTGAGGATTGGGAAGGAGGTGGCCGTGGCCTTAAGTTAGGAACCTTCTAGCATTTGCCTGGAGTGGAAATGGGGGAAACCACAGAAAACCACTCCCTGCATGGCTGAGGTGGGAATTGAACCCATCTATTTTCAGTGTTTTCTCACGAGGCTGAGTGTACCCCGTTCCAACCCATAGACCAGAATTAAATTTCTTGGCAGAGCCGGGAATCAAACACGGACCTCCGTCAATAAATAACGGAAAGCTCTCAGTATTAACGTTGTAGCCTGTTTTATATTTTGGTTTCCATTATTTTCATTATATTGCCACAAAATGTAGTTTAGTGGAGCTACCAGTGAGGTGACAAATTTCAACCCCTCCCCCTAAAATAAAATAGCGGTTGTTAGCCTATATGAAATATTAGTAGAATGAGTATTTTGGTTAGTTGTTGGCCTAATACAAGAGGTATATTTAAACAGAATACCCCTTTTCACCATGATCGTTTCACTTTGATCCCCCAATTTACACATTTGCAGACTGTAAGAAATCATCATGTAGTAAAGGTATGAATGTTATTTTTAGCCTACTTTTCACATTTTGCAAAAATGAGGAAAAAGTAGACTTATGAGATCGGGCAAATGTCTGTCTGTCTGTCTGTCCTTCTGTCTGTCTGTCTGTCTGTCTGTCCTGTCTGTCTGGCTGTGTGTGTGTCCCCCCCCCCCCCTATCAACTCCTAAACGGCTGGAGCAATCGAAACAAAATTTGGTAAAAGTAAAGATCTGTACCTGAATATCTCACGGCCATATTTGAAAATGATGTCAGTGCTACCAACGGCTGAAAAATCGCAATTGAAATTTGAGCTCCATGTTGGATATCTTGGAAGGTATGAATGGGAGCTATTTCAAAATTGGCACACGTATAGATAATAATATTGCAATTTAATTTCCAGGAGGCCATACATGGCAGTGTTGCCATAATGATTATAAGCCTGCTGATAGGTCCAATTTTAAAATGCATATAACTGCTACACTATCTATTGGAATTCAACCAAATTTCGTATGTTGTATGTGTACATAACCAGATATGACTGAGCGCATTTTTAAGAACCACCAGGGCTGCCAACCGTTAATAAATGCTCTTATTTTTTAAAATCCAAATACCAATATATCAGAAAGTATGCAAGCTGACAGCTTTAAACTATGCACACATATAGTACCTGACATTCTATATTAATTTGGAGTAACTTACGTACG
This sequence comes from Meconema thalassinum, assembly GCA_946902985.2. Taxonomy (NCBI): domain Eukaryota; kingdom Metazoa; phylum Arthropoda; class Insecta; order Orthoptera; family Tettigoniidae; genus Meconema; species Meconema thalassinum. The sequence continues at coordinate 956,887,859 of OX336389.2, read as the reverse complement.
TCAGTGCTACCAACATGATTCTATGCCTGCTGAGAGGTCCAAATTTAAATACATGTAACTTCCATACTATCATTTGGATTTCAACCAAATTTCGTATGTGCTATGAGTACCATAACAGTTATGACTATGCGTATTCTTAAGAGCAACCAGGGCTGCCAACTGTTAATATGTGCTGTCTCTATTTTTATTACCCTAATATCAATACTGTATATCAGAAAGCATGCAAGCCAATAGCTCTAAACTTTGCACACGTATAGTACCTGGCATTCTAGATTAATTTGGAGTAACTAATGTATGTCAGTGCTGCCAACATGATTCTAAGCCTGCTGATAGGTCCAATTTTAAAATGCATGACACTTCTATACTAACTAATGGATTTCATTCAAAATTGGCACACCAATAGATCATATTATTTCAGATTATTTCTGACCAATACATGCATGACATTGTTGCCAACGTGATTTTACGCGCGCTGTTCGATCCAATGTTTAACTGCATGTAACGTCCATGCTATTCATTGGACTCCAACCAAATTTTGTATTCTGTACCTTAAGAGATGGAACTAAGAATATATTCAGTCACCAGGGCTGCCAACTGTAGTTGCCTACTAGGCTACATTATGCCAGGTATACAGTATTTCGAACTAATTAGAAATGTCGATGTTACCAAGTTAATTTAGTCATTATTATACATAGATCCATATAGATTAATCATTGGCATGAATCCTAAATTTTAAGAAAAGTAGGCTCTTTAGTTCGTCACGGAACTTCTTGTTATTCTATTAAGACTTAACGATGTGACATAAAATTTCTACCTTCAATTTTGTTCTTATACCAGTACTTCGTTTTGATTGAATGAAAATACTAAGAAGATGAATTATTTTCCTATCGTCAAAGTCTTAACGTTAACTCGTCGAACTGTCAGTGGAAGTAAAGTCATTGTCTGCAATGTTGCACCTTGTTTTGTGGCAGAATACAAAATTATAAGCATTTGGTTCCCGTGATATCAATTTAATGCTCATAGTGCAGGTTATAACTTTCATGCGATAACATTTTTACGAAGATACAACATACAAAGTAAAATGTGCATATTGGTCTGTATAGTAACTCTGAAACACAAAGAAAATTATTGCACTTGAGCTTTAAAGGCAAATCTGGAATAACGCCTAAAATTTCTAATGAGTGGTAGGAAATACGTGTTTGAGATAACATGAGTAGATAGTGAAGATCAGCACCGGTTGACACATTCCAACAATATTTACTACTTCTTCCACTTTGGAGTGGGGGGCAGTGAAACACGCCTCAGGCAACTTCCCCTGTTTGGATTTTCCTAATTGATCCCCCTAGAGAGAACTCATTAGCGGAGCTCGGTATCACCCAGGGAAACAATATTGCAACACAGCATTGCAGTGGAATTAGGATGAGGAGTGTATGGGTGAGTGATGCTAAGCCCCTCGTAAGTGATTAACCATAAGATATTATGTATTTAGCTGTGCTTCTTCCAACTGATCACGTAAGTGTATTTGGAATGAAAACGTTATCAGACAAAATTCCACATGCACCCAAGTACACGGGGTTAAATGACACTACGTCCAAGCCTCTTAAATGAAATAACACCATACGTTTACTCTCGATTATTCGTGCGTGGAATATCTGGTTTGCGGATTAATCGTGCACGTTTTCACCTAATTAATAATAATTGAGAATACAGCATACAGTACAAAACTTTCTCTGTAAATGATAGCCAACTGTACTGTAAATTGAATAAGTTTGAATTTATTTTTCGTACATATTTTTGCAGTGTAGTCCCAGTGGGGTTAAGTTATTTTTAGTACGGTACTTTGTGACAGGTCGACGATTTCTTGCTTTGTCCGGTCTTGTTTTGTAATAGCGAATTGTAAGCTACGTAAGGCATATTTCAAGTTTCAAGGTTGCTGGAAGGCAAGTGCTGCTGCATTCCATTGATGGATCCGCTTAAATGGTCAACAGCTGCTTAGGCTACGTCCTAGGTGCGAGCGTCTAGCGTGCACGCGCTTTCACGCGCTACCTGCTTGATGCGGACAAACACACACTATCGCATGTGTCTGTACGGCCTTGGAGCGTTCTCGCGCGCGTGCTTCCCTGATAGCGCTACCAACGCTCTCGAGTAGGAAGCAGCTACCAAACAAGTTTGTCCGCGATTGTACATTCGGCACCGTGCTAGCAAAATGTCAACATCAGAGGCTGGTCAGAAATATATACGGTACACTAATATGTAGTAAAATGTACTAAGATGTGAGAGAAAACGTTAAGGTGGGTGGTCAAGATAAATGAAAACACTCTACAATTACATAGATTGGGGAAATTGGTCCCCCTGTTCAATACACTTTCCTCCAATCTATGTATTAAACATTCAACACGGACCAAAAATTAGGTTATTAAAAAATTATGAAAGGTATAAAAATTAATGTAACATTTCTTTACAGAGGAGGTTAGCAAGTCCAAATGAAAATAACTTCAGAAAAGAATTTACGAAAACAGGAAAACCCAGAACGGGAGACCCTGCCCCAACTCCTACACCATGGTGGGTACATTTTAAGGCCATGGAATTTCTTAAGGATATCATGGAACCGAAGAAAACATCTGGAAATATTCCAATTGAAGACAACCCACATACTGAAGATGCGTCAGATGAGAACAGCCTAGACGATGCCTCAGAGGTTGTTGATTCAGATCATACAGTTGCACCTGAAGCTCCAAACCCTCCGATAAGGAATAGACCAAAAACATTCGACTCTCGGCAGGAAATGGTACAATTAGAGAAGAAAAAATGGAGTGGATGTTTAACCATAGAGATAAAGAGAAAGAGGAGTACTGTATGTTGATCTTAACTTCTTCAAATATTTGTTGCCATACATGAAAAAACTCCCTCTTTTAAAGAAACTCAGTTTAAGATCACAGTTTCAGAATATGCTCTTCAACGAGTTAAACACTCTTGACATGCAAATTAATTTTAGTCATCATTCTCCTTCTTCACTCTCAGCCTTAACTTCAACCGAGAATGCAAGCTATCATCTGGCATACACTGATGTTAATTGTTTGATTCAATAGGTGTAATGAACATTGTGAGAATGTTATGCTACTCTACGGAATAATATTAATAAGTAATAAATACATTCAGTCTTACGTTTCATAGGTAAATTATCTTACCTCAAAGTCACAAAAAGTCTTTCTTCCAGATATATTGGTTTCTGAAAATTAGTAGTACTGTGAAAAGGTGTGGTCGAATAACCTCCACTATGTAATCGAACGTTGCAGGTAACATTCTGCAGTATTTCAAAAATGTATTGTGGTCAGATTTGAGCTCATTATAGAGGTGATGGAACTCCGATAACTGATGCCGGCTTTTCAAATATAAAATACTTGCTTTGCCGCGTATTCCCACTAACTCAATTTTCTAACGCATTCTTCTCCATGAGAAACATAAGGCTTGCTCTCCTAGCACTCGTCATCGTGCTACGAGCCTGGTAGCTACGACAATGGACACATGGAAGCGCGTCAACTAGTAGCGCGTGGAAGCGCGTGTACGCTAGCCGCTCGCACCTACAGTAAGATACGGCACGTTGTGGTGTGAACAATGTCTGGTGTAAAACGTAAACGAGTAGTGCTAACAATCGAAAAAAAAATTAAATATCATTCACAAATTAGATAGTAATCGAGTCTCTGCAAGCAAATTAGCTAATGTTACGTCTCGAGGTAAGGAAGCAGATGAACTACCAAAAGTAGAGGACCATTACAGACTTCTTGAGAGCACAATAATGTGGCTGAGGTATATTTGTAGCCTACTTTATATGGTACTGTATTTAAATAAAAATAATAGAAGGCATTTTTCTTGAGATAAATGCATGCTTTTGGATTATCTGTGTTTTCTGATTATCCGTGACATTCACCCCGATCATTATCCCGGATAATCGAGAGTATGCTGTAAGTGGAGAAGTGGAAGCATTGCTGGGCTCAGCTGGAGTTCCTCAAGCCTCACCCCACTAATGTCTATTCGCCGAGTCGAGACAGTGCCCCTGGCTACCCAGACAGGGAAGCACGGCCAGCTCACGTCATCGGCTTTGCCGGACAGGGGTAGCCAAGAAGCTCCGAGATCATTAGTCATGCCGTAGCCCTAGATAAGACAAGACTTGCTGTGCTGCACTGTATACTGTTGTCTGTCATAAGCAGTTAAGAACTTATGAATTAATTAATTAAATAAATACATAAACGAACAATAAATAAACCGCGCTGTAGCATGTAACCGATAAGTCAGCCCGCTTCACATGTAGGCTACACACAGCACTGAAGTTGGCGTACGTTCAACAGTCACAGCTCTATGCACCCCCTGCGGGCAGCCCTGCAATCACGTGTACAACTTTGTTTACTTCCACTATCTCGACTCGGCGAACAGATTTTAGGTATGCGCCCCAGGATGTAGGAGCGTCACTCTCCAACGGTTTGTTCTTACAGTCAGCCCCTTAGTTTATTGAAGAGGCGAGCAGTGCATCCTGTAAAGCAGGTATTTGAGCACTCGTTCCAAAGTCCAGTTGTGGGACTTTGAACGAACATGATTAAGACGATACTTTGACATTATTAATATAGACTTTGATAGCCTGTATGATAACACCTCGGTTACTGAAATGTTTCTCCTTGCAGCAATGTTCATTGTTTATACCAGGGCTACCTAAACTTCTTCACGTGCAGGGCCAGTAACTAGCTTAGGCGATTGGCCGCGGGCCTTATGCAAAATGTATAACTTAAATATAGGAAAGTTATACTAATTAAATTATTTGAAATTAGGATATTTAACCCTGGTGAGTCCAATCTTGAAATACGGCTCAGCGGTTTGGGACCCATATCAAGTAGGGCTCATCAATGAGCTGGAGATAGTACAAAGGAAAGTTGCTAGGTTTGTGCTCAACGATTTTAATCCTAGAAGTAGTGTAACTCGAATGATAGAAAAACTAGGGTGGGAATCTCTGGAAGAAAGAAGGACGAAATCCGGACTATACGCTATGTTTAACACTTACACTAATCGGCCAACATGGGGAGAACTAAGCAAACGTCTGGGAAATCCCACCTACCTGAGCAGGGCAGATCATCCACATAAATGCCTCTCACCCAGGCGGTCCGGGTTCGGTTCCCGGTCAATCCATGTGAGATTTTCGAAGTGAAATGCCATGTCCTGTGGTTCGGATTCCACGTAAAAAGGAGGTCCCGTGGCTCATAATCACAAGATTCACGGTCACGTAAAACTACAATCTTCCTTTTTCATCCACATAAAGTCAAGGATCGACCACAGCGTACAAATTATGGGAAATATTATTTCATTAACCGTGGTATTGATAATTGGAACGCATTACCTCCCTCAGTCTTAGAGCCTTTCCCCAAACATATTGATGTGTTTAAGAGATGATTGACATTTTGTGTAAATGCTACGAGGTAATTACTATAGTTCCCAAATTGCGAATTGTGTACATTAAGTGTGTTTGATATTATTGCTGGTGATTTTCTGTATTTCTAGTCTACAATTTGCCACCGGTGAAATTGTTCAAATTCCAGGATGCAAATATTAGACTATATATAATAATATTATATATAACAATAATAATAATAATAATAGTAATAATAATGGGGGAGCGGGGTAGCTCCATTCGGGAATTGTTGAAAAAGTAAAGTTATGGAAGTCTCATAATGAAATGTACTTCACATCATTTGTACGATATATAGATTATTTAATTGACCTAAGACTAAAATAAGTTTTTTTTAATAAAATCTGTTACCAACATTGAACTAAATAAGCGTCATGTTTCTAGTTTGGAACTCCCTTGTATGATTGAATTATGTTCTTGTTGATTCTTTAGAAGCTTTGCGACATCGTGGTCATGTAGTCCCATAGGCCTATACTTGGGTGTATGTAGAATTTGTCTGAAAATCTGTGTTACTGTGACGTCTGTACTAGTGTGTGTATTTGTAAATGAGGTAGAATATGGCCGTGGTACCATTCCGGCATTTTGCCTGGAGTAGAATTGGGAAACCATGGAAAACCACTTCCAGGATGACTGAGGTTGGAATCGAACCTGACACTTCTCAGTTTTGTCTCACGAGGCTGAGTACCCCGTTACAACCCTCAGACCAAAATTTAATTTCTTGGCAGAGCCGGGGATCGAACCCGGGCCTCCGTGGTGTCAAGCAAGAATGCTCGCCACTCGCAACGAGGCGGACGATAATTATTTTGTTGGAGCCGAAAACACATATAATTTTCCGCAATAAATTGCAATTTCCTTATGTAATACAATTTGATTTGCGAGCAGTATTGTTCCTATACTTCAGAGCCGGGGCGGCCTTATCTCTCAGAATAGTTCCATGATCCTTGCAGGGGGAAGTGGACTTGCATCATCTATTTTTATTACCCTGTGCTAGACAGGGATGTAAAAATCTGTCTGATATACCCCAAACATTATTTGTGCTTACGTTTTGAGGAAAGAGAAAAAACGTTTGCGTAGCTTTGTTCCTTTTCTGTGCCTCTCTGAAACCATTTCAGGCAGATCAGGTGGGCCACAGAAAAACTATTGGCAGGCAGGACATGGACCGCGGGCCATAGTTTGGACAGCCCTGGTTTATACAGTGTCAGTCCCTAGCTTATGGGGTGGTGCGCCTGTCTCGCACTTGGAGGTCCCAGGTTTGAATCCCGGCTCCATCAGGGATTTTAGAAACTGACATGGAACTGGGTGAACTCAGCCTCGTGAGGACAATATTGAGTAGCTGTCTGACAGTAAGGCAGCGCCCCGATCACGGAGACTGGGATTAACGGCCGAGGGGACCCAACGCGCGAACCATGCGTCACCTCCACAATCTGCAGCTCAAATTGCTGGGGAGCGGTCACTTGGTAGGCTCAGGCCCTTCATGGGCTGTAGCGCCGGTTCAGTGCCATTTCGTCCAGCAACAAATTTCCTTGAAAAACGTGCCATTTCGTCCAGCTCGGTTTTACAAATTATTACACAATTTAATGAGTGCCATCTCGTCCAGACGAAATGTTGACAAGGGTTGAGGCAGTGCAGGTAGTCGGAGGTCAATGACCCCTGTGCTTACGTGCATATCCACAGGTTGTGTTTTGTGTTTTTAATCAAATCTTTGTAGTAATGTAAAAATTGGCTGAACGTGACTTCATAGCAGTCTCGAGGAACGCAGTTAATAGTGAGTATATTATCTTATATTTAATTCCGTTAGGAATTCTTTGTCCAGTGAAATACTTTTTTATTTAACAGTCCGATTATGATGATTGAGGTGTCAAATTAAAGGGAACTTTCCCTAGATGTTTCGAAAGGACATGATTTCCCCAAATTCCCTTGGAGCTCCCTCCCCAAAGCCCTTCAAAGTCCCCATGTAATTTAATTTTAAAGAATAAACAAATATTCCTGCTTGATATATGACAAGATATTTTAGTAATGCAAATTTGGATATATTTTAATTATCACCTTCCCCCAGGGGCTCACATCTAGTGGGACGTGGGTTGGCGACCACGGGACCCCAGCTGAATTTCAATTGCATTTTGTATTTTCAACCTAAACCGCTTTTTGCAAGTATTTTCAATCTAAATTGCATTTTGTATGGTGGGCATTTTGCAAGTATTGTGATTCTCAATTGCATTTTGTGGGTGTTTTGAATCTAAATTATATTTTGTGAGTATTTTCAATCTAAATTGCATTTTGTAAGCATTGCCCATCCAAATGAGTAGTTTGAATCTACCGTGCATTTTGTAAGCATTTTCAATTTCAATTGCATTTTGTAAGTATTTTTAATTTCAATTGCACTTTGTGAGTATTTGCAATCTGAAATGTGTGATTTTCATCTACATTGCATTGTGTATTTTCAATTTCAATTGCATTTTGTAAGTATTTTGAACCTCAATTTCATTTTTTACGTATTTTCTATCTCATTTGCATTTTGTAAGTATTTAGATTTTCACTTGCATTTTGTAAGTATTTCGACTCTACATTGCATTTTGTACGTATTTTGAACCTGACGTCAGGGGGCGTGGTGGTGCAGCGGTCAAGCTGTTGGCCTCTCACCAAGGTAGACCGGGTTCGATTCCTGGTCAATGCATGTGAGATTTTCGAAGTGAAATGCCATGTCCTGTGGTTCGGATTCCACGTAAATAGGAGGTCCCGTGGCTCATGATCGCATGATTAACTGTCACGTAAAACTAAAACTAAAAGCTTCCTTGAACCTGACGTACATTTTGTGCGTATTATTCAATCTATTCATTTTGTGAGTATTTTCGTTCTAAATTCCGTTTTGTAAGTATTGCCGCTCTCCATTTTGTAAGCAGTTTCAATCTGAGTTCCTTTTTTTTGTAAGTATTTTCCTTCTCACTTAATTTTTGATCTGGTTTACACTTCATTGTCATTTTCGCTATCACCCAGACCGTTAGGGGCCGATAACCTAGATGTTAGTTCCCTTAAAACAACAATTATCATCATCATCATCATAATTATCACCTGATTTGTGAAAATATCTGTTTCTATTCTCACTATGTTGTTTACATTATAAGCATTTCATTGTAAAATATAGTTGACTGGTGGCAAACGAGCGGGGCAAGTAACGTCCATTATTACAAGCATCAAAAAATTACTTTTTTCTAACAAGAAACGCATGAAATGAAACAGTTATTGTAGACCTGTCAAACTGTCAATCATAGGTGTTTGGACGAAATAGCACTAGTGGGCCGGTAGAGAGTCAACCCACCTGCCTCTGTTCGTGGAATTTGGACGAAATGGCACCTGGATGAAATGGCACCTGGACGAAATGGCACGACACCGTAGCGCCACGGGGCTTTGTTTGGTTTTGGGTTAGACAGTGGTGGAGAATGTCAACAAACCACTCATTGAGCATGAACTCACATGTCATCCATAATAGTGTCTGTTATCAAAATTAGCAACCTATCTTATTCCAAGTCAGAGATGTCCATCGTCATATCTCTGGGTGGTAATATGAAGGCTAGCCGAGTTAAATGACCTCTTATCTGCTTCAATGGCAAAGCCAGAGTGATGCAACGCATCGATCTTATGACGACTACTACTATTGTATTGAACTGTGCCTTCGCAGGAACACCTGGATATATTTTATAGCACTGACATCAAATACTTTGCCCTGATCTGATGACTGGTAATTTATTCAGTTCTTCTTCTTCTTCTTCTTCTTCTTCTTGAATTCTGCAGAGACCTCCAGCAAAACATCCTAGAAAAATAAATCAGGTTATTGATTAATTCCTCTTCACATTGAGGTACGGAAACAAGATGAAATTGCGGATAATATTACGTAACAGTAAATAAGTAACATTACTCTAGCTGTGATCATCAACAGAGGGCCATTCAGTTGCCGAATGCGATATTCACCCACAATAGTACAATATGCAACGAGCCTATAATGGCTATAATTAAGACACGAGTATTTTTATAAAACGAGCGTATGCGAGTTTTATAATTTCCATACGAGTGTCTTAATTACCATTATAGGCGAGTTGCATACGACTGTTTATGTTCGACGATAATTATAACTTTATTATATGTTTTAACATAAATATTCATAAATATCTGTTGAGAGTCAGCCACTTGAATTTTGTGATCGCAGTGCGAGCGCTGGGTATATCTCTGTCTTTCAAAATCTCTGTACGACCGACGCATGCGCTCTGTGTGCTTGCAATGCCATATGCAGGTCATATGTTTACATCTGCCGTCCCTTAGTAATACTGTCACCGGAGTCGTTTGAAGGCAGAAATTAGAGTTGGTGATATTAAGGTACAGTGCTATTTCTTGTCTCATATTCGCCAGTTTATTTACGTGAACATATGGACGGTGCGTATTCCATGTCGGTAATTTATTATAGTTCGAGGTTGTGTTTATGTCCGACATGTTGGATTTTGAGCGCATGCGTGAAGGTATCGTTACCTAATTGGTCAATGAACGAGCTCTGATTGACTGGAGAAACTGTATCGTAATGAAAAACAGTGTTATAATGACCATCATTATGATACAGTTTTCTGACACCTAAATGTGAGGGTCGAACATAAACAATTATTACAGTATTTAATTTTGGGGGAGAAATCCCTGTTGCACATCATTCAGCCTCTGTTTCCGGAAAGAGTACTTGTTTCATTTACCCCCAAGGGCTTTCTGCTCGGGTCTAAGCTGCGTGGACCTGAGAGGAATGTGCATCGCGGACTATGAGTAGTGGTATTGACGAGTGATGAGGTTTCTCGGTCCGTGCATAGTACAGGCCGGACGTTTGTTTTAGACGATTGCCCTTGGCCTTGAAGCCTGCGGGTGAGCCTACACACATTCACTCTCTCACCTATCGCTTCACACTTGTTACCACCGATCTGATGTAATGGAATTCCAGACTTGAGCAGACAGTACAGTCCACGTCGAAGTATTATATGACGCGGAAGTACACGTTACGTAGTTACGAACAGAACGTCTTTATGTTTGCCTATGACTGTACTTCAGCAGTAGTGTGAAACAGCTTTGTCAATCATCGGACCGCTTGGGGCAGCTGATAACAGCACAGGTATTGTAGTAACTCGCCTCCAGGCTTCCATTAAGATTTTTCACTCGTCTAAAACAAACGTCCGGCCTGTACTGCTCGGGTGTAAGCTGCGTGGACCTGAGAGGGATGTGCATCGCAGACTATGAGTAGTGGTGGTGACGAGTGATGAGGTTTCTCAGTCCTTGCGTAGTAACAGAAGCAAATACATTCGTCGGTGACTCACTCACTCATTCCCAACGTCACACTGGTTTCAGAAAAGACCCTATGTTAGCAGTATTGGAATAGACAAGAATGTCAGGTAACACGGCGGGCTGTCGACAGGTTTGTCAATTCTCGCCTGCTCCTACCCTACCTCTGCCCTTCATCCCGCAAGTGCACAGAGCTTAGACCCGAGCAGTACAGAACCAAATACATTGGTCGGTGACTCACTCACTCGTTCCTAACACCACAGTGGTTTGAGCAACGGCCGAATGTTAGCAGTATTGGAATAGAAAGGAATACCATATATCACGGTGGGCTGACCCTTCCCTGCTCTTTCCCCTCACCCCGCAAGTTCATAGAGCTTGGGCCCGAGCAGTAGTGGGACGTTGGTTGGCGACCACAAGACCCAAGCTGAGTCTGGCATTGCTTCCACTTACTTGTGCCAGGCTCCTCTCTGTCATCTTTGCTGTCGACCTCCCGTGATCAACTCTTGTACTCTTCTGACCCCGACGGTATTAGGGTATTCGAGGCCTAGGGTATCTTTTACTTTCCGCCTTAATTGGCCCTTATCTTACCTTTCCTGATGCCCTCATTCTTCGAGTGGTCAGACATCCTTTCAATTTGTGGTAACTCCTGTCTTGTGCTCAAGACCCTAAAGAAGGCAGGGTGTGTGTAGCCCCACCACCTATGGTGTACGCTGGATGGCGCTATTGCCTCAAGGGATCACGGCTGGTGAGTTCGGGAGTTGGCGACCCCAAAGAATTTCCGAGCTGGGTCCGTTTTTCTCCTTTTCCATTGCCTTTGGGACAGATCCTCTCCTCTTTCCCTTTCCTCTCTGCCTTTCATGGATCTATTTCTTTCAAAGTCCCTCAGTCCTCAGTCTTCGAGGGTTGAGGGCATTCTTTTACCTGTCTTTTATTTCCTTTGTCCCTTTCTTTTTTGTCCGTTTCTTCCTCTAGCCCGTAAATTAGTTGTAAGTTATACTGTAGTTCCAGTATTCATTTCATTATCATAATTCTAACGTTCTCGACTGTTGTTCCCAAGATTGCAGGATCGAATCCTGGCGCAATCAGCTGGCAATTGAGGGTGCGCAAATGTGAGGGAGCCGTGTTAGTAGTATACTAGCAAGTTAAAGATCCTCCTTGGGGCAAAATTCCGGCACACCGGCATCTCTAAAAGCCACAGTAGTTAAAATGAACGTAAAAACAATAACATTATTATTAAACTATTAGCGGCTGATATTAGGCCCTTAAAACAACAATTATCATCATCATGTTCTAGAGTCATAAGTGAAACATAGAATATTCATCTCACCACATCCCCAAACCCGAAGAAACGGGAATAATTATTCATTCATTCATTCATTTACTTTATTTGCAAATGGGGGTAAAAGCCCGGTGGCAAATTGTACAATTAATTACAGAAAATTACCAAAACTAATATCAAACACACTCAATGTACACAAGTTGCGATTCGCGAACTGTAGTAATTACATCGGAGCAGGGGCGGCTGCTGATTAAAATTTTAGAGTGACCAGAAGATACTATTGTTGTTTCATATTAAATATTGTTTTATATTTGGCATTTATTATTGCCAATGTTGCCATTATCATCATTCCACACAACACAACATTTGAAACAAGTTTTAATAAATAGTTGATGCATTAGAAACTGTAATCACATGGCTTTTTATTTATAAATATATTCTCTCCTGTGCTTGGATGAAGCAAATTTATCTATCAGCTTGGTTGATGAGGTCATAATTATTTAATTTCTAACTTTGTGTTCAGAGCTATAGAAGAAAATGGATTTGTTAATAAAAATTCCACTTTCATTTTCTTATGTCTCATACAATCGACATATTAAATAATTACGTACCGTGCCACAAAAGTTAAAAATACATTTATACATTAGAAATTAACTTCAAGCAACTGAAAATGTATAAAGATAGTTTTGTCTAATGTCAGAAAGCTGCGAACAATGGCTGAATACCTGTTTAAGGGGGTGGGGTGGACCCTTCTCCCGTATTTAACAGAGACAGAAGCAGGAAGTGAAATGAAGAGATCTTCTGTTTCGCTTCAAAGCAACGCTATGGGCCTAATCTGCTGGCCCTTGAAGAGGGAAAATTCCCTTCATAGCACTGAAGAATTCGCGTGCAAGACAGTGCTATGTCCACTGTTTCCTCACTTGGCCCATCAAGCCATATACTACTTTACATTGGACTTTCTGTGGACCAGTGGCGTGGCGTGGAATTTTTTCGAGGGTAAGCTGTGAAGAATACTGAAAGTATTGGCTTACACCATAGAGCAACTTCAGCACTTGGTTCTAGCGACGCCCTTTTCATTGTAGAGGTTGATATCTGAAGTAGCAACAACTACTCAACCGTACACACATAATTATGAGACCTTCACATTAAAAAAATGAAGAAATTGTAATGCAACACAGGTCATTATTCCCTTTTCAATTTCAGGCATGCCAATCCATGTAGCTGTATTAAGGGCGGAGTAAATTATTCAGCAGGGTTGGCGAGCTTTTCTGATCGTGTGTCATTTGAACAGTGTGGCAGTTTGTGCTTTTGTTGTTCGCATTTCTTGGTCTAAGGAGCTAAATGTTCAGGTTATTACCCGTAAATTTTCTATTATGACTGGCTGCGTGGCTCAGCGGCACCGTTCTCGCCTGCTGAGCTCAAGATAGCGGGATGGAATCCCGGCGCAGCCAGTCGCAATTTGAGGGTGCGTAAATGCGAAGGAGGCGTGTAAGTAGATTTACTGGCACGTTAAAGATTCCCTTCGGGGCAAAATTCCGGCACCCCAGCGTCTCTAAAAGCTTCAGTAGTTAACAGGGACGTAAAAACAATAACATTATTATTTTATCATTTTAATGATCTTGTCGACTTCGTCGTTACGCTGGGATCTGGCGTTACGTTACGGTGACGGGACGAAATGTGCCCAGATGCACTGAGGTGTGTGACGTCATGGTTCGGATTCCACGTAAACAGGAGGTCCCGTGGCTCATAATCACAAGATTCACGGTCACGTAAAACTACAATCTTTCTTTTTTGTGTGACGTCATAGTACCGCTAGGTGCATGTGTTCCCCGACTATCTCTACTTCGTTAGTATAAGACAAAAATCCCCGATTCTTGGATGTCACGGGTAATCTCGAGAACCACTGGGTGGATTTTGATGCGGTTTTCACCAGTCTGTAAAGGATATCTCGAGGGAAGATTCTGTAGAAAATAATTTATGTATGATCAAAGGAAGCCAAGCAGTAACGATTTCAGTGAAAAAGTCGAAAACAAACTTGGCATCCGTGCGCTTCTTAAGCTAACGCTGGGCAAACCGTTAAAAATATCAATACACTATGAGCGTAAGAATTGGTCAGCATGAAAATTTCTACAAAAAAGTCCGGGAGAGCATATATCTATCTTCAATACATCGCCTACTAGAAGTGTTTTAGACTGGATGGAAGGGGCACGTCCCCGCGCGCTTGACCTTGCTTTGCCCTTGGTTTGCACTTGCCGTTCGCGAGTAATTTGAAACAAGATAAGCAAGATAAGTATTATGCAGATAATTTTCTAACATGCCAAGTGTCTTTGGCTTCGAGCGAAGCGAGAAGCCTCCAGCCTTTCTAGCATTTTTCAGCATTTGTAGAATTTAGAATGATACAAAGTCTAGTCTGTCAGACTCATTGTCACTTTTTCTATTATGGGACCTAAGTGAACATTAAAATAATAAACATGCTACTAGTAATAGATAACCTTATGACATTGCATTGCATGTTCGGATAATATTTCTCTGCAGATATTCCCCAAACTACACTGACCTAGGCTTTCACGGCCAGCGTAGGTATCTTCAGAGTAGCCCAACAACCCGACAAGTTGCTCTGAATATCATTCAAATTAGGCCTATTTTCAAAGAGTAGGTTTAAAGGATAGATCATTTTAAATGCACATCCGTATAATTTGAATAATATTTTAAAGACATATCACATTATTTAAAAAATAGTTGTTGCTTATTGCATTAGAAAAGAAGTTGCCATTGATGCAAAAAAAATATTACGTAAAGCACGATTCAAATATAACAATTTGAAAAATATGCATTTCAAAGGAAAGCATTCACTAAATTATCGAGATAATTTCTTAGAAGCAAGCGATTTCTCCGACGAGAAATAGAAATATTGGAAGTGAAGTGAATATGTATTTGCCACCCCTGTTGTGCAGTCTCAATTTTGAAATATCCATGCACCAAAGAGTACAAACTAAAAGGATATTAACGCAGGCTACTACTCGCTAAACATGATAATTTATGACGTACCGTACGGTAATTTGTTCTACTATACACTAAAACGCAATAATATCCAGTTACGGTACCATATACTAAATTTTGCTAATTGCACTCAAAAACATACAGTTGTGAGTATACCGGACGAAGCAGAATTTCAACAAACGCACCCATCAAAGGTGGGGTCTGATGGTCAGAAACTTTCTCCGCGCGATGGAGGGTGGAGACTAGGGAAGCGCGCAGTGCTGGTGTTCCATGCTCGGTAAGCTGTCCTTACCGAAGCATACCCTGTGACTTGTTTTGACGTCAGCCCTGTGGCTTTGGAACGCCACACCCCCTGTCTTAGCCAATCAAGGACGACCTGACGTTCTTATTGTACCACTCCATCGGCCATAGTGGTGTTCCGGGACAGAAGGCTCCTAGATGTACACGAGCCGTTGTCATAGCAACCAGCCGCGCTCTTTCTCTACAGATTAGTGGTGGGCGATCGTGAAGAACTAGGGTAGAGAACGAGGAACTTCATTCAAAGCGGCGATTTTGCTGTTCGTCGCGCTTTAGAAAGTCATAATATAAACTTCATTTTTATGAGAATATGCTGGGTAAGCGGTGCTTACCCCGTGGTATTGGAGAAAACGCCACTGCTGTGGACCGACCCACGCTATGACGATACACCGTATGGGACTGTCAGGATCTTAACCTAGGGATGGGTTATTTATAATGAATTCTCTTTAGAGATTCTAGAAGGGTAAAACACTTATTTTAAATTGAGTATCCGCAATAGACTATAAAGTAATTTAAAAAAAAACATAAATTAAACACATTCTTTGCAATGCTGCCTAACGGCCTTGGGTGGGCAGGGCCCATTCGGCCCTTAATGACGCACCGTCCCTGCATCGGAATATTTACACAAAATTTCAGTTTTCTCTTAAATACATCAATATGTTTGGGGAATGGCTCTAAGACTATGAATGATAATGTGTTCCAATTATCAATACCACGATTAATGAAAGAATATCTCCCATAATTTGTAAGTTGCGGTCAGCCTTTATTAACTTTATGTAGATCAGGGGTTCTCAAACTGTTTCTGGCGCGCCCCCCTTCAGAAACATGAAATATCATGCCCCCCCCCCCTCTTCTCATTTCCTTTATTAGCACTTCTCATAGGCTGCTTCCCAAAAATAAAAGATCACACCAGATCTACTGTGTATGCTACTGCCTAATTAGGATTTCAACTACCAGTTACATTAATAATAATAATAATAATAATAATAATAATAATAATAATAACACACAATTCATTATTCTTAGAGCACATCAAAGTACAACAACGTTTTGTAAAAAAAAAATGTCATGCATATGTATTACTTTTGCATATAAAAATAAAAACAACTGCTGCACGTGCAGTTATTGGAATTGAGCAAATTTTGTTTGTTTCACTAATTAGCTCTTTAGCTGTGACACCTGTGTTCAGTAATGCTTTTCATATTTGAAAGCTCGTGACTTACAAATGACAATATAAATAATATATACAATTTTCAACATTTCACTGTGAATTTGAAAAATGTTATGTTAAAACTCTTCACCCATGAAAAAGTAAAACAGGAGAATAAAAGTGTACATGGATCAGAATTCGGTATTTCACAGACACTTACGGAGTTAGTGTGATGTGTGAGCTTGAATTTGAGATGAAAGTAAATCCAGTCTTGGTTGTATGTTTGAAACAGCAACACGCAGATTCCCTTCCAGCTGCAGCCGAGACCGATGCTTCGCCTTGCCGGATGCCATTGCTGAAAATGTTGACTCACACAAGTAAGTTGAAGCGAAGGGTAATAACAGGTCCACTGCTTTTCTTGATAAAATGGGATATTCATTCCGAATCTGCACCCAAAAATTTTCAAGAGACTTCGACTTATATTCATTTCGAAGTATTCTGTCACTAGAGAGTTCTATTAGTTCCTCCCGTTCTGCCGTTGACAGGTGGGCTGTTACGTTCGTTTCAAACGGACTGCGAATCCAATCATTCTCAGTTGAAGGTTATGGAAATCTACCCTCGAATTTTTCACGAAGGTTTTGGAGGTGTTCTACGACAATTCCACTAATTTGACAAATATCTAACTCATTTTCTTCCAGGAATTCATTCAGACAATGAAACATCTCACAGTTACCTTTGTCCATCTGGGCTTTCCAAAGTTCAAGTTTTCTCTTAAATGCAAGCACTTTGTCGCTTAGAATGAAAATATTACTATTTTGTCCTCGAAGTGACACGTTAAGTTCATTCAGTTTTCAAATACGTCAGCCAAGTAGCACAGTATTAGAAGCCATTTCTCATCCAGAAACAGGGTAGCGAGGGTAGGACTACTGTCCAGTAGGAAAATACGAAGTTCATTCTTCAACGACACCACAACACGACGAAGGACTCGACCACGACACAAATAACGTACCTCCGTGTGCAATAGAACCGAACCATGTGTAGATCCCATCTCCTCGCAAAGAATGGAAAATAGCCGACTGTTTAAAGCTCTTGCTTTCACAAAATTTACAACACTAATTACATCGTTCAGCACTTTATTGACTTCCGGTTGTAGTACTTTTGAAGCCAATGCCTCTCTGTGTATCATGCAATGTGTGAATTTTACAGAATTAGTAACAGCACTCACTCTTGCTCTGAAACCCCTTTTAGTTCCAGTAAATGCCGAAGCCCCATCAGGACATACCAACACAATTTGTCCATGAGAGATTGTTGTCAATAAAAAAGGAATTCACAAGAGAAAAAATATCTTCGCCTGTAGTCCGCCCTTCCAGAGCTTTACAAAACAGAAAATCCTCGTGCATTTCATTTTCATGGCAGTAGAGTACAAAAACAAGAAGCTGGGCACTGTTTACGATATCAGTACTGTCATCAAGTTGCAGGGCAAATTTTGGGCTATCATGAAGACGTAGTAGCAATTGATTTTTTTTATGTCAGAGGCTATTACATCAATACGACGAGTTACTGTATCATTTGAGAGCGGTATCGACTTCAAACACTTGCCGAACTTTTCTCCATGCATGATCGCGCACATATTCACGGCTGCAGGAAGAAGTAATTTCTCACCAATAATATGTGGTGATTTGGATTTTGCAATTAAATAGAATACCTCCAAAGATGCTCTTAGTGCTTTCTTAGGAACTGTTGCGTGCTTTTCTAGGAATCTAACATTTCCTTTTAGTTGTTGCTCGTGGCGCTTAAAAAATGCTAAAGGTTTACTTGCACAGTCTGGATGTTTATTCTACAAGTGTCTCTTAAGTTTCACAGGCTTCAAACTGTCGTTTGCTAAAATCTCCAAACAAAAAACGCATTGAGGTTGTTCCTGATTATTATTGGAAAGAATGCTGGTAAAGCCTAATGTCAGATAATCGTCTTGATATTTACGCACTTTCACTTTGGGCGTAAAATTAATAATCCTGTTGGGAGCAGAAGTAGAACCGGAAGAACAATGAACTTTGTTTAAATTCGAAGCTTGTTCTATGTATTTCCGAAGGAGGGCAAGCACTATCACTTTCATGGGGTCTCTTTTTAGTTTTTACCACTTCTAATAAGCCACTTATCCATGGGTAATGGCGTCACTCGTACCAGTTTATTGTAAAGTTGGCTAACGACGCACTAGAATTCACCTGTTCACTCACTGTCTTTGAACTGACTGGAACGGCCTAGCTGAATTCGAATCGCCAACGGTAGAAGAATCCATTCTTGGAATCCATTCTTGAAAGGAAGTGGCGGTTACATTGTCAAGCGGCTTATTGTCATTAAGGCTGTGCGGTCAAAAATTGAAATTTTATTTTTATTTTTATTTTTACTCTTAATCTCTAATGTAGGTCTTTGTGAGATATTATATGCGTTTTGAAGAAAATAACGACGGCTCGTTTGCTGAGGACATGGCTTCAAAGTGGCTATTTTGAGCGTTAAAGGTACAATCTCCACGACGAAACTAATAATCGGAAGACACCGAAATTTATGTACAACAACCCCTGTAGTAGTACCTGCAATAGGAACAATTCTTATTACGAAATTCAAATTTTGTATTAACCTCTTCAGATTTGAATACCATTTTTAGTGAGAAAAAATTGTTATATTAACTTCAAAGTTTTATTAATTTGATGTGGCTCTTATTCTGAGCAGTAGAAAAGTTCGATAAAGAAATTTGGTTCAGCGATATACCCGTGGTGATTGTACCTTTCAGACTCTACAAAACGCAGGTTGAATCAGTCACACACACATACATACACACACGCGCGCACACACACAGCGGTAAGACAAGGTCTTGGGCAAGAGCGCGCTCGGGCACCTGCCTTATCCTCTCCTTCAACACCTTTGCTATCGCAGCTTCCGCCTCCCTCCCGCCCTGACTCATCATGCCAGTCCACACGACCACAGACTAGAGCAGAGTTAACCAACCTTTTGAAGTTCACGGCACCCTTGGGAATAACATTAAACACTAGGGGCACCCTTCCTTGAATAAAAAAAAAATTATGTTTCATATGTAAATTTATTGAAATATTTTATAATAAGTAACGTACATCATAACATAATACAGTCTACTTTACTACAGTCAGTGAGTAAAAATACATCAAAATTTTGTTCGATAAATCGTTAATATGAAACTTGTGATTGATGCTTAGAGCACAGGTACGTGATATCGGGCCTTGCAGTTGACAATGAAACACGCAAATCATCCTCAAGGTTATTCAGTCTATTTCTTGCTTTGGATTTTATTGTCACCAGAGCAGAGAAGGCTTGCTCGCATAGATAGGATTTTGGAAAGGGCGAAAGTGTGTTAATTGCTTTCTTCATTAGGTTAGGATACTACTCTCTCCGCTGAAGCCCAAAAGTAGCCACCGACGCCTCACTCTTGGTGGACTTACTTTTGAGTGTGGAATCGGCACAAAGATCAATAAATTCATCTCGTTCGCAACCAGTGAAATCTATTTCCTCGCACTATCTATGAAATCAAATGGTGAGACAACCCAGTTGACATTCATAGTGGAAATAGATGGAAAGTATGTATCTATTGCTTCTTGCAATCTTGATAAGTGATCACAAATGCGGTCTTTCAGCTTACCCAGATCGTTATCTATTTTCTATTATTACGTAAAAACTGCTTTTACTGTATTTTTAAAACATACATAAAATGAAAACTAATCGTATTTTGTAACTATTATACAAACTGTTTCTATTTAAACGCGCACGGATAACTCAAGACACTTTTTTGCCCTTTCTCACAAATTTCATGAAATTGACTTAGGTAGTTCTGGAATTGGACGACTCACATACATATCTTTATAACCTCTGTTATTTATTTTATTTGTTATTTAATTTCCAATGAATTTGTTATTATTAAGTCCCCTTTTTTGTTAAATTTTATTGTTTGTTTTCTTACTGTCAATACTTTATATTGTTATACAGTCAGTATAAAATGGTGTACTTCGTACCTGTATCAGATTATTACTAAAAAAAGATGTTTCAATATAGAACAATATGATATGTAAATGATTTTTCAAAATCTGAAATAATAAAATTTATTTTCATGAGAATATTTGCTCATAATAAAATATGTGTGTGTTTCGTTTACAGAATGTTAAAAATTATTTATGAGTTGCTTTATAAAATTCTGTAAGTTATATTCGCAGAATAAATCATGTTTAAGATCAATAGAACTTTATAGGCCAGGCGACAGGTCGAAAAAGAAAAGCCTCAATAAGGAAATAATTAGTGGAAAGCTGGAAATTGCTTTAATCGCTTTATTTTGACCCAGATATTACTCTCCCAAGTTTTCCCCCTCAAGCGAAGTCGGCGTTGGCCCTTCTGGCCCTAAGAAGGTACCATTTTTTATATATATATATATATATATATTTTTTTTTTGCTAATATCTCCCAAACCATCAACTTTATCAACAAAATGCCTATTATGAAAATAATCTAGAGTACATTTTCTACAAAAATGCTCTCTACCTTTTGTCTCTAATGTGAACTGTTACGATGCTACGACCATTCAAATTGGAGCCCTTTTAGATTCTTGCGGAAAAGCTATGGAAATGATATGCCATATCAAAGTTTCTACATATTATAAAATATTTGTCAGCATTCCAGGTGCATAAGCTGTTAACTTGTTACAAGTATAACAGATTTTCAATGTAAACAGCTGTGGCCTCAATTTCTCCGTCATCGCTTTCATCGTCTGTATCGGTACTTTTGTCCGACGTCACAGGGCGCTCAAGATTAACATCGATGTCTCCGTCACAATCATCCATATCATCTTCCTCGGCAGCATTTGTACATGACCGTCCCATACAATTCATGCAGATTCTGGAGCATCGGAGGCCCGTTTTCCTGCAACCACAAGCTGCGTTACATCCTTCCGAACATTTGCTGGACACTGTGTTTAGAAGCGTTTGTGGCACCGGATCCCTCGTAGGTATGGGAGCCAAACCACATTGAGAATTTTTCCAGCCCCAATCCAGTGGATTTGTTTCATTTCCATACCATGTTTGGATTTGATGATATGTTCTTAAAGAGTGATCACGTGCCGCTGATTCGGTGGGAGGTAAGCTTGCGAGATTAAATCGATGTTTGCTTAGAGATTTTTCAAACAGTTGGAACCGCAGCTCATTCAGGGTATTTCCCGTGGTTTTGTTGTCATAAAGCCCAGCCAAAACCAACTGGCCCGCTTTGTCAATTTCATCGGGGTTTGCGTTCACGTCTCGGAAAACCCTAACAGCTGTCTGCAGTTCCTCATTACTCTTCAGCAGTGTTACGAATTTCATTTTGCACTGCCTGTGAAACGAAGACGTTATATCGCACCCACTAAACGCATGCAAAAAGAGGAAGTTTTCTTGCACACATGTTGGGAGATTGAAACTTGTTGTGCAAAATAGTTGTTGTTTGGTTGAACCTTGGCCGGGTTTCATAAAATACATTTTCGTGGAGGGTGGCACACAAGCCGCCAAGATGACCAGGATATCTATATCTTCAGCCACTATAATGACTGAATTGTCGGGCCGAGATAACTCGAGTGGGGTGGTAACGATCAGCACATCGGCATGTGGAGCTTGTCTGGTTTCGATTCCTTCGCTTTCGAATTTGACGCGCAACAAGTCGATCAATCTTCGTTTGTTTGTGACATTAGACAAAAAGTTTGCTTGTGGCATAGGTGCCGTCATGGACTCATAAAAAAAAAAAAACATTAGCAGCTTCATGCTTGTGCGATCGTCGAAGACGTTCAACGGACTTGGTACTGCGAGCTGCTGGGTCGTCAGGATACCCAACGAAAATAATGACACTGTTTTTAAAGTATCTTTTAACGTAACTCGCATATTTGGCACTAATGTCGACAAAAGTATCGGTTTGGTGCCAAATTACACGGTGCAGAAGATATCCTCCGTCGAGAACATGATGTAGGTCCTCAAATATGGGCTCATCGGTAACAGGATCGAATAATTTATAGAACACAGACTTTTGCGTCTACGCATTCCCGCTTTATCAAAGATCGCAACCGGATACGGAGCTAGTTCAAACTGGAAATATTGTTTCAATTCTGCATCGGATTTCTTTGCAAGGCAAATGCATTGGAAAAGCACAAGAGGATCACCAGGAATATCCGTGTTGCGGATTTTTAGCCTATTTTCAATTTTTAAAAAATAGGCTTATGAAATCACCTTTTGTCCGTGTGTGTGTGCGTGTGTGTGTGTCTAAACGACTGGAGCGATTTCAATGAAACTCGGTAAGTTCATGGCGCTATTCCCGGCGACCTCGACCGTGCCCTTCAAATTTTGTTACGTCTCACCAATCCAACATGGCGGCTGTGCGAAATATTTCACTAGCATTCGATATCTCCGAAACTATTACCGATATCGCCCTGAAATTGTGTACGGTGATAAAGGGCACTACTAGAAGTTCACCTATGGGACTTTCAAAAACCTGGTGACTACAAAACCAACATGGCGGCCAAGCGAATTTGAGACTTTTAAATAGACTTTTCTCGCGATTTAACTACCCAAACGTAATGAAACTGGGTACAGCAATTGTTTATACACATTGTAAAGCACTGGAGTCTAATTTAGTTCAATTGTTTACATAACCTCAAAATGGCGGCTGTGCGAAATATTTCACTGACATTCTATATCTCCGAAACTATTACAGATATCACCCTGCAATCTTGTACGGTGATAAAGGGTACTGATACAAGTTTACCTATGTATATTTCATAAACCTGTAAAGTACAAAACGAACATGGCGAACAAGCGAATTTGAAATATTTTAATAGACTTTTCTCGTGATTTAACTCTCTGAGCGCAGTGAAATGTGGTACAGTAAATGATTTTGCAGATTATAATGCACTGCCATCTAATTTAATTCAATTGTTTACATAACCTCAAGATGGCGGCTGTGCGAAATTTTAAAATTATGTTTTTATTTCTTGTGTCGTTATCATGCGATTGAAGTGAAAGTTTGAATAATGAACCTAGGCAATAATTGTCCTTGAATGGTACATAACTCTATGGCCTATACATATAACAATCCTAAACGGCGAGCTTCCGAAATATTTAGACGGTTCTCAATATCTATGAATCTTTTACAGCAAACAAACAGATTTTTTTTATGTTCATAGAGACTATGAACATATGTTCACCTATAGGACTTTGAGTAACCTGGTGAGCACAAATCCAACATGGCGGCGACGCGAAGTATAAATATTTAAATGGACGTTTCTCGCGAATTAACTATCCGAGTGCCGTGAAACGTTTCACGTTAAATGCTTATTCAAATGTAGATCCACTGGCATCTAATTTATTTCAATTCTTTGCATAATCACAAGATGGCTGCTGTGCGTAATTTTAAAATCTCGTTTTTACTTCTTGAGTTCTAATCATGCGATTGAAGTTTGAATACCACACGACCACAATAATCTTAATGTAATAGTACAAAAATAAAAATCCAACCTGGCGACCATCTGAAATATTTAGACGGTTCTCAATATCTATGAATCTGTTACAGCAATTAAACTGAAATTGTGTATGTTGATAGAGGCAATTAACATGAGCAGGATATATGAAAATAGGCTGTATAGTTCTTCACGGAACTACTTGTTATTTTCGAATTTACCGCGCGGAGAGGCATCACGCCATTTTTTCTAAGGAACTTCACATCGTGAAAATTGTTGCCGGTTATGCCTTTTTGTGCTGCTATTCCAATTTCATAGGTCATATGACAAGTGATTTGTCCATCCCCGACAACTCCTGTGCTTAACGAAACAACGTGTTGTCCACGAGGAAAGGTCTCTTGAGTTGATAACCATCCAACAAATTTTCTCAAGTCCGCATCATCCCGCGAGATCCGCGCACACCGTGCATCCACATGCTGTTCTGTAGTCGAAAACTCAATATTGCAAAATGATACTAATGGTAGGTATTTTTCCACAGCTGTTTACATTGAAAATCTGTTATACTTGTAACAAGTTAACAGCTTGTGCATCTGGAATGCTGACAAATATTAAAACATGTAGAAACGTTGATATGGCATATCATTTCCATAGCTTTTCCGCATGAATCAAAAAGGGCTCATCTTTGAATGGTCGTAGCATCGTAACGGTTCACATTAGAGACAAACGGTAGGGAACATTTTTGTAGGAAATTTACTCTAGATTATTTTTATAACAGGTATTTTGTTGATAAAGTTGAAGTTTGGGAGATATTTGCAAAAAATTGAAAAATGGTACCTTCTTAGGGCCAGAAGGGCCAACGCCGACTTCGCTCGAGGGAGAAACTTGGGAGAGTAATATCTGGGTCCAAATAAAGCGATTAAAGCAATTTCCAGCTTTCCACTAATTATTTCCTTATTGAACTACCTGTCGCCAGGCCTATTATGCGAGTTGCAATCTTCAATATATATCAAAATAATATATATATTACAATTTGCCTTACGTCGCACCGACACAGATACTGTAGGTCTTATGGCGACGATGGGATAGGAAAGACTAGCAGTGGGAAGGAAGCGGCTGTGGCCTTTATTAAGGTACAGCGCCCATTTGCCTGGTGTGAAAATGAGAAACCAGGGACAACCATCTCCAGGGCTACCGACAGGGGGGTTCGAACCCACTATTTCCGGAATGAAAGCTCACAGCTGAACAACCCTAACCACAACCTCACTCCGTGAATCATATCATACTATATCAAAATATAATCATAATAGGCCTATATCATAATATATTCTTTTTTATTGGGCTGGACGGAGGGAGAATACCTACTGTCGACCAAAGTATTATGTGCACTCGAGTTTGAAGGGTGTTTGTGAAGTAACCAATAGACCTACATAAAATCCAATACCATCATCATTTTCGTCGTTCTATTTTACGTTAGTTCATGTAGGTTTGGAATTTTTAATTTATATTTTAATATTTTTTATCGCAGTTGGAACACAAAATGTGCCCATTTTTAAGCGTGTTTCAACCATGCGTCACATTTAAGAATTATTATCTCAAAAACCCGTCATCAGATCAAATGCAAATTTTAACACAATATACATTGGAATGTTGTATAACTGGTTTATTAATTTCAAAATTTTGTGTGTCCAAGAAACAAAGTTGTTATCATTTTTGTAAGGTAACTTTTTCTCGGTTCGGGGTGGTTGGAAAATATCGCTCTTGGTCGCGTTGTAATCCTTATACATCAAGAAGTTATGCTGTATGACTGTGAAATACGTAAATTAATTCACTTATTTTATATCGGTTTGTATTTGTTCGTGGAAATAAGGCATGATTCACCTGCCAGCCGCTCCGGGGTAGGCTGTACAGCGTTGCTGAGATGGAGCCCATCACTGCCGAGCGAGGCGAGGTCGTATTTCCCCGTTTAAATATAAACCGATATAAAATAAGTGAATTAATTTACGTATTTCAAAGTCGTTCAACATAACTTTTTGATGTATAAGGAATATAACGCGACCAAGAACTACATATTCCAACCACCCCAAGCCGAGAAAACGTTACCTTAGACAATAGATAACAACATTGTTTCTTGGACACGAAAAATTTTGAAATTAATAAACCAGTTATACAACATTCCAATGTATATTGTGTTAAAATTTGGATTCGATACAATGAAGGGTTTGTGAGATAATAATTCTTAAATGTGACGCATGGTTGAAACACGCTTAAAAACGGGCACTTTTTGTGTTCCAACTGCGATAAAAAATATTAAAATATAAACTAAAAATTCCAAACCTACATGGACTCACGTAAAATAGAACGACGAAAATAGTGATGTTATTCGATTTTATGTATGTCTATTGGTTACGTCACAAACAACCTTCAAACTCGAGTACACATAATACTTTGGTCGACATTAGTCCACAAATTGGCAATACGGCTCGGAAAGCAAGTCTGGTTTGTTTTTCAGATGCAAAGCAACGCTATCAGTGAGAGAGAGAGAGAAGACATTGAGTGACGAGGAGAAGCGGGGTGAGTAGGGGCGGAAGGAGGTGATAATTGAAGGGTAGACACGTCACTAACACAAATGCAGCGGCTGCTATCGGTGATACAGTAGTGCTGCCATCTCTTGCCATGCGATTGACGGCGGTGGAGATCGCACAGCCTTAAGTGCTTGGTAAGGAGATGTCACTGCTGGTGGCGAGTGAAAGAGTGCTGTGTGGGAAATGTTACTCGCCAACTTTTCTCAGAATTCCTGCTGACAGGATCTACTGGTCAGTTCTTGTGAAATAAGACAGCAATGGAACGAGTTTATTATTCTTGAATGGTCTTGGGAGCAACCTGCCTATGATAGGTTCATGAATATGAGGATAGTAATATTTGTTACAGAATATGAAATATAAATATTTCAATCAAAGCCGGCGCCCCCCTTTATCACTCTCTGCGCCCCCTGGGGGCGCCCCTCACCACTTTGAGAACCCCTGATGTAGATGGTCTGCCCAACTCAGGTAGGTGGGATTTCCCAGACGTTTGCTTAGTTCTCCCCATGCTGGCTGATTAGTGTAAGTGTTAATCATAGCGTATAGTCTGGATTTCCCATAATTTGTACGCTGTGGTCGGACCTTGACTTTATGTGGATGATCTGCCCTGCTCAGGTAGGTGGGATTTCCCAGACGATTGCTTAGTTCTCCCCATGCTGGCCGATTAGTGTAAGTGTAAACATAGCGTATAGTCATTATTATTATTGTTATTAATATGGAAAAGCCAATGAAGTGAATTCTCAGTTGCGATATACAGCATCCTGCAAGAAAGAAGTGAGTGTAGCGATGAAACTCTCCCTACTTCGCTCAGTATTTATTTTATACCGACCTTGCTGTATGGAAGTGAGAGCTGGGTAGATTCCAAATATCTGATACATACGTTAGAGGTAACTGATATGAGGGTAGCACGAATGATTTCTGGTACAAATAGATGGGAGCAATGGGAGGAAGGTACTCGTAATGAAAGGATGACTGCTAAGTTAGAAATGAACACGCTAGATGAAGCTGTTCGTATGAGCTGACTCAGATGGTGGGGTCATGTGAAGAGAATAGAGGAAGAGAGAGTACCTAAGAGGGTAAGAGAAGCAGAGGTGATGGGTAGATTCAGTGTTGAACTATTTCAAAGTGAGAGGTGTAGAGCAGAGGAGGCCGCAGTGCTAACTGCTAATAGGGGATTATAGAGGCGACTTGTTCGCAAACAGAGGCTTGCAGACGAGACTGGACGCTGAAAGGCAAAACAGCGTCAAATGAAAATTTATTTTCTTTCTTCCTTCGGCTTTTCCCAATTAATTGGGGTCGCCGGAACCAACCAGGCTCATTTTGGATTTGGCCGGGGATTTACTGTAAGACTGGATGCGGTTCTTGACGCCAAGTGATTTTTCAGGTGAAAATTCCACTCCGCTGTCCACGGGATTCGAACCCCGGCCGTCCGGGTGAAACACGAGCAGCTAAACCACTGCGCCAATACGCTCCCCCTCAAATGAAAATGTATTATTTTATTATTATTATTATTATTATTATTATTATTATTATTATTATTATTATTATTATTATTATTATATAATTTTTATACATCTGTGGTGAAACTCACACCCAATAAGAGGGATGTTTCCTTGACCCACCACGTGGCCATGACTACGATGGGGGTGCGTAGCTAGTCCGGAGATCGGTTGTTCAAATCCTGGCACTGACAGTGGCCATCCTGAGTGTAATATTTTCCGGGGTGTTTCTACACATTTCTAGGTAAATGCTTCCTTATTTCTAGTCCCGGCGCACCTACTCCAATTATTATCCCTATAATAAATTATAACTACACACACTACTACAGTTACCCCAGAAAGTCAGGTTAAGAGACAAATCCAGCACTGAACCAAGCACATGGGGCTGATAATCAAGATGTCCCTAGCTCATAATATGAATTAGCAACAAAAACAACAACTGTCCTCTCTTGAAAGGAAGTTACAAATGGCAAGAGCATCTAGATCAGGCGTTCTCAAACTGGTGCCCCTTAAATGAAATTTGGTGCTCCCGTCATACGAGCAAAAATATTCACGATCACAAACTCCCCTGAAATCCTTTCTTCAATTCAAATTCTGTTGCACGAACCGGAATAATAGTGATTTCATTACAAGTTTTGACGGTCAGAAATGTTATCATTTTGTGAAATAGTACTTTTTATCTACAGTAAAAGTAATTGGGCATCCCTATTATTATTATTTTTTTTTTGCCGTGTGGCCTCCTGAGAGGCCAAGTGCAGGTCTTTCTAGTCGACGCCTGTGGGCGACCTACGCGTCGGGATAAGGGATGGTTGGTCTATGTTTGAAGATGAATGAAACTGGGCAAGGATGAGGAAGGAAGCGGCCGTGGCCTGTCGAAAGGTACCGTCCCAGAATTTGCCTGGTGTTGAAAATGAGAAACCACGGAAAACCATTTCAGGGACGTCCAACGGTGGGGCTCTAACCCACGCGTCTACCGAGTCAGCAGAGAGCTTGACCTCATGACCTAACGCTGTAATTTAGCCAGCGTAGCCACTGCTGTCGGTGGCATCCATATAAAAGATGCTGATTCGATTCGTCTTACAGTTCACGCCACGGTTCTTGGTCGGTCAGTTTCGGTTTCACAGTCATACAGAGGACAGGTGGCGAACCTCAGACATGTGCAATTGATATTATTATTATTATTTTATTATTATTATTATTATTATTTATTAAATCGTTACAAATACACACATTTTACAAAATTCATAATATCTGTACACATTTTATGAATTTCTTTACACTTCCTACTCATTGTTTAACCTGTAAATTTACAATTATTAAATTATATTGTTACAATATGATAAAGACAGGTCGAAATAGGATATCAAATTCATACAGAGCAGGAAGAGATATCACATATCCCACTAACAGGTGCAACCTTGTGTGTGGTATGCATATCGTTGATTACTATTTCTAAAAATTGTATAATGGCTTAGCCGAATAACACGTTCTATGTAAATGATGTATACACAAAAAAAATAATGAATAAGAAGGAAAATTGAATTTGTGTTTTATAAACTTGTAAGCTCAACTAATTATATTTTCAATTTTAATTTGTTTTCTCTGAGAAAATGTTTTATTTGCATCTTCAGGTTTGCATGATTTCCTTCAAATTCTTTTAATTTAATTGGGAGAATGTTATATAATTTTGGTGAGAAATACAGAAAGATACGTTTGGCTATACCTAACTTAGGTTGATATAAAATAGAGTGATTCTCTGTAATACTTCCGGTTTCATACCCGTGGCTAACAACTTGAATTCTATTTCTATCTTTAAAAATGTATTTATATATTTCAAAAGCATACAATTGTTTAATGTTGAAGACCCTTGTCTCAGTATACAGTCTCATAGTCGGATATAATCTATCTTTCTTCAACATTATTCGTAATATGAGATTCTGCACTATCTGAACACTTTTTAGTACATTTTCATAGGCGCCTCCCCAGGCAAGAATACCATATGTAAGAACTGACTGGACTAGAGCATGGTAGATGTCTCTTATTAATTTGTAATTGACAATATGTTTTAAATTGTGAAATATATAGATTGTTCTTCTTATTTTACTTGTAAGGTGTTTGCATTGGCTTTTCCATTTCATGTCACTATCTATAAATAATCCCAGATATTTAACTGTATCCACTTTAGCTATTTTAGGACAGTCACAGTTCTGATTACAGTTCAAAGTGTGTATTTTTAGTTCATTAAAATCATCTTCAACTGCTTTTAAACTGAATCTTACGAACTTCGATTTATTTATATTTAAAAATAGTTCGTTACCATCTAACCATACCTTTAACATTTTCAATGCCGCAGTTGCAATTTGTTTTACATTTCCCCATGTTCTACCTTCAACACAAACTACCGCATCATCTGCGAATGATATGACAATAACATTTTCAATTCCATGTATAGATGATTCAATATCGTTGATAAAAATAAAAAATAATAATGGACCCAGCACTGTGCCTTGTGGTATTCCTCTTTTCACTCTTAAAGGTAGACTTGTAGTTCCATTTATTCTAACGTATTGAATCCTTTCAGTCAAATAGCTTTCTATCAATTTCAGTGCTATGCCTCCATCTTCTGAAGGAGAATATGGTGAGGTATGGTGTCAAAAGCCTTCTCTAAGTCGAGAAATATGCCCAAGGTCGGTCTCATACTGTTCATATTTTCATAAATTCGCCTAGTTAATTCCCCAATAGCATCAGTAGTGCTGACATTTTTTATAAAGCCAAATTGTCTAGTTGATAGTAGATTGTGTTTCTTCAAAAACTGATAAATATGATTTTTTATACATTTTTCAAATAATTTTGATATGACTGTCGTTAACGATATCGGTCGATAGTTCTTTAGTTCTGAAGGATTGCCTGCTTTATGTAGCGGATTTACAATTGTAATTTTTAATTGCTTTGGGAAGTATCCAACTGAAAGTGACTCGTTTATTATTTGTTAGTAAAGGACTCTTTAAAGAATTAAAATTCTGCTTAATAATTTGAGCTGAGATGTTATCTATTCCCATTGCTTTAGTGTCGCTTATTTCGTGTAGGTACTTATGTAAATCCGCTTCGGTAATCGGAATTAAAAAACAGGAATATGTGTTTATGTTGATTTTCAAGGAAAAATCTGGATTGTTCTTAATATTTTTAGACATGTCAGTAGTTTAGTTAATAAAATAAGCATTGAATGTATTAGCTATAGTGAAATCATCATCGTAAACATGATTTTGAGATTTTATTTTTGTTATTTTTTCTTTATGACTTATTCTTTGTGTTATTTCATTGACAATGCCCCATACTTTTCTTGGATTATTAGAATTGGAATTTATTAATTATTTATAGTGGTCAGTTTTAGCTTTATTAAGCAATTCGTTTAATTTATTCCTATACCGCTTATATTTCTCCTTCATGGCATTGTTCTCTTTATTTGCTATACATTCCTGATACAACCTATCTCTGGTGTGAATGGACTTAATTAGCGCGTGCGTGATCCACTCCTTTCTCTTTCGTTGCTTTGAATTTAAGTGTATTGAAGAATTTTTTATGCAATTTTGGATAGTTTGTATAAATTTATCTACTTTAGAATCTAAGTGGTTGTTCCCTAATACTGTGTCCCAATTAATATTGCTCAATTTATTTTTAAGCATCTCACTATCTAACTTAAATCTATGTTCACGTATGTTACACGGAGCTGCTTCTAAGTAACGGCCATTTTCAAGATTTATACTAACTAATATAGGATAGTGATCTGTAATTCTGCTCTGTGATATAATGGGTAAGATGTTATCATTAGAAATACCGCTACGAATAAGTGCATGATCAATACAGGTTTTGCTCGTTGAAGTTTCTCTAGTGGTGCCATATATCAACGATCTAAAATTATGCTCATGCAGTAAGTTTAAATATTCATTAGAGTCGTACTCATCAAATAGATCTATGTTAGTGTCGCCTAGAATCACCTCGGTTTCTAGTGTACATTTTTGCTGGACATAATCATGGAGATTATTAATAAATAGTTGAGTATTGTATTTTGACGAACGGTATATGCCTGTCAATGCAATTCTATTGTTCCCATAATTTATTTTGAGCCTAAGGAGTTTGAAATCATTGTAAGTCACAGTTTCTACCTCATGGTCAATAGAATTCTTCACCGTAAAAACAACTCCATCACATTTATTAAAGCATCCTTCGTTCTAGTATGTTTTATAGTTGGAATGCTTGCATATATTAAAGTTACCTAATTTCCAAGTTTCTGTGAGTATAACGACATCAAATATATGGTTATATGCTTCTAACTCGGCATCTAAATTTATTTTATTTTTAGATAGACTTCTAATATTTGTGTGAAATATGCTTAAGTTATTTACCTTCTTAAATTTAAGTATTTGAGACACACCTCTACCTACTTCTGTATGAATTTGATATCTTACAAAGTCATCATTAAATAAAGTTATACACAGAAATATTTGACAGGAAGAGGATATTTACAGTTAGTCAGCTGTTGAGATCTGTTCGTAAGGTATACTAATTACTGTATTGGATGTTTCCTCAGAAGTGAAAGGGCGAGGTAGCAGGTAGGGGTGATCGCTTTGGGGCAGTAACAGGGGAGCAGTAAGTGGGAAGGGAGGGGTTAGTGACCTTCGCGTGAGCTGGTGTTTCCAAATGACAAAGGAAGCTCAAGTGCGTACCAACTTATACGTCTTAAAGTCTTTAGCAGCTGATGTTAACCTATACTCTAAACTAACTCGAAGGATTCGAATGAATCATGCAATAAATTAATGAATGAAGTGAAATTAATAAAATATAATGCGTATTAAATTAGTGAGTTTAATTAAATTGAAAAGGAAATTAAAAATGTAATGTTTTTATTATAATGAGATGGACTCCAGGAATTAAAAAGTGTCAATTACTCATCTGGTTTCCTACTGGGCTGGTAACTCCTTCATTTTCGTCACTCGGACCTTTCTTCCGTCGGTGTTTCTTACAAAAATGACACCATCTTGACTCCAAACGTTCTTCAATTGAAATCGAGACACAGCATTATTCAGAACAGCAAGTCGATTTGCGGTGAGGTCTTCCCTTATAGTTGTTTCCGCTCACGTATCAATTGTACATGTCCAAGGGTACGACTGTGAAATCGGAACTGACCGGCCAAAAACCGTGGCGTGAACTGTACCACACGTAAATGTACGACTATATTATCATGAGTCATGCAAGCAGTTGCAGCATGTCTGGTGAGCGGT
The DNA here is from genome assembly GCA_946902985.2 of Meconema thalassinum. Taxonomy (NCBI): domain Eukaryota; kingdom Metazoa; phylum Arthropoda; class Insecta; order Orthoptera; family Tettigoniidae; genus Meconema; species Meconema thalassinum. Next base: position 956,854,535 of record OX336389.2, on the reverse strand, counting down.
GAATTCCTAGCTATTTCTGCACTTCTGGGGGAGAGAGATCGGAAAAGGAAAGAGAGGAGCATATTTGTTGCATTATTATTATTATTATTATTATTATTATTATTATTATTATTATTATTATTATTATTAATGTAATGAAAATCCACAGCCTGCTTCCAGTCGACCGACCAGGTCAGGAATGGAATGAATGAAGTCCCCATCTAGCGGCGAGGATATGAACTGTGCCGGCTGCCGAATCCTGTCGCACTCTTCTGAGGCAATTATTAAATTAATGACAGATGAAATGAAATGATAGTAGAGAGTGTTGCTGGAATGAAATTTTTGACAGGGAAAACCGGAATATCCGGAGAGAAACCTGTCTGCCTCCGTTTTGTCCAGCACAGATCTCACATGGTGTGACCGGGAATTGAACCACGGACACAGCGGCAGAGGCCGCCGTGCTGCCGCCTAAGACACGGAGGCTGCATTATTAATGTAATATCAATAGTATTTAATAAATAAATTACAAATTAAAATTATTATTATTGCTATTTTGTTACCATCTTGACTGAGGATTTTGCCATTTCATTAGTTCTTCTCAAGGGAAAATTTGGGATGATATATTATTCGCACGTCTCCGGATACTTTGCCATTCCTGGAATCAAACAGAACTACCAGTATAAGAGTATTAAGTTGTTGTTGATTCTTTTAGGGGCTTTAGCAACATCGTGGTCATATAGCCCCATGTAACCGGGTGAGATACGACCTTGGTCGTTACGGCATGACTGCTGGCAGTCGCTCACATCCGGGAGGTGAGTAGGTTCGAATCCCCCCGCCGGCAACCTTGAAGATGGTCTTCAGTGGTTTCCCATCTTCCTTCCAGGCCAATGCCGGGGTTGGTCCCTAACTATAGGCCACAGCCGCTACCTTCCAACTCCTCGTCCTTACATTCAAACTTTCCTCCCCAGTCAACACTCCACACGCGACGGTACTTGTAGCTCACCCATTGGGTGTCCGCCTTGAAGCAGCTACAAAACTGGCGAGCCGAACATGTCCTCGGACACTCCCGGCACTAAAAGCCATACGCTAAAAGAATCCCCATGTACTTCGGTGTGTGTAGAATGTGTCTGATAACCTGTGTCACTGTGATGTCTGTAATAGTGCGTGTATTTTTAATTGAGGATAGGATTTGGGTAGGAAGCGGCCATGACCTTAAGATAGGTATCATCACGGCATTTGCCTGGAGTAGATGTGGGAACCCACGGAAAAACACTTCCAGGGTGGCTGAGGTAGGAATCAAACCGCCTCTTCTTAGTTTTGCCTTACAATATGAGGCTGAGTGAACCCCGATTTACGAGTAGTAAGGAAAATAATACAGTACTGTATACTGTACTCGTATTGACAGCATAACAACAGACCGCATTTACACCCTTTCATTAATGGAGCAGATGGCCACTAGTCTCTTATACAATTCGTTAGGAGAATGAGGAATTCCAAGCAACATTCCTGTACTGTATGTCTGCAAGTCACGCTAAGGAAAGCAAGTCATGGTGGCTAAGCGTCTGTCCTACTTGACCAATAACCACTTTCACGTCTGGAGCAGAAGATGGCAATACCAGTTTCATGAACCTCGGCCACGTTTCATTGTTGTTTCATTTAGAGGCTTGCGACATCGTGATCACACTTGGGTGACTGTTAACCTATGTGTTTGTGGTGTCTATACAAAGGTACAGTATGTACTCTAGTGGAAAATTAAATACCGGCACCAAGAATACGTTAGTTTAGAGCAGGGGTTTCCAAACTAAAGCCCGCGAAAGACACCAATCCAGGCGCTGAGCCATGCAGGAAGTCGTCTTCCGTGGTTTCCCACTTCTACTACAGGCAAATGTCGGAGTGTTTCCTACCTTAAGGCCACGACCGCTTCCTTCCCAATCCTTACATGAATTACAAATACGAACATCACAATAACACAGGTTCTCAGACTAATTCAACACACGCGGGATGAAAAGACAAGGATGTCCAAACCCTAAATAAAACAACAACAATGACAACTATTTCCGTGACATTGAGATAACTTTCTAACCTCCAGACATTTCCTTCCGCCACAACCCACTTTTCCTGTTACAGTACAACACATTGCGAGATCCAGTTGTGGATCCCCTACAGATTACTCGCTAACAATTCATTTCCTCCTCCAATAGACCTGCCATTTATCTAATCTATCCAATCTCCGTTAAGCCGTGTTCGCACAACGCATTAACTAGATGTAGCCCACGTGCACAAATAAAATCGTTGAGAGTACGGGTCTGAACACTGATTACTTCAGAAAAATATTGTGATTGTTACCTGTTTCCGGCGAAAAACTAGTGATTTGAAGAGTTTTTGATTTTGATTTCAGTTTGTTTGCATGAGTTAAACTCAGGAATCTCTGAACCAATTCATGGCTAATTTATTATCCAATGAAGGATTAAAACATCATACTGTATTGATGTGCGATTGATGGGGGAGGGACTTGGCACTTTGGCAGCTGTGGAAAATGTAAAACAAAATGGCTGTTATTAAACCAGCGTCCAGGCAGGTAGGACCTTTAAAAAAAAACTAGCATGATCATAGTCAAGGGATGCAAATTCTGGTGCCGACGAAGCTAGTCACCTCTGTCAAGTTGTTGTTGTTGGTGATTCATTGAGGAGCTTTGCGACATCGTGGTCATGTAGCCCCATGAACTAGGGTGTGTGTGGAATTTGTCTGATAACCTGTGTTATTGTGATGGCTTTATTAGTGTGTGCATTTGTAATTCAGATGAGGATTGGGAAGGTGGCAACCATGGCCTTAATTTAAGAGCCATCCCGGCATTTGCCTGTAGAAGAAGTGGGAAACCATTGAAAACCACTTCCAGGATGGTTGAGTTGGGAATCGAACCCATTTCTTCTCAGCTTTTGCTTTAGAAGGCTGAGTGTACCCCGCTCCAACCCTCAGGCCAGAATTAAATTTCTTGACAGAGCCCGGAATCGAACCCTGACCTTGCGGTGACAGCCAAGAGTGCTAGCCACTACGCAAAAAGGTGGACTCTTCGGTCAAAGAGGACAGAGTCTGTAGGGTTCATTGAGACCGCTACCCAATAACACAGCAAGTGCAGCAGAACCTATAAAATTGAAATATTACAAACAATCTTTTCAGTGTTGCCTAGTGTTGCTTTTCAGTCGGTCAACACGAGTGTACACAATTAGATTGGGTGGAGATAACTATTGATTTCCTAGTGTCTGAAATAAATGCATGAATTATTTATTCACTTAATGAACCATTTCTCATACAGTGGGCGTGGGTTGGCGTCTGGCATTGCATCCACTTACTCAGGCTGTTTCAAATCCGTGAGTTTGAGTACGCGTACACGCGAGTACTCAGCAGTGATGCTCGGAGCACGGTTGGAGAGGGACTAGGGGTGAGAGCCAATACGTCACTGAGCGAAGGTCATAGCACAAGACCATGCGCTTGCTGCCACTCATGATGTATCCACCGCGAAGTGACGGCAGCCCCCGCAGCAGAGCTATATTGCATTTTGCAGGTTTACTCACGTAAGGCGGCGAGTACTCCGCTGCTCACGGGCGAGTTACTCGGCACTTATACCGGGCTCCTCTCTGTCACTTTGGAACGGTTCGTTTCATATACAGTAAAACCTGCCTTGAACGAACCCTTTATTGAACGGAGACTTGTAACAAACGGTCCGTGAACTTAGGGCTGTAAACGTGTTAAATTCCTTTCACTAAACAGACTGTATTACGCGGACAATGGAAATCAAAATACGATTTTTAACAGAAAATTTCCATGTTACGCTATGCAGTGTTTACAACATTTTCAGGCACTCTGTGTAACTCTGCTGTAACAGTTGATTCTGTAGCTAACAAAGAATGTACAAATAGGTCAACCTCCAAGAGGTATTATGACGAGTGGGAGAGGAGACATGTAGTCTACTTACCGAGAGTAATAGAAATCGCCTTGGCTGTTTAAATTTTATAAAGGAGGGGGACACGCACACACACACGAACAAAAGCCTATTTTAATGAAAATAAGCTAAAAAAAGGGGGGGGGGGGAATACCACATTCTGAATGGTCATATCGAGCACCCGGATTCGAACCACCTATCTCTAGACCTACTTATTTGAACCTCTCACTAGGGAGACCAGAATTATTTTTTTCTTTACATACTGTGAAATACACCATGTTTCTCTACAGTCCTCTGCGGGCCTTAGCCTAAGAAACAGCCGCTGCTTGGCCATACAACATGAAGATTGTGGGATGACGTGTTCCCTCAGACATTTCCTGACCAGTGTCATTGCCTCGCGGATCAGACAGCTTCTTAATTGTCCTCACGGGGTTGAGTCTACCCCGTCCCAGTCTTCACGTCAGTTCAAAAATCCATGACGGAGCCAGGAATCGTTTCCGAAACCTCCTGATTAGAGGAAAGCACAAGGGACCAGCTTTGTGTCTCATAAAATAACTAAAATGTTACATGATTGGATGTTTTAAGAAGAATGCAGCGATTATTAATTTTGCCACTGTAATCTTAATCTGTTGACATCAAATATAGATTTAGGTATTAGGAAGTCATTTTTAAAAATCGTTTGACTGGAGCGTGGCACTCTATGGAAGTGAAACTTGGACTATTGGTTCTGCAGAAAAGAGGAGAATTGAAACGTTTGAAAAGTGGTGTTACAGGAGAACAAATGAAGAAGTATTAAGACGAGTGGGAGAGGAGAGATTTTTTTGGTGATTGCCAATGAAGAGAAAAGATAGGTTGCTAGGACACATATTAAGACACCCAAGAATAGCAAGCTTAGTTATGGAAAGAAGGGTCCAGAACAAGAACTGTAGGGGTAGACCAAGGTTAGAATATGTTAAACAGATTGCCTCGGATGCAGGTTGTGGTAGCTATTGAACCCTTTATCCTCTGTTGGATAAATGATTCTATGTTTTATTTCTTCAATTAATAAATATTTCCACCAGCATCATGAAAGTAGCCAGACGGAGATGAGGAAATTTCAAGCATTTGTTGGAGACAGCGGGGACATACCTGAAGCAGTTTGACAAAAGGCTAAATACTTTAGCTGTGAAAGGAAATAGCCTAGCGATGTGTCAGAAGGACAGGTGTTGGCCACCTCAAAATAGAAGCGACGCGCAGTGAGACATGGTTCTGGTATGTTCATTGTAATATTCGCGCCTAGAAGAAATATGATGCAGTAACGTGAGTGGCTGATGAAGATAATAGACACTCCTACGACGCCAAGATCTGCTAAAAACCGCCAAGTTACAGAAAATGTGGAACCAATGAGAAATGAATGCCTACGAGCGCGGCAATACCAGCTTGGGTACGCGGTGGCTAGCATTCACGCGGGAAATCGCCTAGACAAAATCTCTACGATCGATTCTAGGATTAATGGGCATATTCTTGACCTGAGCAATGTTACGAGTTCAGTGATATTTATTTCATTCCTGTACCACCATTATTTCGAGAAATTTTTGTATAATTTGCCCCCCCCCCCCATCAAGACCTAGGGCCAGTTCATTTATAAGTGGCGTGAAAAGCCAAGACAACGACTATTATTTTGTGTGTCGTGGACACAGGTTGACTATTACTCTGTGCGTCGACGGACGTAGACTTTTTACTTGTGTTTGTCTGAGGACGGAACGTATTACATTTGTGTGTCGAAGACACAAGTTTGTGACTTTATTTTGTGCGTCTAAGGACGTAGGCTGTTATAATTTTGCGTGTCATGAGGACATAGAAGTTATTGTAAATGTGTTAAATTCAGTGATAGATAGTCACAGTACTATATTTTGTAGGGGCAGTATCGTCAATAATTCGCCAACAAACTGTTACGGGGAAAGTAGTACCTGGAACGGCGAATTTAGTAGTCAGATATCAAGTGTATATTAATCTAACTTTCTGAATCAGCACGAGAGATGACATCGATTACCATAGAAGAAGTTTGGAATTCTCAACACTCCGTCCAGATGGCTGAGATGAGATAAGAACCATTCAATTGGGAGATGGCAGCTGATGTTCTTTGACGGGTGACTGAACGAGAGATGAGTACAATATAATATTCTTTATTATTTGATAAATTAACTTATGGTTTATGGGACATATTTTTGTAAATACTTTGCTTGTTTGATTAACGTAGTATTTTAGTTTTGGTCTGACACACCTTTTGCATGGAAACAGCTCGCATATGTTATTAGTGGAAGGTTCTTGTTTTTGTTTGTTGTTTTAACTAACGTAGCTATGTGAACGGCCGTGTTTGCATATGTTACGCAATGCGGTTAAAAACGTCTCTCGGAGATATGTTGTGTTTCAGAAGTAGGACTGAGTTAATATAATGATACAGTAGATTGGAGGGTAATTAAATTGTTTAAGGTTTATTATTGATCAGATTCAGTGAGATTTATTGCCTTTGGAGCAATGTAATTTGTGACGAAGAGCAATCAGCTCTATCGTAGGTTTTAAATATTGTTTTAATAGTTTGTGAGCATCTATTCAGCAGACCTGTGTGAAAATCGTCATGTCATTCCCAGAGGTGATTGTGTGTATTTTGTGGTCATTACAAGCGGGATTTTCAGCTTAGACTGATTTCTGTTAGCTTGGTGCCAGATCCATATTGTAACCTTGCGAGGGCAATTGTGGATATTTTGATTATTGTCTGACCATATGTTGAGGTGGTTGAGATTTTTGTTGCTGTTGGTTCCTTGAGATAACGGCACAGCTGGTCAGTTATTTATATACACTGGAGTTGGGACATGACGAGTATTGAAGAGGGGGAGATGTTTCACAAGGCGGTCTGAACCATTGCAAGCAAGGTCATTAGTGAGGAGCGCTTATTGACTCCGTAATTACTTGAAATACAGAATAAGAACTGGTCAATGGTAAAAATTGTTTAAATAAATGGGAGTTGCCTACGAATCACAATAATCTCCGAAGCGTTACCTTAACATGCAGTTTTGTTCATATAAAGTAATCTTAGCCGGTCAGGCTTTTGTTGTTGTTGGTTTTATTCCATGTTTATTTTCCATATCAGTGACCCGTGAAGTCACGTGCAATGCTGTCTTTCCTTGTGTGTTTATTGAGCAATTGGCCAGGTTGGCAGCTCAGCTTGTTAAGTGCGTCATCGCACTAATGAGGGTCTCAGGGAGATTCCTGTAAATAGTAGATTTGTAGTTTGGGTGTCAGCATTAGATTTTAAGGGTTTTTATTAATGTCATGCCCATATCCATAAACGTTGATTTACGCGATGATTGTTCGTGAGCACCGTGGCTGTTAACCCGTTGTAAACGAACAGTCATCCAAGTACTCATTTCTCGTAGTTAGTCATCACGCGTACATAAAATTCAAATGCAAGGTAGTGGAACATGGATCCACATTTTTATAAAGGGGGAGGTCCGTCTGACTCCTCAACATTGATAGATGTTCCTGTCATGGGAAAATTCAGGGAGGATGTTGTTTATTATTGTTGTTTATTTTCTTTTTATGCACAATTAGTCATTAAATCATGTTATTATTTTACGTCTTGTCTCCTTACTTTCTTAATTATAGTTTTAATCCTATGACCCTTGCCTCAGTAGAGCATGTTTTTTGGCGGACGTAAACATCACACTATGAACTGAGCGCGACCCCTTGATCAAGATTCTTGCACATAAACACTGCTATTCTGAAGGGTTCATAGGGATAAAACTGGCGCGGCCAAGCGTGGGGCCATTCACTGTGGTGTAACGGCGGAGAAATTACACATATCAATATTGGCGTATTTGAGTAAAACTGACATGCCGCAAGTGCAGTCAGATATGACAGTATTTAATCACCGGAAAGTGATATTTTATTAAAAGTAATTGAGGCGAAGTGGATACCGCCAAATGTGTGAAATATAAATTAAAATCAGGAGTTTGCAAAGTAAAATACGGTTCACGTTTTTGTCTATTGAATTAAAGTAAAAGGTAATATATGTGATACCGGGCGCCCAATGTTTAATGTTAAAACTAGATTTGTTTAGAAAGTCAAACTCATGAAAATATTAGAAGGCTGTAGCCTAAAATGACAATTAATACTTTGTTAATTAGTCAGTGTTAATATCAGATCAGGATAACAATTTAATGACTAAATATGTGCTTGGGTTTAAAATTAAATTGAGTAAAACTAGAACTACTCAGAGATGCAATCGACTAGTGGGATTAAATGTAAAAATAAATGAACTGAGTAGGGTAAAGAAATTAAATGTGCATTGGATTGTATGTATGTGTCAAAGGGCATTGCTTTATGCCATTTCCCTAATGTCTCATATAAATTGTATAACATGGCAACGGTGGAACAGATTCAAGAAATCATTGAGAGTGCGGCTAGGAGAACACAGAAATTGTTGGACACTAAATTGGCAGAACAAAGTGAATCATTAAACAATAAACTATCAGAACAGAGTCAATCATTAAACACGAGTATGTTAGAACAAAATGAATCGCTAAACACGAAATAATCTGAACAATTAAACACTAATAGGCTAGAACAAAATGAAGCTATAAACAAATTATCTGAACAAAGTGAATCATTGCGGACACAATTAAACGATAGTAGGCTAGAACAAAGTGAGTCTATAAACAAATTATCCGAGCAGAGTGAATCACTGAAAACTAAACTAGCTGAACAAAGTGAATCATTGCGGACACAATTAAATAACAGTAGGAGGGAACAAAATGAATATCAGGCGGAACAAGCTAGGTTATTAAAAAGTGAAATTAATGACACTATCAATTCACAGTTAGAGACGCTAACTGCAGAGATGAAAGATCATACTAATCAACAGATGGTATTACTGGCCCTAGATGTGAGTAAAAATAATGAAAAGCAATTAGATCAGATTAAGAAAATGGAAAGTATTTTTGATAAAAAACTTAGCATTCTGGATGAAACGGTGTTAGCTAAATTAGAGCAAATTGAAATAGCATGTACTATGAATACAAGCGAGGTCAAGATAGCTCTGGATAAATTGGAATGACGATTTAAGGAGATGGAGAAAAGCGGCAGGGTCATTCAACAACAATTATCAGCAGTAGATGAAAACATATCCGGCATAATTAAAGATATGGACCGTCTCGAAATAAAATCAGCGGAACAATGGAAAAGCCTAGAAGTGGATCAGGAGCAATTAAAGAGTACCTTAGACGACACTAAAAGCCAGATTGAAGAGAAAGTAAGCACGATTAAAGAGCAGATAAGAAAAGATTGGAAAAAAATGAATATCGATTCTAAAGAGGAAAGATCCACCATTCTTAAGACAGTAGGCGAAAATCACACACGTATTCAAGCATTAGAGTAAGAAATGAAGAGCAAGCTTAAAGAACAGACGGACAGGATCATTAAAGCCGAACTGAGGTCATTAGAGCAATCGTCGATATTTAAAACGGGAGCGTTGAAAGACAAGCAGGACGACTCAAATAGCCCGGAGGGTACTAGCATAGCAGGAAGTCAGACTCAGGCAGAGAGCCCATTAACAACAAACACGGAAGGGTTTCGCAAGAATATAGAAAGGAGTTCAACACCACAAGACGGTCATCAGCCCACAGAACTTATTCAGGTAATTCGCTCAAACGATTACAAACCGCAGAAGTACACGGAAAATTCAGGGGTGACGCCTAAAGCTTTTATCAAAGAGATTGAAGACCATTACAATGACACTGGGTTACCTGAAGCACGTAGATTGAGGATGATGGAGAGATTTTTATCAGGAAATGTCCTTACATGGTTTTTAAGCTTCAAATATACATTTGGAACCATGTCAGATTTTAGATTAGCGTTTCTGCGCAAGTACTGGTCGCCAGCAATGCAACAGAGTCTAAGGATGGAGCTTTACTCTAGAAAATACCAAACTACCCAGCAAACGAAATACTCAGATTTCTTTAACATGCAAATGCTAAAATTTCGCGTCCTTGATTACCCTTTAAATGAAGCAGATCTGGTGATGACTATAGCGAGGCAATTGCCAGTCAACGTGCAACAAGTACTAGTCGCAGCGAACGTTAGTACGGCCCTACATGCAGAGCAGATATTACGTCAGATCGATGAGACTACATCTCATAGTCATTATAGAGGAGGAAGACAGCTGGAATTAGTCAATACCACAGATGTCATAAAACCAAAACAGGCAAACACCAAAACGCAGGGTACTAATACAAGCACCTCCACACCTAGGCGAAACCAGGAGGAAGGAGAAAACAGACCATACCAGCGTAACGAAAATAACTATAACAATAGATCATACCAAGGCAACAATAGATATCAACAGAGAGAATATCAGCAATGGCGTGAAAATCGAAGGAATGACAGGCCTTATGGAAGATACGGTGATTACAATGCCAATCAAAGATGGAAAGGAAGGAGAGGTCAAAATCAAGGAGAGCCACGTAATTATCGAAATGACTGGGATGATAGGCACGCTCAATCGCAAAATTACCTAGAGGAGTTACACGCTAGCCAAGGTGGAGAGCTTGGAAGATGGGAAAAGGCCATTGGGAACATGAAGAATCCAGACACACATACTGAGGAAGCTGGAAGTCTACTGAGACAAGAGGAATATCAAGGGCATAAGCGACAGAATGATGAGGGGAGTCGAAATGGAGCTAAAAAAAATGCTAAATTTGGATAAAGAAGACAGTCTACAAACGCAAGAGTCGGAAGTTGAAGATGGATGGATAGTAGCGAACATACAAGAATGGATTGCTTTGCCAGAAGACTGCCTGGAGGAGACGGTGAAACCACGGAACGATGAAATTAGGCAATTACCCATTATTTACGCGAGGATTGGTGGAATTAAGATAAGATGTTTATTGGATACGGGGTCACATATCAGTCTGGTATCGGAGGCCTTGGTTCGAGAGTTGGGACGGAGTCAGAATCCTGTAATTCCTGTACCACAGCTCAAAGTGAGGGGTGTTATTCCTGAACGCACCGTCACTTGTATACGTCAGGCATACTTAGAGCTGAACATATTGGAACACACTTTTGGGCAAACATTCATTATCATGGCAAAGATGAATTTCAATATAATTCTTGGTGCAAATTTCATTTGTGACTATCAAGCAGTGATAGATTTGCACAAGAATACAGTCAGTTTTAGAGAGTATAATCAGCTGAAGAATGTGGGATTGCATATGGATGAAATCACTACCGGAAGAGATGTAAATTCTTGGGCATTGGAAGCAATATCAGAAGAGACGGAAGAGGAGATACGAAAGGCAGAAGATAACATCGTAGAAGGGGCTGTTGTGGAACAGATGAGGAGATTGAATCCCAGGAGATATGGTCTTTATTAACAGAAGGAGATAACAGTGATGCACAATTTGAAGAGTTACTACAGGAGCGGCTCAATGACATTCAACTTGGAGGTGAATACAGAAAACAGTTGGAAGAGATTTTAAGGAAGCACAAAGCAGTGTTTGATACAGTACCTGGGAAAATATTAAATTTCAAATATTCTATGCAAGTCGAGGACTGGTCACCTTTCAAAAGCAGGTTGTACCCAATTCCTGAAAAATATCGTGGTCAAGTTAAGGTCATTATAGATGAGATGTTACAAGCTGGAGTGATAAGGAAGGCACCTACACCTTATCTAAATGCGATTTTGGCAGTCAGAAAACCAAATGGATCTATTAGACTTTGTTTAGATGCCAGAAATCTCAACATGAGACTCATTTTTCCTGAATATGACAGAGCGCCAATTATCAGAGACGTACTAAAAGGCTTTAAAAACAAGAGCATTTATTCATCAGTCGATTTGATGTCCAGTTTCCACCATCTTGAATTGGATGAGAAGTCACAGCTTCTAACTGGCTTCTTATCCGATAACCAGACGTTTTGCTTCGTCCGAATGCCCTTTGGAGTCAAAACAGCGGGATGTGCTTTAATCCGAGCCCTGGACCGGAATCTAACCGAGGAAGTTAAGGAGATGACGGTACGCTATATTGACGACATTCTGCTGGCATCCGACAACATTGAAACTCACATGGAGAATTTAGATAAAGTATTGGGCAACCTGAATGCATCGAATTTCAAAGTAAATCTGAAGAAATCGCATTTCTTCAAGAGCGAGATCTTATATTTGGGTCACGTCATTGACAAGGAGGGAGTGAAGCCAAATCCAGCTAAGATCGAAGCGATAAAGAATTTTCCTACACCAACGAGAGTCAAGCACATTCGGGCTTTCTTAGGCGTAACGGGATTCTTTAAAGAAAACTGTCCAGGTTATACGGAGACTGTAGCTCCCATGCAGGAAATGTTAAAGAAAAATAATAAATGGTTATGGAATGCGGAGTGTGAGAAGGCATTCCAAGCAACAAAATCAGCTATTGGAAAACTGCATTAAATTAGGATATCCAGATTTCAACCACAAATTTATAATCCAAGCGGATGCTTCACTAATTGGTATAGGTGCTATGCTCTACCAAGAAGATCCAGCTAACCTGCAGCACAAAACATATTTGGCATTTGTCAGCCGAAAATTGCGTAAGCACGAGCGCAATTATACTGTAACCGAGCTAGAATTGTTGGCCATCCTTCATGCGCTTCAACAATGGAAACGAATAATCTATGGTTACCCCATTGTTGTCAGGACTGATCACAAGGCACTAACATTCTTGTTTAAGACGTCGATGGCAAGCGAACGTGTGACACGTTGGTCTATATATATTCAGCAGTTTAGCATTGAGATTGAACATTGCCCAGGAAAGATGAACGTGATTCCGGATGCACTCAGCAGGAACCCAGAGCCTGATAATGAAGAAACAGCGACGGTACAACACTTGGAGTTAACACCGAAAGACCGGGAATTCTTGGAGGAGTTACGTGAAATACAGCGAGAACAGGAAGCGGAACCATGGATGATGCTATTAATTCAATACTTCAAAAAGCAGCTACCTACAGGAACACCTGCATTTCGAGAAGGAAAAGCCAAAGAAGGAAGATATGTTTATGTCAACAATTTGCTGCACAAATGGGTAGATAATGACCACACCCAGTTACGCATATTAGTACCTGCATCATTACAGCGAGGACTGACATGGCATACGCACGAAATTTACGGTCACGTGGGCGTAGACAAGTGCGAAGCGACAATAGGAGAGACATTTACATGGCCACGTATGAGAACGTGACGTCATTACAACTTGTGATCCGTGTCAGAGGACAAAGTCCAATAACTATTTAATGAGGCAGTATCCTAGACCATTGCTACCTCAGAAACCATGCGAGCTACTGGCCCTGGACTGTTTCGGTCCAATTCCAAAAGGAAGGCGAGGTTGCCGTCACTTGCTAGTGTGCATTGATGTATTTTCTAAGTTCGTAGTACTATGCCCTATTCAGAAAACTACATCGAAGCAAGTACTCAGTCGTATTCGAAATAGAGTTATTCCAATCCTTGGAAAACCAGAATTTATATTGTCAGATCATGGCAGTTATTTCACAAGCGCCGAATTCAAGAAAGGTATGGATGACATGGGTATAAAACACGTTTTAAGCAGTATCCGACATGTCCAAGCTAATCCAAGTGAGAGAGCAATAAAATGTGTAACATCATACTTGAGAATCTTCATTCCCAATGAACATCACCGATGGGTGGATAAAATTAAGGACGTACAGACATGCATGAATTCTACCAGGCACGAGTCAACAGGACAAATCCCTATGGTCCTACACAAGAACGAGTATCCAGTGAGAACGTGGAAAAGCATCATTAACTGTCCACAAGATCCCATGATAGCACCTGACCTGCGAATTGAGAGAACGAGAGCCTACATGAGAAAACAAGCAGACCGCAGATTACGGCGAGTAAGAAATAAGAGGTTTCACAGTGATCTTGAAATCAACCAGCTCGTTTTGGTGAAACGACCCGCTACATCGGACCCAGAGAAGAAGATCTTCAGTAAATTCTGCGAAAAGTTCATAGGACCCTATTCTATCGTAAGAAACCTTGGAAATAATGCTTACAGCGTGAAAGAGTTAAGCACAGGAACAAAGTCAGTTTACAATGCAGCCAACTTATAAAAGTATCGAAGAAGCGATCCATGAGAGCGCCGAAATAACGATGCAGTTTGAATATATGGACGTCCTACTATCAACAAAGTGAACGGGGAGCAGTTGAGTACGGCACGTGAAGGAGGAAGTAGAGTTGGAGTTGACAAACATTAACGAGACGAGCAGAGTGTTGCCTCAGGCATCAGCGGGTCATGCAAGCAGACTGAGAGGGGAGATACAAGCAGGAAATGAAAACGAGTAAATGCCATTCAAGACAAGAGCGGCTAGACCAAGTAATAGAAAAGGGGTGATTCTGAAATAAAACAAATTGGCCTACGGAAGTCTTTTAAAATTGTCGACTTTATTCCTAAGTTCGAAATTTTGTGAGTGGGAGAGTTGTGAACCCTTTATCCTCTGTTGGATAAATGATTCTATGTTTTATTTCTTCAATTAATAAATATTTCCACCAGCATCATGAAAGTAGCCATACGGAGATGAGGAAATTTCAAGCATTTGTTGGAGACAGCGGGGACATATCTGAAGCAGTTTGACAAAAGGCTAAATACTTTAGCTGTGAAAGGAAATAGCCTAGCGATGTGTCAGAAGGACAGGTGTTGGCCACCTCAAAATAGAAGCGACGCGCAGTGAGACATGGTTCTGGTATGTTCATTGTAATATTCGCGCCTAGAAGAAATATGATGCAGTAACGTGAGTGGCTGATGAAGATAATAGACACTCCTACGACGCCAAGATCTGCTAAAAACCGCCAAGTTACAGAAAATGTGGAACCAATGAGAAATGAATGCCTACGAGCGCGGCAATACCAGCTTGGGTACGCGGTGGCTAGCATTCACGCGGGAAATCGCCTAGACAAAATCTCTACGATCGATTCTAGGATTAATGGGCATATTCTTGACCTGTGCAATGTTACGAGTTCAGTGATATTTATTTCATTCCTGTACCACCATTATTTGGAGAAATTTTTGTATAATTTCCCCCCCCCCCCATCAAGACCTAGGGCCAGTTCATTTATAAGTGGCGTGAAAAGCCAAGACAACGACTATTATTTTGTGTGTCGTGGACACAGGTTGACTATTACTCTGTGCGTCGACGGACGTAGACTTTTTACTTGTGTTCGTCTGAGGACGGAACGTATTACATTTGTGTGTCGAAGACACAAGTTTGTGACTTTATTTTGTGCGTCTAAGGACGTAGGCTGTTATAATTTTGCGTGTCATGAGGACATAGAAGTTATTGTAAATGTGTTAAATTCAGTGATAGATAGTCACAGTACTATATTTTGTAGGGGCATTATCGTCGATAAATCGCCAACAAACTGTTACGGGGAAAGTAGGACCTGGAACGGCGAATTTAGTAGTCAGATATCAAGTGTATATTAATCTAACTTTCTGAATCAGCACGAGAGATGACATCGATTACCATAGAAGAAGTTTGGAATTCTCAACACTCCGTCCAGATGGCTGAGATGAGATAAGAACCATTCAATTGGGAGATGGCAGCTGATGTTCTTTGACGGGTGACTGAACGAGAGATGAGTACAATATAATATTCTTTATTATTTGATAAATTAACTTATGGTTTATGGGACATATTTTTGTAAATACTTTGCTTGTTTGATTAACGTAGTATTTTAGTTTTGGTCTGACACACCTTTTGCATGGAAACAGCTCGCATATGTTATTAGTGGAAGGTTCTTGTTTTTGTTTGTTGTTTTAACTAACGTAGCTATGTGAACGGCCGTGTTTGCATATGTTACGCAATGCGGTTAAAACGTCTCTCGGAGATATGTTGTGTTTCAGAAGTAGGACTGAGTTAATATAATGATACAGTAGATTGGAGGGTAATTAAATTGTTTAAGGTTTATTATTGATCAGATTCAGTGAGATTTATTGCCTTTGGAGCAATGTAATTTGTGACGAAGAGCAATCAGCTCTATCGTAGGTTTTAAATATTGTTTTAATAGTTTGTGAGCATCTATTCAGCAGACCTGTGTGAAAATCGTCATGTCATTCCCAGAGGTGATTGTGTGTATTTTGTGGTCATTACAAGCGGGATTTTCAGCTTAGACTGATTTCTGTCAGCTTGGTGCCAGATCCATATTGTAACCTTGCGAGGGCAATTGTGGATATTTTGATTATTGTCTGACCATATGTTGAGGTGGTTGAGATTTTTGTTGCTGTTGGTTCCTTGAGATAACGGCACAGCTGGTCAGTTATTTATATACACTGGAGTTGGGACATGACGAGTATTGAAGAGGGGGAGATGTTTCACAAGGCGGTCTGAACCATTGCAAGCAAGGTCATTAGTGAGGAGCGCTTATTGACTCCGTAATTACTTGAAATACAGAATGAGAACTGATCAATGGTAAAAATTGTTTAAATAAATGGGAGTTGCCTACGAATCACGATAATCTCCGAAGCGTTACCTTAACATGCAGTTTTGTTCATATAAAGTAATCTTAGCCGGTCATGCTTTTGTTGTTGTTGGTTTTATTCCATGTTTATTTTCCATATCAGTGACCCGTGAAGTCACGTGCAATGCTGTCTTTCCTTGTGTGTTTATTGAGCAATTGGCCAGGTTGGCAGCTCAGCTTGTTAAGTGCGTCATCGCACTAATGAGGGTCTCAGGGAGATTCCTGTAAATAGTAGATTTGTAGTTTGGGTGTCAGCATTAGATTTTAAGGGTTTTTATTAATGTCATGCCCATATCCATAAACGTTGATTTACGCGATGATTGTTCGTGAGCACCGTGGCTGTTAACCCGTTGTAAACGAACAGTCATCCAAGTACTCATTTCTCGTAGTTAGTCATCACGCGTACATAAAATTCAAATGCAAGGTAGTGGAACATGGATCCACATTTTTATAAAGGGGGAGGTCCGTCTGACTCCTCAACATTGATAGATGTTCCTGTCATGGGAAAATTCAGGGAGGATGTTGTTTATTATTGTTGTTTATTTTCTTTTTATGCACAATTAGTCATTAAATCATGTTATTATTTTACGTCTTGTCTCCTTACTTTCTTAATTATAGTTTTAATCCTATGACCCTTGCCTCAGTAGAGCATGTTGTTAGGCGGACGTAAACATCACACTATGAACTGAGCGCGACCCCTTGATCAAGATTCTTGCACATAAACACTGTTATTCTGAAGGGTTCACTATGTAGATATGAAAGGATTAGTTCAGGACAGGGAGGCATGGAAAATGCATCAAACCAGTCAAAATACTGAAGGCTCAAAGAACACAATCTTTATTAAAGCGTATTCGCTAAAGTGCAGCGCTAGGCCATGGGGCCAAGCTCTCTGCGGCCTCGGTAGACGTGGGTTCGAGCCCCACCGTTGACCGTCCTTGAAATGGTTTTCCGTGGTTTCCCATTCTCAACTCCAGACAAATACTGGGATGGTACTGTCTGACAGGCCACGGCCTCTTCCTTCCACATCCTTGCT
This sequence comes from Meconema thalassinum, assembly GCA_946902985.2. NCBI lineage: Eukaryota > Metazoa > Arthropoda > Insecta > Orthoptera > Tettigoniidae > Meconema > Meconema thalassinum. Next base: position 956,837,045 of record OX336389.2, on the reverse strand, counting down.
CAGTTTCATTCGTCTTCATTCATTTCATCTCTCATTAACGCCTCTCATAAGGTTGGCGTCAGGAAGGGCATCCGGCCGTTAAAACCATCCGCCACATAGACTTTCACCGCATCTCATGCCTGACCCCGTTGGAAAACGGGAATAATAAGGGGTAGACAGACATTCTTGAATGCGTATAATGAAACCTGTTTCACATTTCATTTGCACGCTGCTTCAAATCAAAAGCATATTAAGTTCCGGGATCCTACAACATGATAATTGCTGTCGTCTAGAGCAGATGTTTACACAATTGAGCGCTACACAATGTAATGAAGTCCTTTGTGAGCTTAGAGAATGTACTAGCCTATAGATTATATAAGCTGCTGTAGTTGATAACTCATATAAGGGCTTTGTGACATCGCGGGCATCAGCCTTGTATGCTTGTGTGTGTGGAATCTGTCTAATAACATGTGCCACTGTGAGACCCGTATAATATGCATGTACTGTATTACCCTTTCAGGAATTGATTGCCGGCGGTCGAGATGGGAACTATTCCTTGTTTACTTGTGTCACGCGCACTGATCGCTGATGGCAGCTCTCCGCTGCAGGAGAAAGTACGCCAGGTTGAGCGCGCGGTACGCCGCCATGTTGGCGTACCCATTCTCGAGCTCTCCTTATGGGGAAGCAATGATAATCTAGTCAATTTTAAATCGTAATTAATGGTGCTTTGGATCAAATGAAAATATAGAGATATGTTCACTCATAGCATAAGGGCATTGGGATCACTGACACGTCATTCCGAGGTCAGTAAATCTCCGGAATAGCAATAAAAATGAATGTATAATAACGGCAGACAAATATTAACTTAGGGGCTGAGTACACGCAATTAGCGATCAGTAACAGAGTAACGAGTGAAAAACAATTTCTGGAAACATTCTTGTAAATTGTGTATACGGTATAAATGCATATTATATGCCACGAAATTATGCATTCTTCAAATGATGCACCTATAAATGTAGCTCACTATACAGGCCTAGATTCGACATATCGTAATCGTTGATTGGTAATGAATTACTGTTTCCATGAAATAACCAACGCTTCCCCCAAGTAATCGCAGCACTCTACATCAAATACTACAGCTTTTAATCACTCTAGCAGCACAATAAACTTAATAATAACGGGAAGTAGATCAAAGCCAAAAATGCACTTTAAGCCAAACCAATTTCACTCCTCAGTTTCACATAAAACTTAACACAACTAAAAACCTACTCAAAATATACTCTTCCCACCGTTTTACAACTATTAAGCGAACTATTCGCACCCAGAACCGAAAAACCCTGAAATGGGATCAAATTTAAACACGCAATAGCCTAGCCGATCACGTCTGCTTCAGCACCACCGCACATGTATACGGTACTTAACTTCACAATAACTTCAAAATTACGGCTAAGTGACCTATCTGCCTAAGAAGTAAAGGTATTATCGGCTTGCCTGGGATGATGGTCACCAAACCGGTACTTAAAACTAAGATTTTACGCTTTAAATAACCAAATTCAGCCCATGTTACAACTACAAGAAACACAAAATATTTACTGCCAGTATAAATACATGTATAACATCAAACTACCAGTAACCAATCACTGAGCCGGATTCACAATATTGCACCATGCACTCGCTGCCATCTTGCTATACCTGTCATCGTCTATTCGGCTTACTGCTGCCTTAGCTACCAGCCATCCATGTATAGTGGTCACGCGTCAGCCTGCTTCGTTGACAGGTACAGTTGCGCGAGTAGGATATGACTCAGCTCCAATAACCTCAGTTATCGTTTTAAATGTCCGTGGTGACATGAGCTCCTGTGACGCGCAATGCTGCTTGACTCATGTGCAGAATGAACTATTGTCATCACTGTGTTCCCCGCTTTGTCCCGCGGGACAGCTGCTACAATCAACAACAAACACTGGCGTAGCCAGGCTCAGCGGCAATCAAATGTTAAACGGGTAATATGTGTAATTGAGGCTAGGATCTGAAAGGAGGCGGCCATGGCCTTAAGTTACGAACTATCCCGACATTTGCCTTGGATTAGAAGTGGGAAACCACGGAAAAGCGCTTCTAAGACAGCTAAGGTGGGAATTGAGCCCATCTCGTCTCAGGTTTGTCTCACGAAGCCGAGTGTACACCGTTCCAACCTTCAGACCAGAATTAAATTTCTTGGCAGAGCCGGGAATTGAATCCAGGTCCTCTGGATCCGGAGTCACAATAGGCCACAGAAAGTGGAATTTATGTGTCTTGCGAGGGCAACTGAGGGAGGCTCTCTTCAATAACAAGGCAAGCTCAATTTACCTTGATTATATGCGTACGTGCACAACAATACAGCGCTCTTGCCTTGCTATTTCACATGAAGGTACATTAATTATATTAAGAAAACCTATAGACTATTATAATAAACAGTAATATTTCAAACAGTGATGGTGGGTATTTTTTTACTACCATTTTTCCAAATTTGTTTTCTGGACTTGTCATATCCCTTACTTAATTTTCAGTAGCGAGATGTGGCACACAATTCACAAAACAAAATATCATGTCTACCCCTCATCGGGGTCGGGGATGAGATGCGATGAAAGTCTATGTGACGAATGGTCTTACGGCCGGAAGCCCTTCCTGAGAGGAGCTAATGAGAGATAAAATGAATAAAGATGAATGAGACTTTGCAGGGATGTGAAAGGAAGTGGCCTTGTCCCATCAAAAAGTACCGTTCCAGCATTTTCCTGGAGTTGAGAATGGGAAACCACGCAAAACCATTTCAAGGACGGCCAACGGTGGGGCATGAACCCACATCTACGAAGTCTCCAGGGAGCTTGGCACCATGGACTATCGCTATGCGTTGGGAAACTTAGCTGCCACTGTCGGTATCCCGGAAACACTTTAATAAATCTCCTTAATTTCACACTTTACTTCGGAGATGATGTATTACATCATTCTAAGAGGATGACGTCACAAAGTGGTAGGGGTGAGGCAAGGTTTGTCTTCTTCAAACCTTAGGGGTGAGGAACAGGGTCAGGCGATGAGTGAAGGTGGAATTTCTCCCAGCCTACATTTGCATTGTACTTTCAATATACCGCTGCCGACTAACAGGAAGAACCCTGCATTTGCACATATCAGGATGATGCTTGAATTGTTTACATATCATGGAAAACTAGCTGACCCATTCTACATGTGTACAAACCACCCGCCCGGCTTTATTGATATGCGGGATCAACGCGACACAACTCTGGTATGAGCTAACGTCCTGTTTATTAGATTAATAGCACTTTTGATGTGTAACATCTTTCCGCTCGGTTGCTGGATAGTTTTGTGGGAGTGATTTTGAAAATTGGGGACGGAAGTGAATCGGGTAGAAGTGGATCGGACGGAAGTGAAGACGCACTGCCAGAAAAATGGGACGGAAGTGAATCGGGCGGAAGTGGATCGAACGGAAGTGAATCGGACGGAAGTGAAGGCGCACTGCCAGCTGGATGTACAATTGAAAATGTGTGTATTGGAAACAAGGCAGTGTGTGCTCTGTAGCGCGAGAATGTTATGGCAATACAGTAGGCGGAGCATTTAGCAGGCACTGGTTTGACGAGCACAGTGGCAAATGTTTCACCGACTTTCATTTGTCATTGAGCAGTTTATGAAGCTTCACGTTCAAGGATGAATATCACATGGAGTAGGACAAAGACGACAAATGGCATTTTAGTAAGCGGCATTATTGTCAGGCTGTGGGTGAGTAGTCAAATATTAAATGCATAAGAGAATGTTGTTATATGAGTGGAATAAAAGCTGTATTTTCATCATATGTGAGACTAGGTCATTTCATGATTGTAGGAAGCCATGTTTTGATTGTTTACGACGAACTGTATGAGAGCCTTGAGAATAAAAAATTACGAGCCTTACAGTAGTCGCATATGATGTGTAACATCTGACATAGAAGAAACCTCACGTGAAATTGTTGATACACCGGTATTTTATACTATTATTGGCACAAATATTACGGTAATCTATTGTAAAAGGGAGTGTTTTACAGATATTGTAGTTTATAATACGGAACTCATTTTATTAGATGATTTGTAGCTTCCACCAGCACTAGCCTAAATAAAGAATACGATATGGATCAACTAGATTAATAGACGCGACACCACTCATAACCTTACATTCCTTATAAACAGGTCCTCTTCATTCACAGACCAACACGAAATTCCATATGGATTATGTTAAAATGAGTCATATTGATATAATAAACGTCGTTTAAAATGATAATCTGGTAGCAAAAATATCTACCCCGTCCGGGATTCGAACCCGAGATCACTAGATTCACAGTAATAGACGCTAACCACACGGCTATTTCGACTACGCAAATAGAGTGCACAAGATGGTGACTTATTTCCACGTTCCAATAGAACTGCATTACGGAATTAAGTTTCATTTATATTTTTCTTGTTTCGATAATGTTCCTGCGTGAAATTGAGTTTAAAATGCCTTATGAATAGGCCCTCTTCTGAGTAAAGAGAATGTATTCAGCAATAGTTCATGAAGGCTTGCTCAATTCTCGTATAACCACAACGATTATATTATATTATAATGATGACTGCATTACCGTTATGTGGGTTAACATTTGAATAGCCATTGTGCAGAAACATAATACCGGCAATGCCGACTACTTACAATGTTTGATATTAAGGCATTTTACCATTTAAATACTGATACGAAGACTTCGAACATGTACCATGTCATTTGTTTAAATCACTTGACACCAGAGTTCGCATGAGCGTTTTCCGTTCAGTATGTCATATACATTCCACATGGCCGAGAGTGCGTCATGGTATCAATTTCTGTAACCACGCGCTGATTGTTTCTCTTACCAGTGCCAGCTGGATCGATCGATCGAGTTGGCAGTGCGTCTTATACTTCTGTTCGATCCACCACTGCCAGCTAGGGCACACTTCCGTTCTATCGATCGAGCGGGCAGTGCATACTCCCGTTCGATCCACCACTGCCAGCTCGATCGTTCCGATTCACTTCCGTCCCCAATTTTCAAAATCACTCCCACAAAACTATCCAGCAACCGAGCGGAAAGACGTTACACATCAACAATTAATGATATAGTTACTGAGGAATGTGCTCACAGTATTTGAGAGTACTGTCGACGTTGTGTGTCACTTTGTTATTATGAATTATTAATGTAAAAGGATGGAAGGAAGCTTGTAGTTTTGCGTGTCCGTTAATCTCACGATCATGATCCACGGTACCTCCCTTTTACGTGGAATGCGAACCACAGGACATGGCATTTCAATTCGAAAATCTCACATGTATTGACCGGGAATCAAACCCGATCTACCTTGGTGAGAGACTAACAGCTTGACCGCTGCGCCACAAATGTGACAGTAGCATATCTCCAATTCAATCTATACATTCATCATAGTACCAGTATGAAAATGGAGTGTAAATTAACATTTTATGAATGTCCAAGCTGTGTAGTATACCAGTAGGATAACATGTCAGATGTTACACATCATATGCGACTACTCTAAGGCTCGTATCTTTTTTATTTAACATATTATCGATATTTATGAAATCAAAGTCCAATTACGTCACTGTTGCGGATAATCCTGCTATTTTGAAGACTCATTTGTTACGACCAGATACATATAAAACTGACCGCGAGGTGCTGCGGTTACTTTCTCGCTTTCTGTGCCCAAAGTTGCAGGATCGAATCCTGTTACAGTCAGTTGGCATTTGATGGTGCGCAAATGAGAGTCAGTAGACTTTCTGGCACGTTTAAGAACCCCTTCGGGGAAAAATTCTGACATCCCGCCGTCTCTAAAATTCTTATTATTTAAAAGGGACGCAAAACCAAACCCATATTACTTGTAGGCTAAGCACTCCATGTGTATTTTCCACCCACCCAGCATTACTGTTATGCGGGCCTGACGCGACACAGTTTTGAAAGGAGTATTGTCTTGTTTATTTGTTTATGTTCGACCATGGCGAAATGTAAATATTATATGTCAGAAAACTGTATTATAATGAGGCTCATTATAGTGCAAGTTTTCATTATGATACAGTTTCTCCCACCAATCAGAGCTCAAGGAACAGTTGTGTGTCCAATTAGGTAAGGAAAGCACCGCTCCTGCGCTGAAGTCCACGGCCTCCTAATTTAAATTTCACTGCGTGGCTAGTGTCCTAGTGGGGTATTCAAGGAGGCCATAGTCGAACCCAAGGCATTCTCTGCGTCCCATGCGCTCTGTTCAGCACATAAAACTGGCGAAATCTCGACAGATATTTATGAATATATATGTTCGAACATAAAATAGTTATAATTATCGTCGAACATAACCAGTCGTATGCAACTCGCTTCGCTCGTTTTATAAACATCCTCGTGTCTTAATTATTGCCATTAGAGGATTGTTGCATAATGTACTATTAAACACACTTTATAAACAAATACACATATTTCCGTTGACTTTTCAAGAAATACAAGATGTTTTGTACAACTGAGACGATTTGGAAGATTTCGGCACAAACTGCACCTTATACCTTCCCCTGGTTGAAGAGCTTGAGTTTTGTGAAACATACACGTTAGCGTTTAATATACATGGCTCGTATAAATCACCCGCCCGGCTTTTTGTTATGCGGGCTGCACGCGACACAGTTCTGGCAAGGGCTATCGACTTGTTTATTTGTTTAGACACACTTTCTAATATATCCGTTGACTTTTCAAGAAATGCAAGACTCTTCCTGTACTATTGAGACGATTTGGAAAATTTTGGCACAGATCGCACTTTTAACACCCTCTGGTTTAAGAACGTATGTTTTGTTAAACTTACACCTTCGCGTTTTCTATATAAATGTTACTTTCTACAGTTAGGGTTCTTCCCAAGATTCTCCCTTACCATTAGAAATATACTGTATATAAATACTGCCAACCCCGCAGTAATATGCTCACTGGACACCTCCTGTGTAACTCAACCTCTAGTCAGCGTCACCTTACCTAAACAACTAAACGGCAGGGGCGGATCTAGGGGAGGGTGAGGAGGGCGACTGCCCAGGGCCCCGCGGTCTGGGGGGCCCCGCGCCATGGATTTTTTTTAAATAAAATTAATTAATTATACTTTTCAAACTAATTTATAATTCATATTCCTTTTTTCAGTGCAGCTATGACCTCCCAAGTTTAGATTTCAGTGAAATAATAGAAGACTTAGGCCGGGAAAAAATTGCAAAGTAATATTTTAATATAGGAATCTCTGTTTCGCGGGCTTATAGGCCGTGTTCTAAGGACATTTTGTCGTCCTAACGTTTCGCTGAAGACTGCGTTCAGCATGTTCACAGGTTACATTAAGCGAGGTAAAACAAGTAAACAGAAGATATATAAATGGTCAACAACCCACACATAGAGGCTACCATAGCAACGGCGTACCACATAAAAGTAATGCATCAAGGACAGGGCTGCTCTTCTGTTGCATCCTCTCGTCTACGACGGTCAATGAGGGCAGGCTTGAGGGGATTAAGGACTGAAAGCCAAGCTCTGTTCACACGTTCTGCTTCCTCCTTAAGATTGAAGCTGTTAGTATGCTTCAGGATTTCAATGGCCTCCCTTTGTAGCCTGGCATGATAAGACACCGTGGTGGACAGAACTTCGGTGTCTCCATATCTTATGTCGTGACCTGCGAGTAGGGAGTGTGCTGCAACAGTGGATTTATCTGTTTGTCCCAGCCGGCTGTGTCGTCCGTGCTCCTTGAGGCGAGTGGCAATAACTTCTTTTCGTTGTTCCAATATATAGACTACTTGGCCACAATCACACGGGATTTTATAAACCCCTGCCGCTATATGAGGATGGCGCTTATCTTTAGTGGACCTAAACATGTCCCTAATTTTTCGCGTAGGCATGTATATGGTATTTATATCATGGGACTCGAAACAGAGATTCCTATTTCAACACCGGTCGTGAAAGTCTGAATTTTTACTTAATATTTTAATATTTCGTAGTTTACATAATCTTCTTCAAGGCGACTTAAAGGTTTCTTTCATATTATTAAAAAAATGTACTGTAGTGTATTCAAAATATTTTAACTAATCTTTATTTCATTATTAATACCAAACTATTTTCCATTTGAATGGATATTTTTTTATTTCCTATTGTTGTGGGCCCCACCTTATCGCCCAGGGCCCCGCAAGGCCTGGATCCGCCACTACTAAACAGTAACATATTTATTCTTTGAAATAATAATATCTCGTCTGCCAACATCGGCTAGATACCGGTACTTACTTTCTTAACCGTCGTTAAATCACCCTGAAATTATAAAACAGTAGATCAATTATACAAAAGCCTCCGTGGCTTAGGCGGCAGCACGCCGGCCTCTCACCGCTGGGTCCGTGGTTCAAATCCCGGTCACTCCAAGTGAGATCTGTGCTGGACAAAACGGAGGCAGACAGGTTTTTCTCCGGGTACTCTGGTTTTCCCTGCCACAATTTCATTCCAGCAACACTCTCCACTATCATTTCATTTCATCCGTCATTCATTTAATCATTGCCCCAGAGGAGTGCGTCAGGCCTCGGCAGCCGGCACAGTTCATATCCTCGCCGCTAAATGGGGGCTTCATTCATTCCATTCCTGACCCGGTCGGAGACTGGAAGCAGGCTGTGGATTTTCATTTCAGATCAATTATACAGTGATGGCCCTGCTTATAGAACGGAGTTTCGCGGAGGCCGTGTCGTGGTCAGGTCGCAATGACTCACCGCCAGATTTATAGCATGTACCAATTACAACAGTGGGTCGGGAAGCCCTGAATTCTGTCATAGCATTCATTACGAACGCAGCTGGGAAGATATTTTAGTTGTGATAATGAAGACGTGTGTGAAGTACTGTAGCCTACCATATATCCCGTGAACATGGTTAGGTATAGAACAAAACATCGAATTTTCCTAGTGGAAACTTATCTTCTTAAGAAGAAGTTTGCAGAAAATGTGTTCCTACGTTTCAGTCCGTGCGATTTTTTACTTGTGGGGGAACCTCACAAATAAGGTTAGGAATCATTCTGGGCTTGAGTAGAAGTTAGGAAACCACGGAAAACCACTTCTAGGAAGGTTGAAGTAGTTATGGAACCAGCCTCTTCTCGGTTTTGCCTCACGACGCTGAGTCTACCCCATTCCAGCCCACAAACCAGAACTAAATATCTTGGCAGGGCCAGGAATCGAACCCGGGCCTCCGCGGTGACAGCCGAGAATGCTAGCCACTACAGAATGTGGTGGACCAAGGAGAAATTCATTGTTGAGAAATTGTCATGCATCCTATGTATATTTGGTGAAAATGATCAGTGCATTATGCCGAAATTTACAAGTATAGGAGCATCAGTAATAATAATAATAATATCGTTTGGCCTTAGGTGCCGGGTGCAAGCTTTAATAATTGACGCCCAGAGGGCAGCTTGCATGTCAAATTTTATCACTCCTTGGAGCGCTATGAAAGTTAAGGAGGTTAGATATCTAAGCTCCTTGACACTATAGCGCTTTCTAGTAGAGAGAGGAGGAACTTTTTGTGTTGGCGGAAAATCCCGAGATTAATTTTGCCATTATGAACACGGCCTACTGAATTCAAATGGGTTCTATAACATGCCAACAACGTATGATATGCGTACCGTGATTTTTGTCGCCTTTCAAAAATCACTTACCACGGCCAGGAGCAAACCTGCAAGCTTGGGGTTGGTTGTCCGACACGATAACCACTCACCTACCGTGGGAAGCATCAGTGATTAATTACTTGATTTAATGCATAAGAAATTGTCCCCCATGCCATCCAATATTTGTTAGTGTTTTCAATCGAGAGATTAGGACCTGGTTATTATTCAGCCCCGTGTAGTTGGGTGTGTATGAATGCGATAGCTGTACAGTATGTGCATTTGTAAGTCAGGTGAGGGTAAGGAGGTAGGCGGCCCCGATCTTAAGTTAGGAATCATCCCGGCATTTGCCTGGAGTAGAAGTGGGAAATCACGGAAATCAACTTCCAAGATGACTGAGGTGGGAATCAAACCCACCTCTCCTCAGTTCTATTTCGCGAGACTGAGTGAACCCCAGTCCAGACCCCAGAATAGAATTCAATTTTTTGGCAGAGCCGGGATCCACACCCGGACCTCCAGGGCGAGAGCCAAGCATACTAGCTGCTACTAACATTCGTGAAATAGAAGCAATAAACTACATTTATGCACCTGTAGGTTTAGATTATAATAATCATCGATTGTTCACTGGTGACACAACAATTTACCTGAAGTCGTGGTCCACTGTACGAAGTTGCAATCGCAAGAAACGTAAATTCCGCTTTCTGTGGCCTAGGGGTAGGTATTGAGACTCCGGATCCAGAGAACCATGATTCAATTCGCGACTCTGTCAAGAAATTTCGTTCGGGTCTGAGGGTTGGAGCGGGATACACTCAGTTTCGGGAGACAAACTTGAGACGAGATGGGCACGATTCCCACCTTAACTGTCTTAGAAGCGCTTTTCCGTGGTTTCCCAATTCTAATCCCAGGCAAATGTCGGGATGGTTCCTAATTTAAGGCCACGACCGTCTCCTTTCAGATCCTAGCCTCAATTACAAATACAGTACATGCATATTATACACGTTTCACAGTGGCAGATGTTATTAGACAGATTACACACACACAAGCATACGAGGCTGATGCCCGCGATGTCACAAAGCCCCTAAATCAGTGGTTCTGAACCCGTAGAAGTCTGCGGACCACTCAGCCTGAAATTGAATCATGTATGGACCCCACTCCCCCAATACACCTTATCCTATGTAACCCATCCTCAATAACACTTATTTTAAAGATATTTCAATTCAAACCCTGATAGTCATCGCCGCGAATACATTCGGACGATTCTCGTTCAACGCACATCGTTTTCGAAGTCCCCATTTATTCGCCACTATTCTTATACGTGCTGATGGACTCTTTTCTCCCGCGGACTACCGCTGGTTAAGAACCAGTGCCGTAAATGAATCATTAACAACCGCAGGTTATATAACATCATAGTACATTATCTAAGCTCAAGAAAGAGCTTAATCATTGTATCACTTCATTACATTGTGTAGCGCTCAATTGTGTAAACGTCTGCTCTGGACGACAGCAATTATCATGTCGTAGGATCCCGGAACTAAAGATGCTTTTGATTTGAAGCAGTCTGCTAATTATGTGTGAAATTAGTTTCATTATACGCTTTTCAGAATACAGCGGCAAACTCGACCCCGAGAGCTCGTGGGCAAGAGGTACACACAAGGGACCAGCTTTGTGTCTCATAAAACAATTAAAATGTTACATGGTTGGATGTTTGAAGACAAATGCAGCCTCTGTAATCTTTAACACGTACAATGAAACTAATTGCACATATAACTAGCACTCTGCTTCAAATCAATAGCATCTTTAGTTCCGGGTTTCCACGACATGATAATTGCTGTCGTCTAGACTCTAGAGCAGACGTTGACGCAATTGAACGCTACACAATGTATTGAAGTTATAAAGGGCTTCAGTCCTTTGTCGAGCTTAGAGAATGTAGCCTACTGTAGGTTATACAGTGTGTCCGCAAAGTCTCTCCGCAGCGCGTGTCTGGCCTTGCGGGACGTGTTGGGTTGGCAGTACATTCATGTTATGTTGTTACAATGGAAACAATCACATTAAATTAAGTAACGCAATTATATATACGACATTCACCACTATCACACTGTGCTCCGTAAAGTTTCCACCAGCACGGAAAACTTCTTCCACTAAAAACACACGCACTTCAGTAGTAAGCATTCCCACTAGACTCAGCTTACACAAGAACTTGACAAGAACACAACTTACAGCGTCAACACTGACACGCACAGGCACTCACTGTCGGCAATAATGAACCGGTATTCCCCACCCTATCAATCCAGTTGAAGGTCAACACGGAACAAGTGCATGCTTATGCCAACCGCTGCAGTGAGACTTTGCGTAGTCTATACAGTACTGGCCGGACGTTTGTTTTAGAGAGTGAAAAATCTTAATGGAAGCATGGAGGCGAGTTACTGCAGTACCTGTGTTGTTATCAGCTGCCCCAAGCGGTCCGATGATTGACAAAGCTGTCTCAAACTCCTACTGAAGTACAGTCATTGGCAAATATAATGACGTTCTGTTCGTAAAAACGTAACGTGTACTTCCGCGTCACACAATACTTCGACGTTAACTGTACTGTCTGCAAGTCGGTGTCGCCACGTGCTCAAGTCTGGAATTCCATTACATCAGATCGGTGGTGACAAATGTGAAGCGATAGGGTGAGAGAGTGACTGTGTACAGGCTCACCCGCAGGCTTCAAGGTCAAGGGCAATCGTCTAAAACAAACGTCCGGCCTGTAACATAAATGTGCTGCCAACCTAAAACGTCCCACAAGGTGAGACCCGCATAGCTCACCGCTGCGGAGAGACTTTGCGGACACACTGTAAGCTGCTGTTTTTGATGACTCATTTAAGGACTTTGTGGCATCGCGATCATCAACCTTGTATGTTTCTGTGTGTGGAGTCTGTCTAATAACATGTGCCACTGTGAGAACTGTATAATATGTATGTACTGTATTTGAAATTAAGGCTAGGATCTGGAAGAAGGTGGCTGTGGCCTTAAGTTAGGAACTATCCCGACATATGCCATGGATTAGAAGTGGGAAATCACGGAAAAGCCCTTGTAAGACAGCTAAGGAGGGAATCGAGCCCATCTCGTCTCAGGTTTGTCTCACGAAGCTGAGTGTACCCTGTTCCAACCCTCAGACGAGAATTAAATTTCCTGGCAGAACCGTGAATTGAAACCAGATCATCTTGATCCGGAGTCTCAATAGCTACCCCTAGGCCACAGAAAGCGGAATTTATGTCCCTTGCGAGGGCAACTGAGGGAGGCTCTGTGCAATAACAACTAACAAGGCAAGCTCAATTTATGTTGATTATATGCGTACGTGCACAACAACAATGCACAGTGGGCCATAATCGAAATCTAGGGGGACAAAATTATTTTTACTTTTTAATCATGAATTTAGAGTGAAGGCAACGTATATAATTTGTTTACTTCATAATAAACATCAGTTAAGACCTTTTTAAGCTACGTCTACACATGCAAGAAATTGTCTATGACTAGGAGTTGGATAGAGCATTCAGTTATCTCTTCAGAACAATTTTCTACCCCTAATTTACTTTTAACAAAGTTCCACTTTTGACATAATCGTCGAACCCAGTGCTTCAAACAGTTGTAATCGTGTGAGAACTGGTTTCGCAGTATCTTCTAAAACGTAAAATAACTAAGTAAGTTGCAAAAAGATGCAAAAAATCTTATAACAGGCGTAAACTACAAGACTTTATCTACATTTAAACATTAAGTAGACAGTTACGCAGAGTGACGTGACATACTAAAAATCTAACTGTAAGTGAAAATATAATTTTAAAAATAATAGTTAAATATTATATTATGCAAATATAGCTAAAATTACGTAACAATTACGCCCATTATTAACTGAAACACGTTACAAAGATCATACCTTCAGCTGCATGTTCCATGTTAAAACATCACACTAACCACAAAGACAACCAAACCACAGCCACTTACGTTCACCCTCCAATTCAGACTGCTCGAACAGTGGTGACAGATTTACACTAAGATGCGTTTATATCCCAGAATAGTGAGTGGCAATTATATGAGAATGCTGTAGAAGTAATAAATTTTGATTTTTTATTATGAAAATAAATCATTTTGTCCTCCTAGATTTCGATTTTGACCCACTGTGCAATGCAGTGCCCTTGCCTTTCTATTACACATGAAGGTACACTTATATTAAGAAAACCTATAGACTATTATAATAAACTGCAATGTATCAAAGAGTGACTATGGGTATTTTTTTACTACCATTTTTACAAATTTGTTTTCTGGACTTGCCATATCCCTTAATTATTGTTAAGTAGCGAGATGTGGCACACAACTTACAAAACAAAACATCACAATCACTGAAACTCTTGAATTGTGTGAATGTCTACCCCTCAACGGGGTCGGGGATGAGATGCGATGAAAGTCTATGTGATGGATGTTCTTACGGCCGGAAGTCCTTCCTGAGAGGAGTTAATGAAAGATAAAAGTAATAACGATGAATGAAACTGGGCAAGGAAGTGGCCGTGTCCTGTCAAAAAGTACCGTCCCACCATTTTCCTGGAGTTGAGAAAGGGAAACCACGCAAAACCATTTCAAGGATGGCCAACGGTGGGGCTCGAACCCACATCTACTGAGTCTGCAGGGAGCTTGGCTCCATGGGTTAGCTACACTTTAGGGAGCGTAGTTACCACTGTCGCTATCCCAGAAACTCCTGGATAAACCTCCTTAATTTCACACTTTACTTTGGAGATGCTGTGTTATATCATTCTATAAGTACCGGGTGAGTTAGCCGTGGTCGTTACGGCATGACTGCTGGCAGTCGCTCACATCCGGGAGGCGAGGAGGTTCGAATCCCCCCGCCGGCAACCTTGAAGATGGTCTTCTGTGGTTTCCCATCTTCCTTCCAGGCAAATGCCGGGGTTGGTCCCTAACTATAGGCCGCAGCCGCTACCTTCCAACTCCTCGACCCTCCCTTCCAACTTTCCTCCCCAACGGTACTTGTAGCTCACCCATTGGGTGTCCGTCTCGAAGCAGCTACAAAAATGGCGAGCCGAACATGTCCTCAGACATTCCCGACTTTAAAAGCCATACGCTAAAAATAAAAAAAATCTATAAGTATGACGTCCCAGAGTGGTAGGGGTGAGAAACAGGGTCAGGAGATGAGTGAAGGTGGAATTTCCCCCCCCCCCCCCCCTACATTTGCGTTGTACCTTCAATAGATCGCTTCCGACTAACAGGAAGAACCCTGCAATCTGCACATATCAGGACACCGCTTGAATTGTTTACATATCATGGAAAACTAGCTGACCCATTCTACATGTGTACAAACCACCCGCCCTGCTTTATTGATATGCGGCATCAACGCGACACAGTTCTAGCAGGAGCTATCGTCTTTTTTATTAGTTTAATCGCACTTTTCCTTAACAAATTGTAGATATTTATGAAATCAAAGTCCAATTACTTCACTGTTACGGGTAATTCTCTTATTTTGATTGATTTGTTTGAAGTTTAAACACACTTTATAAATAAATACATATATTTCCGTTGACTTTTAATGAAATGCAACATCATTCCTGTACTATTGAGACGATTTGGAATATTTGGGCACAAACTGCACATTATAACTACCCCTGGTTTAAGAGCTTGAGTTTTGGGAAACATACACCTTAGTATTTGATATACAGTATATACATAACTAGAGGGCCTAGGCGAGTAATCCCGTATTTACCACCCACTCGGCTTTACTGTTATGCGGGCTGGACGCGACACAGTTCTGGCAGGGGCTATTGACTTATTTGAAATGAAAAATGAAAATCCACAGCCTGCTTCCAGTCTCCGACCGGGTCAGGAATGGAATGAATGGAGCCCCCATCTAGCGGCGAGGATATGAACTGTGCCGGCTGCCGAGGCCTGACGCACTCCTCTGGGGCCATGATTAAATGAATGACAGATGAAATGAAATGATAGTGGAGAGTGTTGCTGGAATGAAATTTTGACAGGGAAAACCGGAGTACCCGGAGAAAAACCTGTCTGCCTCCGTTTTGTCCAGCACAGATCTCACATGGAGTGACCGGGATTTGAACCACGGACCCAGCGGTGAGAGGCCGGCGTGCTGCCGCCTGAGCCACGGAGGCTTCGGCTATTGACTTATTTATTTGTTTAAATTTATTTTATAAAAATATATGTATTTCCGTTAACTTTTCAAGACATGCAAGATTTTTCCTGTACTATTCAGACGACTTGGAAGATTTTTGCACAAACCGCACCTTCTAACGCCTTCTGGTTTAAGAGCTTGTGTGTTGTGAAACTTACACCTTAGTGTTTTCTATATATGTTTCTTCCTCGAATTTGGGTTCTTCCCAAGATCCTCCCTTACCATTAGAAATGTATATAAATACTGTACTGCCAACCCCGCAGTAATATGTTCACAGGACACAGTCTCTAGTCAGCGACAGGGCGACAGCCATGTTTGCTAGCCCCTACAACATTTGTGAAAATGAAGCAATAAATTAAATGTATGCACCTGTAGGTTTAGATTATAATAATGATGGATTGTTCACTGGTGACACATTAATTTACCAAGTCGTGGTCCACTGTACGAAGTTTCATAACGATCAGAATCGGTGACTTCAAATAAAATGCAATGCTGACATTTGCCTTCAGAATATGTGGTAAAAAAAAATAACGGTGAAATACCACAATCTGAATGGCCATATTGAGCACAAGGATTCGAACCACTTACCTCTAAACTTGTTTATTTGAACCTCTCAGTAAAGAGACTATAAATATATATTTCTTGACACTGTGATATAAACTCTGGTTTCTCTACAGCCCTTTGAGGGTCTTAGGCTAAGAAACGGACGCTGCCCGGCTTACAGGAAATCAGTTCATATCACCCCAGTGTTAAAGAAAGGCTCCAGGCAGAAGGTAGTAAATTACAGACCAGTATCACTAATGTCTATTTTCGCGCGAGTCTTTGAATCAATTGTTCGGGACGAAGTGTACGCTCACGTGTCACCATTCATCACTGAACTTCAGCACGGCTTCCTTCCTAGACGATCCACTGCTACCAACCTAGCAGTCTTCACTCATGATGTATCCACATTTATGAATAACCATGGTAGTGCTGATATTATCTATACTGATTTCTCTAGGGCTTTCGACAGCGTACATCACAACCTACTGCTTCATAAACTTTCAAACTTTGGTATAACTGGTAATCTTTTACGTTTCTTCAAAAGCTACCTCTCAAATAGAACCCAATCAGTTATAATTAATAATAATAAGTCTATATCTGTTAACGTTACTTCCGGTGTCCCTCAGGTTTCTGTATTGGGCCCTCTGCTCTTTATAATTTTTGTAAATGATATCTAGGTGCCTGTTGTACGCTGACGATCTTAAACTGTATATGCCCATCAGTACTATAAATGACTGTGAGTTGTTGCAACAAAACCTACACCAACTCAGTGAATACTGAAAAGTGTAAAGTTTTGTCAGTTTCATTGAAACGTAACCTCCTACCCAGGTTTAATTATTGTATTAAAAATGAAACGCTAGGTAGAGTGTCAACCATTAAGGATCTAGGGGTGGCAATCACTAATAATTTCTCGTTCGATGAACATATTTCAAAAATATGTCGTGAAAGTTTCCGGATCTTGGGATTTTTTAAAAGAAATTGTTTAAATTAATTTTCGGACATAACTCTATCCAAATTATTTAAGTCACTCATTCGGCCTAAATTAGAATACTGCAGTGTGATCTGGAATCCCTTTCACAGTAATAAATTGACGCCATCGAACGTGTGCAAAAGAGATTTATTAAATGGCTCTGTTACAGGGGTGGACGACCGTACCATAGAGCTGAGTATGAGAGTTATTGCAACGTGTACGGTCTTCCTCCACTTAGCAGTCGGCGCACAGTGGGTGACGTGAGATTCCTTTGGAAGCTGGTAAATGGCGGAATTGATTCTAATCAGTTGCTAGCTGACTTGGGTTTTCACGTCCCTCAGAGAACCACCAGACGGAAACACACGTTGGATAGGGTCAGATCGAGAATTAATGTGCACAAAAATTCATGTCTGATCCGGTTGCAGTCAACATACAGCTTGATGGAGAGTAAAAGTGCTACTGATATTCACTTCGACTCTCTATCAACTGTTATGAGAAATATCTCAAGTGGCCTGTAAAATAGTGTATGCATATTGTGTTAATTTCTATTTGCGTTAATTGATTGAACATGTGGTTGAATGAATGAATGGTTGATTGATTTTTTGATTGAATGTACGAGCGACTGAAGTAATGTATTTTTTGTTTGCTGTTATCTAGATCCTTGAATGTCACTCTTGTATTACCTTCCCCAGTTTCTGAACTGTTTCTTCTTATCTTTTATTTTATGTTTTTGCCTTTTTCCGTTTACTGTAGATAGTTCTTTCTGTAATAATTATTGTAATGTTTCTTGTACAAAGGGATTGCATGAATGAATGCTTGAGATAGGATGTTTGAGTGCGTGTCTGTATGGTTGTGGTTGCTGATTTATAATAGATTAGTTTATTTCTATTTTTTTGTACTTGTTTGCTGTTTTTGTTTTGTTTATAATTGTAAATTTTATTGCTAATTATTATATTGTCACTAGTGGAGTCTATCTGCCAGACAATAAAGAATACTGAACCCTTATGATATCATCTGATATAATAATGATTCATATTTTTTTAAATTTATTATATTTGAAAGGGGGTATTCATACAAGCAGCAGTGGATTCGAGTTGAGGAAAAATGTTGCAACTATTGGGAGTTAGACGATGAGACAAGTATATTTAAACCAAGCTTTTGAGACAAGGAAATGTGTGCCATAATTCCTGGAACTGATGAGGTCAACATCCAATATGCGTGGCTTCAGTTAGCAGGCCATGAGACGGTTGCTACCGATTTACGTGAGCAGGAGTAGGGGAACCAGGATCTGACAGGAAGAAGATGCTTGTACGTCATAATTGGGGAGGAGTCTCTAGGTCAAACTCTCCGAGATGAATTTGAATCAACGAATGAAGCAAGGCACGCTTCAGGCCCGCGAAAACCAGCGTACCTTTGATTTGGCGCAAAAATGAATATTAATAAAACCCATGATCATTTATGACTCCGCCGAACAGATTCTTAACCTCTGCAATAAGAGAAGCTCAATGAAATTAGTCGCAAGTCCGTAACTTAAAAACTCCGAATTATTTTTAAAATTCGTCCCCACTACTGTCAATTTGCTGTGTTCGGTATAAATGTAGCCGAGCTGAGGGTTGAACTGACTTTATTTCGATGTGTCGTGGGCGACACTTGTGTAGACTTTATTTTGTGGTGTCGTGAGTGACACTTGTGTATAATTTGCGTGTGAATGGTAGAAGCTATCAGGCTTATAAATATTTAGGGAAAGTTTTCTTCAAATAAATTGCTCAGGACATTGAGTGGATATTATCGGCTCATTTAGCAATTTTAGTAGTAAATTGTAGTACTTTGAAATAACTGAACATTTATATCCTAAGGAGATCAAGATGTCTGGAACGAGGCCAACAGTCCGAAGGATGAACGTGGACACACCATCGACGATGACGATTTCCGGCTAGAAAAACTGCTGGGTCATGTGTGGCGATGTGAGCTGAGGTGTTCTGGCGAAGGGATAAGTACAACATATTGATTATTCAATTTTAGTCGTAGTTAGATCGGCTGGGGAAATGTAAATATTTTATTGTATTTTTTTTTCTTTATTGTAGTTTGATTCTTATTCAGTGTACCGACACTCGATCGTAATGTCGTGCGTGACTATTTTATTGTTCTGATTTAGATGATTGTAATGTAACTTGTAATTGTACAATGCGTGTACTGTGTATTGTTCATATTGCTTGAGCGGAACTTATGGTTTGAGTGATAAATGGTGCTGTGTATTTTAAACATTAACGATAAAACTAGAATTTTGGGGTGTAACATTTAACCTTGTGTTTGATAAACAGGCGTTTTATTGTGATTTGCCTAGCGCAATTTTATTTTCAGAGAACCATAGTTCCCTTAGTGTATGTATGTCTACCCCTTATTATTCCCGTTTTTCCAACGGGGTCGGGGATGAGATGCGATGGGAGTCTATGTGGCGATGGTTTTTACGGCCGGATGCCCTTCCTGACGCCAACCTCATGACAGGAGTTAATGAGAGATGAAACGAATGATGGTGAATGAAACTGGGCAAGGATGTGGAAGGAAGCGGCCGTGGCCTGTCAGAAGGTACCGTCCCAGCATTTGCCTGGTGTTGAAAATGGGAAACCACGGAAAACCATTTCAAGGACGGCCGACGGTGGGGTTCGAACCCACGCGTCTACCGAGTCAGCAGAGAGCTTGGCCCCATGGCCTAATGCTGCGCTTTAGCCAGCGTAGCCACTACTGTCGGTAACCATAGTTCCCTTAGTAAAAATGTAAAACTAATGAAGTAATGATTTTATTTGATCTTGGGGAAAGGGGTTTAAGTCTTTCCATGGAATCTTAAATCTGGACGTATTTCAGGTGGCGAGATGAGAGATGAAGTCATTACCCAGGTGTGCGTTATATTGGTTATGTGTGATGATGTGTGTCTACATGCGTGGGGAACATCATGGTAATCAGCCCACGATTCCTGTCTGCAGCAATATATAATTAACGGCGGTATGATCTCCGAGGAGGCTACTGACCGAGTCGTCATGTCTTAATTCCTGAGATAATTATTGGGACAAAAATAGGTGTTTTTTTACACACATGTTTTTCAGGAAATACAAGGTACTTCCAGGTTCGAGAGCTGCCGTGAGCAAGCTTCCGATCTTATTATGCAACGCACCGGGTAAATGACATTTGGCTTCAATAGGGACGGACAGATTTAAGATAACACTAATTAGGTTTGAGGCCGGGGTACCGTGTCCTCTTCTCTTAAAGTGAGATGAGCCTGTATTCTATATCTGGATTTAAAGGGTAGATTGCCATACTCAGACCATAATTTTCATGCTTTAAGTTGAATTGATATTTATTTGTGTGTTATAATTAAATGCCACTGGGCATAGTGTTGTTCTTGTTATTTTGATATAATCCATTTTGGATTGTGGTGGTTATTGTAAATAGTAGAATGACGTTCGGTCATGTCCTCGTGTATTTTGTTGTAGTTACGTACGCTTGTGTTGATTTTACCAAGACCCGTTTGGGCAATTAGACGTGCTTTGGCACGTTGACAAGATCTCGTTCGGAGATCTATTTTGTATTATATAAGGGTAGCGGGTGTCGGATATTCTTAAGTGCCTTGTTGTGTGTTCCCTAAGCTCATCTAATTTACGCAGAATTACGGATTCGTTGCTTGACGGGAAACCAGATGGTAACGGATCACGTAACCGTACTTATTTCCTTCATATAGTCAAAACATCGTCACGCGTGCACAAATATAGATTTAAAGTAGACGTAGTATTTCAAACTCCTTTTTATTAATAATCTCTCCTGAGATATTTATTTTAAATGGTAAACTGTGGATATTTGAATGCCACTTGATTGATGCAGACACAACTTAGGATTTGCAGTTGTGATCTATTTAGAAGTGTGGGAGTCAATTCGAGATGTTTTTTTTTTATTGTTGTTATTGTTGGTTATTAAACTTGTTATTTAGTATCCTGGTTTACCTCCTTTCTGTAATTATTGTATTTGCCCTATGTATCCTTGTAATCTATGAGAAGCAAAATTTATCTGCACGGCTATCATGGACCGAAACATTACCCAAAATTGAGTCTCGATACGCTTCTTTTTACAAGGGTTCAATACATACATACATATATACAACCTGAAGATTGTGGGATGACGTGTTCCGTCGGCCATCAATCTTGGCTTTCTTTACCAGTGTGACTGCCTCGAGGATCAGACACCTTCTTAATTGTCCTCACGGGGCTGAGTGTTCCCTGTCCCAGACTTCACGTCAGTTCGAAAATCCATGACGGAGCCAGGAATCAAGCCCGAGACCTCCTAGGCAAGAGGTAAGCACAAGGGACCAGCTTTGTGTCTGATAAGACAATTTATGTGTTACATGATTGGATGTGTGAAGAAAAATGCAGCGTTTATTAATTTTGCCTCTGTGATCTTAAAAGCGTATAATGAAACTAATTTCACATTTAATTAGCAGGCTGCTTAGAATCAAAAGCATCTTTAGTTCCGGGTTTCCACGTCGTGATAATTGCTGTCGTCTAGAGCAGACGTTTGCACAATTGAGCGCTACACAATGTAATGAAGTTATACAATGGTTAAGTCCTTTTGTGAGCTTAGAGAATGTACTATTGAGTTTTATAAGCTGCGGTTGTTAATTATTCATTTAGGGGCGTTGTGATATCGCGGGTATCAGCCTCGTATGCATGTGTGTGTGTAATCAGTCTAATAGCATGTGCCACTGTGAAACGTGTATAATACGCATGTACTGTATTTGTAATTGAGGCTAGGATCTGATAGGAGGCGGTCGTGGCCTTAAGTTAGGAACTATCCCGACATTTGCCTAGGATTAGAATTGGGAAACCACGGAAAAGCGCGTCTAAGACAGCTAAGGTGGGATCGAGCCAATCTCGTCTCAAGTTTGTCTCACGAAACTGAATGTAACCCGTTCCAACCCTTAAACCAGAACTAATCGGGAATCGAATCCAAGTTCTCTGGATCCGGAATCTCAGTACCTACCCCTAGGCCACAGAAAGAGGTATTTACGTTTTTTGCGATTGCAACTGAGGGAAGTTTTGTGCAATAACAAGGCAAGCTCAATTTACCTTGATTACAGTAGATGCGTACGTGCAAAAAATCAATATAGCGCACTTTCCTTGTTACTTCACATGAAGGTACATTAATTTGTCCACTTCCTGGTGTAGCGACTAGCATTATTGACTGTCTCCCCGGAGGCCCGGGTTCGATTCCCAGCTCTGCCAATATATTTTATTCTGGTCTGAGGACTAGAAAGAGGTCCACTCAGCCTCGTGAGGCCAAACTGAAAAAAGGTGGGTTCGATTCCCACATCAGCCATCCTGGATGTGGTATTCCGTTGTTTCCCATTTCTACTCCAGGCGAATGCCGGGATGGTTCCTGATATATTGCCACGGTCACTTCCTTCCTAATCCTCACATTAATTACAAAAACACACACTAATACAGCCATCACAATAACACAGGTTATCCACAACCACCCGGTACACGGGGCTAAATGACCACGATGTACAAGCCCCTCATATGAAACAACAAAAACAATAACAAACAGTTATATTAAGAAAACCTATATTATAAAAAAAAACTGTAATACATTAAACCTCTATCAAATCTAAAGATCGATGGTAGGTTTTTCTTTTCACTAACTTTTTTTGAAAACTTGTTTTCTGATTTTGCCTTATCCTCGAATTATTGTTCAGTAGGTGCGATGTGGCACACAACTCACAAAACAAAATATCACAATCGCTAGTAAACATCCATCCCGGAAATTCTTGAATAAACCCCCTTAATTTCACACTTTTCTTTGTTACATTACACCATTCTAAATGGTTGACGTCACAATGTGGTAGGGGTGAGAAACAAGTTCAGTAGATGAATGAAGGTGGAATTTCCCCCAGCCTTCATTTCCGTTACACCTTCACTAGATCGCTGCCGACTAACAGGAAGAATCCTGTATTCTGCCCATAAAAAGGATATTTCAATATGTTTGAATTGTTTACATATTAGGGAAAATTCTTCCTACAGTTTGGGTTTTCCCCAAGATTCTCCTTTATTATGGGAAAAGTACAGTATATAATTACTGCCAACTAAGCAGGGCAAATACTGGAGACACAGCCTCCAATCAGCGTCACCTTACAAAACAACTATAAAGTAACCAGACTGGCTGCGTGGCTCAGCGGTAACGTGCTCGCTTTTTGGGCCCAAGGTTGCAGGTTCATATCCTAGCGCAGTCAGCTGGCATTTGAGGGTGCGCAAATGCGAGGGAGCCGTGTCAGTAGATTTACGTTAAAGATCCCCTTCGGGGAAAAATTCCAGCACCCCGGCATCTTTAAAAGCCAGAGTAGTTAAAAGGGACGTAAGACAAATAAAAGTATTATTATTGTTAAAAAGTAACTAATTTATTATTTGTAGAAATTTCTCGTCCGAGGCAATGCTGCCAGCATATATATTTACGTCGTAAAATCGGTTACGTCTCAAAACTCACGATCTAAATATAGTAGCAAAACTCGTGACTACTAACTAGTAGCTAAATTAACATTCTAATTAGTCTCAGAATTAACGACTCCGGAGAGCACGTGCCTGCAATGACCGCAGGATAATGACTCACTCTGCTCTTCAAGTCCACCCAGTTTTCGAACGGGATTTTTTTAATTTATTTTATTTTATTAATGGTATTTGGCGTGTAAGCAATCCAACCAACCACATTATGAAAATGGAAAGATACAGAGATGTTAGAATATAAAAACCGGCATTTATGCATATTGTCCATGGCCTGAATATTTGTTGTGTAGTAGGAGGAGGTACCTGCAAAAGGAAGCAAACATAAATAATTCAGATTATAACACTGAGGAAAACAAAAGAAGACAAAACCTATAAGCGGAGGTCAGTGTTCTTCAAATAGGCCTACTAGATTACTGCGAGGTACCGGTAGGTCTATCGGTGCTTAAAATGGGATTTTTGGTGTATTGTAAACGGGAATTATCACCCCACCGCAGACCAAATTCTCCAACCATAACGCTAATCTTGACTCAGTTATTCTGCTTGTGCGAGGTTGCACAACAGGCCCACATCTCAATGAGAGAGGTGCCAATTACAAGAGGACACGCAGTTCCAGCTGGTACTAAAAATGGACCTTTTCGCACAATGCCAATTAAATTTTCAAACATCTACAGTCGTTATGTGGGTAGAATTGGCATTTCTCCATTCAAAGAAGAACTCGATTGAGTAGCTGTCTGACAGTGAGGCAGCGCCCCAATCACGAAAACCAAGATTAACGACCGAGAGGACCCGACGCGCTGACCACGCATCACCCCAATATCTGCAGGCCAATTGGCTGGGTAGCGGTCGCTTGGTAGAACTAGTCCCTCATGGGCTGTAGTGCCAGTGGTTAAAGAAACGTATATTTCAGTTGGTCGCCATGTTGAATTTTTATTTATGTAGGTCTTAGAATTATGCACTATTACATGAAGATGATTGTGGACGTGTAGTATTCAATCTTCAATCGCATGCTTAGGAAACAAGGAGTAAAAACGAAATTTTAAAATTTCGCACTGCTGCCATCTTTTAGTTATGAAAACAATTGAAATAAATTAGATGCCAGTGAATTAACATTTGTATAAGCATTTACCGTACCAAGTTTCACTGCACTCGGATATTTAAATCACGAGAAACGTCCATTTAAACCTTTATACTTCGCGTCTCCGCCATGTTGGATTTGTGCTCACCAGGTTAGTGAAAGTCCTATAGGTAAACTTGTGTTCATAGCCTCTATGGACATTTAAAAAAAAATCAGTTTGATTGCTGTAAAAGATTCGTAGATATTGAGAACCGGCTAAATATTTCGGATGATCGCCATGTTAGATTGCTACCCATGTATAGGCCATAGAGTTATGTAGGCCCTACCATTAAAGAAAAATACTGCGTAGGTTCATTACTCAAACTTTCACTTGGTCGCATGATTACGACACAAGAGATGAAAACTTAATTTTAAAATTTCGCACAGCCGCCATCTTGAGGTTATGTAAACAATTGAACTAATTTGGATGCCAGTGCATTACAATATTTATAAACATTTACTGTTCCATATTTCACAGCGCTCAGATGGTTAAATCGCGAGAAATGTCTCTTAAAATGTTTCAACTTCGCTTGGCCGCCATGTTCGTTTTGTACTGTACCCATGTGAGTAATCTCGTTGGATAATATGCATCCGCCTCCAACTAGCATCAGCTCTCAGGCGTGTACGGTAACCCCAATTTTGCAGTGCATATTTTGGATTTGAGGCTAAAAGGTATCAACTCTACAATGATAAAGCACAACTCTATTCTAAAACTTTAATTCATTAAAATAAATCATGGCTTCAAACACAAAACAATACCCAAAAAGCATAAAATAAAAGCAAACAAAATTTTTACTTCCACAATCCACAAATAAACAAATATGAAATCACAACAAAGTCATACCTAGCCATAATGCTTTACCCTTCTGTGAACTTCACAAGGATATACTAGTGCGCTGATGCACCTACGACTTCAAAACACACTGTCCATTAACATGACAGTCATACAATGTGACTTCTTTAATATTACAACAAGGATTATTCCTTAAACCTCTTTATGTTAAACAATTATGTGTGCCGTGCGTGTTTTAATATTTTTCTTCTCACCAATGAAATGCTTTGCATGCATTTACCTATTTGGACGTTGCACCAAAATCAACGTGCAACTCCATAATTATGTAAGCTACCCCCTACATATCCTTCAATTATATGGTTTCACCGCATGCTGTCTGTGATTCCTAGAAAAAAACGTTACGTTATAGCTTATGTCGGATTGTACATTAGACTACCTCGCGCTCATGGCGATTGGCATCTAGTAACCAACTACATGACTTGGTTCCAGTGACAGTACAAATATATCATGTAACTATTCGTCAGATAGCTAAATTAATGAACCATCAGGATTAACCATAATTATCCATGTGTTCACAAACCACATGGCTAGAATACTCAACATAACAATCTCGCATTATATGTCATTTTAACAAGGTCTAGAATCTCTTCCCTTTATAACTTGCCTGAGCGGTTCGAGTGGTTGGCACCGACCCTCGGCTAAAGAAATCGCTACACAATAGAAAGTGGGATGGGTCGTTCCACCAATTATCTCGACCTTTCTAAAAGTTTGAAAGCTTCCCTCTCTAAGCAGTGGAGATTTACAAGACAAATACTGTGTCCTAACCGGCACACATGTTCCCAAAGGATCTTAATTGACTATTATGCCAACAGGTATTGAATGAGCTTTTGTAATTATTCCTACGTCGAGGATAACGATTAATTAATGGCCTCACATGGGTCCATTCAACATGAAGGTTCGGGGTTCGTAATGCATGAGCCTGGCGGTGACCGATGTCTCAAGTATAATATAGGCGCACAAAACCACTGTCGCCATGAGTTTTCGCTGCCCACGAGCGTAAATAACTCATCATAAGTTCTCGGGAAATCATAGAGCTGCGAGGTGTCCTTGTTATCCTCGACTCTATCATAGGATTCCAACCCGGAACACATTTCAATCCTTCTTCAGAGCTAGGGTCCATTCACTAAAACTCTGGCAAATAATGTCTCCAACAATGTCCACGACATAGGAGAATTCATACGTAGAATAGACGATCTGGCCCCTAATGCTCCATGCTACGACATTCCGACCTCTAATATTAAGAGAAATCTAACATTTACTCTATAAGCTTCTCAATTAAGCTGCAAATTCAATCCACTAAAAGCTCTTTCATTACTGGTATCATTACCGAATATATGCAATATTCTGATATACAACTTCTTTCCATAATTACTGAAATGTAATCTCACTGTAACATCCTCCTGCTTAGATTGATAAGTCTTGCAATTAGCGTTAATAATTTTCGCTTACAACATTTATTTGTTTCCTGATGTGTTCATTCATACACTTAATAACCATTATTATTATTATCATCATTTCTCACTGACATAAATGACCAAAATCATTATTTATTATTTATTATTATAAATCTCATTGACATAAATGACCAAAATCATTATTTATTATTATTCTCACATAAATTACCAAAATTTCCGACATAGCTAAACGTTTTAAACTCGAACAATCGCGTTCGTTACATTTACATAACTGATTGCCATTCTTAATTCATAGTGGGCATAATTACTCCACTTAATGATGCAAATCATCATTTCAACTCTATAAAAATCAACTCAATACTGATTAAACATGGAGGATCAGCCTCCTAACTGACTTTTACTGGCATCTATAAGGAATTCACAATACCTTTACGGAATCACAGACATGCATCGGTCCATACTTCTACATAATTATAACCATAATTTGTGGGGTACTTACATCTCTATAGGCATCTAAGGTGGCTCCAACCAATCATATTCTTCCATGTCGCCCGCCATAACGGGTTTAACGCGACATATTTCTCTTGTTTACACACATTTGATTATACATAATTTCTATCACCAACACGACACGTTGCATACCTTTCAGGAAGTTATCACTCCCCAAACATGTGAAACACTTCATCAAACACTACTTTAAATGATATTTTTACATATACATTACACTGAACACTCGTCACTTATACACACTTCAATGCTGAAATTCCCTAGCAGAGATCGAAATTGCAGGTGTCGACGGCATCTTACGTTATCAACTCCTGATTGAAAGTCTGGTTATCTGCTCTCGGAACTCTCCAACAGTTTTTGTGACGATCATTACTCCTACAGTAAGCGTTACCATCTGGTACTCTCATGGCAATACCAAACACTTAGTAAAGTTTCTTTAGCGCATTCTATCGTAGTTACACATATACGATTAGTTAATACTATACACACTGCGCTTAATAAAGTTCAACACTTTCACAAATAATTATATACAATAGTGCTGCCGTTAGTCTATACGGTGCTTCATAACTGAACACGTCATAGTTCGTGCGGCTGATTATGCCTATATCACGACTATTATTCACACAAATGTATTTTCTGTTTCTTTTACACATACCAGTCTTTGTTCGGCGTCTCGATGAATAGATCCGTCATGCGTTATGCCTTGACGAACTGCTTCAACCTGGCTGTAGCTGACTGAAGTTTCACTCGAAGACTGCACGTAGCTTATTTGAAGACTTCTGTCTGCGGCTTACACGCTGTCTCGTACTGCTGCATATTTGCTGCATACTGATTGCAACTTATTTCCATTGTGCTACAATTGACAATTGAGTAAAACTGTAACTGGCTGTAACTGCGCTTGGCGGCATGTAGACTGAGCTTGACTGAGTTAGAACAGAGTGAGTTTCAATTGAGAACAGAGTAGGACTGAGAGCTCCTCCTGGGGTCTACTCCCTTATATCGGATTTCCACAGAAAGTAGAGCAACATCTTCCCGCGTAATCTTCGCTCCTCTCACAGCATGATTCCGGTCTTCAAACCATGATCATTGTGTTCCTCTCTCTTCACAGGTCCCAAAACTATCTGTGTGCAAAGGAATCGCTCGTTCAATAAATTAATATTAATTCCTTTCTCCATGGCGTGGGACGCTACCTAACCGGGAACTCCCCGTCAACATCTTCACATCCCTCCGCGAACAATGGTCGCTTCACAGTCCTTACGCACATCACTAAATATGCACCAATTTCGCAGGTAAAAGATTCTAAAATTATCTTCTTGCCAAGATATTCACCTGTGTGCAACTCTCATCTCGATTCGTTACTCCAATCACGAGTAATCAATGATTTTTCTGGGCATTTCACCGCCCCTCCTCTACATCTATTCTCCGTCGGGGAATAACTGTGTCATTTTTCAGGCCTCTCCCCTGCTCCAGACGACATAATGGGGTGACAGAGATGGACGTGGCTCCACTGAGACCAACCCACAATTCTGGGCCGATTAGTAAATGTCAGCTCTGCCCTCCTCTGTGCTTCAAACTCCCAATAGCTTACACCAAATCGTCTTATAATGATATAATCCGCTCATTATTT
The DNA here is from genome assembly GCA_946902985.2 of Meconema thalassinum. Classification (NCBI taxonomy): domain Eukaryota; kingdom Metazoa; phylum Arthropoda; class Insecta; order Orthoptera; family Tettigoniidae; genus Meconema; species Meconema thalassinum. The sequence goes on along the minus strand of OX336389.2, from coordinate 956,807,670 downwards.
CCTACATTATTTTAATAAATAATGCCATTACATCAAAAATCACACCAGTGATTAAATATACATCTCTTTCGAGGGGTTTTTACCAAGAAACTCCCTGTACAGATCTCTGGTTCGCTTCCTGGCGGAACCTTTTTACTGAGATCACAGTCTCTGAGAACCATGTTCGATTCCAGTCAGCATAACCCCATCGGGTTCAGTACTTTACCGGCTTTTAAAAGTTACATAGATAACCGTGTAGAGGTGCTCTTTATCACCGTACAAAATTTCAGGGTGATATCAGTAATAGTTTCAGAGATATAGAATGACGGTGAAATATTTCGCACAGCCGCCATCTTGAGGTTATGTAAACAATTGAACTAATTAGATGCCAGTGCATTACAATATGTATAAATATTTGCTGTACATGTTTCATTGCGTTTGGATGGTTAAATCGCGAGAAACGTCTATTAAAATTCTCAACTTCGCTTGGCCACCATGTTGGTTTTGTAGTTACCACGTTTCTTGAAAGTCTCATAGGTGAACTTTTGGTATTCCCCTTTATCACCGTACAACATTTCAGGGTGATATCGGTAATAGTTTCGGAGATATTGAATGCTGGTGAAATAGTTCGCACAGCCGCCATGTTGGATTGGTGAGACGTAATAAAATTTGAAGGGCACTGTCGGAGTCGACCAAATTGGTACTATGACCTTACCGAGTTTCATTGAAATCGCTCCAGCCGTTCAGAAGTTATTAGAGGGTGACACTCACACAAACACACTCACATACACACATACGGACAAATGGTGATCTCATAAGCTTTTTTTTTTTTTTTTTCATAAAATGAAAGTAGGCTAAAAATGTATATTGAAGATGCCAAAAGAATAGTCCATGTGGATTTTGCGATTTTGCAAATTGGGTAATAAAAATAATCACACGAACGTACATATGTTCGTAAAAACTCCCTCTCCCCATCCCTCCCCCTATATTATCGTACACTTTTCTCACATTCCTGTAAGGCCCCCTCCCACCTGTTCCAGTGAACGTATTTTATGGATGGCCCTTAATTACTTGAGGGGTACTTAGCGGCAGGCTTATGGGGAAGAAAGGCTTGTGTTGTGACTGAATATCCTTTCACCGTCGCGACTGCCTCATATTAAAACAAAAATACTGTATTAGAATCTCTCCGTGGTGTAGTGGTCAGCGTGTTTAGCTGCCACCCCGCAGGTCCGAGGTTTGATTCCCGGCTCTGCCACGAAATTTGAATAGTGGTATGAGGACTGGAATGGGGTCTACTCAGCCTCGGGTGGTTCAAATGAGTAGAAGGGGTTCGATTCCCACCTCAGCCATCCTCGAAGTGGTTTTTCATGGTTTCCCAATTCATCTCCAGGCAAATGCCGGTACCTAACGTAAGGCCACGGACGTCTCCTTCCCTCTTCCTTGCCTATCCCTCCCTATCTTTCCTTCCCTCCCCATCCCGCAAAGGGCCCATAAGGTGAGGCTGCCTGGGCGAGGTGCTCGTCCCATCTCCCCAGTTGTATCCCCCACAGAAAGTTTCAAGCTCCAGGACACTGCCCTCGAGGCGGTAAAGGTGGGATCCCTCGCTGAGTCCGAGGGAAAAGCCAACCCTGGAGGGTAAAACGACTAAGAAAAAAAGAAAGAATCACCTAGAAATTACGGTCTCAAGCAGAAATTCAGTGAACGATTTGGTATCGTAACTGGCTCTTCTGAGTACAACTCGAGCTTATTGTAAAGCCCGGGAAATATCCAAGTAGCGTACTATAGATTATCTGGGCACATAGCCAAGCTTCGCAGGACGACAGGTGAGGCAGGGTTGCATTTGCCCGTATCAAACCAGACTACGAGAATGAATGGAGTTCCTCGAACTGACCTAGAAACATCGTGATTCTGGTTTCGCTAATCTCAATCGCTTCCCCGTACGTCCATTCATTATCCTAACTAGCACACCACTACCGCAGCTCCGCAGAAGAGAGACAAACTAGGAATCTGCAGCCATTGGCAATCTGACATTCGAATCCCGGCGCTGACAGTATCCATTCTGAGTGAACTTTTACCCGGTTCCTTCCTCATTCACTCAAGAATATTGTTCAGTTTGTTCAAATTCACGCTCACCTCTCACAACAACAACAACGTCATAAAGCTCCAAAGAACAGTAGTTACTCACAGTACTACATACATGATGATGTTGATAGTTCTTGTTTTCAGTGGCCTAACATCTAGGCTATTTGGGTAATAGTGGAAATGATGAAATGGAAACAATAGCTAAATATCAATTTATTATTACTAACTACAGACTTATTTTTAACATTCCAGAAAAGAAGAATAAGGGAAATCTCTACATAGAATAAAACCGAGTCCCCGATTCTTGGATGTAACGGGTAATCTCGAGAACCACTGGATGGATTTTGATCCAGTTTTCACCATTCAGTAAAGAATTTCTCGAGGAATGTTTCTGTAGAAAAACATTCATTTATGACCAAAGGAAGCCGAGTGGTTACGATTTCAGTGAATCGAGTCAAAAGAACTACCGTCCGTGCGCCATCTAAACTTACGCTGGGTAGACTGTTAAAAATATCTAGGCCTATATACTATGAGTGTAAGAATTGTTCAGCCTGAAAAGTTCTACAAAGAGGTCCCGGACAGCATATCTCTATCTTAATACATCGCCCACTATAAGTGTTTTTAGGTTTCCATTTCTTCCAACAAACTCCATTTAGTGGAAATGTCAATTACTAGCTTCGGAGCAAGCCTATCCCCCCCAGCTTGGGCCAGCATCAAACTGTCGAGACTTGTCGAGACAAGACAGAGAAGAGTATAATGTGTTTGTATTTTCGCTGTTCACCTCGGCTTTTCTGAATTACGTCTGTGACCTGCCATCCGTGCGCCATTTAAGCTTACGCTGGGTAAACAGTTAATGATACCGGGCGAAGCCGAGGTGGGTTGCTAGTAAAGAATAATATGAAAAGAAGTGCCCTCCACCCTCGAAGAATGAGGATTGAGGGACTTGGAAGGAAGTTGAGCAATGATAGGCAGGAGAGAAAAAAGAAGTGGGAGTCCGCCCAAAAGTCAGCTCAAGAACCTCTCGGGGTCGCCAACTCCCGATTTCGTCAGCCGTGAATCCTTGAGGGTGTAGCACTGCCCAGTGTGCACCAAATTTGGTGGTTTCCTTTAGGACCTTGAGCAGAAGGCAGCGGATACCTCATGAATAGAAAAGATGAGGTATGAGTCCTCCAAGAATGAGGATAACATGAATGATGAGACAAGGGCCAACCATGTCGGGAAATTGAAACACATTCTAGGCCTCGGATACCTTCATGCCGTCGGGGTTGGAAGAGAGCAAGAGTTGACGAAGGGAGGTCGGTAGGTGAATCAGTGGAGCCCAGCACAAGTAAGTTAAGTGGTAGCAATGTCGGACTCAGCTGGGGCCCAGTGGTTTGCCAACCCACGTCCCACTAGGAGTGAGCCCCTGGGGGGAGTACATAGGTAAATGCCTGTTGATTCATTTAGGGGCTTTGCGACATCGTAGTTATGTAGCCTCGTGCACTTGTGTGTGTGTGGAATTTGTCAGATAACATGTGTTATCGAGGTGTCTTTTGTAGTGTATTTTTATTTCAGGTGAGGATTGGGAAGGAGGCAGCTAAGGTCTTAAGTTAAGAACCATCGCGGCATTTGCCTGAAGTAGAAGTGGGAAATCATGGAAAACCACTTCCAGGATAGCTGAGGTGGGAATCGAATCAGCTCTTCTTAGTTTTGTCACACAAGGCTGAGTGTACCTCGTTCCAGCCGACAAACCAGAATTAAATTTCTTATCGGAGCAAGGAATCGAAATCGGACCTCAGAGGCGACAGTCAAGAATGAATTGAGCTCATTACTATACATAATAGTAGTCTAATAATTATCATAATAATAAAGTTTTAATTTAATCAGACACAGCTGTCCTAATAAAATGCCACGTTCTAGTTTAGATGACATGTTAAATAGCAAGCAGCTATTAACTTCACACCCAAGTACTCAGGGCTATATGACCCTGTTGTCGCAAAGCCCCTTAAAGAATCAACAACAACACAACAACCTATTTTTGTCTTTGTGCGGGACGATAATCTTAAATTATTAGAGGCCTCTTAAAACGACAACTATTATCACATCATCCTCTTCCTACTGTAGAGAGTTGTTGTTTTTTAGCGGCAGATGACCTCGTAGTTCCGTCCCTTAAAACTTTAATAACTAACTAGAGTTGTTATTTCATTCAAGGGGTTGGAGATCATGATCTTCAGCTCCACGTACTCGGACTTATGTCGTTTTATCTAATAACATGTTTAATTGTGTGGTCTGTAGTAGTGTGTCCCGCGGCGTAGCCGTGCACGTTAAAAACGGTACACTACGACTGCGAGGGCAGCTACAGCAAGTCCGGAAATAGTCAGTTCAAATCCCGACGCTGACAGTGGCTATCCTGAGGGTGGTTTTCCCGGCCTTTTCCACACTTCCTCCAGGAAAATGCTTGACTACACCATACTTCAAATCCCGGGGCACCTACCTCATCCCTATCCCTAATACAGTTACACACTCTACTACAGTCATCACATAAATACAGGTTATCTATCATTCAAGTTAAACACACACCGAACTACACGGTGCTGATGATCAAATGTCCCAAGCTTCTTGTGTGTGCATTATCTTGTAATTGAGGGTAGGATTGGGAAGGATATTGACGTGGCCATAAGTTCAAAACCATCCCGGCATTTGCCTGGAGTAGAATTGGGAAACCACGGAATACCACTTCTAGGATAAGAATTGAATCCACCTCTCCTCAGTTTTATCTCACGAGTCTGAATGTACAGAGTACCAATCCCCAGGCTTAACCTTAAACATCCTGGCAGAGTCGGGAATCGAAACCTTACCGCAGAAGTGACTACTGTACTGCTCGAGTCCAATCTCCGTGAACCTGAGAGGAATGTGGATCGTGGACGATGACGATATATGATGACAGACGTGCTGGGTTCCCGGTCCGTGCGTAGATACAGAACCACATGCATTGGTCGGTAACTCACTCACTCATTCGCAAAACCACAGTGGTTTGAGCAACGACAAGCATAGACAAGAATACCAGATAACACAGCGGACCATTGACAGGCCCTTCTCTTCTCGCCTGCCCCTACCCCTCACCCCGCAAGTTCACAAAGCTTGGACCCGAGCAGTAGAGGCTACCACACAAAATGGTGTTCTATTTTCTTCCACTGGGTAGTTGCGCCACTGATTGGAGTTCATGCTGACTCTTTGGTACGGAGGTCGACATTTCTTCAGTAGCCTCTTGAGTCTCAAGTTCTCAAGTGCTGGAAATGGAGTAATTCTGTCTTTCAGTCATGTAAGCACCGGATGTTTACCTTCCTAGCACGTTTTGATTGCATCCTATAAATCATTTCACACACTTCACCTTCTTGATTGCGGACGGGGTCTAATATTAATAAGGGATATGCAATTGAACTATACAGGCGAAGTGACTATCTGACCGCACTGAACAATAATAATAATATTTTTTCAATTTCAATGTATTTATTGAATACTTTGCTGGGACAAATAGATGGTAGCAATGGCATGAGGGTACTCGTAATGAAGAGATAATGGCTTAGTTACAAATGAACACGCTAGATCAGGCATGCGCAAATTGGAACTCTAGGTGAGCCAAACAGAGGCCTCGCGTCGTCAGCCCCACTTAACAATACATAATATTTTCACAATAGCGTAGTATCCACATTCAATGAAGAACTTCGTTCTTCACAAATTAACATCACAAAAACACAGACAAGAATATTATAACGGTAACTAGAAATTTTATTTACTAAATAAAATAAGAAAATATTTACTTCTTATTCTAATGGGGAACATGGCCCTTCGTGCTCTGAACCAATCGCTCAATGTTCAGTGATCCACTGGATGTTCCAACGCGGAGGCTGTTTTCAAGGTGGTGATCAGTTGCCCTTCCCCTCTCTTTGGATTTAATCCGCTTCATGCGCTAGAAGAGTTGTCCTCCTTAGGTTATGGTACATCTTGCATGGAAGGTATTTCACATAAAAATCTTGTAAGCAGGTGCCCTTAAATACTCCTTTCAAAGCCACATCCTCCTGAAGTTCAATAAGTTCCATTTGTAAATTTTTCGGAGCACTACTCACGTAAATGCTGAATGGTGATGAGAAAATACTGTAATTCACTTCCTCTTTTCTCAAGTCGCTAAATCTGACATTAAATTCTTCAAGCAAATCAGCCAATGAGTCTGCGTAGAAAGCGGAGTTACAGAATGATTTATCCGGCTGCAACAGGGTTTGAAAGTACCGGTAATAGGTATTTTCATTTCTCATTTGATTTTCCCATAGATTCAGTTTCCTCTGATAGGATTTCACATGTCTGTTAAGTTCATGAGCCAATTGGCCTTGTGTTTGCAGCTCTCAATTCAACTCATTCAAGTGACAAATAATATCCACAAAGAATGCAAGGTCACACAGCCACTTTTCATCAGCTAACAGTGCCACAGACTTCCATTTCATGTCCATGTAAAGTACTACCTCATTTATCAGATTATAGAAATGCTGCAGCATCTTTCCCTTGCTCAACCACCGTACTTCTGAATAGTAGAATTGATCTTCTTCCACCTTTTCCAGTTCGTCTTTACACGTTTTAAATTGGTGGTGAGTGAAGCCTTTCGACTCTATATGCAATATAACACTGTATTCATGACGTGTAAACAAAGTTTAGTGTTATGGCACAAATATTCTCCTGGTGTAAAATACAGAGGAAATGCAAAAGTTATTGATATCAACTTTTCTGCCAAGTAACTCGTTCTTTATTTTCTTTACAGTTCCTACATTTGGTACAACCATTCAAGAAGCTCCATCAGTCGATAATCCACACAGTATTTCTCAGTTCAGATAGAATTTGTCGAATACATGTTTCCCCTCCTGATAGATATCTTCCCCCGTAGTACTACTAAAAAAATACCTTTCAAAGGTTGCAAGGCAAGCATTTCTTCTGTGTATTGAACTCTTTTTTCACAACTCGTATGGAGATAGCCAACTGAGCTGTGTCCGTGATATCACAGCTTTCATCCAAATCTACCCATAATGCTTCGAATGCAATGATAATCTGTATCATTTTGGACACAATATCGTCTGCTATGTTATCTATGCGCCTAGCAACTGTACAGCGCGACAAACTGATCTGTTTAAACAAGCTCCTTTTATCCGGACACAAGACGTATGCAACCGCCCCTCAAAACTCTTTCACAAAGTCGCTGTCAGAATAAGACTTAGAACGCTTTGCAATTATTCCAATTACAATGAAACTAGCACGGATAATTTTATTAACAGTGTCGTTTTGTCTTTTAAAAAGCAGTTGCTGACACAAGATTTTCTGCAGGTGTTTTGTCTTGGCGAAGCTGCCCTTGGAAAAACTAGAATGTCTTCAAGTATTATGCCTTTTAATGTTATACTCTTTCATTGCGGCTATAAAAGTGGTTTACTTTTCTCATCGAGGAAAAAATAATCCTCAGTCCATTTTTCTTGAAATACGTGACCTTTGGTGTCCACATGCCTTTCCTTGTGTGATGATATCATTATAAACGAGAGGTACTAAGGTAACAGCACAACACACAGAACTGCTCGAGTCCATGCTCTGTGAACTTGCGAGATGATGTGACGGGGAAGGCGGGAAGAGAAGGATCTGTCAACAGCCCGCCGTGTTATCTGGAATATCTGTCTATTCTAATATTGCTAACATAGGGCCGTTGCCTATACCAGTGTGGTGTTGCAAATGAGTGAGTGAGTAACCGACCAATGTACACCCTCTGTCGATAAGTTCGTTGAATGGGTCTATATTAAGAACGGATTGTTGGTTTACCTGAAACAGCAGTTGCTTTCCTTCGAAGTAATCCCCGTGGATGGTTATGCACTTCTGAGAATGGCTGTTCAAGTCCTGGAAACTTGTGGCATAGTTTTCCTTACGGATAGCCTTAGGCTTTTTTGTTTTGTTTTTGCTTTCCTGGCATTACAGCCCGTGAAGGGCCTAGGCCTACCAAGCGACCGCTGCCCAGCCATTTGGCCTGCAGATATTGGTGTGACGCGTGATCAGCGCATCGGGTCCCCTCGGCCGATAATCTTGGTTTTCGTGATCGGGGCGCTGCCTCACTGTCAGACAGCTACTCAATTGTCCTCACGAGACTATGCCAGGAGTTTCCAGGACTTCTACAGCAGTTCTCAGAAGTGCATGAACATCCACTGGGATTACTTCGAAGGACAGTAACTGCTGTTTCAGGTAAACCAACAATCCGTTCGTAATATAGACCAATTCACAGAACTTTTGGGACAGAGGTTGTATCTGGTTCTGTAACTACGCACGGACTGGGACCCCCCCCATCTCTCCTCATCGTCCATGATCCATATTCCTCTCAGGTTCACAGAGCTTGGTCTCAAGCAGTACAATAAGGAAGTTAGCGACACGCTTCGGGATGGTCGAACTCCGCTAATTAGGTTAAACCCAAACAGTCCTGTCAGCTAATGCTAATGGGTTTGGGAAGAGAGAGGGGGTAGGCAACCTCTCCTGAAATGTTGAGGCCATGAGTTGACTGACAGCTACGTATACCTGGACCAAGGTTAGTAGAAGAGAGGTTGGCTCGTAACTTGCCTTCCGCTGGCAGTAGGGTGGGGGTAACGCGTCATCGGGCCTGCGAGAGGCACCCCAATCTCCATTTACAGAGTGGACAGAGGAAACTACGTGTGTTATTTACTTGTTTGTTAATACAGTATTTATTTTGTTCTGTCTGTTAGGTAGTCAGCCCGAAGGCTGGTTGGATCCTCAAAAGCACAGCCGTTACGTTATGTGAGTAGATACCCACAAAAACCCAAGGCAGTGCTATATTGAGGCGTTCTAGGCAAGAAGAGGAGTGAGGTAGTTTGCCATTGCTTTCCTCACTGAGTCAGAACAGTAGTCCTAACCCTATGAGTAGAACCTTTCACAGCATTCACAGGCACTGACTGTGCCCCGAATGCCATTACTAAGCACCACCCATACCTCAGTAGCTTCCATATAATCTCAGCCATGAGTGAGACTGAGACATCGGTGAAAAGCCACCTTTTACTCTAGCCTGTGCCAACTGATAAATGCAAATGTACTGTATTCATCAAGAGATGGCAAACAGGCATTTATTTTGTTCAAGATATGAATTATGTTACGTGGTGTATTATACATTAATAAACAGGTGTATATTATGTAAATTAATTAGCCTACATCAGATTACTATGGAATCTATCTTTGCATATTCTAGCCCATGGGTAAGTTGTTTCTTTACGTTGGGTTTTCTTTTCTTTCAGTTGTTTAAGATGCCTGAAAAATTTGCAGTGTTGCAATCTGCAAAAGTAATTCGGAAATTGTTAAGAAAACGGGAGAAAAATATCTTTCTTCAGATTTCCAAAGGATGCTAATCGTAGGAAAACGTGGGTAAAGAAATGCCATAGGAAAGATAAATTCGATCCGAATAACAAACGGATTTGCAGGAAACATTTCATACCAAGTGATTTTGAAGACGAAATTCGAGCTCGACTGACACATACTCACCCTAGAATATTAAAAAATACGTCAATACCTTCTTTAAATTTACTGCCTTAAACACAGAGCCAAGACACAACTTCACGTACAGAACGCTCCCAGAAAAAAGAAAACAAACAATTACTGAACGAAATATTGGATTCGACATTTTCCAGTGACAATGATGCCGTCGTCAATGACGCCAATGTCAATGATACTGACACACAATATGACGATCTTCTCATTAAATACAACGCATTACTTGAAGGGACAAAAAAAACTGAAGGAAAACATGCAACACTTAGAGACTAGAGCAAACTGTTTGCAATCAAGAAACGTGGAATTAGAGAATTCTATTCAGCAGTATGAATGTGATTTTGACAAGAAAATTAAAGATACGTTCAAAGATTTATTGACACCAAATCAAGTCGACATTGTTAGGAAACAGAAAACAAAGGCAAGATGGACCAACGAGGAAATAGCGAAGGCATTTATTTACCTTAAGATATTTAAGCTTCCGAGCATACATGTATACCAGAGTCACACTGAAATATCCATTACCTGGATTATCAACTTTGAAGCGCTGGGCCGGCAATGTTGAATTACGAAACGGTTTATTGAAAAAACGTAATAGAAGTAATGAAAATTAGTGGACGAAAGAAGAATGGTCGAGAGAGAGTCACTGTTCTTTCTTTCGACGAAATGAAAGTGTCATCACTCTATGAATATGATGCTAAAGCAGACGAAGTCGTAAGCCCACATACATACATGCAAGTTGTAATGGCAAGAGGGTTATTTCAGAGCTGGAAGCAACCTGTGTACATTAATTTCGACAAGAAAATGTCGAAAGACATTATAAATGAAGCGGTTATGTCACTACATAATATTGAATACGATGTTGTTTCGGACTGTGGCGGGGGGAATATGGCACTGTGGAAAGAACTCGGTATTACCATTGAAACTACACATTACATGCATCTGATGACACAGGAAAAAATCTACTTTTTTCGCAGACGCACCTCACCTGCTTCAATTAATTCGTAATGTGGTTGGCGAAAGTGAGAATGACATTCCGCGGTGTCACCAACATCGTGGTGCTGTTATCAGTGACAGTTTTGCTGACTCCGAGAGTGGCGGAAATGAAGACGAACGTGCAGGCACCAATGGACAGCAATGACAGCATTATAAATAATAATGCAGTACTTAGTGAAGCAATGGGGATAGGTGGATCTGCGCCTGTTGGAGATATAGTCGGGTGTGAGTATGTTTATATATATATATCAGTTTTATTATGTTGAAGGAGCTGTATAATTAAATTAGTCATGTAATTAAGCGTTCAGCATCATCTATTATTCACAACATATCATTAGTTGACACTCTGAAATGGCTGCTGCCCTTAAAAATATTATTTACTGAGCTCGTAATGCGCTACGGACTAACGAGTGATTCAAACGCAGCAGGCCCGTGACGTATTCCCGCGCGCTCTCCCATTGGCCGAGAGTTATGAGCCAACCTGTATTCTACAAACCTTGTACCTGGACCCCCTGGAGTTTGCGTGGATATAATCAGTGCAGCTAACATGTTATCCATGTACAGTCAAAGAAGTGCACGATTGAGAGTTATAAGAAACTATAAATGGTGTAAGTTTGAGTTGTCACAACGGGGCCAAAAGTGGAGGTGTTCCAACAAGGAATTCATTTATGAATGCACCTTATTTTGTAGCAGATAACATATAAGCATTTTGGTTCCCAAGATATCGTTTAAAGCTCATAATGCAGGCTATAACTTGCATGTTGACGAAGCCACAACATAAAAATTAAAATGTGCAGATCTGAATAGTTACTGTGAAACACAAAGAAAATAACGGAACCTTATCTTTATCAAGTGCAAGGCTAAAGAAAAACAGGAATCTGGAAAAATACCAAAAGTTGCTAATGAATAGTATCGAATACGGTACGTCTTAAAGATAACAAGAGTAGATTGTGGCGAACACGGTAAAGATCAGGGCAGGTTGACACATTCCAAAATATATTTACCTTGACGACCAGTTTGCAGTGGGGGGGGGGGCAGTGAAACACGCCTCAGGCAAATTCCCCTGTTAGGATTTTCCTATTTGACCGCCATGGAGAACTCATTAGCGGAGCTCACTATCACCCACACGCTTACCTTGCTTCTAGCGCGATTTACAGCAGTTAGTCGAGTGGGAGTGGGGTGGGGGACTTTCCTTGGCACCAAGGCTTGTCGCAGAGTTACCAAGCCCAGAGAACATTTTCGTACTGCATTGTTGAGGGTTGGAATAATTCTATTTCAGTTTAACAGTTTACGTAAGAAATACATTTCAATAATTGATCAGGCACATGATTGCGTTAGATGAAGCTGTTCGTATGAGCCGCTCTTAGATGGCGGGCCCATGTGAAGAGAGTGGAGGAGGAGAGATTGCCTAAGAGGTTAGTGAGTTTGACTGTAGAGGGTAAGAGAAGCAGAGGTAGACCTAGGAAGCGATGGTTAAATTCAGTGTTGAACGATTTCAAAGTGAGAGGAGGAAGCCGCAATGCAAACTGCTAATACAGGACCATGGAGGCGACTTGTTCGCAACAGAGGCTTGCAGGCTTGACTGAAAGCTGAAAGGAAAAATGAATGAAAATGAATGATGATGAATATTCAATACTGTTAATATTACATTTTGCGATATTATCAATAATAATAATAATAATAATAAACTAATCCCGTGGAACCACCGCCCACGAAGGGCCTTACCAAGCAAGCACTGCCCAGCCCTTTGGCTTGTTATTATTATTATTATTATTTATTTACCAAAAATTGTGTCTACAATTTATGGATGGTAGATACAGAAAGGGCAAGCCCCACGTACACAGCAGTGTCTCCATCTCCGTTCATTAAATCTATACAAATCTGATATGTTACGTATAGGGACAATTTACAACTTTACATTGATACACATAATCTGCTGAACACGACGTCTATATCATACAATTAATAAATAAAAGGGAAGATACAGGCACGCACACACACATATACACACTCACGCACGCACACATGCATACATACCTACACGCACGCACACACTCCCACTCACTCACAAAGTTACATTATATAAATTTAATTTACATGGGGTTTTAGTCCCTTTAGAGCCTTCACTTTGCGGCAAAATTGTCGAGGAGGAAGGTCTTTTATTGCATGAGGCAGATCATTCCAAAGTCGAGCAGAGCGATTGTAGAACCCAGATTGGTAATCTGTTGTCCTAGCGAATGGAAGAACGAGGGTGACACCCTGTGCTCTACGGACTGAGCGATATGACAGCTGAAGGCGGTGAACTAGGTACAGTATAATGGTGCCAGCTAGAGATTTTCGGAGAAAGGTGAGCTCTATTTGGCTACATATGTCATTGATTGATGTTAGTGGTTTTGTCAAAACTTTGTTTCCCTGTTTGTAAATGAGTCGCTCTGCTCGACGTTGGACTGCACTTAACTTCCTCATGTTTTCCTCGGTAGTGGGATGCCAGGCAGGAAGTCCATACAGAAGAATGGGCCGTATAGTGGAGAGATACACCGCTCGGAGTGCACGGCTTCTGAATCCCAGAAGATTGCGTCTTGCAAATCCTAGAATTCTAAATGCCTTACACCTAGATTCCTCAACGTGTACATTCCACTTCAAATTGCTGGAAATGTGTATTCCCGGCATTCGCAGTGAATTGCACATGGGAAGAATTTTGCCGCTCAGTGAAAGGCTATGTTCAACAGGCTGTCTGGCCCTACTTAGCCGAATATATTTACACTGGTTTACATTCAAGGTCATCTTATTTACATCACACCACAGTGCCACACTGTCCAGATCTTCCTGTAGTGCTTTGACGTCATCATTATTCTTTATGGCTCTGAAAATTAATGAATCGTCTGCATACTGTGCCATCGCAGACGTCACACAGCTTGGAAGGTCGAGGGTAAAAGCCATGTACAACAAAGGCCCAATCACCGGCCCCTGTGATACTCCCGAAGTTACCACTATGTTTGGCGACTTGGCCCCGCCAAACACGACACACTGCGTTCGACCTATCAGGAATGACGTCAACCATGTAATCAGTTTGCCTCCGATGCCATATTTGCTACGCTTTAACAAGAGTCCTTGATGAGGCACCTGATCAAAAGCTTTGCTTAAGCCCAGGGCCACACAGTCTACTTGGGAGACGTTAGTCTGATCCAAGGAGTTCTGCCAGTCATCAATCACTTTTGTCAAAAGAGTTGTACAAGATTTCCTCGGAACGAAGCCATGTTGGCTTGGATTTAACAGGCCTTGTTCGCTCAGGAATTCCAGAATGTTCCTAGCAACCGGGCGCTCCATACATTTACAGATACCAGACGTTAGAGAAATAGGGCGGTAGTTGTCCATGTCTTCCTTGTCACCATCTTTGAACACAGGGACCACGTTGGCATGTTTCCACTCTTGTGGTAGAGTCTCAGTTGAAGAGACTGGTTGAAGAGAGCGCACAATGAGGGCGCCAGGGCATCTGCACAGTAATGAAGGATCCGAGCAGGGATTAAGTCTGGACCTGTCGCAGCATGGGGGCGAGTTCTCCGTAGGCTGTCTCGAACTTCCTGTTGTGAGAAATATAGACTGGCTAGGGGAAAGAGAGGGGATGATGTCCTTGGTAGGAACATTCCTTCACTGGTGTCAGGTGGAGAGAAGTTATTTTTGAATTTACAGTTGAACGAGTTGGCTATGTCTAGCGGGTTGGAAATTGAAAGTCCGTTATGTTTAAAGCTCTGTGGTGCGGTGTTGCCACTTTTGCTCCGAATGAATGTCCACATTGGCTTGGGATTAAAGCTTAATTTGTCCATATTGTACCCGATACCTAGTTTAGGCTATCGGCTACGCCAGCAGACATTAAGCTGTAGTTGAGGTTTTAGGAAGAATTAAGAAAAGATAGCGCGCCGATCGCGTCAAGAAGAATGTGAAGATGACGTAGGAGGTCTAGAATCAAGGAGGCATTGATATCTGTGAGAAGATGGAATTATGGATAGAGATGTGAAGCTTTATTGAGATATATAAGGAATTATAGCAATTAAACATCTTAGAAGAGAATATATAACATGCATTATATGTGGAAATAATTTTATGGAAGTAAGTTATTTTATAACGGAATAGCCGAGATGATACGGGTTCGAGACTATGACCGTGACGCAAGAGCACAGTGGTGGGGGAATACGACAGTGCCTGCGCCGAGCCCATAAGCATGAAGACAGTGCTAGCAAGTTCAGTTGAGCTCAATCAGACGAGCAGGTAAGAGCAGCTCTATAGCGCAAGTGAGACGCACCGTGAAGGTCACGTAACATACAGAAACTGTCACGGCAAGAGGGTAGGCGACAGTGCCTGCATCGCCGAGCAGCGAAGGCCGAGCGGGTCATTGATCCAGGCGGGCTGGCCGAGGAAGCAATTACAGACGGCCGGGATATGTCAGAACCGAACTGCAAGCAGTTGGAGACTTTATTATAAGCTTCATTTCAACACAGTTTGAACATTGCTTTTACGAATAACCTTATAACTATGCTGTTCTATAACACATTCAAAGCGACTTTAACTATTTCAATTATACGGAATGTTGTTAACATAGGCACAGATGAACATTAGATCGTGCATTAATAAGATTTTTATCTTATGCAGTTTTCATGAATTACCTAATTACAGACAACTACAGGGTGTTTCGTAATCTTGAACACTCTCAAGTAAAATTTTATTTTACGGAAGTGGAACATAGCAGTCATTTGAGATTGAACTTGCAATACTCAAACTGAACATTTAACGGAACAGTGGCGTAACTTAGAAGAGGAGTAGGGGGTCCGCTGTTTCCATGAACTTTTTCGAGAAGGAGTTGGACAATATCCGCTATGGGTAATCCGGAGTTCAACATGTCCGAGTAGACACTGATAGAGACAAGATGGCACCGCAGAGCGATGGATTCGATTCCTGACGAGAGGAGTCCACCAGCTGATCCACTTGGGATTTCGAAGGCAATCGTCATTTCATGGATGAAATGCTATTCACGCCGATCTTTCGAGAAATTCTTTATGTAGGGAAAATCGACGATCTTGGAAATTTAATTACAGCTGATTATGAAAGGTACTGTAAGAGTTATGTCTACCTGATACGATTATTTTCATGAATACTGGGCACACATGTATATTTTTCTAATAGGAGTGATTTGATTATTAAGACATGGTTTGAATTTATATACTTCGAATTTGCTAGAATATGGAGTGACCATATGATATGGCAGGCATCATTATACGATATTCTCACCATTGTTTGGCTTTATTAAGCAGATGTTTGGTCTTTTAGACATTTTTCCAGCTAGGATATTTTTCATGAATAGTTTTTTTGTGTAACGAGTATTTCGAACTCGTGATCTGCAATTGATTATCAGAAATTACTTCGTCAGTTCATTGCATACTAGCGAGTGTGTATTATTCATCAGTAGGGATTTTTTCCATTGGATTGTTTGGAGATATTAAGAAGTTATTCACTTTAGTGAATGAACATCGCTTTTATATGACAACTAGAAACTTGTTGATTCCTATCTGATACATTCACTCATATAGTCTACGAGGTGAGGTCCTTCGTATTTATACGATTGTATGGTGGCTACTCACCTTACCCATCGTTTAGGGAACTATCATCCAAGTCGACGGGGCGAGGTCTTTCGTATTTATACGACTGTACGGTGGTTACACATCTTACTCGCCATTGAGGGACTCATTTTTATCATCCGAATGTACACGAGATGTAAGTGAATCAAACAAGGAACTACTAGTCACATATCAGTCGGAATTTTGTTAAATAAAGTAACGATAAATGTCAACAGGATTGCATTTAGTAATTCTTGTTTGCCAATCCAATATTTTGTTGCTATACTCTTTTGAGAGTAATTTCAGTTTAACGGCTGTTACAGCTGATGCTTTTGATGATTTTTATAATTGTGTTTGATACCTTTGAGAAGGATTGAAAGTAATTGAATCTTGTAAGATTAATCATTAATGGTCAAGATTTATTTCAAGGCAGATCAGTATTGCAGATTTTGATATGAGAGATTATAGCACATTGGTGTTTTTCTGCGATGTGAATTATAAGAATTGTAAGAGAATTTATGCTATTTGAAAGCAGATCTTAAATTACTGAAGTAATATTTTTCCAATTGTTTAAGAAGTTGTCTAGATGTGATCAGAGTAATTACAGTTATTGGAGATTGTGTGCGTTGACAATTTGAAGCCAGTTATATATTTTTTGTAGATCATGCAACATGGTTAAGTGGAGTTTATGATAGGCATTTTGTGGAAGTTGCCATGTGATAGTTGCAACGTTGATAATGTATTTTGAAGCAGACATGAGGTCGTCGTACCCAGTCTAGCGCAATTGTTGAGATTCATGCTGTATGTGCTGAATATTTATGGAGTTTTGTGGAATAATTCTTGTATTCAAATGTGATATTTGAAGTATTGAAGAAATGTAATGTCGTTGTGGATAGTTTGATCCAACGTGATGTCGTGGAGGCAATAATATTTTTGGCATGATAAATTAAATACGAGATATAACTTGGAAGTAATAAAACTGTAAGACAACGTTCTATAAACCATATTAAACAATTTGTTAGGAAATTAAACAAAGAAATGAAGTTGATAATACAAGATTTTCTGAAAATAATAATTAATGAAATAATAATCTGAGATTTAAGCATATTAACGATCTGACCTAATGAAATAAAAATCAGAATGACTAGATGAAATAATGAAAACTAAATAACCAGATGATTGAAATTTAAATAAGTTGATAAATTAAATTTTGAAATAAATCGATGAATTAAATAAATGGATGAATTAAAGATTGGATAAATAAACTGATTGAAATAAATTAATAGACGATTGTAATGATGATGAATAACTGAATTAGAAGGTGATAATTAATTAAAGGAGCTGATGATTAATGAATTTATATGGAATTAAATAAATTTAATTGAGAAATAATTTGAAGGAATTGCAACTTGAGTTGAGAATTTAAATGATGTAATGGTGATGAATTAAGGATTCTGACAAGAATATGTAGAATTTTGAAGTGAGAATTAATGTGAGAAATATTTAATTTTGATGATGACGATAATGATGACCAACGAGAATTTGAATTTTCTGTAATTCACAGATAAGAGATTATTAATGACGATGTAAATAGTGTAAATTAATTATTCGATGTTTAGGAACATTTGATTAACATGTTCAACATTCAAATTATGCCATGCAAACCATAAATTTACGTGATATTTAATATGTGTGATTATTATATGTGTATGTTTAGACAGATTAATAACTTTATTAAATCCACATTGATGTTAAATTAAAGAGAAATTAGGTCTCAGGTTTCACAAATGTCAGTGACGAAAGACATAGTGCTACAGTGATCCTGAGAACCCAAGAGAACTTTATAAAATTTTCTTGTTATGTGGATAAAATTAATTTTGAATTAGAAAAGAGATGGTTCGATTTTTGGACAATGACAATTTAACTTTGGCATTCGACCATACTCTTAGGTAGGAGTTGTATTTAAAATGTCTGTCTGACTATCAAAGTAAAATAAATTTGTTTTTATCTTAGTTGTGATCTGATGATGGTGTGATGTTCCTTTTTCTTTCCTTGTCTTGAGTAAGGCTTATCCGGAAAGGAAGTGGTTTGCTAGGAATTCAGTTGATGGCGCCCATTTATATTTGCATTATTTCTATTAAACTTAAGCCCGTAACGACCCTAGAGATACTTTGTCTCGTGATACCCACTGCTTTTTCGATAACTCAGCTGAATTTCCGACACATTCCTTATTTGACTAGAGGTTCATTTAACTCCGCTCTGTCCTGGAACTCCAGGAATGCGATGTTATAGCAGATGGGTCATCGCATCCCCAGGACGAACGGGTACAATATACGCACTGTAGGCTTCACGAATTGCACATTTGGTACTATGTCTAGCCAGCCTATACTTTTCCCATCTGCTGTCACTTGGGCACTGTTTCCACTTGTTATAGAGCTGATTTCTCTTTCTTATTTTGGTTATTATGTCCTTTGAGATCCAAGGTGTTTTATTTTTTATTTTTTATTGTAATCTTAGGGATCACTTCATCAACGCACTGAAAAAAAGATTTCCTTCCAAGTATTCCAGGTACTATCTATATGTACACTGTTGGTGAGTTCAGGTGTAATGACTGGTAATCTGTCCAGTAAGATATCAGAAAGAAGTTTCCAGTTGGAACGGGAGTAATTGTAAACTGTTCTGGTTTGTAATTTTGGACTGTTTTTTTTTTGTGGGTAAATATAGCTAAGAGGGCTTGGTGATCACAGAATCCAGGGATGACTTGTAAAGACCGAATTGAGGACGGAGAGTTTGTTAGAAAGAGATCGAGGGTCGAACGAGAGGTCTCAGTGATACGGGTAGCTTCAAATATTAGTTGATGGAGGAAAATATCATAGAATGCTGTAAGGAAGTTGTTAGATATAGGATTATTTGAGATAGGAGCGGCATTTCTATTCCATGTGATTTGTAGGTTGAAATCACCAACAATGTAGACAGCGTAATAGTTTTGTTGAACGTTTTGTACCCGTTTGAGGGAGAGAATCAGCTCATCATTCATCAGCCGGGACGATTTCGGAGAGCGATAGACTGAACCGATCAGATATTTGCCGTTACTGCATTCAACCTCCACCCACACGGCTTCTGCGTCAGTTTCCAGCTGATGGACGCGAGTTGATTGCTGGGTGATGCATGGTCAGCGCGTCGGCTCCCCTCGGCCGTTAATGATATTTATCCTGACCGGGGCGCCGCCTTACTGTCAGGCAGCTACTCAATTGTCCCCCATGAGGCTCAGTGCACCCCGTTCCAGTCCTCACGTCAGTTTCTAAAATCATTGACGGAGTTGGATATCGAACCCGGGGCCTCCGGATGAGAGGCAGGCGCGCAACCCCAACACCACGGGGCAACCAATAATAACAATAATAGTCGAGAACATAGAGCGATGATAAGGTGTTCACTATAAAGGTGGGAAGAGAGCAATAATTCAATGAGAGCCTCCTCTATAGTATGGAACCTAGGAGGCGCCATGTGATGGCCGGGACACTGTGGCTAGCCGCCTGACGAGCAAGGTGCTAGTAGCAGCATAGTGCAAAACTACTGTAGTTCAACACATTTACACTTTTTAACGTATTTAATGATCGTCATTACTTACATGAATTTCCGAGTAGTTGCAAGAAATGCCGCCCTTCATTTACTAAACACACGTTGCACCAACGTAGGAAGTTTTGGTGCACTTGCTGTAATTCATACTCACTGATATTTCGTATCAGTGCAAGTATTTCGTTCTCGAAAGCCTCGAGAGTAAGCGGATTATGCACAAGGTTCGTATATATACTCTGGGAGCTGCCTGAATAGGATTGACATTTGGCCGGATGTTTCACCTCAGTCATCACCTCTCTGCCTCTTGACCAATCCATGATCGCATAGTTGATGTCATAATTCTCTGCGTTGCAATATCACAGCCCACGTGCGTCAGTGCATGGTTAGCTGTGTCTGTGAGAGGTTGTCTCGTTCCGCGCGCATGCGCTCTACTCCCCCGGCTGATGACGTATTGCTCAGACCCGGCAACAGCCAACACCACAGTCTCCAGTAAGCTGGCAGCTTCAGCTATTCTTTATGGTGTTGTGTTGATGTGTTTATCTATTCTCGTTACGTGTCATTATTTAGTGGTGTTTGATAGTGCTTCATTAAGTACTGCTCTACACGTTTCCCCTAGTAATAGGTAAGTGCTCGGTAAATGAAAGAGCCATTTGTGTATCATTAGCTTCGTGGTACGACCTGATAGTTTTGATGTTTTTTTATTTCTTTCAGTTTTCTACGATGCCTGGAATGAGATGCACGGTGGCTTTGTGTACAAACAGTCTTATTAAAACGAAGCGGGATCCCGGGAGTGCGCATATAAAGTATCATTCATTCCCTAAAGACAATTTAATTAGGCAAAAATGGGTGCTGTGTACTAGAAGAGACGGGAAGTGGAATCCGAATACTTCACAAATATGCTCTGAACATTTTACGGAGGATGACTATGAGAGGGACCTGAAAGCAGAATTATTGAATTTAATTCCTAAGAGAAAACTAAAACAGACTGCTGTGCCTTCACTTAAATTAGGAACTGATATACCCGAAGAAACCCAGGTGCAGATACGTGAACGTGAAATACGTAGTGAGAAGAGAGAAAATAAAAGAACTGTGAATCAAATTTTAGAAAGCTCGTACTCTGTTCAAGAAGTGTGTGATGACGTCCAAACTACAACGGAGGAAAATCAAATAGATGTTTTGAAGATGGAAAATGAAAAGTTGCGACAAAAGAACGCAGAGCTGGAGGAGAGAATCGTACTGAAAAGCCAAGAAATTAGCAGGCTTAAAAGAGAACTTTGTAAAATGAAGAGAAAAAGGATTGATGAAACCAGAGTGCGTAAAAAGGCCCGGGAAATACTCGGTTCAGTTTTCACCGAAAATCAAATAGACATCCTTTTAAGTAAGAAAAAGAAAGTTAAATGGACAGACGATGAAATATCTCTTGCATTTTCCCTGAGATATATTAGTAAGCGTTCATATCTTTTTCTGAAGAAGAAAATGAACATTCCTTTGCCTGGACTGTCTACACTGCAAAAATGGGCATCAACAGTCGATATGAACAATGGTGTTCTCCAAGATGTTTTCCGCTTTCTGTGCGTTGCTGGTTCATCTCTGAGCAAGAAAGAAAAAATTACGGTTCTTCTTTTTGATGAAATGAAAGTTAAAAGCGTCATGGAATATGACCGGAAAGGAGATGAAGTTATCGGGCCACACTCCAATGTGCAAATAATAATGGCTCGGGGACTTTTTGCTCAATGGAAGGTGCCTCTCTTTGTTGATTTTGACGTGAAAATAACCTGCGAGATTTTAAACTCTATTATTTTAAAACTTTCCGATATAGGGTACATTGTAAAAGCATGTGTTAGCGACATGGGGGGTGGAAATGTTGGACTTTGGAAGGAACTAGGAATTAGTACTGAAAAAACCTGGTTCACTCATCCCTCTACGGAAGAAAAAATATACATGTTTGCTGACGCGCCACATCTTCTGAAACTAGTGCGGAACTGGTTTTTAGTCACATCACTGTGGAAAAGACTCAGAGACAAAATGTGAGGAAAGCGTGTCAGTTATTGTCGCACAAGACAGCTACTGCTCTGCAATTTATGAAACCGGGAGCTGATCCTCAGCTGGCTGAAGAAACTGGAAAATGTATTGAAATAATTGATAGGTGGTACGATGTGATGAATACATACACTCCCAAACCTTCAGGTAGACCTTCCAAGAACCCATATGGAAAAGATCTGGAATCTCAAGACGCAATTCTCAACGACATGCTTGAATTAATTGAAACAATGAGATGCTGTGGCAAGAAAAATATACAGCTTTTTCAGAGAGGAATCATCACATCAATTAAATCTTTGAAGTATCTTCTATTAGATTTGAAGAGTGTCCATGGTATTGAGTACATACTCACCCACCGTCTCAACCAGGACGCTTTAGAAAGTCTGTTTTCTCAGATTCTCCTTTAGACACATTATATCGTTTAAGAATGATTATTTTAGGGCGAAATCAAGGACTCCTTCAAAATAATTCTAATACAGGAACCGAAGATGATTCCGAATATATTCCAGCCAAAGTGCTTCGAATGTCTGGTGTATTATGCAAGAAGGAAGAGGATAATCCGGAGAAAGATAGCGAAATAGATGTCACCAAAGAAATGATTGCATCTTCGATTCCTGAAAACGAATTGAGCACCCCCCTAACTGAAATGGAAGCCAATGCATTGTTTTACCTTTCTGGGTGGGTAGCAAAAAAGCTTAGATCGACATGTCCAAACCTTGGTAGCTATACATTTACTAGCTCTGAATCGCAGACTATGAATCCACAAAATGCATGGATCAAAAGTTTGTCGTTCGGTGGACTCGTAGAGCCTTCTGAAAGCTGGAAAAAAGAGGCAAAATTGCTAGAAGATGAATTTAAGAAGTACCATGGTCTCAAGAGCATAAAAAGGGGTAAATTGTGCCTTACCAATTTGGTTGAATCTCTTTACAAGAAATATCCTGAAATAAATCGTGTAGTGGTAGAGACATTCGTTCGACAGAGGACCTTCATACGAATGAAGTGCATGAATGCACTGAAGACAACACAGGGGAGCTACAAGAGGAGTAATGAATGTTCAGTCTCTCATGACAAAATATCCAAGAAGATGAAAAAATACACCAGGTGAATGTATTTTCAGGCTTGAACGCTCGATTGAGTTCGTGAACAGTGAGCAAATGTACCGGTAATAGTTTTCCCTACTTAATCTCAACAGTATAATTGAGCATGAATTTTAATAGAATTAAAACGGCGCTGTGTATTGTGCATTATGTTGAACTTTATCAATTATGACTCAATTTTGAAGCTTCAGAATTCTCGTTCTTTGTCGATTCGAATAACTTTTATACTTAATTATTCATGATGATGATGATGATAATTGTTGTTTTAAGGGGCCTAACTCTAGGTTATCGGACCCTAATGGTTTGGGTAAAAGTGAAAATGAAAGATGATCAAATGAAACCTACAACTAAAACTAACTACTCTCTTACAAACTAGAAGAGGAAATGGTAAACAAAAAGTGTATTTACACGCTCTGATTATTTAAAGCTCTATTATATTAAACTGCATTTATAGCTACAAGTATCACGAGTTCTTATGTTGTACATCAACCCCGTGGTTACCTTCTGCAGTAGTGCAAGGCTAGCCGTAACAGTAGTCCCAGCCGCTCAGCGCGGGTCGGCTGATGACGTCACGCAACAGGGGAGCGCTGTTACCACAGACCTTATGAGAACGAGGCAACCTGTTCTCTACAAGCCTTGGATTATGCATACATTTTGTGTGAGGTTCCCCCACCAGTGAAAATCGCAAGGCGCTGAAACGTACGAGCACATTTACAGAAAGACTTATTCTTGAGAAGATAAGTTCTACTAGGAAAATTCTGTGTTTTTTTTCTATACCTAACCATGTTCACGGGATACGAGACAGGCCACAGTACTTCATCACAAGTCTTAATTTTCTCAACTAAGGTATCTTGCCAGCTCCGTATGTAATAAATGGCATGATAGCATCCGGTGCTTCCCGCGCCGCTCTTGTGTAATCGGCAAATGGTAGTCATCTGGTGCTGACTCAACGTTCCCCTTCTGTCACACGGCCTCAGCCAGGTTCCGTTCTACAGAGAAGGTTCTCAATGTACTGTATACTATTACCGAGAAGGAGCGTATGAGTTTGTTGTTTTTGTTGTTTCATGTATTGGCTTGGACATCGTGGTCATCAACCTCATGTATTTTGGTGTGTGTAGAAATGCGATAAATTGTGTTATTGCGGTGTCTGTAGTAGATGGTAGTATTTGAAGGGAGTTGGCCATGGCATTAAGTTAGGTACCATCCAGGCATTGGCCTGGCGTAGAAGTGGGAAACAACATCTGGGGTGACTGAGCTGGGAATCTTCGCAGCCTTGGCGCATGAGGCCGAGTGTACCCCGTTTCAACCCTCAGCCCATGGTTAAATTTCTTGGCAGAGACGGGATCGAACCTCGGAGGTGCCGACTAAGAATCGGCGCATGTGTGTATAAGCAATAGGAGTGCAAGTCCAAATCTTCAAATATTTTGGCAGATTTGCTGGTCACGCACTGGACATTTCACAGCTACGAACTTGAAAGCTATGTCAAAAAGTTTCAAAATTTACATTTTTATCCTAACAACCCTTCACGCTGATATGTGATATGTCGGGAAGGAACGATTCCTTGGATAAAAGCCACATTTGAGTAAACGTTCCATCATTCACTTTCATATTCAGCCTAACGGTCTTGCATAGGAATTTCCAAGTCCGTCATAGTGACACTCACTATTACACCAGTGCTTGGGGGAAATGGAATATAAAACCCAGGTAGCACTGGAATAACCAATGCGCTCTACTAGCCTAAGTGTCCAAATATTGCTGTGATGACCCATTTTAGGACTCCCGTCACTGTTACGCAATTTTGAATATCGTTGTCCGACGCAAGTGGCAATCTTAAGTGAAATTCAACCCCTCAGGGCGTGACGTATAACATTATGAAGCTCTTCATTCATTGATCGGGAAGTGATCTCCGGCAATGTCATTGAACTATCCCCCTCTCGCACCACGAAAAATACAGTGAGAGCCTTCTCTACAGAACGGAACTTCGCTTGCGCCGTGTGACGGCTGGGGCACTCTGCCTAGCCACCTGTCGAGAAAGGTATTGGTGCTAGCAGTAGCGTAGCGCCCAACTTGTTCAAGGCATTTACACATACAAGAATTTCAGAGTAGTTGCAGGAAAGGCTGTCCTTCATTTACATAATACACATTGCACCAACGTAGGAAGTTTCGGTACACTCGTTGTAATTCATCCTCACTGATATTACGTATCAGTGCAGTAATTTCGTTCTTAAGAGCCTCCAGAGTACGCGGATTGTTTCTGTATACGGTTTGTGTGAGGTTCCCCCACAAGTAAAAATCGCATGGCTTTGAAACTTACCAACACATTTACTGGAATACTTCTTCTTGAGAAGATAGTCTAAGTTTCCACTAGGAAAATTCGATGGTTTGTTTTTCTATACCTAATCATGTTCACGGTATACGAGTTAGCTTACAGTACTTCACAAGTCGTAATTACATCAACTAAGGTATCTTGCCACCTCCGTATGTAATAAATGGCATGACAGTATTCGGGGCTTCCCACCCGCTCTTCTGTAATCGGCAAATGCTAGTTATCTGGAGGTGACTAATCACTCTCCACCTGTCACACGGCCTGGCGAAGCTCCGTTCTGTAGGGAAGGCTCTGTAACACACGCCTTTGTATATTTCTGATTCCGGGTTATGGGAAAGTCATGAAAGTATTCAGAAAAATATGTCATGACACACAGATCATTCTAGAAGCATTTTTAGAATTTCCTTCGTAATCTAGAAAAAAAAAGGATTGTTTATTAGTCCGGCAGCACGCAAATTAGATTACACCTTTTCGTAAAGAGTATAATAATCCATGTATTTTAGGTAGATTTCATAAGAAAGCTACCTATTGCAATGGATACCATGTGTCGACTTCCAGAAAATTTCGACACATCTTCGCGTTTCACATATCCTAGACCCCAAAACCACCGTCAGTTCAAAAGTTTATACTGTATATCATTTATATACGGTACCTATATATACTGTATATAGGCCTATACTATATCACTTTTTTGTGGACACGATAACTACCGCAATTTTCCACCAATAACTTTCAAATGTATACATAAAATATTACCTTATCAAATCTCAGTCGAGTTCGTTAATGGGCAAAATCAGACCAAGGGGGTAGAAATACAGGGCCTGTTTTGAAAAATAGAAATATCACTATAACTTTCTTAATATGTAAAAAATTGAATCCATTCAAAGTTCATACAATTCTTCGAATAAGGGCCAAAATCTCTTATCTCAGTCAAGTTTTTTGATAGCACCAACCATTGACTAAGGGGTGGGAAAAATGCAGTTATTTTAGAAAAAAAATCATACCTCCCTTAATAGGAGCAATATCAAAACCGTTTAAAATTGCCAAAAGATTTTTATATGACCCACCCTTACGCCAAGGGATGAGCAAAATATTCTCGATGAAGATGCCAAGTTGATAAAGGAAGATCTAAGCCGAAGATAGATATCACAAATTATTGCTGACTGTACCACGTATGTCATCAAAGCAATGTTGATGTTTTGACCGCCGTGTCGTTCTTCAGACGAGACAAAGATAGCGTTATCTCCAACTCCTGCTGGTCGGCAGCTGTGCTTATGCAAGGTAAATAGCAATAGACTATTATAATAAGGAGATGGGGTTTCTCGTATGCTAAACATGTAAAACGTTTGTAGGTATATAATTGGAAAATTTAATGAATTCGAAATATTTTTCTTTGCCCGGTGAAATCTACCTCCACATTCCGGCGTGCCGAGAAGTTTTCTTTTTCAGTTTAGCAGGTGTGAGCAGATAAGTTAGATAGTCCTCAGCCAATTTAATTGGGAATATTAACTTGTTCACCGACAAAAAGCAATTCTTAAATAATAGACAGGACCATCTTCTGGTATAGCGGTTGACATTCTTGGCCGTCGCCCCGGAGGCCCGAGTTCGATTCCCGGCTGTGCCAGGAAATTTAATTCCAGTCTGACGGCTAGAACGTGGTACACTCAGTCTCGTGAGGCAAAACTGAGAAGAGGCGGGTTCGATTACTACCTCAGCCATCCTGTGTTTGATTCCTTCCTCAGTCACTCTGTAAGGGGTTTTCCATGGTTTCCCGTTTCTACTCCAGGCAAATGCCAGGATGAGTCCTATCTTAAGGCCACGCCCGTCACCTTGCCAATACTCACCTGAATTACAAATACACACACTAATACATCGAGGTGATAGAAACCATTTATCAGCGTTGCCTAGTTCTATTGAAGAAAGCATTCCAGTCGGTCAACAATTACATTAGGTGGGAAAATAAGTATGTGCATGCCCTAACCTGAAAGAAATAAGATATTTATTACAAAATAACACGTTTTTAAGTACAAAAAATGGGCTCCCATCGGAGCACTGAACGAGAGCGGACGCCACATAGCACTCAAGTTTCAAACACTACCAGATAAGTTTGCATAACCTTATTCCATTCTAGTGCAGTATTCGCCACATTGCAATAGTCCACCAGTTTAAATAGGACTGGTTTATTTAGAACAAGAATAACAAAATAGTGTAGACAACATCATTCCTGAAGTAGACTAAGTCACAATGATAATTCAACAGATCACAAGTTATTTATTTAATTAATTATTTATTTATTTATTTATTTATTTATTTATTTATCGTATGGCTTTTAGTGCCGGGAGTGTCCGAGGACATGTTCGGCTCACCAGAGGCTGTAGCTGCTTCAAGCAGACACCCATAGGGTGAGCTACAATTTCCGTTCAATTTCAAGTAGTTCCAACTTTTGCTACGGTACCAGATTGCAATGATACCTAGTGGTGAACGTTGGAAATTTGATAGGCCGTTCCAACGAAATCCAACCTAGAAATTTAGCTTCACCCAAGTTTAGTCTGTGGAAGGATCTTTCACATGCCATAAATCTAAGAAATGGGACCGCCGACTCTACTTTCCCTCCGAAAGAAGGCATACTGAAGGATTTTTAACGCTCTTAAAGAATCCGACAACTTCGGCCGGGTTTGAACCCACTATCTTGGGCACAGCAGTTCAGCATGCTTCCATCAACGCCACCGAAGCTGAAGATCACAGGTTAACATACTTAAACTACATTAGTAATAACGCAACGACCATTGAAGTGGGCAATACTATCTGTAAATAACTTTGACACGTTACACAAGTTTTTACGAACTTATGTTATCTAAACATTGTGTATATATACAGGGGATGTCTCATAAGTAATGTCGAAATTTTATTTGGAAAGTTTTCTGACAAGAAATTAAACTATTCTTCAAAGTAGAGTCCACCAGATTCTATGATCTTGAGCCATCTTTCAGCGAGGTTTCTTATTCCACGGCGGTACCAGTGTCTGGGTTTTGATGCGAAGAATTCGAGGAGACCCACTTCCACAGCTTCAATGTTTTCGAAATTTCTTCCACGCAAGAAATGGGCCATGGTTCAAAAATGATGGTAATCTGAAGGCGCAAGGTCAGGGCTGTATGCTGAATGTGGTAGCAGTTCGATTCCTCCCAATTCCTGAATTTTTGCCATGTTTGTTCGTACAGTATGAGGTCTCGCATTGTCCTGCCGCAAGAGAAATCTACTTCGGTTAACTAATGCTAGGTATCTCCATCTCAAAATTTCATGAACTCGTTCTAGTTGTTGAGAATAAAGATCCACATTGACTGCGCACCCGCTTCGAACCAACTCCTCCACACCTCTCTTGTCGCCACGCTAAGAACATAGCCAGCAACCAACTGTGAATGTAATTGCTATCAACAAATCGAATTCTATGAACAACGCTGTGCAGAATCATCCTTGTAGTTACATTAGGCCTGTCTCTTGGGCTTGTATACTAGACCAGGGTCATCATGCAGGCGTGTCCATGCTTACTTCTCGGCACGCGATACCTGCTACAGGTTACAGAGAAAGGTTGTTGTTTCATTTGAGGGGCATGGACATCCTGATTTGTCTTTTAATCTGTGTAATTGTCGCCTCCGTAGCGTAGCGGTGAGCATGGTTAGCTGCCGCCCCGGAGGTTCTGGGTTCGGTTCCCGGCTCTGCCACGAAATTTGAAAAGTGGTCTGAGGGCTGGAACGGGGCCTACTCAGCCTCGGGTGGTCCAAATGGGTAGAGGGGGTTCCAATTCCCACCTCAGCCATCCTCGAAGTGGTTTTCCGTGGTGTCCCACTTCGTCCCGTGGTCTCAACTTAGGAACCATCCCGGCATTTGCCTGGAGTGGAAGTTGGAAACCACGGAAAAATAATTCCAGGATGGCCGAGATGAGAATCGAACCCACCTCTTCTCAGTTTTTCCACGCAATATTTAGTGTACTCCGTTCCAGCCCTCAGATCAGAATTAAATTTCTTGGCAGAGCCGGGAATCGAAACCTAGTTTGCGATGATTTAACTTCGGATGTTGTAACGGTCTCTCCCGTCCGCCATATATATACTCGGTATAAGCAGATAGCTCGCCATTCTAAGCCCGGTTAGCTATGCCGTCGTTTATACCCGGATTATCTCTTATACCAATGTAAATCCATGCATTGGTTAAAATAATTGTATAAATCGTGGGCTATACATAAGTATAATGCAAACTAATATAGCATATCCAAGAATGAAGTACTGGTAGGTGCAGGATAGGCTACTACATGTTATTATCATCCATTTTACCTGTCAGTCATATGTTCCAGTCCATCGATAATTTGATCCAATAACCTCAAAACTGTGTATTTTTCCTGTCTGAACCGTATAAAGAATTAATTTTCATCACAGTTCAGAAAATGATCCGGCCTCTGTCTGATCTTCTTTGCTTTTCTCCTTTGCAGAAATATTATTTCTATTAATGGATCCTCCGCATCAGCATGAATGCTCTCTTGAATAATTATGAGTACGGTATCCTAGGCTCTTGGCTGACGCAAAGTTATTATTAATACCCTGTTGAACCAAGGATCACCCTAAATGATTACCGGTACATATATAAGATAATACAGAAACACCAAGCATAACATAAAAACAAAAAATAATAAGCAAAAAATGTTGGATCTGGTGAGACTCAATTCTGCGCTAACTACGGAGATAACTTTAGCAGAGGTATAACCCGAGTTCGTACAACTGGCCCTTAAGGTGGGTATACACTTGCGCGCCGCGCACTGCGCGCGGTGCGTGCGTCGCGCGTGTGTTGCTCGTCCAGAATTATTATTTAGGCGAACCTCCCCGCGATCAATAGGAAACCTACGAACATTCTCTAGTAAATTTGGAGTGTGGTAATTATAATCATGTCTCCGCCGCACGGGGAAAACCTCGCGATTGCGGTGATGAGTGGTGCGGCTTTTTTAATGGCAAGTTTATGCAAAAAGAAAAAGAAACGTCGACGACGTTGGTGGCACACTGACCTGTTTAAAAAAAAAGGAATGGTGCGGAGCTAATGATGGACTTGAAGTCACAAGAAATAAGCGGCCAGTATAAGAATTTTACTCGATTGTCACCTTCTGACTTTGAAAATCTGCTGCAGAAGATTTGACCCCACATTTCCAAAGAAGATACATATTTCCGCCCTGCGATATATTTTACTTTTCTCACGCCGGTAGGAAGACAGCAGAGATATCACCTTCTTCTTGCATTGGTCCGCAGATAGGCTATATTCATCTGAGCTATTTCCCTCCAGGCACCTGCTTTTAGTCTAATGGTTTCTTAAAATGATCCATATGTTGAGGATCCCACAGAAGAGGCTTTTTGCGATAAACATCGATCAGTTTTATCACAGATTCGTCTGACCACTCCATTATCACCACTCAAAACGCACAAATATTGCAATCAGATGCGCGCGAAAAACAACAAACTTCTCACAATCCCGTCCAAATCTGAACTGCGAACACTCAAAGTGCGCGTGGAAAAAACCGACAGAAGAAGGATCGTCGTGCGCCGCGCGCGCGCAGCTTCGAAACCCCGTACTAATCTAGCGAACTTGCTGCGCGCGAGCGGCGCGGCGCGGCGCGCAAGTGTATACGCACCTTTAGATGCAGAACAAAATAGCATTATTTGAGGTTCCCAACACTAATATTATATCAACTTAAAGTGCGCTACTCGGGTGATGATTCGAGCGTGACGTACTCTGTGAGCAGGACGAAAACGCATGTAGGCCTACGAATAGCACACCCTTGTATCTACCCACCATGGTCTCAATCTTTCCTTTTACTCGCTTAACTTGTGTGTTTCGTTGCAGAGTGAGGCATCAATCCACATTAGTGCTGATTGCGTTTCGATGTGGACGAGTAGCGACAGTTAACAGTGGTTTGCTCTCCAGGCCTAACAATCTACTGCGGCTAAAGCTGAGTGCTACACCTAGCCTCAATTACTGCTACTGTATTTTATCTGCCAGCCGAAAGGAGTTGCAGGAAGTCAGAACAAGTTCCTTTCTGTCTCCATTCTACAGTGAGGGCCTACCCTATAGAACGGAGCCTCGCAAAGGCCGTGCGGCGGCAGGGGCACTGTGCATTGCAGCGTGTCAAGCCAGGCATTGGCGCTAGCAGCAGCGTAGCGTAGAATTTGTCTAACAACTTGTGTCACTGTGATGTCTGTCCTAGAGTGTGTATTTGTATTTGAGGGTGGAATTTAACGTTTTTCAGTCGGCACGATTGTACCCAACTGTAATGCGTGGCACCCTAATCCTGACAAAAATAGATGAGATTAATAAAATTAATAATGTAGTTATTAATCTCATGTGATTTTTATTTTCAGGATTAGGGTACGCAATAGGGTAACACCCATTACAATTGGGTACAATCGTGTTGACCGACTGAAAAACATTACATTTCGATTACTAAGGCAACACTGAAAAATGGCATCAAACACCATAATTTGAGGGACGATTTGGGTAGGAAGCGGCCGTGGCCTTAAATTAGGTACCATCCCGGCATTTGCCTAGAATAGAAGTGGGAAACCATGGATAAACATTTCCAGAATGGCTGAGGTAGGAATCGAACCCGCCTCTTCTCAGTTTTGTCTCACGAGGCTGAGTGTGCCCCGTTCCAGCCCTCAGACCAGAATCGAACCCGGGCCTCTGCGGTGACAGCCAAGAATGCTAGCCACTACGCAATGAGGCGGACATTCAGGATATCCCAAAAACACCGACAAGGCTTAGTATGATGTGTGGGAAGGCAAACTGATCGGTTCAAGAAGGAACCCTTATTTAGAGACGCACGACTTGGGCGCTGTAGCGCATCGAAGTGTTGTAGGGTGTGCGTTCCACAGGTCGTCAATAAACTCAACTTGAGTAGCACATGGAGCTCCTTACAAACGGAGTTCGAACTGTGTACCTGTGTACGTCAGTGAAGAGCCTACGCCAAGTCGGCGGTGCTGAGCTGCACACACATCACCCAATACGTGTGGTTTTCTTTGAAGGATGGCAATCGCTCCATGGACTCGAGTAATAAGGCCCTCCGCTGACGTAACAGTAATGGCATACACCATACTCTTCACACTACCTCGCAGAAAGTAGTCGAGATGTGTCAAATATGGCGACCGTGCTGGCCATTGAACCGGTAGGCTACGCCTCGACCAATCCATCGATTGAGATATGCGACGTTGAGGTGATTCCACACATTTACATCAATGTGTGCTGGAGCTCCGTCATGTTGACAGCCACATTACCTGCCGAACATTTAGTGGCACCTCCTCCAACAGGGTAGGCAAAACATCTCGAATAAATATGAGGTAGATCTGTCCTGTCAGTCTGTTGGGCAGTAGATATGCCCCAATGAGATGGTCACCAATGATCCCAGCCCATATGTTAATACCGAACGTGTGTTGGTGGTTGCGAATTACGTGCGCACGCGGATTTTCGTCCGCCCAAAATGTCACAACCGTTCTCAGACATGGACTATCTCCAGCGCCCACACCGTGCATTTCCGGGCAGGGGCTCCTTCTTGACAACCGATCACCCTGTATATCGCAACGAGACAGGTACCTCACACGCGTAGTCCTTGAGACTTGTATGGTTTCGATCGAATAAGGGACCTTGAGACCGAAAGCGAGGAACGCGATGCAAGTCTCATCCAGTGTGAGGCTGGTATCGCGTCACTGAGCATATAGGCCTACACGATGATTGTTGTTACATCTGATGAAAAGGGTCATTTAAGAAAATGAATGTAAATGAAAGAGTGAGTGCGTGAATTCATTTTAGGATCATGGTCATCAGCACCGTGTAGTTGGGTATGTGTTAAGCTTGACTGATTAAACCTGTATTTATGTGATGACTGTCGTAAAGTGTGTAACTGTATTAGGGATAGGGATGAGGTAGGTACCCCGGGACTTGAAGCAAAGTACTATTACTGCATTTCGCCTGGAGGGAATGTGAAAAGAAAAAACGGGGATAAGTCTCACTCAGGATAGCCACTGTCAGCGCCCGGATGTGAACCTCTGACCTCGGGACTTGCTTGCAATTCCCCATCACGTTCGTGGTTAGCGATTTAACGAGCCGCGGGATCTTAATTTATTTACGTTGGTACTTACCTATAACCTTCTTCTCGAGTCTGCGTTATGACTCACTTGTCAGAAGATTAAAATTATGTGTGGTCTCCGGAGCCAACATGGCTAATTTTGACTTTGACCGGTGCTTGAAATTCGGCTAGACCAACTCGATGTAGTGGCTAACATTCTTGGCTGTCGCCCCGGAGGCCCGGGTTCGATTCCAGGCTCTGCTAAGAAATTATTTTCTGGTCAGAGGGCTGGAACAGGATACACTAAGCTTTGTGTGGGTTCGATTCCCACCTCTGCATTCCTGGAAGTGTTTTTTCTTGGTTTCCCGATTCTACTCCAGGCGAATACCGGGATGGTTCCTGACTTAAGGACACGGCCGCCTCCTTTCCAATCCTCTTATAAATGACAAATACGTACGTCCACTTACACTCAATTATACGGGGATGAATGACCATGATGTCGCAAAACCTCTAAATGAATTTACAACAACGAAGGTCGGATGCCACGGGATTCTTCAAATAATAATTCCACCCAATTGTCACCGGGATTCAAAATAATCTCAGTCATCAGGGTAAGAAGCAGGTAGCTATGCAACCCTCTCTCCAAACATTTATGATTTTTAAGATTTGTCAGTTTCCAGGTTAAAAGGAAATATCTGCTAAATTAGAAGCCGGGAACTGGTACGTTTTCATAACCCGCAAGTGGCTACCCAATGGTTGTAACATTATGAAATACATACTTCATCTAATTAGTACTGCATTGTGTGTTTCCTGGCGAACAGGAAAATCTGTTGAAAATAAGGGCGCCCAGAGTTTCAGGAAGCACACTCTTTAAATATACAGCCGGGGAGCACATGACATTTCTTGATAATCAGACTCGCCGATTAGCACGGGGAAATAACATGGGCTGTTATTGATGTCCCCCCACCACTCAGGGACTATCACGAGGTTCCCAGAACACAAGTCTCGTGGTTATGCTGTTCGAATGTCTGAGGCGCAGCGCGTTGTGCGCATGCCGGTTGAAAACATATAAATGTGGGGCCAGCGTAACGGTTTCCTCATTGAGGTTCAACTTGCCGACTTGCCAACGAGCTGTGTGTGAATTGTGATAAGGTGACCGGTGTTAGTGCTTTCGAAAGTCAAGTGTCTGAAGAAACCGTTCCAACGGCGTCGTCATCTGAATCGAAGACTACCAACACCACGGACAACATGACTCTGGAAGTTCCAAATGTGAAAATGAACGTCCGCGAAGAAAAATTGTTCAACAGGTACGCATGTGTTGCATCATGGGTGTATTTATTACATTCCATTCAAAGTATTTTCTGTTTGTATCGTTTTACTTGTAACTAATTTCGAAACAATTTTGTCTTACATATTGCGAACCGAAATGTATTCCTGAATGCGATTTCATATTCTGTATTATGTAACTTAGGCCTAAATATATTGACTGTCGTAGATTTTTTACTATTATTTCTTTGGTAAGCTGGACAACTTTAATTAATAACACGTCTGCTTATTAGTTTTAATAATAATTTTCGATTTGCTTATCCTAGATGCCGCATAAAAGTGCACATACAGCAATATTGCGCAACACACTCGATGAGGATGATTTTGTTGAATTGATGAAAATGTGGAGTTTCTACGTTTTACGTAGTATTCTTGTAGGGATTTATATCCCCACATACATTTCATTTGATTTGCCGCTCGGTTAATTAGGCGGGTCAGCCGAATAACTCGTTCAACCGCCAAAGTTCTCTCCCCCATAGCCTGCACGTGGTTTCAGGAATGCTAACCATCGTGACGGGGAAGGTGTCGGTTATGTT
Organism: Meconema thalassinum; assembly: GCA_946902985.2. NCBI lineage: Eukaryota > Metazoa > Arthropoda > Insecta > Orthoptera > Tettigoniidae > Meconema > Meconema thalassinum. The sequence continues at coordinate 956,772,466 of OX336389.2, read as the reverse complement.
TAAATGCTTTAAAGAACACTTATTATTTGCCTCCAAGCTGATCAAAGTAAGATTAAATATCCTATTGCAGAAATAATATACCGGTAGAAGTGTAGGTTTCGTTTACTCCTATTCATCAGCTGTATTGATAAATAATGATTCGCAGATTCGCTTTATTGTTTTAAAATTGTTTTTAAATTCAAAATCTGTTGTACAGTATTTAGCTTTGTATTTTTACAATGAGTAATAGAAGAGGGTGTGAACTCTTGATTGTCACAACAGTTTAGTACTTTTCAGTCGGTCAACACGAATGTACCCAAAAGAGATGGGTTATGCCCTAATCCTGAAATAAATTACATGAGATTAATAAAACATTATTAACATTTATTAATCTCATGTAATTTATTTCAGGATTAGGGCATAACCCATCTCTTTTGGGTACATTCGTGTTGACCGACTGAAAAGCACTAAACTCTTGTTTACTAAGGCAACACTGAAAATATGGCTTCGAACACCACAATCTTGATTGTCATATAAAACCTATGGGCTATGATATACCGACGCATTTTGCATTTTGACACAATTAACAGAAATCAACTGAAGATGAAAATGACGTAGCCTAATACTGTCACGGTATCGTTTAGTTAGTATGGCAGTTAGCACGAGGCAAGTTGTAACTTATTATAACTTTTAACATAATTCGCCACTTTGACCATTGGAATATAATCAAACGTGTCTCAATTTTAAGAATAAAACTAATAGGAATTTCGGAAATCGCTGTAACTATATTTCCACCTACCGCCTGCAAGGAAGGTACCTAACAGACCTTAAATTAACAGGATTACATAACCCATTAGTAGAGAATCTCATGTCATACATGTTACAAATGTGTTTGGACTAATATTTTCTAGCCCTTTCGAGGTACCGGTAATATTTCTTTTTTGCTATTCGAATCTAACAATTGTTGGTTTCTTTTTTTTTTTTTTAGGAAAAAGCTGGGCAGGTCAGTTTGGGCTGTGTTGCGTCAAGCCCAGACAGAGAACCGTCTTACGTGCGGTTTCCTGCCGGCCATCCAACAGCTGGAGCGGGATCCTGATACAGCCCTCTTCTGTATCCTGTCGCAGAGTGGAAAGTGCGACACCGCAAGGCATATTCATACCGTGCTACTGCAAGCTTTCTGCTACGAGAACGACATCCACATCGTGAGGGTAAGTCAGTTCTTTTCTACATGTTTTGAATGAGATGACGGAACTATTCTTTTCCTACCCATTTCAATTCTAATGACTTAAAATTATATGGCATTAATTAACAGAAACGCCCACTGGGACGCTGAAAAATCAATTTCTTATCTCAGGCCCGGTGGAAAAGCGTCCCTAGACGTTCTATTTTATGGATACACTTTGACTGAAGTTATCAGGCCTTCTTGTAAATTTACTGAGCACAAGGGGTCTGTAATGTCGGGATTAAAATCCCATTCGTAGGGCAGTGAATCAGGAATGCATTTAAACTGCAAGTTTCTAATAGTCTCGTTGTCTGTATGTTCCAGGTGGATAGTGCAGAAAGGGTGCACGAACTTGTGAGTGGTAAGGGGAAACACCCTCGGATAGACTATAGTTGTTTGCTGGTCCATCAACCTGGGGACAGTGAAGATCCAGAGGAAAGGGAGCTGCTGCTCTCGAACAACGAAAAGGAACTTGTCAAATTCTGTGATTCTACACTGGACATGTTCCCTCAACCTGTCATCAAACTTCCTGCTCTGTGAGCGTTGCCAGGGGCTGCCTGCAATCAGGTGGGTTTACAGTCTGACTGTTCATATAAATTAGCCGTTGAAAGCCCAAGTGGTGCAACTTCTCTCGGAATAACAGGCAAGTCTAACCTTCGTGGCCGATGCAATGCTTCGCACACACTGAGCCTGAGCTACGCCTGCTTGCTAAAAGGGTTAGACTTTCCTGTGATTCCAAGAGGAATTGCACCACTTGGGCTCTCAATAGTTCATATGGAGTTCCTAATGCCAATACTGTTCAGTACGGTTTATGGTACATTCTGTTTAAGAATGACTTACGTGGGTTGTACAGGGTCCTTCTTATCGGTCTAGCAAAGAGTCACCCGGCTATGCATGAATTTAGCTAGTGCACTGCTATGCAGTGGCTGATCCAGGCCTTGCGGGGCCCACAACAATAGAAAATTAAAAAAATATCAAATCAAATGGAAAGTAGTTTTGTAATAATAATATAAAGAATATTTACAATATTTTGAACACACTACAGTACATTTTTTTTAATAATATGAAAGAAACCTTAAAGTCCCGTTGAAGATTATGTAAACTATGAAATATTAAATTATTACTTTGCCACTTTTTTTCGGCTGAAGTCTTCTATTATTTCACTGAAATCTAAACTTGCTAAACGGTCAAGGGAGGTCATAGCTGCACTGAAAAAGAAAAAAAAAGTAGATAAATTAGTTTGCAGAGTATAATTAATTAATCAAATTTAAAAAATCCAGGACTGCGGGGCCCTGGGCGGTCGTCCTCCCCTAGATCAGCCGCTGCTGCTATGTTCCTAGACTGATAAAAATCACCCTGTATTAGGCTACATATTATTTGAATGTCCATCACACCCCTTTCACTCTGTCTAGTACTTTGATATGGCACTGGGGGGTCTATTTGGGATAGACAGTTTTGCGTTTAATGAATTTCAGACACCTAGTTACCATGACATGTGAGCACTTTAAGTATGAATGGGCGAATAAAACAGATGAGTAATGTTTTGGTTCAGCTATTGAAATTTCACATCTTATTAGTCTGCCTACCAAGTTTCAGTTCAATGGTTCCGAAACTTATATTTATGATCGGATGAGAATATTGTCATTTAATGAATCCTACTGTATGTTTAGGGTTTCTTTCTTTTTACAAAATACTGGTATGTAGAGATTTGAAGCCAATTAAGTTGTGAATAGTAACTAATAAATGTGGAACGGGGTGCACTCAGCCTCGTGAGGGACAATTGATTAGCTGTCTGACAGTGAGGCAGCGCCCAGATCATGTAAACAAAAGATTAACGGCCGGGGGGGGGGCAGTTCGCTGACCCTGTGTCACCCCAATATCTGCAGGCCAAATCGCTGGGCAGCGGTTGCTTGGTAGGCCTAGGCCCTTCATACACTGTAGTGCTAGGGGTTTAACTAATACATGTAATATTTTCCAGGAGTGTATTGATATAGTTATTTTTATCTTGTACCTTGCCTATTCAATGGGCACATTTGTATTTTCCGACTGAAAAGCTACAAAAAAAAAAGTCAATTTAAAAAAACAGTCGCAAGAGACTACTCCCACTGCCCTGCCCAGCGGTCAAGTATCTGGGCCCTATACTATATTTTCACTTTCCGTGTAATTTGGGTGTAATATGACTTAAGGCAAGCCTGAAGTTATTGGACAATGCTGCTTCTCATAGGCTGCTACTACTACAATACAGTACTAGTATTCAGGTTGAAACTTGTTAAGGATATAAAGAAAAATACTTTTGTATTTTAACTTGTTGAACAGATTTTAGAATGTTGAAGTATTAGGAGCAATTTTAGTGTTGCCTAGTTCTATTATAGAAAGCTTTCCAGTCGGTCAACACAAATTTTGCCCAATTACATTAGGTGGGAAAACAAGTATTTATGTACTCTAACCTGAAAGTAATATTACATAGAGATAGGTATCACAAAAGAACACTTATATGTACAAAAAAAGGGGGGGTTACATAAATGTACAAAAAAAGGGGGGTTACATAATACATAATTGGATGGCATGTTTAGATCGTCAAAGCGAACATCAGATCTGCCCACTTAGGCACTTGTGTTGATAGACTGGAATGCTTACCATGAAAATTAGTGATTAGGAATGATCCAAGCCCTGAATTTGCATAATTTTCTGAAATGAATAATAACGTAATTTAAAAAGAACTTATCTGGTTAGGAACATGTTTATTATGTAAAGCTAAAATCTGTGAATCCTGCTTTACCTGTGTATTTCTCCTTGTTTCAGGAACTTTATCGCCTTGGAAGGCATTTAAGGCATTGCTTGCCCACCATGTTGCATCGTGCACCCATTCCGTGGAGCCACAGCAACATGTACGCCCACCCTTCTCGTCACCTCCCTGTGCCATTGTCTTGGCATGCCACTTCAGTCCTGGAGATGTACATAAGAAGTCTGTTTTATATGAAAGTTGCATGTTTTTTGCCTCAAACGGGCGCAATTTAACTGTGGCATAGTATTCTATTGGTGTAGATTTTTATGGTATTCTGTAATGCAGGATATCTTGTCAGCGACAGCACAGGGCTGTACCTGTTTGATTGTTAAATAAGTGACGGAAGCAACTGCAGGTCATTAAAAATCTTGGGAGACCAGTTATGTATTTTTTGTATAGCTACTATACATTTGATAACTAGAGCGCGGATGTTTAGGCATTTACTTTGATAACAGGAAATGGCACTGAAATTATCTGTGTAGTCATTCGAAGATGTAGTGTACTCGTACCACATTTTTAGTCCTTTCTCCACAGCAATGTGGCAAACACCTGCTTATTTGAGAGAACTTGTTTTTCCATTTCCACTTGGTAATTTGAGGTTTTACAACTTTTCTAAAAATAAAAAATAAAAAAAATAAAAAACAGTATATTGAAAATATATTTTGTAAACCCTCTTTGTAAGTAACAACTTTTTTACAGATACTACGTACTGTATTTTTAAATAGGATAAAATGTGGAATTAAGAAAAATTGGATTTGCTATCACCAAATATCTTGAGCATCCTCTAAATGGTTCCTCCATAAATAAACTAAGTGAATTAATTCACTTGCTTAACGTCCGGGCTCTAATATGATCAGAGTGCTACTGATTTTGTACAGATGGCACATAAATATTGTGAAAATATTGGATAGTTAAGATAATGTGGTATGATTTGAGTGAGAGCTGTCAATTTTTATACAGAGGCACAAATTATGTATGTGTAGTTTTGGAACCATTTTTAGTGGTGCCTGTACAAACTGTATAAATTGACATACAAATATTATTTGTGAACATATTGGATGCACATAAATGAGATTATGTGTATGATTAGTGTTATTGATGTTTATACAGAAGGCACAGAATTATTTATTTGCAAACATATTGGATGCACATAAAGAGATTATGTGTATGATTTAGTGTTATTGATGTTATACAGATGCACAGAATTATTTATTTGTAAACATATTAGATAAATAAAAAGTTATGTTTAAATTTTGGCATTGCATTATCCTGATATTCCTATTCCTTCTCCTAACCAATATTATAATTTCCTTCTGGGCTTATGTTATGCACCATGTACACCTGAAGAGGGTAAAAGTTTGGAATTATTTCTCAAGTGCATTTTGAGCTTAACAAAGCTTTGATTAATATCTTGTCTTATCAACTCACAGGGTGTGCAGTTGTGCAATATGCTTGGGATGTTAATACCAAACTTTCACAAGTTGATCTGGTGTATTCTGTGTCAAGGGAGTCAGGGAAGTCCAGTAATTATCCTGAAGCCCTCTCTACTTCCTCATGGGGATTACCGTCTCAGTTGAAAGGGGGAGGGGAGCAGGTCTTTCAACTCTGCCTGTGTGACTCAGCGGGAAGCTTGGAAGGTCGTTTGAATGGAAAGCACGTGGATCGGCCTAGACCTGTATAATGAATAACATCAGCTGTTCGGCGGAGCAAGGCGTAGTGGTAGCTAGCGATCGAATCCAGCGATAGGCCATTAGGTAAGAAGAGCCAAATGTCATTTTAAAAACATTGACTCAATGTTGTACCTCGTCAAGTACTGAATGTGGCGGTCGGTCATACCGCTGCGGAATAATTGAGGCGTTGACATGGGGAAGGTAGTAGGTCTTAAAAAAAGGGAATTTTGCTGGCGACAAAAAAATACCAATATTTTGAAGCAGATATTATGCAAAGTCTGAACACACAAAGTTATGCTAATTAAGTTACCAGCACAGGTTGCACAATAAAGCATGACATTTGTCATCCACAAAATTGCAGTATGGCCAATACGACTTTTTTTTTGGGAGAGGTGTTCACTGATGGTTGGTCTCTTTTTCAAGTGGTTGTAAGGACCACAGTATGTAAATATTTGTCGCATTTCATTACGTTGATTGCTTCCAAAAATCAGTGTACGTCCGCTTAAGTGCCGTTCCGGCAGCTGTAGAGGTATTTACAAGTGGCCTCCAAAAAGAAAATAGCCAAATAAAATGAAGTAAGTACCCTCTTATAAAAACATAGATCTGATTATGATCGGCATGTCAAGATGCCGACAATAGCGACTTACCGTTGTAAATGGAATGGGTTTCGGGGGCATTCTGGCAACTGAAATATCACTATGACGAATAGCTACTGTATTAATAATATCAAGGTTTACACAAATTTGACTGTCAACAACTAGCAAAGTTTGTGCATAATCCCACGTGCCTGTAAGTCTCGGCTCTTACAGGTGTTGTGGTGTTTTTTTCATTTAGGGACAGGGGCATTGTTATGTTCAGTCCCATGTACTTAGGAGTGTGTGCGTGTGTGTGTGTAGAAATTGTGTTATCACGGATGTATTTGTTGTGTCTAAGACATTGTTGTAATTGAGGCGAGGATTGGGAAGAAGGCTGCAATGGCCTTGTTAGGAACCATCCTGGCATTTGCTGACAACCATGGAAAACCACATCTCGGATGGCTGAGGTGAGAACTGAACCATCTCTTCTCAATTTTGTCTCATGAGGCTGAGTAGGCTATATCTCGTTCCAACCAATTACATTTCTTGATAAATCTGGAAATGGAACACGGATCTTAGGGGTGACAGCCAAGAATGCTAGGCACTACACTACCAGATAGTCTTTTAACAAGGTTCTTGGTTTACTGGAGGAAGTATAGTAAGGGGTGAGAAAGGATATCATTCCAAAATCTATTATTTATTTACTTATTTTAATTCTTCGTTTATTTACCACATATCAGTGTTGTTGATTCTTTACGGGCTTTGCGACATCGAGGTCATGGAGCCCTGTGTACTTCGGTGTGTGTACAATTTGTCTGATAACGTGTATCACTGTGATGTCTGTACGTGAAATTGGAGTAGGATGTGAGTAACTAGAAGTTACTAGAAGTAGATGCAAGAATGCTAGCAACGAGGCGGACCTTACCACATATCCTTACAGTGTAGCAAGGCCCCATTTGTTGGCACCTTCACTTCGCTATTATTGTTGTTGTTTCACTTAGGGGCTTGGTCATCAGCCCCGTGTGCTTGGGTGTGTATTTATATAGAATTGGTCTGATAACATGTTATTGTGGTGTCTGCAATAGAAAGTGTGTGCGTATTTATAATTTGGAAGAAATCAGCCGTGGGCTTAAGTTAGGACCCATATCGGCATTTGCTCGGAGTAGATGAGGGAAACCACGGAAAACCACTTCTAGGATGCCTAAGGTGGGAATCGAACCTACACCTTCAGTTCCGTTCCTTATACGTAATACAGGCTCGAATATATCTGATTATTTTTCTTTATTTTTAATTTTACTACGGGTTTTTAATATTTTATGTCGTGTCTGTAGGCCTACTAGTAATTCGGGTAGGGATTGGAAAGCAGGCAGCCATGGTCTGGAGGTAAGCATGGGTAACTGCAAAATCTGGGATGTTTGAGTAGAAATTCGAACCCAAATCTTACTAATCCTCTCAATAATGAGTGCACCCCGTTCCGGTCATCGGGACTTCGACGGTCGGGACAAGGTGTTCTACGGTCTAGTTTCTTTACCTTGTGGTTTAAGTAGTCTATAAATATCCAGATGATTTTAGTCTTTGAATAAATGAACCATACACCCATTTTGTTTTCTAGAGGGAGGGCGTATAGCATTAGTGGAAAATCGTAGTGAACGTTTCTAGTGCGAGGTCAGATGTTATCTACGTAGATCTCCTTATCAGATAAGTCACATACTTCAAGTTCATAACTTCAAGAGGTGGACACTCTTCTGTGGTTGCCCGTGTCTTGTCTCATAAGGACGAGGTACTGTACAGTGTTCCTCGAGATTCATTATCTTTATGACTTCCTCGTGGTGTAGCGGAGGTACGAGTTCGACTCCCGGCTCTGCTAAGAAATTTTAATTCTAGTGTGAGGGCTAAAAAGGGGTACACACAGCCTCGTGAGGCAAAACTGAGAAGAGGAGCGTTTGAATTCCACCTCCATTCCAAGATGGCTACTCTACTCTTCTCAGTTTTGCCTCACGAGGCTGAGTGTACCCCGTTTCAGCCATCATACTTCAATTAAAATTTCTTGGCAGAGCTGGGAATCGAACCCGGACCTCCGGGATGACAGCCATGAATGCTAACCGCAACACCACGAGGCAGCAGACATAATTAACTTACACATTAGAAGAAGAAATGGAAAAAGAAAGGTGAAAGACAAGCAAAAGAGAGATGATAATTATTGTTTTGAGGGCCTAACATCTGAGTTATCGGCCCCTAAGGCAATAGTGGAAATGAAAGATGAGGAAGGAAGCATACGACTAACAAAACTAACTACTGACTTACCAACTCCCTACGCACTAGAAGTAATATTAAAGTTATTGGTTTTACGTCCCTTTTAACTACTGCGGCTTTTAGAGATGCCAGTGTGCCGGAATTTTGCCCCGAATGGGAATTTTAACGAGCCAGTAAATCTACTGACACGGCTCCCTTGCAATTGCGCACCTTCAAAGGCCAGCTGACTGCGCCAGGATTCGATCCTGCAACCTTGGGTACAGCAGGAGAGAACGTTACCGCTGAGTCATGCAGCCAGTCAAGGACTAGAAGAAAAGAGAGAAAAAGGAGGAAGGAAAAAAAAAATTAGTAGCGAGCGAGTTGGAAAAAAGTGAGAGGCAGATCCGAAAGGGAAGGAGGAGAGAGTCCGCACCAAAGGGAATGGAAGAGAGGAAAAACGGATCCAGCTCAGGATTCCCTTGGGGTCGCCAACTTCCGAGCTAACTAGCCGTGAGCCCTTGATGGTGTAGCTCTATCCAGAGTGGTGGGGCTACACACACCTTGCCCCTTTTAAGGCCTTGCGTAGAAGGCAGGAGATACTGTACTATGACAAGGAAAGAGGTCGGACCCCTCAAAGAATGAGGGAATCAGGGGAGACAAGGGCCAATTAAGGCGGGAATTTAAAACTCCCTAGGCCTAAGATACCCTAATATAGTTCATCTACTGTAAGTTTGCACTTTTTTGACAGCTAGGGTTGCCAACCTTCATAAGGAAAGACTCAATTTATAACCTGTAGTCCATAATAAATATATACATGTTTTAATCACATGTCAGTTTTTCAGGTTATTTTTTCGCTTGACCCAGTAATCGTGAATATACTGGCAACATATTCTGACGGCCGGACTGAAAAGTTGCCTTATCAAACTGAACAACCACGTGCTCGTGGTATGGGGGTGCGGTTGGTAATGGACGCTTTACCGTGTTCATCCGCCTGTTCAAATAACGTGATTGGCTAGTTATAGGCTATTAAATAATTATAATTGATAATATTGCGCAAAGTCGTCTGAATGTATTATTTCCATTCGGACGCGTGTTCACTTTTCAGATAAATTTATTGTGGTTATCTCAAATGTTGAGTAAATATGTAGCCCGAGGGTTCTCCAGGTCAGACATCTTTGTTTTGACTAGGCCTATAGAGTCGGAAGCAGATACGGAATATCTTGTTCAAAATATTTATTTATTTTCTCTCTTTTTGAAGGTAAAAGAAAAGTCAGCAGAACTATTGATTTCCGCAAGGGCATTGCCCTGGTGAATAATTTTCATATTTATTTGTGCAAAAAATTAGGCCTAAAATATGAGTTGTTGCGTAGGCCTAAAAGTTAACTTACATGGTGAAATCTTTCGTACGTTTTATTTTAATATCAATCCAACAGGCCAAGTAATGATCTTATCGTCGTAAGGACATCTTACACCATACCTTAGTAAGCATTTTCCTTGAGCTAAATGATGAGCCTAAAAATAATTCCACTCTAACATTTAAGTTTTAGCTGCTGTGTCATAGCGCGCACAATGATGTAACATTCTGTCAGCGAGCCGTCAGTGGGTTTTAGGTGTGCTGTTAGAACGATTATTTGATAAATGCCACAAAGAAATACAAGTTTTCTTTTAAGTAGGGCAATGGATTGATATTGCGAGATGAATGTAGGTTTGGGCAACTCATAACAGCTGTTCACTCCTTGACGGAATACAACGGCCATTGCTGGCTGTCATGTGGGTGATGGCTCATTGGCTGGAATGCACGTGGTAGCGGCGGATTGATATGTTCTGTTGGACAACTTGTTCCCGCGAGAACTGTCAAAAAAGTGCAAACTTACAGTAGATGAACTATACCGTCGGGCTCGGAAGAGAACAAGAGTTGACTTAGCCGGGGTCACCGCGTCCCACTAATGAGACCCTGGGGGAGAGAGATAATGAGGGGTAGACATACTGAAGAAATTATGCAGTTCATCTCGTGGCGTAGTGGCAAGCATTCTTGGTTGTCACCTCGGAAGAAATTTAATTCTGGTCTAAGGGCTCGTTCACTCAGCCTCGTGATGCAGAACAGAGAAAAGGTGGGTTCGATTCCTACTTCAACTATCTTTTTCTTTTATGTTCTTTTTTATGAATGCAGCAAATGGCCTTGTATTTTTCTTTTCAGGACGGGTCAGGGAAGGGATTACGAAAGGAAATCTGCCTTGGATCTATTGAAAGGAACCGTCCCGGCATTTGCCTGGTAGTGAAAATGGGAAACCACGAAAACCATCTTCAGGACGGCCGAGGTGGGATTTGAACCCACGCTCTCCCGATGACAGCGAGACACGAGATATCGCGTTAGCGCTCTCGGCCACCGCGGCCGGTTACCTCACGATTTTCAGTGATTTCCCACGTCTACTCCAGGCGAATGCCGGCATGGTACCTGAATTGAGGCCACGGCCACCGTCGACCCAAATCCTAGCCGCATTTAACACACAAGTAGACCACATCACAATGACGCAGGTTATCAGTCAGATTCCATACACACCCAAGTAGGCCTACAAGGGGCTACATGACCGCGATGTTGCAAAGCCCGAGACTTGGCATTTGCCTGGAGTAGAAATGGGAAACCACGGAATACCAGTTCTCGGATTACTGAGGTAGTAATCGAACCCATCTCTTCTCAGTTATTGACTCACGAGGCTGAGTGTACCCCATTCCAGCCCTCAGAACAGAATTCAATTTCTTGGTACAGCCTGGAATTGAACCCAGACCTCCTTGACTGCAGTCACTACAATTCGAAGTGGATAGTAATAATATAATCCTGCTAAAAATATTTCATTATATGATATAGGACCTTTGGTGGAATCTTTCGATTTGTTCTCTGAAATCTCCAGGAAGGCAGTCGGCATCATCTAGGGAAGGGGCTGGAAGCAACACTGGTTTAAAAATAAAAATAAAAAAATTAAAGCCACAGGTATAGTTAGATGAGTTTCACACTAACTGTTGGGGCTAATTTGTGTATTTACAGGAACTTTCATTAGACCGGTGTTTTGCGAAGCCAATCTAATTTCACGAGAATTGTAGTACAGTAGTGAATGTGTCTGGCTGGGAGTGGGGGTATGAATGGAGCTGCGATGGTTAGGGTCACGGCCGTATCGATTTGTTCTCGCAGCCCGCGCGACATTCCTGGAATTCCGTATCGTGGAATGACTCATTTCCTAGTAGTGCAACAACCAACCGACGGAGTTCGACCAAATAAACCCTTTTTAGAGAGAAAGAAACAAAGCTTGGATGACTCACTGTCTACAGGACAATATACAACATATTTACACCTTTTGGTTATAATATGTTGGAAGTAAAAGATAGCAACACATAGCAAGCGTGATAATTTAATCACACTAATAAAATGTTTGGCAGTTCTAAGGATTACCCTGTTGGAAGAAAAAAAATGAAAATCCACAGCCTGCTTCCAGTCTCCGACCCCCTGGGGAGGGGGGCTGTTGGAAGACTATACAAAAATATATATATACTCTGTATTACCAATAATAAGCCTCCGTGGCTTAGGCGGCAGCACGCCGGCCTCTCACCGCTGGGTCCGTGGTTCAAATCCCGGTCACTCCATGTGAGATCTGTGCTGGACAGAACGGAGGCAGACAGGTTTTTCTCCGGGTACTCCGGTTTTCCCTGTCAAAATTTCATTCCAGCAACACTCTCCACTATCATTTCATTTCATCTGTCATTCATTTAATCATTGCCCCAGAGGAGTGCGTCAGGCCTCGGCAGCCGGCACAGTTCATATCCTCGCCGCTAGATGGGGGCTTCATTCATTCCATTCCTGACCCGGTCGGAGACTGGAAGCAGGCTGTGGATTTTCATTACCAATAATGATCGCTGACAGCTGTCAAGGCTAGCACGTGGAGAAATGCTGCGTTGCCACTGAGGCAGATCATGACTCATAACATTCCAAGAGGCTTGCAGGAAGACACAAATACTGGGGAAGTTAGCCCCCCTGCCTGGCGGTCTAATGTCCGTGATGAGTCAAGGCACAGTACAACACAGTCAAACCATGTGCTCACTGCTGTGTCGGCATACGTTGCAACACTGTTCGCTGTTGCTATGGATACCGTTACCCCTCTCGTCTCCACTCCTCACCTCACCCTTCAAGCGGATGACAGCTTTCACCGTTCATCTTTTGAAAATCAAAGTATAGTACAGTTTACGCCACCGTTTTTGGCCGGCCAGACCCAGTTGCGCAATCGGACAGAGGACAGTCAGCGAGCCTCAGGCTTGCTTTCCACACAACTGACAACTCACGTATCAATTGCACTTTAATTCAGGTTTAGGTCATAACACCCATTACAATAGGGTGCAATAGTGTTGATCGACTAAACATAATACATTTCGTTAAGGCTGTGCGATCTCCACCGCCGTCAATCGCATGGCAAGAGATGGCAGCACTACTGTATCACCGATAGCAGCCGCTGCATTTGTGTTAGTGACGTGTCTACCCTTCAATTATCACCTCCTTCCGCCCCTACTCCCCCCGCTTCTCCTCGTCACTCAATGTCTTCTCTCTCTCTCTCTCACTGATAGCGTCGCTTTGCATCTGAAAAACAAACCAGACTTGCTTTCCGAGCCGTATTGCCAATTTGTGGACTACTGTCGACCAAAGTATTATGTGTACTCGAGTTTGAAGGTTGTTTGTGACGTAACCAATAGACATACATAAAATCCAATAACATCATTATTTTCGTCGTTCTATTTTACGTGAGTCCATGTAGGTTTGGAATTTTTAGTTTATATTTTAATATTTTTTATCGCAGTTGGAACACAAAAAGTGCCCGTTTTTAAGCGTGTTTCAACCATGCGTCACATTTAAGAATTATTATCTCACAAACCCTTCATTGTATCGAATCCAAATTTTAACACAATATACATTGGAATGTTGTATAACTGGTTTATTAATTTCAAAATTTTTCGTGTCCAAGAAACAATGTTATCTATTGTCTAAGGTAACGTTTTCTCGGCTTGGGGTGGTTGGAATATGTAGTTCTTGGTCGCGTTATATTCCTTATACATCAAAAAGTTATGTTGAATGACTTTAAAATACGTAAATTAATTCACTTATTTTATATCGGTTTATATTTGAACGGGGAAATACGACCTCGCCTCGCTCGGCAGTGATGGGCTCCATCTCAGCAACGCTGTACAGCCTACCCCGGAGCGACTGGCAGGTGAATCATGCCTTATTTCCACGAACAAATACAAACCGATATAAAATAAGTGAATTAATTTACGTATTTGACAGTCATACAGCATAACTTCTTGATGTATAAGGATTACAACGCGACCAAGAGCGATATTTTCCAACCACCCCGAACCGAGAAAAAGTTACCTTACAAAAATGATAACAACTTTGTTTCTTGGACACACAAAATTTTGAAATTAATAAACCAGTTATACAACATTCCAATGTATATTGTGTTAAAATTTGCATTTGATCTGATGACGGGTTTTTGAGATAATAATTCTTAAATGTGACGCATGGTTGAAACACGCTTAAAAATGGGCACATTTTGTGTTCCAACTGCGATAAAAAATATTAAAATATAAATTAAAAATTCCAAACCTACATGAACTAACGTAAAATAGAACGGCGAAAATGATGATGGTATTGGATTTTATGTAGGTCTATTGGTTACTTCACAAACACCCTTCAAACTCGAGTGCACATAATACTTTGGTCGACAGTAGGTATTCTCCCTCCGTCCAGCCCAATAAAAAAGAATATATTATGATATAGGCCTATTATGATTATATTTTGATATAGTATGATATGATTCACGGAGTGAGGTTGTGGTTAGGGTTGTGCAACTGTGAGCTTTCATTCCGGAAATAGTGGGTTCGAACCCCCCTGTCGGTAGCCCTGGAGATGGTTGTCCCTGGTTTCTCATTTTCACACCAGGCAAATGGGCGCTGTACCTTAATAAAGGCCACAGCCGCTTCCTTCCCACTGCTAGTCTTTCCTATCCCATCGTCGCCATAAGACCTACAGTATCTGTGTCGGTGCGACGTAAGGCAAATTGTAATATATATATATATATATATATATTATTTTGATATATATTGAAGATTACAACTCGCATAATAGGCCAGGCGACAGGTAGTTCAATAAGGAAATAATTAGTGGAAAGCTGGAAATTGCTTTAATCGCTTTATTTGGACCCAGATATTACTCTCCCAAGTTTCTCCCTCGAGCGAAGTCGGCGTTGGCCCTTCTGGCCCTAAGAAGGTACCATTTTTCAATTTTTTGCAAATATCTCCCAAATCTTCAACTTTATCAACAAAATACCTCGTATAAAAATAATCTAGAGTAAATTTCCTACAAAAATGTTCCCTACCTTTTGTCTCTAATGTGAACCGTTACGATGCTACGACCATTCAAAGATGAGCCCTTTTTGATTCATGCGGAAAAGCTATGGAAATGATATGCCATATCAACGTTTCTACATGTTTTAATATTTGTCAGCATTCCAGATGCACAAGCTGTTAACTTGTTACAAGTATAACAGATTTTCAATGTAAACAGCTGTGGAAAAATACCTACCATTAGTATCATTTTGCAATATTGAGTTTTCGACTACAGAACAGCATGTGGATGCACGGTGTGCGCGGATCTCGCGGGATGATGCGGACTTGAGAAAATTTGTTGGATGGTTATCAACTCACGATCCCTTTCCTCGTGGACAACACGTTGTTTCGTTAAGCACAGGAGTTGTCGGGGATGGACAAATCACTTGTCATATGACCTATGAAATTGGAATAGCAGCACAAAAAGGCATAACCGGCAACAATTTTCACGATGTGAAGTTCCTTAGAAAAAATGGCGTGATGCCTCTCCGCGCGGTAAATTCGAAAATAACAAGTAGTTCCGTGAAGAACTATACAGCCTATTTTCATATATCCTGCTCATGTTAATTGCCTCTATCAACATACAAAATTTCAGTTTAATTGCTGTAAAAGATTCATAGATATTGAGAACCGTCTAAATATTTCGGAAGCTCGCCGTTTAGGATTGTTATATGTATAGGCCATAGAGTTATGTACCATTCAAGGACAATTATTGCCTAGGTTCATTATTCAAACTTTCACTTCAATCGCATGATAACGACACAAGAAATAAAAACATTATTTTAAAATTTCGCACAGCCGCCATCTTGAGGTTATGTAAACAATTGAATTAAATTAGATGGCAGTGCATTACAATCTGCAAAATCATTTACTGTACCACATTTCACTGCGCTCAGAGAGTTAAATCACGAGAAAAGTCTATTAAAATATTTCAAATTCGCTTGTTCGCCATGTTCGTTTTGTACTTTACAGGTTTATGAAATATACATAGGAAAACTTGTATCAGTCACCGTACAAGATTGCAGGGTGATATCTGTAATAGTTTCGGAGATATAGAATGTCAGTGAAATATTTCGCACAGCCGCCATTTTGAGGTTATGTAAACAATTGAACTAAATTAGACTCCAGTGCTTTACAATGTGTATAAACAATTGCTGTACCCAGTTTCATTACGTTTGGGTAGTTAAATCGCGAGAAAGTCTATTTAAAAGTCTCAACTTCGCTTGTCCGCCATGTTGGTTTTGTAGTCACCAGGTTTTTGAAAGTCTCATAGGTGAACTTCTAGTAGTGCCCTTTATCACCGTACACAATTTCAGGGCGATATCGGTAATAGTTTCGGAGATATCGAATGCTAGTGAAATATTTCGCACAGCCGCCATGTTGGATTGGTGAGACGTAACAAAATTTGAAGGGCACGGTCGAGGTCGCCGGGAATAGCGCCATGAACTTACCGAGTTTCATTGAAATCGCTCCAGTCGTTTAGACACACACACACGCACACACACACGGACAAAAGGTGATTTCATAAGCCTATTTTTTCAAAATTGAAAATAGGCTAAAAATCCGCAACACGGATATTCCTGGTGATCCTCTTGTGCTTTTCCAATGCATTTGCCTTGCAAAGAAATCCGATGCAGAATTGAAACAATATTTCCAGTTTGAACTAGCTCCGTATCCGGTTGCGATCTTTGATAAAGCGGGAATGCGTAGACGCAAAAGTCTGTGTTCTATAAATTATTCGATCCTGTTACCGATGAGCCCATATTTGAGGAGCTACATCATGTTCTCGACGGAGGATATCTTCTGCACCGGGTAATTTGGCACCAAACCGATACTTTTGTCGACATTAGTTTCAAATATGCGAGTTACGTTAAAAGATACTTTAAAAACAGTGTCATTATTTTCGTTGGGTATCCTGACGACCCAGCAGCTCGCAGTACCAAGTCCGTTGAACGTCTTCGACGATCGCACAAGCATGAAGCTGCTAATGATTTTTTTTTTATGAGTCCATGACGGCACCTATGCCACAAGCAAACTTTTTGTCTAATGTCACAAACAAACGAAGATTGATCGACTTGTTGCGCGTCAAATTCGAAAGCGAAGGAATCGAAACCAGACAAGCTCCACATGCCGATGTGCTCATCGTTACCACCCCACTCGAGTTATCTCGGCCCGACAATTCAGTCATTATAGTGGCTGAAGATATAGATATCTTGGTCATCTTGGCGGCTTGTGTGCCACCCTCCACGAAAATGTATTTTATGAAACCCGGCCAAGGTTCAACCAAACAACAACTATTTTGCACAACAAGTTTCAATCTCCCAACATGTGTGCAAGAAAACTTCCTCTTTGTGCATGCGTTTAGTGGGTGCGATATAACGTCTTCGTTTCACAGGCAGTGCAAAATGAAATTCGTAACACTGCTGAAGAGTAATGAGGAACTGCAGACAGCTGTTAGGGTTTTCCGAGACGTGAATGCAAACCCCGATGAAATTGACAAAGCGGGCCAGTTGGTTTTGGCTGGGCTTTATGACAACAAAACCACGGGAAATACCCTGAATGAGCTGCGGTTCCAACTGTTTGAAAAATCTCTAAGCAAACATCGATTTAATCTCGCAAGCTTACCTCCCACCGAATCAGCGGCACGTGATCACTCTTTAAGAACATATCATCAAATCCAAACATGGTATGGAAATGATACAAATCCACTGGATTGGGGCTGGAAAAATTCTCAATGTGGTTTGGCTCCCATACCTACGAGGGATCCGGTGCCACAAACGCTTCTAAACACAGTGTCCAGCAAATGTTCGGAAGGATGTAACGCAGCTTGTGGTTGCAGGAAAACGGGCCTCCGATGCTCCAGAATCTGCATGAATTGTATGGGACGGTCATGTACAAATGCTGCCGAGGAAGATGATATGGATGATTGTGACGGAGACATCGATGTTAATCTTGAGCGCCCTGTGACGTCGGACAAAAGTACCGATACAGACGATGAAAGCGATGACGGAGAAATTGAGGCCACAGCTGTTTACATTGAAAATCTGTTATATTTGTAACAAGTTAACAGCTTGTGCACCTGGAATGCTGACAAATATTTTATAATATGTAGAAACTTTGATATGGCATATCATTTCCATAGCTTTTCCGCAAGAATCTAAAAGGGCTCCAATTTGAATGGTCGTAGCATCGTAACAGTTCACATTAGAGACAAAAGGTACAGAGCATTTTTGTAGAAAATGTACTCTAGATTATTTTCATAATAGGCATTTTGTTGATAAAGTTGATGGTTTGGGAGATATTAGCAAAAAAAAAAAAAAAAAAGGAAAAATGGTACCTTCTTAGGGCCAGAAGGGCCAACGCCGACTTCGCTTGAGGGGGAAAACTTGGGAGAGTAATATCTGGGTCAAAATAAAGCGATTAAAGCAATTTCCAGCTTTCCACTAATTATTTCCTTATTGAGGCTTTTGTTTTTCGACCTGTCGCCTGGCCTATAAAGTTCTATTGATCTTAAACATGATTTATTCTGCGAATATAACTTACAGAATTTTATAAAGTAACTCATAAATAATTTTTAACATTCTGTAAACGAAACACACACATATTTTATTATGAGCAAATATTCTCATGAAAATAAATTTTATTATTTCAGATTTTGAAAAGTCATTTACATATCATATTGTTCTATATTGAAACATCTTTTTTTAGTAATAATCTGATACAGGTACGAAGTACACCATTTTATACTGACTGTATAACAATATAAAGTATTGACAGTAAGAAAACAAAGAATAAAATTTAACAAAAAAAAGGGACTTAATAATAACAAATTCATTGGAAATTAAATAACAAATAAAATAAATAACAGAGGTTATAAATATATGTATGTGAGTCGTCCAATTCCAGAACTACCTAAGTCAATTTCATGAAATTTGTAAGAAAGGGCAAAAAACTATCTTGAGTTATCCGTGCGCGTTTAAATAGAAACAGTTTGTATAATAGTTACAAAATACGATTAGTTTTCATTTTATGTATGTTTTAAAAATACAGTAAAAGCAGTTTTTACGTAATAATAGAAAATATATTGCACTTAAGCAGTTTTGATACAGGATCTAGGACTTAAGTAGTTTTGGATTAGTTTCATTAAGTCAGTAATTATGGTTTCTATGTGAAAGTGAAATTATTGCTATATTTTAAAGTTCTCTAAGAAACTACCCAGTATACAATAAAAGTAACCTTTCAACCTTAAATTTCCATTCACAATATGCTCACAGCTTTTCAAACTAGGCGAAATAGAGTCCATTGGACTGCACAGCAACGTCATTTCATGGAGTCTTCTTCTTCTTCTTCTTCTACTTCAGATTCATTTTGTCGAGCTATGTCTTCGCCACATAGTAGCAAGTCTCGGTAGAAGCCTAGATCCTCTCTGTTGTGCCACTCAGGGCCGAAATGCTTTGACAAAAGCTGTTTCACATCAGTCACTTACATATATATATAAATATATAAAAGTGTACCCGTTCCTACGCCACTTTAACATGTTTTCTTGGCGTTGATTACAGTAGCAGTGTTTAGCTATGGACAAGTTCATTGTTAAACGTAAACGCCTGGAGAGTGAAAGTGAGCAGTCGGCTCCTACTCCCGAACTGTCGAATTCAACATAAAGAAGACAAACGAAAGAAAAGAACATACCAGGACAGTTACGTAGTGTATGGATTTACGTGGAACAAGAACGAAGAAAACCCTATCCCTGTGTGTTTAGTTTGTGGCGAAACACGAAGCCATG
This sequence comes from Meconema thalassinum, assembly GCA_946902985.2. Classification (NCBI taxonomy): domain Eukaryota; kingdom Metazoa; phylum Arthropoda; class Insecta; order Orthoptera; family Tettigoniidae; genus Meconema; species Meconema thalassinum. Next base: position 956,752,794 of record OX336389.2, on the reverse strand, counting down.
GTACCTAGCAAACTGAAGTGGCATCTCACAATTAAGCATCCTAGTGGGTCTGGGAAGAGTGTGATGTATTTTTCACGTGTACTAGAAGGGGAGAGAAAAAAACCAGCTGTGCGAATGGTAAAGAGAATGACCATAAGTGATACTGCTCTTGAAGCCTCGTTTAAAGTAGCAGAACTGATAGGGAAAAAAATCACACACACACCTCATACTCTTGGAGAGGAAATCATAGGTCCTGCATGGAAAATTATAGTTTCAACAATACTTGGTGAAGGAGCAGTAATCAAATTTCGAAATTTCCTCTTTCCAACAACTCAATCAGTCGCAGGATATCTGAAATGTTTGCAATATCAACGAACAAGTCGTGGGGAAAATAAAAACTGATAGAGCATTTGCTTTGCAAGTAGATGAGAGTATCGATAGTGGTGACAAACTGCAACTCCTTGGTTTTACCAGATATATTGATGATAAAGATATTAATGAGGCATTTCTGTTCTGTAGACCGCTGGAGACTACAACCTCAGGACATAATATTTTTGTTTCTATTAATTCCTTTCTCAATGACAAAGATCTTTCATGGAAAGACTGGTTGGTTAGTTCTTAAGTTTAGGGGCTGCGACAACGCGATCATGTAGCCCCGTGTACTTTGGTGTGTGTAGAATCTGTCTGATAACCGGTGTTAATTGTGATGACTGTATTAGTGCGTGTTATCTGTTTTTAATTCAAGTAAGGACTGCAGTCTTTTGAATTTTTCAAATAGTTCCGACTTTTGCTGCCAAACGCCACCGTCAATGACTACTAGTTCAGAACTTAGCTACCAGACGCCACCGCAGTCGGCTCTTGACGACGAACGTAGGAACCTAAGAACGCTAGTCAAATGTTTAACCTATATATAATTTACCTTCACACAGGTGTAATTAGTGGAAGGTTCTTTAACATGCCATAAATCTATGACATGGGACCGCCGGATTTACTTCCCCTCCGAAGGAAGGCATACTGCGGGATTTTTAACTCTCTTAAAAATCCGACGACTTCGGCCGGCATGGAAAGACTGTTGTGGTATATGTACAGATGGTGCACAATCTATGTCTGGGAAATTTAAAGGTTTTTACTGCAAGAGCTCAAGATTTTGCTGCAGTGTTTAACGAAGTTGTGAAAATGGTGAACTACATCAAGTCTCGACCTTTAATGTGCAGGATTTTTAAACAGTTATGTCTCGCAACGGATGCACCTCATACCTCTTTGTTACTTCATACAGAGTAAGGTAGTTGTCGCGGGGTCGTGTATTGAAGCAGTTTCTTGAACTTAGAGAACAGGTGAAAACTCTTTTTAAAGATGAAAATCAAGATACATTTTATGAGCTGTTACTAACTGATTCTTGGTGCTTGGAACTGTCGTATCTGGCAGATATTTTTCATAAACTGAATTAACTGAATGTTTCAATGCAGGGTAGACAGGAAACAATAATTTCCTCAAACAATAAAATGAAAGATTTTAAAATAAAACTTAGTTCTTGGACGTCTGCAGTTCAGAAAGGAGATCTTTCAAACTTTCTTCATCTGGCAGTAGATAACGATCTGGGTAAGCTGAAAGACCGCATTTGTGATCACTTATCAAGATTGCAAGAAGCAATAGATACATACTTTCCATCTATTTCCACTATGAATGTCAACTGGGTTGTCTCACCATTTGATTTCATAGATAGTGCGAGGAAATAGATTTCACTGGTTGCGAACGAGATGAATTTATTGATCTTTGTGCCGATTCCACACTCAAAAGTAAGTCCACCAAGAGTGAGGCGTCGGTGGCTACTTTTGGGCTTCAGCGGAGAGAGTAGTATCCTAACCTAATGAAGAAAGCAATTAACACACTTTCGCCCTTTCCAAAATCCTATCTATGCGAGCAAGCCTTCTCTGCTCTGGTGACAATAAAATCCAAAGCAAGAAATAGACTGAATAACCTTGAGGATGATTTGCGTGTTTCATTGTCAACTGCAAGGCCCGATATCACGTACCTGTGCTCTAAGCATCAATCACAAGTTTCATATTAACGATTTATCGAACAAAATTTTGATGTATTTTTACTCACTGACTGTAGTAAAGTAGACTGTATTATGTTATGATGTACGTTACTTATTATAAAATATTTCAATAAATTTACATATGAAACATAATTTTTTTTTTATTCAAGGAAGGGTGCCCCTAGTGTTTAATGTTATTCCCAAGGGTGCCGTGAACTTCAAAAGGTTGGTTAACTCTGCTCTAGTCTGTGGTCGTGTGGACTGGCATGATGAGTCAGGGCGGGAGGGAGGCGGAAGCTGCGATAGCAAAGGTGTTGAAGGAGAGGATAAGGCAGGTGCCCGAGCGCGCTCTTGCCCAAGACCTTGTCTTACCGCTGTGTGTGTGCGCGCGTGTGTGTATGTATGTGTGTGTGACTGATTCAACCTGCGTTTTGTAGAGTCTGAAAGGTACAATCACCACGGGTATATCGCTGAACCAAATTTCTTTATCGAACTTTTCTACTGCTCAGAATAAGAGCCACATCAAATTAATAAAACTTTGAAGTTAATATAACAATTTTTTCTCACTAAAAATGGTATTCAAATCTGAAGAGGTTAATACAAAATTTGAATTTCGTAATAAGAATTGTTCCTATTGCAGGTACTACTACAGGGGTTGTTGTACATAAATTTCGGTGTCTTCCGATTATTAGTTTCGTCGTGGAGATTGTACCTTTAACGCTCAAAATAGCCACTTTGAAGCCATGTCCTCAGCAAACGAGCCGTCGTTATTTTCTTCAAAACGCATATAATATCTCACAAAGACCTACATTAGAGATTAAGAGTAAAAATAAAAATAAAATTTCAATTTTTGACCGCACAGCCTTAAGCTCTACGGCAGGCGTTCTCAAACTTTTTGAGACATTCTGAGACCTTTTTTGCCATGCCAAATACCCGAGCGCCATGAAATCGAGAATAATAATAGTAATAACAACAATATTAATAATGCAACAAGCATGCTCCTCTCTTTCCTTTTCCTATCTCCCTCTCCCTCTGAAGTGCTGAAATAGCTGGGGATCCACCGGTCACCAGGCATGCTGCAACTACTTGCATGACCCATGCATATAAGATGTTTGTACGTGTGGTTAGTCGAGTCGAATCAGCAACTTTCGTGTTACTCATAAATCAGGGATGTCCAATTACTTTTACTTTAGATTAAAATAATCTAGGTTATAGGCCTACTAATGTATATCACAAAGTGATAAAGTTTCTGACTCAAAACTTGTAATTATTAACAGAAATGCGCCTGAATGTGCATAACATAGATTTACACTAGTTTAGTCCTTGCCATAATCGCACAGTGACTTCTGGTTATTTTTACATCGTGTGATTTAATTTTCTTTTTATCACATGGCTTTTAGTGCCGGGAGTGTCCGAGGACATGCTCGGTTCGCCAGAGTTTGTAGCTGCTTCTATGTTGATATCCATGGGGTGAGCTACAAGTACCGTCGCGTGTGGAGTGTTATCTGAGGAGGGAAGTGTGATTGTAAGGACGAGGAGTTGGATGGTAGCGGCTGTGGCCTATAGTTAGGGACCAACCCCGGCATTTGCAGAAGACCATCTTCAAGATTGCCGGCGGGGGGATTCGAACCTCCTCGCCTCCCGGATGTGTGACTGCCTACAGCCACGCCGTAACGACCACGGCTAACTCACCCGGTATCGTGTGATGTGATCTATGTCACAGAACTGGTGACATAACGAGCACACGCAGAGTTCATTTGGGGAGGTAGGACATGTTTTTACATATTTTATGGTGGTACCCATGCACTGCTAACATTATCACCACATTCTTAGTTTCTGATTAGCGTTGGTCCAGTTCCGGTTGATCATGGCATCCGTGCTGTAAAATTCTAGCGGAATGTCTTTTCTCTTCTCCCTTCTCTTTGCTAGGTGCGCTTCAGCATTTTTTGAAGATGGAAGCTGTAATGTTGTCTTTATTTCTTCGACGAGGAAGGGTTCCCGTGCTAATTCACATGAAAACACTATTATTCCGGTTCGTGCAACAGAATTTGAATTGAAGAAACGATCTCAAGAGAGCTTGTGCTCACGAGCACTTTTTGGCTTGTATGAAGAGAGTACCAGACTTCATTTTATGAGCACCAGGTTAAGAACGTCTGCTCTAACTGTAAGTACATTGGCAATAACTTCTTAAATGCTCCCTTCTCCCCTAAAGACACAATAGGCTACGCATTGGCAAGATTTAAGAGACAGGGTCTTGATTTCCATATCCTAAGTCATCTGCTAGACCACATTAGATCCACGTTATGTACGAAGGATATTTTATAAACAACAGGAAATCCTCTAGGTGTTTTACCATCGGTTCGTTAACACTTTCACTTCCACGCTCTATATGTATTAGTGTTTCTAACTAACAATGGGAGTGATTCTACCTGAGAGGTATGTAGATCGCGGACGATGAGGACTGACGTGGAGGTTCCCGGTCCGTTCATGGTAACATAACCAAATACATTGGGTGGTCATTCACTCAGTCACAACACCACAGTGGTTTAGGCAACGGCCTTATGTTAGCAGTATTGGAATAGATAGGAATTCCAGATAACATGGCGGTCTGTTGACAGGCCCTTCTCTTCCTGCCCCCCCGCGTCATCTCACCCCGCAAATTCTCAGAGCTTGGAACCGAGCAGTACTAGCAACATTTAAAAAGTGCAGTACCTCTATTTATTCTTTTGTGGTCCTTAAATTGGAATAATTGTGTTTGTTAGAAAATATAAGTAATCAAATAGATAGTCAAGTCTTGTACAACAGAGAGACAACCAGTGAAATACTCTAGATCTGAAAATTGTAGACAAGAAATGCAATTATCTGCCAAGAAGTTGAAATTCTAATCAAATACAGAAACAGAGTGTCCTGTATGTCCACCCCTTTTTACTGCCCTTCTCAATGGAGTTGGGGATTAGAGGCGATGAAAGTCTTATCTTCATAATCCAGGGCAAGGAGCGCTCCCGTACCTGGTCCAAACAACAGCCAACGACTGTTTTCAAAGGGTAGATTGAGGCGTTATTTTTACGGTCGGATGCCCTTTCTGACGCCATATTCATGAGATGAGTCAATGAGAGATGGAAGGAAGCGGGTTTGGTCTAGGCCTATTAGTAGTCTAGGTACCTTCCCGGCATTTGCCTGGAATTGAAAATTGAAAACCATTTCAAGGGCGGCTGACTGTAGGGATAGAACCAGTGTTTTCATGCCTACTTAATTGAAGATTTCCTTCTTTTTGACTCTATCTACTTTTCTACTTGTCAGTATAAGAACTTAGCAAATCTCCTTACTTAATGAAAATAATATTCATTTAAAAAAGGTTTATACTTTCTTGAATTTTACATCTTGTCATTTTGACACACCGCATGCAAGGAAAGCAGAGTTCCAATGAAAATCAAAGTTTAGTTCAAATGCTCGTATGAATCCTAAGTGAGTGATGTATTTGAAAGCAATTACCACACGTGTTAAGCCCTTTCTCCTCCGTACGGTGTCTTAGATCGTAGAGGACTTCTGAGCTGAGTCATCACACTCGACTTCTGTTTACATGCGAGTCTCAGGAATGACGCATCAATCGATCCCCATCCCGCGTTCCAGAATGTGGGCGGCGCCTCCAGGTCACCCGAGGTGCGCGTCGTGTCTGCATTCAACAGCGCAAAACAATCATAATGCTCTCCTAAAGACTCTCCTGCTTTAATAAGCTACTTATCATAAATGCTACCTTTTTTTTAATAATATGAATTATTATCATTATTATTGTAATGCTTGAGCCTCCGTGGCTTAGGCGGTAGCACGCTGGCCTCTCACCACTGGGTCCGTGGTTCAAATCCCGGTCACTCCGTGTGAGATCTGTGCTGGACAAAACGGAGGCAGACAGGTTTTTCTCCGGGTACTCCGGTTTTCCCTGTCAAAATTTCATTCCAGCAACACTCTCCACTATCATTTCATTTCATCTGTCATTCATTAAATCATTGCCCCAGAGGAGTGCGTCAGGCCTCGGCAGTCGGCACAGTTCATATCCTCGCCGCTAGATGGGGGCTTCATTCATTCCATTCCTGACCCGGTCGGAGACTGGAAGCAGGCTGTGGATTTTCATTATTGTAATGCTTGGGGTGGGCATCAAGATAAGTGGGCCTACACCGCAACGATACTGTATGGGATCCAGGCCCGGATTTACCAATAGGCCCCATAGGCCCCGGCCTAGGGGCGAACCATGCTGAGGGGCGCAAAATTAATCCGCAAATTCTTTTGTCAGAAAATTTCCACAAAATGTTATAATCTTGCTGCTCTTCAAAAAGTTCTTTTTACAGTTCAAAAATAGACCAAACAGACTTTTACTACTTTTGATTTTTTAAACGTCAATTTCATATAATTTTATGATTTCAATTAAACTTTACAAAATTTTGACACTTTTCCAATTTATATTGTGGCCATCATTTTCCAACAATTTTTGTAACAGCAGATTTTTCGACTTAAGCTTTAGAACAGGAATGTTTTGTGATTTATTAGGAGAAAATTTAAGTCTTGAATATTAATATGAGTTTAATTTGAATAATTCATTCTGCATAGTTGTAGGTTTTATGATGCAGTGTACTGTATATGTACAGTATATCTGAATATCTGTAAGTGTATAATGAGTAGGGCTCGGATTTTTAGGTGCTAAAAATCTGGAAAATATTTATGTTTCATGTATTAAAAATACCTGAAATATGTGACAAAAAGTAAAAATATTCAATTATAATTTAGTTTATTAATGTGAATATAAACAATATGCAGTACTCACGAATGCAATTTATGCTATGCCTCAGTGACTGCTGAAGAATTACAATACTCATCTTCAGGTTGTCCATCACAAATAACCCGATGATTATCGCGAAACTGCGTCAATATGTTTCTTGCCCTCGAGGTGTTGTGTAACTTGAGATCGCTGTTCAGCCTTGATTGCTTTCCCACATGGTTGGCAGAGCAGAACAGAACGCCTCCATCAGAAGTAAAATTATCTTTAAATTCTGCAAGAGACGATAACTCGTAGTTATTTTACTTTAGGTATCGTACAACTGCCTTACACTTCACAGTGCCAGAAATGAACTGCCTGGTTCCAGGTAGCTGGGGGAGGGGGAGGTCTAGCACGTGGTGCAATATGGCTATGGACAAGGAAATCCCCGACTTCCACAGTGAGTGGCACGGGGCAACAAGTTAAGAATAACACAGTTGCAAGCTGTCATACGCTCTGCATGGAGATTAGATAGCTCATAGGTTCTTCCTCGTTGAAGTAACGCAGAACAAAAATGCAATAAACAGAAAGATCTAGCAAACTGATTAAAAAAAATGTAAATATTATGTATTTTTATGTGCTAAAAAGTGAAAAGAAAGAATTTATGTATTTATAGAAAAAATGCTTAAAATATGTATTTACATAAACAAATATGTATTTTCCTAAAAATCCGAGCCCTAATAATGAGTCTTAAATGGTTTAAACTTATTTTAATATTTCGTTGGCCTATTTATTTATAGTTTATATATAAGAAACAGTTGATTCTCTCATTATTTTAATTTATTTAATTGATTTCACTTCACGATACATTAGAATAAAATAAAAATTACCTTCACAAAGACCTTTCAGAGGTCTAAATTCTCCCTCCTTCACGATGGTATGAAGAGGGGGCGGCAAAAACCCACGGGCTTAGGAGCGCATAAAATCTAGATCCGGCCCTGATGGGATCCCAGGATTGGGAAAAGAAACGGGACTTGCATGGCGAAGATGGTCTTGGGAATTGGAAGTGGACGAGAGAAATGGAAAGAATCATTCTCAGCTTTACAGTAATTGGCATAGGGATGCACGATAATACAATGATCTTAAAATGAAAAGTCAAAACTTTTAGAGTTAAGATGTTTGGGATAAGGTCAATGGACAATCAGTGATTATTAACATGTGTAAATAGCTTGGAGCATGACATTATGGGAGAAACAAACTCTCAGGGACTAGCCCACGCAGTGAGTTCTGCTGAACTACCCCTACTAGATGGTAGCAAGCCCTTGCCCTTTAGTGATGTGATGGGACTTTGTACAGGGGAAAAACGATGAATCTCATATGAATCTCAAGCTGAGATAAATGAATTTTAGTTTTTCCAACGCTATAACTCTTATAATATTGCTTACAGATATCTGAAATGTATGTAGTACGGAAGGGATTATATAGGTTTGTAAATTATGTAACAATTCATCCAACAATGTATACCTAAAGGTTAATTATTGTATATTATTGTCTTTAACTGCACAATTTAACCTGCATAAACGATGAATGTCCATTTTCTGGCAAAAAGAAAGTGCAAAATTGATGGATGTCCATTTTCCCCTAAATAATGCACACCTATATTATTTGAGTCAAAACTATTGTTAATCGCAAATACTTCACAACTTACACTACTCAGTAAACGGTACAACATAATTCTGAAATATTAAGTTGCTGTTTTATAGAGATTTAATGGACTATTGTATCATCGTTATTGCCTTGAAAGCCATGGACCTTCATCGTTTTTCCCCGGCACACATTATTTTCAAAGCCTCATAAATCATGACTCTCAGTGCTTTTAACCAGTTTTAGGCTCTTTATTGTTACTAGGGAACAGTACAATCATTAACAATAAGAAATCTAAATTTTTGTAATTTTGTGACATTCATCGTTTTTCCCCTGTACGACACGGCATACATATTAATTACAGGGAAATCAACACATACGCTGCTATTGAAAGTGGAGCTCTGGCACAGAATAGCAGACTAAAAAGTTTGGGGTTGATGACTAATATGTCCGTAGCCCCTAAAAGAAATAAAGCAATAATGTACAACCTCCTGTATGAATTTTGAAGTGCTCTTTAAGTTAATATTTATTAAACTATGTTGGCAAACATTAAGAAACAAGAATTCCATATCAATTCTTCTTATATTTATAAATTCGAATCTAATTCATACATGCACCAATTTATTTTTAGTAGCTGATCACTTGTCAGTTTCAATAATATGAATCCAGCAATCTTGTATTGCACGTATTTTGTTTTGCAAATTAGTAAGCAGTAAAGCGACGAACTCGTAAATAGCCAAGTCTCATATATCCTACTGTTCACCCGCCTATTTCTGGGATGTTCCATGCAATGTACTAAATAGCATTGTTACACGACATATGTCTCCACTAACATTGAGAAATTGTGTGTTAGAATATATAACTTTGAGTATCGGTCATTAAGACTCCTCCCGCAAGATGGCATCCTTCTGTAACGAGTCAAAGAAGTTTATTTTATGTTCGACCCTGACTATTATATGTCTGAAAACTGTATGATAATGATGGTCATTATAACACTTTTTTTCATTATGAAACAGTTTCTCCCACCAATCACAGCTCAAGAAACAGTTGTTTGACCAATTAGATAAGGATACCTTCGCGCATGCGCTCAAAATCCAACATGTCTATATAATTTACCGAAAGTGCACCGTCCATATATTCGCGTAAATAAACTGGTGAATATGAGACAAGAAATAGCACTGTACCTTAATATCCCCAAATCCAATTTCTACACAGCGCGTTATTTTCAAACGACTTCGGTGACATTTTTACTGAATACTGGTGCTCAATCTGCACATATGGCATTGAAGCACACAGAGCGCATGCGTCGGTCGGTCAGAGAGCTTGGAAATCAGAGATATCCTACCCAGCGCAGCACCCGATCACAAAATTCTAGTGACAATCTCAACAGATATTTATGAATATTTATGTTAAAACATATAATAAAGTTATAATTATCGTCGAACATAAACAGTCGTATGCAACTCGCCTATAATGGTAATTAAGACACTCGTATGGAAATTATAAAACTCCTATATACGCTCGTTTTATAAACATACTCGTGCCTTAATTATAGCCATTATAGGCTCGTTGCATAATGTAATATTATGAGAAGTCAAATTTACGGCGTCTATATAAGATACAGAATTTAGTGCAATTACATTGTGAGGTTTGAAGTCATTTTTCAGTGTTGTCTTAGTAAACTAAAGTTTGGTGCTCTTCAGTCGGTCAACACGAATGTACCCAAAAGAGTTGAACGAATGAAGTGAGGGTGAGTGATCAGGATAATGTTTACTATAATACGTATTTACCTTATTATTAATATTCTGACCGACCGCGATGGCCGAGTGCGGTAACGATGCCAGCGAGGAACGAGGTAGCAAGTTAGCGCTCTCGGCCACTAAAAAAGAATCAGATTTGTCTGAGATTGCGACACACTCAGGAGATGACTAGGCGTGAAATGTGCATGGAGTCCCTGGTCCCTCACAGCTGACCTTGACCACAGTAAGGAAGGTCAGCTGAAGGTTGCACTCACATGAGATTACGCAATCACGACATAGATTGATCAAGGTCCTAAAGTAACTTTCATAATCATCCTACTGTAGATGTAATGATTCAGCATTTGAAGCCACGTGTAGGAACATCATATAATATTTCATTGAAACACCATACTGAATGTTCTATTGCTTCAGTTGTTGATTCTTTAGGGGCTTTGCGACACCGTGGTCATGTAGCCCCGTGTACTTGGGTGTGTGTAGAATTTGTCTGATAACCTGTTTCACTGTGATGTATGTACTAGTGTGTGTATTTGTAATTGAGGTAGGATTTGGGTAGGAAGCGGCTGTGGCCTTAAGTTAGGGAAACCACGGAAAATCTCTTCCAAGATGGCTAAGGTGGGAATCGAATCCACATTTTCTCAGTTCTGTCTCACGAGGCTGAGTGTTCCCGTTCCAGCCCTCAAACGAGAATTACATTTCTTGGCAGACCCGGGAATCGAACCCGGACCTCCAGAGCGACGTCCAAGAATGAGATCAGTTGATTGTTGTTAAATCATTGCAATATCGTGGTCATTTAGCCCGTGTACTTGTGTGTATGTAAAATTTGTATGATAACCAGATTTATTGTAGTGTCCGTAGTGGTGTGTATAAATTTTGTAATTGAGAATATGATTGGGAAAGAGGTTACCGTGGCCTTTAGTTAGGAACGATCCCGGTATTTTCCTGGAGTAGAAGTGGGAAACCAACGTAAAACCACTTCCAGGATGGTTGAGATGGGAATCGAATCCAACCTCTTTTCAACCTCTAATATCAATGTCAGGGACAGGTTACGAGCCTAGGCTTGAAGCAACCTCTGATATCAGAAACAGGAACAGGCTACGAGCCAAGAGTTTAAACAACCTCAGATATCAGGAACAGGCTTACGTGCCAGGGCTTTAAACTACTTCTGATTTCAATCTCAGCGACAGGCTACAAGCCAGAACTTTAAACAACTCTGATACCAATCTCAGGGACAGGCTACGAGCCAGAGCTTTAGACAACTCTCATACCAATCTCAGGGACAGACTACGAGTCAGTGCTTTAAACCACTGTGATATCAATGTCAGAGACAGGCTACGAGCCAGTACTTTAAACAACTCTGCTATCAATGTCAAGGACAGGCTACGAGCCAGGGTTTTAAACAACTCTGCTATCAATGTCGGGGACAGGCTACGAGCCAGGGTTTTAAACAACCTCTGATATCAATGCCGGGGACAGGCAACGAGCCAGGGTTTTAAACAAACTCTAATATCAATGTCGGGGACAGGCTACGAGCCGGGGTTTTAAACAGCCTCTGATATCAATGTCAGGGACAGGCTACGAGCCAGGGTTTTAAACAACCTCTGATATCAATGTCGGGGACAGGCTACGAGCCAGAGCTTTAAACAACTTTGATATCAATGTCTGGGACAGGCTACGGCCAGAGCTTTAAACTCTGATATCAATGTCGGGGACAGGCTACGGGCCAGAGCTTTAAACAACTCTGATATCAATGTCGGGGACAGGCTACGAGCCAGAGCTTTAAACAACTCTGATATCAATGTCGGGGACAGGCTACGGGCCAGAGCTTTAAACAAAGGAAGGAAGATTGTAGTTTTACGTGACCGTGAATCTTGTGATTATGAGCCACGGGACCTCCTTTTTACGTGGAATCCGAACCATAGGACATGGCATTTCACTTCGAAAATCTCACATGCATTGGCCGAAATTCGAACCCAGTCCACCTTGACGAGAGGTCAACAAATTGACCGCTGCGTCACCACGCCCCCGGTCTTTAAACCACTCTGATATCAATTTCAGGGACAGGCTGCGAGCCAGAGCTTTAAACCACTCTGATTTTAATATCAGGGACAGGCTACGGGCCACAGCTTTAAACAACTCTGATATCAATGACAGGGACAGGTTACGAGCCAAGTCTTTAAACAACTCTAATAGGCTAACAATGTCAGGGACATGCTACGAGCCAGAGCATTAAACAACCCCCGATATCAATGTTAGGGACAGGTTACGTACCAAGGAATTTAGCAACCTATGATATCAATGTCAGGGACAGATTTTTTAATAGTTATATCTGTCAGTTGTAACTCTTCAGTCGGTCAATACGAATTTGCCTGGTGACTGGGACTGCGAGTCATTTGGCAAATTCATGTTGACTGACTGAAAAGTTACAACTAATAGTTTGTTTACTGTAGGCAGCACTGAAAGAATGGCTTCAATAATTTACATCATTGAAACTTGAGTATTTTATAAAAACTCGGCCAGGTGGCAACATAATATGTGTTCGCAGAGCCCGGCCCGGCTCGGAGGCGGTAAGTTGAATACCCCTGGGGTAGAGTATACTGTATGTGCTCAGACGCTCAAGGTCATGGTACGCTACGGAAATACATTCTCCTATTGAACTTAACTTACAATAACATGTGACGTGGGTTTCAATAAGTATATACTGAGAATCAATTAGCTCCGAAGACAGCAAACAAACCTGGATACTAAAAATACACTCTCTTGCCAAACTCACTCCATATCTGTCAAGCACCGCAGGATATATAAATTGTTGTTACGTACCTTGAATTCTTCCCGAAGGGTCCAAATGGTCACAATAAATTGTTTCTTTAATGATTTCAACGTGTGATCTTGATTTGGAACTCAGGAAATGTTAAAGTTCTTATGACTACCTTGTTTGTTGTCGATTCATTTAGGGGCTTCGCGACATCGTGGTCATGTAGCCACGTGTACTTGGGTGTGTTTGTATGTGGAATTTGTCTTAAAACCTGTGTTATTGTAATGGCTGTGTCAGTGCGATTTGTGATTCAGATGAGGATTGGGAAGGAGGTGGCCGTGGCCTTAAGTTAGGGACTATCCCGGCATTTGCTTTGAGTAGAAGTGGAAAACCGCGGAGAACCACTTCTAGGATGGGCGAGGTGAGAATCGAACCCGTCTCTTTTGAATTTTGCCTCACGAGGCAGAGTGGACCCCGTTCCAGACCTCAGACCAGAATTAAATATCTTGACAGAGCCGGATGAACCTGGAAGTGGGCACATTGTGTTAACGTTAGCGATTGGTGCATCAGACTTAATTTGAAGGATGGATAGAAAATTACTGTATAGTAGTACTGTATTACTTCGCTAATTCCGCGTTGTTTGGCCTCAGAGGGCACAGGACGGCAAGTACCGGAGGATGACTGCCAACCATTGACCATTGATAAGATTGTGAAAAACACGTGACTTTGTAATGTTTTTAGCCCACCTTGTGGTGACCAAATGGTTGTACGAAAATCATGCCCAGGGAATATAGCAACCACTGAGAAATGTGCGTAAATCGCGCCCAGTCTAAAGGAAAGGAAGGAAAATTTGTAGTTTTACGTGACTGTTAATCTCGCGATCATGAGCCACGGGACCTCCTTTTTACGTGGAATCCGAACCACAGGACATGGCATTTCAATTTGAAAATCTCTCGTGCATTGACTGGAGCCTCCGTGGCTTAGGCGGCAGCACGCCGGCCTTTCACCGCTGGGTCCGTGGTTCAAATCCCCGTCACTCCATGTGAGATCTGTGCTGGACAAAACGGAGGCAGACAGGTTTTTCTCCGGGTACTCCGGTTTTCCCTGTCATCATTTCATTCCAGCAACACTCTCCACTATCATTTCATTTCATCTGTCATTCATTTAATCATTGCCCCAGAGGAGTGCGTCAGGCCTCGCCGCTAGATGGGGGCTTCATTCATTCCATTCCTGACCCGCTTGGAGACTGGAAGCAGGCTGTGGATTTTCATTTTCATTCATGCATTGACTGGGAATCAAACCCGGTCCGCCGTGGTAAGAGGCCAATAGCATGGCCGCTACGCACCCACGCCCTCGCGCCCAGTCTAGAAATTGTCCTCGTGACAATACTGTTCTATGTAACTATCTAACCTGGGGCTACCACCCCAGACCCCCTTACTTGTAGTGCAATCTGTAATTTTCGTCCAGACAGTCATCTAACCAAGTAGCGACCAAAGATTTCGTCCAGACCAATGGTTTCGTCCAGACAGTCGTCTATCCAAGTAGTGACCAATGGCTTCTTCCAGACAAATGGTTTCGTCCGTACCAGCCGCAAATACTCCATGTAGAGACAGTGCTGGGTGCGATTTACAGGACACCGACCAAATATATAATAGTTTGGATATCACAATAAGCAAATTCCACCTCTTCCCTGTTTGATAATAATAATAATAATAATAATAATAATAATAATAAAATCTTGAGTGGGCGCGAGGTCGTGAACTAGAAGTTGACGAACCAAATGTATATTTAGATAGTGAAAATCCACAGCCTGCTTCCAGTCTCCGACCGGGTCAGGAATGGAATGAATGAAGCCCCAATCTAGCGGCGAGGATATGAACTGTGCCGGCTGCCGAGGCCTGACGCACTCCTCTGGGGCAATGATGAAAATGAATGACAGATGAAATGAAATGATAGTGGAGAGTGTTGCTGGAATGAAATTTTGACAGGGAAAACCGGAGTACCCGGAGAAAAACCTGTCTGCCTCCGTTTTGTCCAGCACAGATCGCACATGGAGTGACCGGGATTTGAACCACGGACCCAGCGGTGAGAGGCCAGCGTGCTGCCGCCTAAGCCACGGAGGCTCTATATTTAGATAGTAATAATAATAATAATAATAATAATAATAATAACCAGAGCAGCGGAGAACTCTCTCAGATCGCAACAATCGATCGGGGAGAATGGGAAGCCTTAAGCGTCAATCAAACTTCTAGAAAGGAAAGATCTACCATTAGAGCAACAACAAATAATTAACAAAAAGCAGCAAAGAATTACGTTAAATAAAGAAATAAAAGGAATGAATTTACGGTACTTGTCAAAATGCAGAATAGAGGTAGACTATATACTTTAAAAAAAAAGAATTTGCTAGAAAAACTGGAATTTAAATGCCCAATTTAGTCACCGCAAGGTGGACCAAAACATCTCATTTGTCACCTCAACGTGGAGTAATACCGGGTGAGTTAGCCGAGGTCGTTGCGGCATGACTGTTGGCAGTCGCTCACATCCGGGAGGCGAGGAGGTTCGAATCCCCCCGCCGGCAACCCTGAAGATGGTCTTCTGTGGTTTCCCATCTTCCTTCCAGGCAAATGCCGGGGTTGGTCCTTAACTATAGGCCACAGCCGCTACCTTCCAACTCCTCGACCCTCCCTTCCAACTTTCCTCCCCAACGGTACTTGTAGCTCACCCATTGGGTGTCCGTCTCGAAGCGGCTACAAAACTGGCGAGCCGAACATGTCCTCGGACACTCCCGGCACTAAAAGCCATACGCTAAAAAATAAAAAAACGTGGAGTAGGGAACCAACATATTATAACTTGTGTGACAACACCCTCAGCCGTATGATGCGAGCTAGTGTGGTCGAGTGGTACAAATTTTAACAAATATTTTATGGAAATAATTCGGCCACCAAGGAAACCATTTTCAGGACGGCCTAGGTGGGATTCAAGCCCACGTTCAGTACCAAAACATTGTGATATTTTTCTTGTTAATGTATCCAATGGCCGGGTCGGGGCAGGAATTTTGGAATAAAATTGGCAATGGTCCTATAGAAAGAAACCGTCGTGCCATTTGGCAAGAGGTGAAAATTGGAAACCACGGATGGTCGATGTGGGATTCAAACCCACGCTCTCCCAATGCCAGTTAGGCATTAGTTAACACGTTAGCGCTCTTGGCCACCGTGGCCGGTTGTAATTATTAATAATAATAATAATAATATTTGTTTTACGGCCCTTTTGATTACTGCGGGTTTTAGAGACGCCAGGGTGCCAGAATTTTGCTCCGAATGGGCTCTTCAGCGTGGCAGTAAGTCTACTGACACGGCTCCGACACATTTAAGCAACCTCAAATGCTAACTGACTGCGCCAGGTTTCGATCTTGCACTCTTGGGAACAGTAGCGGGAAATTAAACCGCTGCACCACGCAGTCAATAGTAATTGTTATTGGGGTGGGAATTCGGAAGGATTAATAGAGCAAGCTTGCTATTGGTCAGCAGCGAACAAAGGTTATTGTCGGCGCGTGCTACTGTCCTACGTTTGAGTCACCGTTCGTTAACGAGGAAAGTGAGAGAACTATAACAATGGTGGCTTATGATATTCAATTCAAAATGTGCAGTATAAAATGCTTTCTTTATCAATACATAAGGTTGGACATTAAACCAAATTTCCGTCGCATATTTGTATAAAGATCAGGTTTAGTTCCCACTTAGAAATAGTTTGTTGTTGTTGTAGATACAGTTTAGGGGCTTTGGTGTATTACTTGGAATACACGTTCAGTCAGAGTTAGCTCTTGCTGCTCTTTGCCTTTTTCATTAGCCTCCTTTATTTAATTTCCCTCCTTGCAGACACCAACAGCGACTTTCTGTATTTTATTTGCTCTGTTCACACGCTTAAGTTTTTTATAAGTTTGTTCTAGATGTGTATCTTCTATGGAACCTACTTAGCAGCAACTTGCGGCTACCAGCTGAAATTCTTCAAACTCCTCAAGTCAAGAGGATTTACACACCAATCCACCAGGCGTCGTCTTCGTCGTCAGCTAACATCTCCTTGAAGGCGCTGCTCCATGAAGAATAACAATTTTTGTACAAAGTTTTTTATTGTTCTTATGTTGCCCATTCTGCTATAAACTCTTTTGTTTCCCTCCCCTTCCCCCATGCTTACCCAAGGCTTATAAACTACAGAGGTTGCCTCAATTTTCACTCACCAATCAGCGCTCACAAGGCAGATGACGTCACAAGATACCAAACGCGCCATGTGGGGAACGTAACGAAACTGTCAACATCAGCTGTTGAGTACGCAAAGAACAGTTTATTCGCATGAAATTATCGGTAAATGGGTGATAAAATAACTAAATGTTGCCTACTTACATTTTATGTGGTGATCTTCTTGAATTTCTTGGAAATTCGCCTAGACTCGATAGCAGTATCGTGGGTGTTAGTGACTTCCAATAACCACTTATTATGCAAGATAGAATTGGAATGTTTCAATCTGATGAAGAAAATTGTTGTCAACCCCACCAGACGGTACGTCAAGAACTTCTCTCGACACAAAATCTGTCGTTCTTCTTAGAACGTTCTTGCCTCGTTGAAATCCGTATTTTCCGTCAAATGTGACGAATTTTGCTGAAATGTGCCGGAACTGGTTTAGCAAAGTTTCTGAGGGATCGGTCATACCACCGTATGACAAGTGTTTAATCCAAGTCGGTCATGCATAATCGTGTTGAGTTTGCATTCCATAGGTTAAGTTCCCAAGTTGTGGAAATTTATTTTGGAACTTGTGGGCTACATAACCTGCAACATAAGCCTTGCCATCTTCCTCAATTTGTTCCATGATATTGGCAATGAAGGACTCTGGTTGCATATTACTCCCTAAGGTTGGTTCTGGAAGCACGTTACTTGAATCAGACACTCTGCCAGCTTTGTTTAGTGCTTTAGCAACTACATATTCATCTGAATCTGGATCAGCAGTGTTTGTTTGCTTTTGAACAACTCCTGGATTTTTCCTAAAATAATCATCCTCAGTCTGTAAATGCAGTCAAGGGGAGAAGGATGATCGTTTAAGCCACCACGGGTTCGCAATTGTGAAAAGAGGTTTTCCAGTACATCTTGATTTAGCCTATGTGTGAGAATGTACTTTGTATTATGCCTACGGGCCATATCTTGGTACAGAAGTTGAAGGGATTTTATTGAAATGATGACTGCTTTCTGGAATATTTGCAAAGAATTTTTACCAATGCAAAGATAATTACTCATGAAATTTTCCATCTTGTCCAAAAACAAAATACCATGCAAGGGTTTATATAGGGGGGGGGGGGGACTGAGGGGGCTCCCCCCCCCCCCCGAAAAAAGCCAACTTGGGTACAACATACAATGTATTTCACAGTAGTCCACTTTTAAGAAATAATTTTCAATTTGTAAAAGAAAACGAGTGCTTACCTTTCTACTTTATAAATTGAGATATTTTCCATTCATACTCCATAGGCTATAATAGAAAATGCATTAAGTACTCACAATTTTCCATGATAGTCAGCCCCCCCCCCCCCCCTCTCTCGAAAAAAAAATGTATATACACCCCTGATACCATGTACGAAATATGTCAAAAATATTAACAGCTTTAAAATCATTCTAGCAGGTCATCAAAACTCAAGAGTAGGCCAGCTAGGCTCAATTACCATTTGGTTTTAGATTCCTTGGAAATATTGGCTTTATATTAAGCAATTCGGCCCTGTAGTCTAATTCGAAGTCTTCACTCTTGAAGTGGAGGGAACATAGGCTATCCTACTTGTTTGAGGGTTGCAATGATCTTTTCGCTTACATGCAGCAATCCACTGATTGCGAAGGCATGTGTCTTTAGGCATCGTGAAAAACGACAAGTCACTTCCAACTTTATAATAACTGTGACAAACTGCCACAGCACATCTTTGGCCTGGCATGATTATAAACAAAAGGGCTTAAAACACATGTTTAAACCACTGCAATCCATACAATATAATGTGTGGGAAAGTTGACTTTCCTTGCATATCTCGCGCCTCGCGCGCTACGAGGAAACGTGTGACGTCACGTCCTTTCCCTTCCCTCCGCGATCCCCTCGCCAAAGAGCTCCATATTGAGGCAACCTCTGTAGTTTACTAGCCTTGATGCTTACCTAGCTCTGTAGTGTGCTGCATTGCCCGCTATCACTTCTAGTTCAGACTTTGTGTGAACAGTTTGGTGCTCTTGCTTAGAGGCCAGCCTCCTGTCTCTATGAGGCATTTTTAAAAGTCGGCGCTATGTCTGATTGTTAACCTAACGGTTACAAGGAACCATCGCCTGCTCAACATGCAAGTTAAGTATCTACCTACACTAAACTTTTAACATGTTTCACAGCAGTTTACAAACGACACACATCAATAGAAAACTCTACCGAAAGCCTTACAGCAGGCGCCGCATGCAATAGAAATTAGACCCGCATGACACTACTCCATAAGCGACAAATCTACATCGCCTGTCGAGATCGCAACAAGACATTTTACCAAAAGCCTTACTGCAAGCGCTACACACAGTACAAATTAGACCCGCATGATATTGCTCCATAGGCGACAAATCCACAGCACCTGTCGCGATCGCAACAAGGCATTCGCACAATTCGCATAAACTTCAAGATGGCGACCGAGTTAGAAGCACGATTAGAAGGAGCTCTCAAATTTATTGAAAATACTGTGAGTAGCGGTGGATACTTAAATAAGGTGAACAGAGAAGATTTGCTCAAAGCGGTAACTGACATCAGGTCATATATCACAGAAATGAAAATGTCAGTGGAAGTTACAAACGGCGAAATGGAAAATGGCATGAATGCAACAAAGGAGGTTATGAGTGTGCAAAGAGATAACATCATACAGGAGGAAGACTGTCTGTTGGTGGAACAGCTAGTGACAACTGGTGGTCAATCTGCACACCACGGAATCAAACATCAGCACCTAGTGGCACCTGGCGGTCATAGAGAAAGATCATCTGTGGTTGCATATCCAAGGCCTACTTCAGCGGAAAAACTCTGCAATACTAGATTCTCTCAACAGGGGGATAATCACATGTGCGAAACCTGCAGTCTACGTCTGAAATCGAATGGAATGGCCCCAATGGAGACGAGCAACCAAGGAATAAACAACGAAGTAAAAGAGTTAGCATTGGAAAACAAAAAATCATATGATCACATCCAAGAAAAACTTGAAGAACTATCTGATAACCTCATGAAGAAAATGACCTTAATTCTCGAGACACAACTGCAACAAGCAGATATACTAGCAAAACAACAAGTCTCGCGCTACTCAAAAATTCAAGACACTACCGAAAAACCAACAACAGCAACGCCGCTGCACCCCCCAACCATCAAACCACAATCACCAGACCCACAAACCACCACAGCAGAGTCAA
This sequence comes from Meconema thalassinum, assembly GCA_946902985.2. NCBI lineage: Eukaryota > Metazoa > Arthropoda > Insecta > Orthoptera > Tettigoniidae > Meconema > Meconema thalassinum. The sequence goes on along the minus strand of OX336389.2, from coordinate 956,732,435 downwards.
CAAATAAACGCAATTATCGATACGAAACCAGATCACTATCAAGCATAGAATGGCCGGGACTACCCAACAAAATTATCAACCGTGACACTACAACACAAGGAGAGACGAGAAGACCAGACAATACAGAAAAAAGATATCAGCAACAGAATCAACCACGAAATAGTCAGCAATACCGATCACCATCTAACACAGTAATCGGCACTGGAACAGAGAACGACGATCTACAAGCGGAAGGGAAAACGGCATGGCTATTTATTGGGAAGCTGAAGAAAGAAACGACCTCGGAGACGGTAATAAACTACCTAAGAAAGAAAGGAATCCGAGGGGACGTCAGCTGCGAAGAGACTGCCATAAGAGGAGACTCCAAAGCGTACAAAGTTGGCATCCCTTTTGACTGCCTAGAAATGACATCCAACCCCGAATTTTGGTCAAGTAGAGTAATTGTGCGTCGATTTCGATTTCGCCTCCGCAGAAGAAGCAAAGGCGCATCTCTCGAATAACTGCATTAACATGCTCCTGTGGAACGTAGAAGGGTTCCAAGGACTACTGAAACTAACCCCAGGAAACACATTTGAAACATCTGACATACTAATCTTCACAGAGACATTCCTAACGATACCTATTGATATAGAAAGTTTCTACTCCATCCACTCTCTAGCAAGAAAACCTACAGAAGGAAGGCCATCGGGAGGTGTATCTATCCTCTATAAACCATGGATAGGACCCTTAAAGACCTTACATATAGAAGAAAACCTCATAATCGCGAAAGCAAACAACTTCACGATAATAGGCACTTATGTACGCCCCAACACTGATACCGAGGAAATAATGGAACTCCTCACGCTCTCCCTACGGAAAGTTGCAAACCCAGAAGAAACCATAATACTAGCAGGAGATATGAACTGTAGACTAGACAAACCCGATACGAAATGTAAAACTGTCCTTACATTCCTTACAGAAGAAAATTTCAAAATAGTAAATGACCCAAGACGCAAAACTTACTTTGCCCATAATGGCAGTAGCACAATTGACCTCGTGTTCCACAAAGGAAACGATATTGAAATTTTAGAACAAAAGAGTCTATGGACCTCACCAGTAACCCCACTAAGAAAATACAGACCAAATTCTTACTCAAAACTCCAAAGAAAGTTGTTTCGAATTGCGTCAAGACCATCATATCCAGACACCTTAACATAGCAGCACTACAGCGACAACTAGGAAAAGTACCTGAAGCAGAAAAGACAATCAAGGAAAACGACCTAAATTCAGCCCTAACAAGAATTAACAAGATACTAGGAGCAAGTGTAACCCACAAACAGATTACAAGGAAAGCTCAACCGTGGTTTGATAAGGAATGTTATGCAGAAAGACAAACTACACTAAAGGCGCTACATATAGCTAGGATCACGTCAACACCAGAGGACCTAAGAGTATATGGGGAAACACGGAGATATTACAAGAATCTCCTAAAACGTAAACGCTTTCAATTCATAGAAAAAGAAGGTGAGAGGATCGCCAAAGAAGCAATGAATGATCCATACATAGCCATCAGACCAAGAAGATCGTCAAGATCTAGCAACGTAGAAATAGGAATATGGGAATCGCACTTCACTCTCATCCTTAACGGTACAGGTCAACAAGCGGCATATGAAATTGAATGTAGAGATCAACACGAAGAAATACTCCCCATCACTAAAACAGAGGTATTGGACATAATCAATGCTACGAAATGTAACAAGGCCGCAGGACCAGACGGGTTTTTCAACGAACATCTAAAGGAATCGGCACAATACCTATCAGAACTATGGTCCAAGCTCTTTACCAAATGCCTAGAAACAGGAAATATTCCCGAAGAATGGAGAAAATCGACCATTAAAACTCTCTATAAAGGAAAAGGTGAAACCAACGACCCCAACTCGTACAGAGGAATTGCACTGGAAAGCAACACCTTCAAGTTACTGACAAGAATTCTAACCAACAGGATAGTATACGAAGTCGACTCCAAGATACCGGAGGAACAATTCGGCTTTAGACGAGCAAGAGGAACCTTTCACGCAATTCAAAATCTGTTAAATGACATAGAGGAAGCAAAACGACTCCAAAAGGGAAAGTTTTATGCAGTCTCTATAGACTATACAAAGGCCTTCGACCTAATTGACAGAAGAAAGCTCACATCGAAACTTCAAAATATCATCGGAAATCACAATCCTTTAACAATCTTAGTAAAAAATATCCTGGCATACAACCAGATCACCATAGATGACGCAGTATGTAAAACAAAGGAAATCACCCAAACTAATGGAGTGTTGCAAGGTGACCCCCTCAGTCCCATACTGTATTGCCACAGCCGATGTAACAACAGCAATCCGAGAGAAATCAAAGGACTCAGTGATCTACATATATGCGGACGACATGGTCCTAGGATCACCAAATAAGGAAGAACTCCAACACGCCTTCTCAGCACTGGTAGAATGGGCAGGAAATAACAGTCTGAAAATAAACTGGACAAAAACCCAACAGATGTTTTTTCGGAAAGGTGGGCGTGTAGCAGCAAACGACAACTTGCAATATGAAGAGGTCAAAGTGGAAATAGTGAATGTAGTTAAATACCTTGGGATCACTTTACAGACTACTGGAACATTCAGACTACACATCCAAGACAGAGCAGTGGCTTGCTTGAAAGCCATGTACGACATTATCAATCTACAGCAGCTATCCTTAAAAACAGCTATGCATCTGTTTGACGCAAAGGTCCTACCAATTCTCACGTACGGGATCCACTTGATATGGGACCGACTAACGAAGAGAGATCTGGCCACCATCGAAAGAGTTAAAGCCCAATTCCTGAAAACTATAATGGGCATCTCAAAATACACGCGCTCCCGCCTAACATATGAATTAGCACGGGAACCCTTCCTCGTCGAAGAAATAAGAACAAAATTACAGCTTCCATCTTCAAATAATGCTGAAGCGCACCTAGCAAAGAGAAGGGAGAAGAGAAAAGACATTCCGCTAGAATTTTACAGCACGGATGCCATGATCAACCGGAACTGGACCAGCGCCAATCAGAAACTAAGACATGTGGTGATAAAGTTAGCAGTGCATGGGTACCACCATAAAATATGTAAAAACATGTCCTACCACGCCCCAAATGAACTCTGCGTGTGCTCGTTATGTGACCAGTTCTGTGACACATATCACATCACACGATGTAATAATAACCAGAAATCACTCTGTGATTATAGCAAGGACTAACATTTAAAATGGACAAAGCATCATACAGTGTTGCTCTATTTCACAAATAACATTCAATTCACAATATAATGACTGGTCATGAATGAATGCTTTAATGCACACATTCCTGATTGATTACTGGATCATGATGTTTTTCACATCAATTAACTCTTTTGTAACATATTTGTTTCACTAGTGTAAATCTATGTTATGCACATTCATGCGCTTTTCTGTTAATAATAATTGGGTTTAAACAATTTTTGGAATGCTTTTACTAAAAGCTATAGGCAGTGCTGTAATTTCACAAACTTGTGAAAACTCTGCCCCTCGTGGGAATCGCTTTTCTTAGCTACCAAAGCTCTTTACCAGTCATTAAATTTAGTACTTCTTGTACGATATAAAAGAGATTCTTTCTCTCACCGTGGGATTCTTGCCAAAACTCATTAATAACTTTCTAAAACTTAACTTGCCTACGAGAGATTATTACCGCTCCATTTAACTATCATTACAGTTCTGGAATCTTCCATTCAAAATATACTTCAAACCGCAAAGAACCATGCTCAATACCGTCAATTTGCTGGAACCTCAAGTTAAATAGAACCAATAACTGCAACCCACAAACTTTCCAACGCAATAAACTTATTCAAGTTCAAATTAAACTAAGTGTTCTCCATAAACTGCAATAACTTTTTGCTTGTTCCATGAACGTTCTGTGCTGCAATAGTGAAAATTTCCAATCTATCAACAGACTTTAGTGCAAAACAGTATCCGTTTAACTATCTACCGCGCCGCGTTTGACTGATAGCAATAAAACTGGCCAGAACTTTGAATTCCTATTTCCTTTTCCCCAAATACCTTTTATTAACAAATTTAATTTAAATTTAAGTCAAATTTCTACGAGGCTTCGCTTATAATTAAGCGCCCTCCCAACTTTGTTCCATTTCCCATATATTCATTCTGCGTCAATCTATGTGGCTTTAGATCACATTTTAATATGTATTGTATTTCCCTTCTAAAACTAGGAGTTCTACTTTTTCTAATTATAAAAGAATTATCTAATTGTTTAATCCAGGCTTCACAAAGTGTGACCTGCTCCATTAGAATTTGTAATTCTTTAAATTCAGTTTAAACATTAGTAGTTATAGAAACTACTTATTAATCTTTGGCTGGCTGCGTGGCTCAGGGGTAACGTTCTCGCTTGCTGGGCCCAAGGTTGCAGGTTCGTATCCTGGCACAGTTAGCTGTCATTTGAGGGTGCGCAAATGCGAGGGAGCCGTGTCCGTAGATTTACTGGTACATTAAAGATCCCCTTCGGGGCAAAATTCCGGCACCCCGGTGTCTCTAAAAGCCAATGTAGTTAAAAGGGACGTAAAACCAATAACATTATTATTATTATTAATCTTTCTTTTCTTATCCTGCTAGCTCAGGAATTGTTAACTTTCTAATTATTGAATTTTGTACCTGATCCTTTTGCTCCAGGCTTCGTTAATTCGACCTGACCATTTTTGAACATACAACACTGTTAACTTCTGCTTAAAACAGCGGTAACCTCCGCTTGTAAGTTTCCTTTTTCCTCCTGTTACGATCAGGAATTTAATCTATTTTGTATGGCCTTTTCGCTTGCCATAAGGGCATTCTACTCTTTTGTTGTTCTACCTAACTAATTTAACAAAATGTTACATTAAATTGCAATCTTATAATTAACCCAAATGGTTCAAAACCTTTTATTTATAAGCTTGTTAAACAACCTTTGTAAGTAGTTTGTACTAATAGGGGTCTCCGCCAGCTTCCTATTTGTAGAGACTTCTTCTCTAAACTTATGTTTTACTCTTCAAAATTTCAGTTTTGTTTAAGTTAGGTCTGAAGGTTTCCTCCGTTCTAAGCTTTTAGTCGGCACCCCGCCGGGTAAAAGCTTAGCCTGCTTTGAGTGCAACAATTGGTATTCTCAAAAGATTTTCACTAATAACAGTAAAACGTATTGTCAAAAGCAATAAAGTTGCTTTATCTATTCCCACTCTGGGGACATTCGGCTGTCCTGACGGAGATCCAACAGCGCCCAGAAATAAGAATTATCACAACAAATTCAAATTCTTCTAGCATTTTAAAATGCGTAGTAAAGTCTAACTCTTTTGAAGGGAAACCACAAAAATCCACTTCCTTTCTGATATCCTTGCCTTCCAGCGTATTACCTATCCCCCCATAATACCAGAATACTGGCTTGGGAGGGAAAGAAAACTTTATGGTTGCTTGCGGGTGACCTCAGCTCACGCTGCATTTCCCGTTGGCATAGTTTAGGTCCCCAAACCTTTTAGGTACTTAGAAGGCTTTGTGCAGTGGAACCTTTCGCTAAACCCTTATTTTTATTGTGTTTTTTTTGTTTTGTGTTGGATTTTCTTCCTTTCTACCTAAAATTGTTTCCACTCCTAAACACACCTCCTTCTTTCTCTCAGCATCTTCCCTTAGGTAGTGTTAATATTCAGTAATAACCTACCAGGCTTGGGATATCTTGATTATCAGCCCCGTGTATTTAGGTGTGTGTTTTATCTGTCAGATTACTTGTGATTCTTTGGGGACTGTGGTGGTGTGTGTCGCTGTAATTTGTGGGTCTATAATTGGGAATTGACACAAGGTAATATCCAGGCATTTACCTGGAGGGAGTGCGGAAACCCGGGTAAACCGCCCTGGATGTCCCGCTGTTAGCAACAAACCTTCAATCTGCAGACATTCACAATTGCAGTCGTTAGTTATTGATGTTATTTTAGGGGCGGAACAACGAGTTCATCTGCTTGGTGCGCGACTTAGCGTGCACAGCTACGCCGCGCGGCAGGGTTACCTCACGTTTCACGAGTTCCATGCCGAGAATCCACATTCCGCAGCATGCGCTCTGGTTCTTCTATGCCCAGAGGGTTGCTCGATCGATTGGCGGGTGACTCATGCTTTCAAACTTGCGTGTAAAAAATACAACACTGGGATGACTCACTAGTGTGATGGAGCAGGCCTACAGACACTTTGGTGGTAATTTCTGTGACTGCCCATCAGGTACGGAAGTGATTCATACATCTGACTCGTACTTTTTCAGCTCTGTAGTCAGGGTAGAAGATAATTCGCACAATCAAGAGATATCTCACAATAGCCTACCTTATCCAAAATTATGGCGATTCTTTTTTATCACTTATCCTCCAAGCATGGCTTCACCCACGGACTCGAGGGATCATTCCTCTACCGCAGGGGTAGGCAACCACAAAGCCTTCGCGATCTACTGTTTCATACCACCGTATCAAAGTGATCTACTTCTTTTAAAAATATAGTAATTGCCACATTTTTTTAATACTGTGAAACAACAATATTTAACAATGAAACTATTACATCTTCACTATTTGCTGAAAATACAAAAATTTACACTCAATGTGAAACTTGAGGAGATGTTCGTTTAACAATGTCTTTGATATTAGGTGTATAACTTGTTACACTTAGTCGAATACACGAGTCAAGGTGTTCGTCAGTCAACCTTGTTCTGTGTTTATTTTTAATAAAATTCATATTAGAAAACTATGATTCACACAGGTAATTAGAAGCAAACAAGGCAACATCAACTAACACAGGATATGTCTCCTGAGGAATTAAAGTTTTTAGGTTCCGCAATAGTTTTGAGATACAAATCATTTTTAATGATATGAGTTCAAGTTCAAGAGCTGCCCCATCTACGTCAAAAACATTTTCAATGGAAGAACATACATTCAATAGTTCAAGGTCAGCCCAAGGGAAAGATACAAACTGGGTTACCACAGAAATCTTTTGAAAATCTGAAAACCGATATTTGAAATCAGCCCTCAAAGTGGAGATCATGTTTACATAACATTCTCTATCACAGGGTATCGCACATTCTTCTACTTGGGTCTTCAGAGATGGAAAGTGTCTTATCTCACCTCTCTTAAGGCAGGACTCCCATAAACACATTTTTTCAGTAAAAGAATTTACTTCAGATATCATTTCAGCAATATCTTTGTCCTTGCCCTGAAATTTCAAATTTAGTTCGTTAAGCTTTTCTGTTAAGTCAACTAAAAAAGCAAAATGCAAAAGCCAGAGAGGATCTTCAATATAAGCTAACAGGCTATTCTCTTCTATTTCCTGCAGAAACAGTTTGACAGCTGGTAAAACCTTGTGGAAACGTTCAAGTACTTTTCCCTTACTGAGCCAGCGTACTTCAGTATGGAGCAGTAAATCTCCATATTGCAGTTCCAATTCGTCTGCCAAATCTTTCAAACGTATTCTTTGATGAGAATGAGACCTACTTTTGTTCACTATCTTCACAACAGTTTTCATGGTTTCATTTAAATTTAAAAACTTTCCACACAGAGACTGCTGATGTAAAATACAGTGATAAGTTAAAAACTGTGGAAAACTTTCATCTCTTTGGCACAGAGCAAGAAAACCATTTTTAGAACCTCTTAAAGCTGGGGCTCCATCTGTGGTAATGCTTACAAGCTTTTGGATAGGTATTTTCTGTGACAAGATGAGTTGTTTCACACCAAAAAATACACCTTCACCTCTTGTATGGCCTTTCAAAGAAATTACTTTCAAAAGTTCTTCTTTGACAGTAAAGTTATTAAAAACCATCCTTACAAAAACTGACAACTGTGCAGTACCTGTTGCATCAATGGATTCGTCTAACTGCAATGAAAAATAACAACACTCCTCCAAGTCTGTTTTCAATTGAGAGAAAACATCGCGAGATATTGTTTCAACTCTTCTTGTGACCGTTCTTGACGAAAGTTGAAGCGATTCGATGGCAGCCACTATTTCAGACTTGTTCTTGAAATTATTAAACAACTCATCAGCAGCTTCTCGAAATACTTCTTTTATGAATTCGCCGTCTTCAAAGGGTTTCCTCCGTTTCGCCAATACATTCGAAACACGATACGAAGCAAGGGTGGCAGCAACACTACTATCCACTGCTTTAGTGAACATATTTTGCTGAACACTTAACTGATTTTTAAGTTTCTTGATTTTTTCTTTCCTCATAACTCTGCATTCACACATGGGTGCATAGTTTTGCAGTGTCTCTCGATGTTTGTCTTTTTCACGAATGCAATTGTAGCTTGACACAACAAACAAATACATGTGCCATTTCTTTCCGCTACGAAAAGCTCGTGTTCCCATTCGGAATGAAAATTATAAACTTTACGTTTTTTTAATACGCTACTCATTATGCGTAAAGTGTCGTTGCACTATGTACGCAATTATGTTATTGATACAAGATCACGTTCGAATATAGTCACAAGCTATCTCGTCCACAAACTATAAAAACACGAAAGTTAGCAGTTCACAGTAACGACACCAAAGAAGTTAATATTGTAACCACAATAAACAGCACGAGGCACGAAACTCACCGCCTGTTAATTTGGAAGAAGCTTTCTTTCAAATTACACACCGCCTTCTCCAGACACGTACCGAACCAATACAACACATTGCACAAAGATAAATGAAACAGTGTAGAGACAAGTGGCGCGCAAGTAGCGGCTGTTTGAACTAATGCGAGAAAAACAATCTGAGGTTCAAGGTAGATGTTGCTACTAGTTCTACAAACTTGTTTCGAACGAACACGCATTTTCTCTGCTACGAAAAACAATTGTCCATTTTATTCAATAAGTTTTCTCCTGCACTCTCAGTACTCACGCGATCTACTAAATAAGCACTCGCGATCTAGCGGTAGATCGCGATCGACGTGTTGCCGACCCGTGCTGGGCGGGCATCAATTCCACTCGGTCGAACATAAATTCCCCAAGATTTTCCTTAATTCCACTCGGTCCTCCAAGGGACCCAAAAATGAGTTCCTCAACTCCGCTCAGGCAAAGGGGTTATCCCCAATGACGTAAACAAATGTAATTCTTGAATGCAGCTGATTTTTCCGTTCTAGGCTGGAAAACAGTATTTTCAGCATCCGTAGCTGATATCGAAAGTTTTTTTAGGTACAAATTATACACCTATTATTATCTAAATTTAATTTAATAATGCCTGACTAAGTTAAAAATCATACAAACATTTAATTATGCACATGTTAAAAACAATGTATAAAATTTGTATAAAAAATAGAAAACTTGGCAGACTTATTTAAAAGAATATTATGATTAATTTTAAATCAATTGTATTTTCTGCCATATAAGTTATAATGTGCCAAACATTTTATGCCTGATTTAACGAATGAGCGGACTTGATATCAGAGCGGTTGACCAATGGCACAACAATGTCTTGCGAACACCACCACGCCATCGGTCAAGCGTTCTGAAGTAAAGTCCGCTCATTCGTTAAATCAAATATAAACATAATACATAAAGAACTACTGTAGATATTAATCACTGTTGTTAAATAAGAATATGGACAGGAAATTTAATAAAATTAGAACAATCAGCATCTTAAAATCATATAAATCTTTACTTCATTTCAAACTATATAAAACACATTAGATGTTTTCATCCCCTAAATATTTTGACCCGGCCCTTGGTATGCAAGCAGGAGGGTTATGACATTTGTTTACGTCATTGGGGATAACACCTTTGCCTGAGCGGAGTTGAGGAACTTATTTTTGGGTCCCTAGTAGGACCGAGTGGAATTAAGGAAAATCGAGGGGAATTGATGTTCGACCCGTGCTCTACCGCCACAAGGACGGTGTCTTGGAGTTCAACGCACCTTTTCAGCAGATACAGCTGGGGATGGTGACAGGCCGATCGCCCAGGTGACCGCTAACTTGGGTCTAACTAAGGAAGGGTCAGGGACGGAAGTCGAAAGGATTAGTCCCGGCATTTGCCTGGGGGCAAAAATGGGAAACCACGGAATACCACATTCAGGACGGCTGAAGTGGGGTACGAACCCACGCTCTCCCGATACCAGTGAAGTACGAGTTAGCACATTAGCGCTTTCGTCCAAGCGGCCGCTTATAGCGAAATACTCTGGCAAAAAATTGAATTTCCTAGAGAGAAATTTGATATCTGTAGTCTCCTAGTAACATTAGAGAGCATGTAAGCGCTGCAAGCACGTGTACTGTGATTGCTTTCTTCAAGAATTCAACGTTGTCAGATCACAGTGACGTTTACAAAGGATTTAATAATGCTATTGGTTTTACGTCCCTTTTAACTGCTGCGGATTTTGGAGACTTCGGGGTGCCAGAAGTTTGCCCCGAAGGGGATCTTTAACGTGCCAGCAAATCTACGGACACGGTTCCCTCACATTTGCGCACCCTCAAATGCCAGCTGACCACGCCAGGATTCAATCCTGCAACCTCGGGCACAGCAAACGAGAACGTTACCGCTGAGCCACGTAGCCAGTCTATAAAGGCTTTAAAGGAAGGGTAAAATTTCACCATAGGACTTTCGTAATTATTTCGAACGGGAAATCGCTTTCCCCTGCATAGCTGAAGGATGTATTCCTTCCCTTTAATATTCCTAGACCACATCGCGGTGTAGCAGCTAGCATTCTTGTTGGTCCAGGTTTGATACCAGGCTCTGCCAAGAAATGTAATTATGGTGAGGACTGGAACGGGGAACACTCAACCACCTGAGACAAAACTGAAAAGGGGTGGGTTCGATTCCCACCTCAGCCATTCTGGAAGTAGTTTTCAATGGTTTACAACTTCTACTCCAGGCAAGTCGGGATGGTTCTTAAGGCTACGGCCGCCTTATTTCCAATCCTCACCTGCATTACAAACGTACAGTACACACTAGACTACTACAAACACTACAATAACACAGGTTATCAAAAATGTATTTATTTATTTATTTACAAAAGTTTACGGGGATAAATACCGATAGCGGCTGCTACGCTCGCTAAAGTGCAGCGTTAGGTCATGGGGCCAAGCTCTCTGCTGGCTTGGTAGACGCGTGGGTTCGAGCCCCACCGTCGGCCGTACTTGAAATGGTTTTCGATGGTTTCCTATTTTCAACACCAGGCAAATACTTGGACGGTACCTTCTGACAGGCCACGGCCGCTTCCTTCCAAATCCTTGCCCACTTTCATCCATTCATCTCATCTGTCATTCCGACGCGCAGGTCGCCCGTGAGCATCGACTAGAAAAAAAAACGGGGCTAAATGAACTCGATGTCCAAGCTCCTCAAATGAAACAACAACAAAAATATGTTGATTCATTTAGAGGCTTTGCGACATCGCGGTCATGTAGCCCAACATCGATACTGTATATTTTGCAGATTTTAGGAGTACAAAGGGGCGGAGAAGAGCTGGAGATCAGGAACAACAAAAGTGGGGTCCTCTTTGTTTGTCTGAATGAGCCAGTTTAAATGCAGTCTGAACTCGTGGCATATACGTGGCAAAGACAGGTTATAAAGCGCAGTGCCACCCCTGGAGGGTTTAACGGTTGTAGGGGACTGGGCTTGAATACTGTTCCAGAGAAAATTTTCCGTATAGGTGTTGTGTAACACGTGTTCTTCAAGAAGCCTGTATTGTGTTATATTACTTTAGCCAATACTCGGCTTAATATTGCTTCTTCTATCGGTTAACACGTTATTGTGAAACTTAGTCAACTTCCCGGGGGTTCAGGTTCGATTCCCGCCTCTGCCAAGAAATGTATTTCTGATCTGAGGGCTGAACCGGGATACGCTCAGCCTCGTGAGGCAAGACGGAGAAGAGGTGGGTTCGATACCCACCTCACCCATCCCGGAAGTGGTTTTCCTTGGTTTCTCACTCCTACTCCAGGAAAATGCCAGAATGGCTCCTAACCTAAGGCCACTGCCGCCTCCTTTCCAATCCCCACTGTAATTCAAATACACACATTTCTACAGGCACACAATAACACAGGTTATCAGACACATTCTAAGCACACCCAAGTGCGCGGGACTAAATGACCGCGATGTCCAAGCTCCTCAACAATAGGAGACTTGTGAACATACTTATGATGCAACCCAGCGACGTAGTCGTGCACGCTAAGTCACGCACTAGGCAGATGACCTCGTTGTTTCGCACCTTAAAACAACAATAACTAACTATTTAACGAATATGATGAGGAAAGTCTGGAGACTGAAGGTTCGGCAATAACAGCGGTCATCCAGGGCAGTTTTGCCGTAATGGTCTGTAGTCACATCGAGGGAAAACTAATAGGGTTCAGTATCTTTTGCAGGATATGCTTGCTGTGCATTAGTACCATACGGGATGCAAGCAGAGAAATATCGACCTTCCTGATAACAACGTTAGTTGGGCTGCATAAAACAATAGTATTAGGGACAGCTAATTCACCTGGTACAGTTGCATCATAAGTATGTTCACAAGTCTCCTATTGTTGAGGAGCTTGGACATCGTGGTCATTTAGCCCCGCGCACTTGGGTGTGCTTAGAATACGCTCAGCCTCGTGAGGCAAGACGGAAGTGGTTGAATACTGTTCCAGAGAAAACTTTCCGTATAGGTGTTGTGTAACACGTGTTCTTCAAGAAGCCTGTATTGTGTTATACTGTATTACTTTAGCCAATACTCGGCTTAATATTGCTTCTCAACAATAAGAGACTTGTGAACATACTTATGATGCAACCCAGCGACGTAGTCGTGCACGCTAAGTCACGCACTAGGCAGATGACCTCGTTGTTTCGCACCTCAGCCATCCTGGAAGTGTTTTTTCGTGGTTTCCCACTTCTACTCCAGGTGAATGTTGGGATGGATCCTAAAGTAAGGCCACGGTCACCTCCTTCCCAATCCTTCCCAAAGACTCGTAACAAGAACAAGTAAATGAATTAGAGAAAAATATGAAACTGAATGAGAGAGAATATGAACGTTGTAAAAATTTTAAATATTTAGGGTCAATGAGAGCTGAAAACAATGATATGAGAGAAGAAATACATGCGGGGATAGCAGCTGGAAATAGGAGTTTCTTTGCTTTAGGCAAAGTATTTAAAGCAAGAAGCCTTAGTAGAAATGCCCACCTCGTTACGTAGTGGCTAACACTCTTCATGTCACCGCGGAGGCCCGGTTTCGATTCCCGGCTCTGCCAAGAAATTTAATAATGGTCTGACGGCTGGATTGGAGTACACTCAGTCTCGAGAGTCAAAACTGAGAATAGGCGGGTTCGATTTTCACCTCAGCCATCCTGGAAGTGGTTTTTCGTGGTTTCCCACTTCTACTCCAGGTGAATGTTGGGATGGATCCTAAAGTAAGGCCACGGTCACCTCCTTCCCAATCCTCATCTCAATTACAAATACACACATTAATACAGCCATCACAATATCACAGGTTTTCAGACAAATTCCACACACACCAAAGTACACGGGGCCATGTGACCACGATGTCGCAAATTGCCTAAATGAATCAACAGCAACAACTTAGTATAAATCTGAAGTTGACTGTATATCGTACGGTAGGTTGTTTTTTTTGTCGTGTAGCCCCCTGAGAGGCCGAGTGCAGGTCTTTCTAGTCGACGCCCGTGGGCGACCTGCGCGTCGGGATGAGAAATGGAATGGATGAAACTTGGGCAAGGATGTGGAAGGAAGCGGCCGTGGCCTGTCAGAAGGTACTGTCCCAGCATTTGCCTGGTGATGAAAATGGGGAAACCACGGAAAACCATTTCAAGGACAGCCGACGGTGGGGCTCGAACCCACGCGTCTACCGAGTCAGCAGAGAGCTTGGCCCCTTGACCTAACGCAGCGCTTTAGCCCGCGTAGCCACTACTGTCGGTGTGCGGTAGTGAGACCTGTGGTGATGCATGGTTCGGAGACTAGGACCATGACACAAGGTGATGAGGTATTGTTAAGGAGATGGGAAGGGAAGATTCTCAGGAATGTTTATGGACCACTAAAAGAGGGTGAATTCTGGCGAATCAGAAATAATACGGAGCTAAGGGGGTTGTATGGTAAACCAGATATAGTAGTGGAAATAAAGGACGGAAGCTTTTAGTTTTACGTGACTGTTAATCATGCTATCATGAGCCACGGGACCTCCTTTTTTACGTGGAATCAGAACCACAGGACATGGCATTTCACTTCGAAAATCTCACATTGGTGAGAGGCCAACAGCTTGGCCACTGTGTCACCACGCCCCACCCCCGAGTGGAAATAAAGAGTAGTAGACTGCGTTGGTTGGGACATGTAGAAAGAATAGCAGAGAACAGGATGTTAAAAGGAAGGTCTTCAATGGGTCGCCAGGAGGACGTCGCATCGTGTGAGGGGAAGACCTAGGACAAGATGGCTGGGTAACATGGAGGAGGATCTGAGAAAGATGGGAGTCAGAAGATGGAGAACCAAAGTTGTCAACAGGGAAGAATGGGTGGAGATTGTCCGGGAGGCCAAGGCCCTTCAAGGGCTGTGGCGCCAAGGAGTATGTATCTAAAGGAAGGAAACTTGTTGTTTGACGTGACTGTTAATCTTGAGATCATGAGCCACGGGACCTCCATTTTAACATGGAATCCTGGAATCCACACTACAGGACGTGATATAGCAGTTCAAAAATCTCACACACATTGACCGGGAATCGAAACCTGTCCGCCTTGGTGAGAGGCAAGCAGCTTGCCCGCTGTACGATTAAATAAGAACAATATTATGTTGGAAGATGCGCACTCAGTGGAACGAGGAGGAAATTATGGTGCAATGTTTTGGGAAAGGCAGAAATAGTTGGTTCTCAGTCGGAAAACAAGGCGCCACGTTCTCGGCGGCTACATTCATCTGCCTAGGATTTAAGTGAACTCTCAACACGATACTACCTTCGGTCATTGTTCTCGGTACGTCTGCAGCCGTCATGGTCTGGTGGTAACAATTGTAATGTACGAGGGTGAAAAATGAAGTGATGAGAAGCGGAAAATAGAGGAGAGTACAGAGAATGAAAAAGTAAACCATTGCACAATGACTAAAAGGCAGTGAATTTTGTGAAATGGTCAAATCTGAATTGTGGCAATAAATTGTGGTGTTGTCAGTTTCATTAGACGAGTCTGACCATCCCCCAACCCCTAAGCTCGGTGCATGTAAGAATGTGGTGCAGAGAATGGGGGTTGTGAAAGAATTTAGTCATATGGAGGGGCAGGGCCGTATTTCTAAATAGGCTAAGTAGGCTGCAGCCTAGAGCGGCAAATTTTCAAGGGCGGCAGTTTGGCAATTCATTCAAAAGCTAAAATGAAGTATTTCGGACGTTAATAAGATTATGTTTTAGTCCTTATACAGTTTTTCCTGCCTTAGAAGAGTTAAGAACTATCTGCGAACTAGTAACTTATTTCTGAAATACGGTTAAACTCACTTTCATTACTTTGTATTCAGGCAAACAAATACACTTTCATATGAGGACATTATTAACGAGTTTGCCATTAAAAATCTCGTAAGAAAGCTATGTAAATTTGAACATCAAGATTACGTGGGGTGGGTTGTTTTAGAGAAGTTTGTATATTTTTCAACAAATAAACCAGTAATTAACTAAATTTTGTGTCATTTCGTTTCACCATGTAGGACAATTTAATTCAAATTGAACAGAGTTCTTCAATTACGCAAAAAATAGTCATTAGCATTAAAATATAACAAGTAGTTCCGTGAAGAACTAAAAAGCCTATTTTCATATATCCTACTAATATTAATTGCCTCTATCAACATACAAATTGTCAGTTTGATTGCTGTAATAAATTCGTAAATATTGAGAACCGTCTAAATATTTTGGATGGTCACCATGTTGGATTTTATTTTATAGGCCTTAGATTTAAGTACTATTACATGGAAATTATTGTGTAGGTGTTTTATTCAAACTTCAATCGCATGATTACGACACAAGAAATAAAAGCGGGTTTTTAAAATTTCGCTCAGCCGCCATCTTGTGGTTATGAAATAAATTTAAATGAATTAGATGCCAGTCGATTATAATTTGTATACGCATATACCGTATCAAGTTTCACTGCGCTCGGATGGTTAAAACGCAAGAAACGTCCATTTGAATACTTAAATTTCGCGTAGCCGCCATGTTGGATTTGTGCTCGCCAGGTGAACTTATGCTTATAGCCTCTAAACACTTACAAAATTTCAGTTTGATTGCTGTTGTAGATTAATAGATATTGAGAACCATCTAAATATTCCGGATGGTCGCCATGTTGGATTTTAATATATGTAGGCCATAGAGTTATGTACTATTAGATGAGGATTATTGTGTACGTTCATTATGCAAATGTTGATTTCGATCCCATGATTAGAACACAAGAAATGAAAACTTAATTTTCGAAATTCGCACACCCGACATCTTGAGGTTACGTAAAGAATCGAACTAAATTAGATACCATTGCATTACAATGTGTATAAACATTTCCTGTACGAAGTTTCATTGCGTGTGAATCATTAAATCGCGAGAAAAGTCTATTTAAAACTTTCAACGTCGCTTGGCCGCATGTTCGTATTGTAGTTAACCGGTTTTGAATGACTCATAGATTAACTTCCAGTAGTGCCCTTTATCTCCGTACAAAATTTAATGGTGATACCGGTAATAGTTTCAGAGATATAGAATGCCGGTGAAATATTTCGCACAGCCGCCATCTTGAGGTTATGTAAACAATTGAACGAAGTTAGATGTCGGTGCATTACAATTTGTATAAACATATACTGTACCAAGTTTCATTGCGATTGGTTCGTTAAATCGCGAGAAACGTCTATTAATACGTCGCAAATTCGCTTTGCCGCCATGTTGGTTTTGTAGTTACCAGATTTTCAAAAGTCACATAGGTGAACTTCCAGTAGTTCCTCTTATCACCGTACAAAATTCCAGGGTGATATCGGTAATAGTTTCGGAGATATTGAATGTTGGTGAAATACTTCGCACAGCCGCCATGTTGGATTGGTGAGAGGTAACAAAATTTGAAGGGAACGGTCGGGGTTGTCCGGAATAGTGCTATGAACTTACCGAGATTCATTGAAATCGCTCCAGCCGTTTAAAAGTTATTGGGGACACACACACACTCACACGCACACACAGACAGACATACCGACAAAAGGTGATCTCATAAGCCTATTTTTTCATAAATAAAAATACATTGTGAGGTTTGAGCCATTTTTCAGTGTTGCCTAAGTAAACAAAAGTTTGGTGCTTTTCAGTCGGTCAAAACGAATGTACCCAAATAGAGCTGGGTTATGCCCTAATCCTGAAATAAATTACATGAGATAAGCACCAAACTTTTGTAAATGAAAATAGGCTAAAAATATGTGTAAAATAGTATTCACTGATCTCCAAGAACAAAATAATTAATAAGTTCGAAACCCACTTCATTTTTTAACGAGTCTTAAAAAAGTAAGTAAAAACAAGTAGATACTAATTTCATTATAACATTTATTATGTAAGCCATTAAATTTGTTGCTATTGAACCCTTCAGAATAGCAGTGTTTTATGCAAGAATCTTAGATCAAGGGGTCGCGTTCAGTTCATAGTGTGGTGTTTACGTCCGCCAAACTACGTGCTTTTCTGAGGCAAGGGTTATAGGATGAAAACTATAACTAAGAAAGAAAGGAGACAAAACGTAAGATAATAACTAGATTTAATAACTAATTTGTGCATAAAAGAATAAAACAAACAATAATAAACAAAATCCTCCCTGAATTTTCCCTGACAGGAATATTTATCACTTTGAGGAGTCAGACAGATCTCCCCCTTTTCTAATAAAATGTGGATCCAAGTTCCACTATCTTGCATATGAATTTATGTTCGCGTGGTGACTATCTACGAAAAATGAGTACTTGGATGATCATTCGTTCACAACGGGTTAACAACCACGGTGCTCACGAACAATCATCTCGTAAAATCAACTTTTATGGCTATGGGCATAACATTAATAAAAATCCTTAAATCTAACTCTGACACACATATTACAACTCTACTATTTACAGGCATCTCTCTGAGACCCTTATTAGTGTGGTGACACACTTATCCAAATGAGCTGCCACAATGGCCAGATACTCAACAACAAGGAAACACAGCGCCGCACGTGACTCACGACATGTACAATAAACAAAGAATAAACCAACAACAACAAACAACCTGAGTGGTTAAGATTACTTTATATTAACAAAACTGCATGTTAAGGAAACGCTTCGAAGGTAATCGTGTTTCGTAGGCAACTCCCATTTATTTAAACAATTTTACCATTGATCAGTTTCTCACATTTATATTTATTTTCAAGTAATTGGGAGCCAGACTTGCACTCCACTTTAATGAGCTCTGCTTGCGAAACTCAGCCAGCCCTTGTGACAACAACTCACCCATTCCACAATACCAGTCATGTCCCCCATCCAGTGTATATAAATAGCCGACCAGCGGAACTGTTATCTCAAGGAATCAACAGCCGCTAACATCTCCTCCCACTCAACATATGGTCAGACAATAATCACATATCCATAATTGTCCTCGCAAGGATGCAATATGAATCTGGTACCAAGCTGACAGAAATCAGCCTCTGCTGAAGTTCCCGCTTGTAATACCACAACAATATACTCACAATACACACATCTGGGACTGACATAACGCCTTTCACATGGGTCTGCTGAATTTGAGCTCGCAAACATTTAACACAATATTTGAAACCTACGATAGAGCTGAGTACTCTTCGTCACAAATTACATTGCTCCAAAAGGCAATAATCACACTGAATCTGATCAATAATAAATCTCAACAGAATTTAATTACCCTCCAATCTACTATATAATTATATTAATTCGGTCCTACTTCTGAAACACGACATATCTCCGAGAGACGTTTTTAACCGCACTTCGTAACCTAGGCGAACACGGCCGTTCACGTAGCTACGTTAGTTAACACAACACAAAGAAAAGAACCTTCCATTAACTACCATTGTGCGAGCTGCTTCCAAACAAAAATGTGTCAGATCAAACTAAATATACTACATTAATCACACAAGCAACGTATTTACAAAAAATATGTCCCATAAACCATAAGTTAATTTAATAAATAATAAAATATTATTTGTACTCATCTCGTGTTGTAGTCACCCGTCAAAGAACATCAGACGCCATTCCCCACCTGGATGCTTCTTTATCTCATAGCAGCCATCTGGACGGACTGTTGAGACTTCCACACTTCTTCTGCATTCATCGATGTCATCCTTGCGCTGATACAAAAATTAGGTTAATATACACTTTATGCCTGACTACTATGTTGAGTGGGAGGAGATGTTAGCGGCTGTTGATTCCTTGAGATAACAGTTCAGCGGGTCGGCTATTTATATACACTGGATGGGGACATGACTGGTATTGTGGAAAGGGGTGAGTTGTTGTCACAAGGGCTGACTGAGTTTCGCAAGCAGAGCTCATTAAAGTGGAGTGCACGTCTGGCTCCCAATTACTTGAAAATAAATATAAATGTGAGAAACTGATCAATGGTAAAATTGTTTAAATAAATGGGAGTTGCCTACGAAACACGATTACCTTCGAAGCGTTTCCTTAACATGCAGTTTTGTTAATATAAAGTAATCTTAACCACTCAGGTTGTTTGTTGTTGTTGGTTTATTCTATGTTTATTGTTCATGTCAGTGACTCGTGAGTAACGTGCGGCGCTGTTTTTCCTTGTTGTTGAGTATCTGGCCATGGTGGCAGCTCATTTGGATAAGTGTGTCACCACACTAATAAGGGTCTCAGAGAGATGCCTGTAAATAGTAGAGTTGTAATATGTGTGTCAGAGTTAGATTTAAGGATTTTTTTTAATGTTATGCCCATAGCCATAAAAGTTGATTTTACGAGATGATTGTTCGTGAGCACCGTGGCTGTTAACCCGTTGTGAACGAATGATCATCCAAGTACTCATTTCTCGTAGATAGTCACCACGCGAACATAAATTCACATGCAAGATAGTGGAACTTGGATCCACATTTTGTTAGAAAAGGGGAGTTCTGTCTGACTCCTCAAAGTGATAAATATTCCTGTCAGGGAAAAATTCAGGGAGGATTTTGTTTATTATTGTTTGTTTTATTCTTTTATGCACAAATTAGTTATTAAATCTAGTTATTATCTTACGTTTTGTCTCCTTTCTTTCTTAGTTATAGTTTTCATCCTATAACCCTTGCCTCAGAAAAGCACGTAGTTTGGCGGACGTAAACACCACACTATGAACTGGTCGCGTTCAGTTCATAGTGTGGTGTTTACGTCCGCCAAACTACGTGCTTTTCTGAGGCAAGGGTTATAGGATGAAAACTATAACTAAGAAAGAAAGGAGACAAAACGTAAGATAATAACTAGATTTAATAACTAATTTGTGCATAAAAGAATAAAACAAACAATAATAAACAAAATCCGCCCTGAATTTTCCCTGACAGGAATATTTATCACTTTGAGGAGTCAGACAGATCTCCCCCTTTTCTAATAAAATGTGGATCCAAGTTCCACTATCTTGCATATGAATTTATGTTCGCGTGGTGACTATCTACGAAAAATGAGTACTTGGATGATCATTCGTTCACAACGGGTTAACAACCACGGTGCTCACGAACAATCATCTCGTAAAATCAACTTTTATGGCTATGGGCATAACATTAATAAAAATCCTTAAATCTAACTCTGACACACATATTACAACTCTACTATTTACAGGCATCTCTCTGAGACCCTTATTAGTGTGGTGACACACTTATCCAAATGAGCTGCCACCATGGCCAGATACTCAACAACAAGGAAAAACAGCGCCGCACGTTACTCACGAGTCACTGACATGAACAATAAACATAGAATAAACCAACAACAACAAACAACCTGAGTGGTTAAGATTACTTTATATTAACAAAACTGCATGTTAAGGAAACGCTTCGAAGGTAATCGTGTTTCGTAGGCAACTCCCATTTATTTAAACAATTTTACCATTGATCAGTTTCTCACATTTATATTTATTTTCAAGTAATTGGGGGCCAGACGTGCACTCCACTTTAATGAGCTCTGCTTGCGAAACTCAGTCAGCCCTTGTGACAACAACTCACCCCTTTCCACAATACCAGTCATGTCCCCCATCCAGTGTATATAAATAGCCGACCCGCTGAACTGTTATCTCAAGGAATCAACAGCCGCTAACATCTCCTCCCACTCAACATATGGTCAGACAATAATCACATATCCATAATTGTCCTCGCAAGGATGCAATATGAATCTGGTACCAAGCTGACAGAAATCAGTCTCTGCTGAAGTTCCCGCTTGTAATACCACAACAATATACTCACAATACACACATCTGGGACTGACATAACGCCTTTCACATGGGTCTGCTGAATTAGAGCTCGCAAAACATTTAACACAATATTTAAAACCTACGATAGAGCTGAGTACTCTTCGTCACAAATTACATTGCTCCAAAGGCAATAATCACACTGAATCTGATCAATAATAATTCTCAACAACATTTAATTACCCTCCAATCTACTATATAATTATATTAATTCAGTCCTACTTCTGAAACACGACATATCTCCGAGAGACGTTTTTAACCGCACTTCGTAACCTAGGCGAACACGGCCGTTCACATAGATACGTTAGTTAACACAACACAAAGAAAAGAACCTTCCATTAACTACCATTGTGCGAGCTGCTTCCAAACAAAAGTGTGTCAGATCAAAACTAAATATACTACACTAATCACACAAGCAAAGTATTTACAAAAAATATGTCCCATAAACCATAAGTTAATTTAATAAATAATAAAATATTATTTGTACTCATCTCGTGTTGTAGTCACCCGTCAAAGAACATCAGACGCCATTCCCCAACTTGATGGTTCTCTATCTCATAGCAGCCATCTGGACGGACTGTTGAGACTTCCACACTTCCTCTGCATTCATCGATGTCATCCTTGCGCTGATACAAAAATTAGGTTATTATACACTTTATGCCTGACTACTAAATTCGCTTGTTCAGGTACTAAATTCCCTGTCACTGTTCGTTGGCGAATTATCGACGCTACTGTCCCTATAACTATAGTACTATGACTATCTGTCACTGAATTTACCACTTTACAATGAATATCTTGTGTCCTCGACATAAATACAAGTCTATCTCTTCAGACGAACAGAATCAAAGTCCTGTGTTCTCGACACTCGGAATAATAGTCATGTGTCCACGACACACGGAATGAAAGTCAATGTCTGTAAACGCACAGAATAATAATAGTGTGTCCTCAACACACGGAATGAAAGTCAATGTCATGGCTCTTCGACACACTTATAAATGAACTGGCCCTTGGGTCTAGATGGAGGGGGATTTTATGTAAAAATTTCTCGAAATAATTGTGATACAGGAATGAAATAGATATCACTGAACTCGTAATATTGCACAGGTCAAGAATATGCCCATTAATCCTAGAATCGATCGTAGAGATTTTGTCTAGGCGATTTCCCGCGTGAATACTAGCCGCCGCGTACCCCAGCCGGAGTTGGCGCGCAAGTAGGCATTCTCTTCTCATTGGTTCTCCATTTTCTGTAATTTGGCGGTTTCTAGTAGATCTTGGCGTCTTGGGAGTGTCTATTTTCTTCATCAGCCATTCACGTTACTGCATCATATTTCTTCTAGGCGCGAATATCACAATGAACATACCAGAACCATGTCTCACCGCGCGTCGCTTCTAAAATTGAGGTAGCCACACCTGTCCCTGTGATACATCGCTCTGCTATTTCTTTTCATAGCTCAAGTACTTAGCCTTTTGTTAAACTGATGCAGGTATGTCCCTACTGTCTCCAACAAATGCTTGAAATTTCCTCATCACTGTCTGGCTACTTTCATGATGCTGGTTGAAATATTTATTAATTGAAGAAATAAAAAGTAGAATCATTTAACCAACATAGGGTAAAGGGTTCACTATATCTAAACTAAATGAACTTTATGTTAAAAAAAGATGATAAAGGCAATTCTTTTCGTGTAGCCTCCTGAGAGGCCGAGTGCAGGTCTTTCAATTCGACGCCCGTGGGCGACCTGCGCGTCGGGATGAGAGATGGAATGGATGAAGATGAATGAAACTGGGCAAGGATGTGGAAGGAAGCGGCCGTGGCCTGTCAGAAGGTACCGTCCCAGCATTTGCCTGGTGTTGAAAATGGGAAACCACGGAAAACCATTTCAAGGACGGCCGACGGTGGGGCTCGAACCCACGCGTCTACCGAGTCAGCAGAGAGCTTGGCCCCATGACCTAATGCTGCGCTTTAGCCAGCATAGCCACTGCTGTCGGTAAAACGCCAATGAACTCTATCTTTTTGTTGTATAAAACAAATGTATTAAGCAAATATGAACTATCGAGGGGGCGGCAAATGGACTGTAGCCTATAGGCGGCATACTCTTAAATCCGACCCTGGGAGGGGGGAAAGGTGACCTGTTTCAGGGGTCTGAGAAGGTTACAGCAAGGCATGTATAAACCACGGAGCAGTGCCATCACATACAAAAAGTTGCCCGTCTGGCATTTCAGAGTAAGAAACATCTGATTCCAAAGAACATCTTGATGAAGTGTACTATACTAAAGAACCCAATGGTACACCTGGAGGGAACTCTGTCAACTAGATTCCGATATCTGAAACATTAATTCTTATGAGTTAATACTCTGAAACAGGGTGTAAAAATTCTAATTTCCTTTGGAAACAGATTGTCACTTCCCCACTTCGACTCCCCAAACCCAGTCCAATTACAAATACACTCATTAGCACAGACACTACTAGACAGATACAGTGCACGAGGCTGATGGCCACGATGCTAGAAGTATCTAATATGATATAACAACAACTCTCGTGCCGTGCAGTGATTTACGTTTAAGTGCACGAGTGCAAACTGAAGAGTCAGATACCAGGTCAGGGAAAGGGTCATTCCCTTCATTCAAATACCGAATTCGAAATGAACACTGAATATCTTTCACATGATCAACTCATGAAGTCCTTTTTTTTTTCAAAAAAATATGACCTAAAATGAACTACAGTTTAGTGCGACATTTGGTAGGAAACTTGCCCTTCAGTATGGCCATGCCAAGAGACGAGTATACATTGACATTTTCCTTTCAGTTCATGACTTATTTTGGGACAAATGAGGTACCCTCTGATTTCAAGAAGAATGATATCATCCCTCTACCAAAGAGCAGGAGCTGACAGATATGAAGATTACTGCACATTCAGCTTGGTATCTCAAGCTTCAAGTATCCTGACTAGAATAATTTACAAAAGGATGGAAAGACAGATAGAAACAGAGCTGGGTGAAGACCAATTTGGTTTCAGGAGAAACTTAGGTACAAGGGCTGTACTATGTTTTAGGCTGATCTTGGAAGGTGGATTAAGGAAAGCTAAGAGAACTCCGTCTTGAGGAAAGAGTTCCTGATGAAAATCAATAAATGTGAAACAAATTTAATGGAATGCAGTCGAAAGAAATAAAAAAAACTGTTGCCGTCAAATTGGCAGGTGAAAAGCTAAAGGAAGCAGGAGGCTTCTGCTACTTTGGAAGCAAAATAACCAGTGATGGACGAAGCAAAGAGGATAAAGAAGTAGGTTGTCTCAGGCAAGGAAAGCATTTCTACAGAATATAAATCTGTTGACATCGAATATAGATTTAGGTATTGGGAAGTCATTTTTGAAAGCTTTGTCTGGAGCGTGGCGCTCTATGGAAGTGAAACATGAACTCTTGGCGCAGCAGAAAAGAGGAGAATTACAGCGTTTGAAATGTGGTGTTACAGGAGAATGGTGAAGATCAGATGGGTAAATAGGGTTACAAATGAAAGAGGTATTAAGACGAGTGGGAGAGGAGAGATGTTTCTGCCGACTGCTAATGAAGAGAAAAGATAGGTTGGTAGGACACATACTAAGACACCCAGGAATAGCAAAGTTAGTTATGGAAGGAAGGGTCAACGACAAGAACTGTAGAGGTAGCCGAAGGTTAGAATATGTTAAACATATTGCCTCGGATGCAGGGTGTGGTAGCTATGTTGAGATGAAACGATTAGCTTGGAACAGGGAGGGATGGAGGGCTGCATCAAACCAGTCTGGAGACTCAAACACACACAAGACTTGGTGCTTTCTGTATCAACTCAAACTGATAACTTGTCTACTGCCCATAGCAACTTCATAATGAACATCTTAGTTTGGCGTGACGGTTGGGAATGTTCCCCCTCAGGATGGCCAAGCCAAGAAGCGATTCTACCTTAACATTTTCCTTTCAGCTCAAGACTTGGTACTCTGTATATCAACTCAGACTGATAAGTTATCTACAATCCCTAGCGACGTTAGATAACGCGTGACCTTGAGTGTTGAGAAAAAGTGCAAAACAGAAACTGAAGGTCGCAATGCTTCGTATTCGGTTACAAACATCATTTGTTTCTATGAACATTAACCCGCAAAGCGTGCCTCGTGATGTAGTAGTTAGCATTGTTGGTTGTCACCTCGGAAGCCTGGATTCGATACCCGGCTCTCCTCAAGCAAATCAATTCTGGTTTGAAGTACTGGAACGGTATTGCTGACGTGTTAGTTATTTACGTTTTAAGGGGCGGAACTGCGAGGTCAGCTACCCCATTGCTGACATGCAAGTGTACTCAAGTGATGTCAACATTCATTATATGCACTGGATCAGTGCGCTATACGAGCTTACTTCACTTCTTAACCCACAAAAGTCTGGGTTACTGAATTCTACAACATTGGTGTTCATTGGATCAAACCATCGAGTGGTCTCCCAGATCTTTTTAGAGGAATTTGATAGTTCCAAAAATTAATCGACAAGTAACCTTAGAGACAGGTATAAGGCAACGCCAATAGAATCAGATCAAACCCTTACTGACAATACCTGCAAACTCTATTACGCACAGTGAGAGGACTCGGGAGCATATACAGTAGATGCGTGGAACTATCGACAGCCACCTAGAGCTGACTTTCTTATGGAAACTCCTCAATCCTGTACACAAAGGCTGTTATCGAATCTTGCAAGGCCCAGAGATGCAGATTAGCGTCAGATTGGGGAGCTGGAATTTACAGAGGCCCGTGGTTTGAATCCAGCGAGTGAGAGCAGGGGCGGATCTAGGGTAGGGCGATGAGGGCGACCGCCCAGGACCCCGCGGTCCGGTGGGCCCCGCGCCATGGATTTTTAGCCTATTTTCAATTTTGAAAAAATAGGCTTATGAGATCACCTTTTGTCTGTGTGTGTGTGCGTGTGTGTGTGTGTGTGTGTGGTGTGTGTGTGTGTGTGTCCCTAATAAATTCTAAACGGCTGGAGCGATTTCAATGAAACTCGGTAAGTTCATAGCACTATTCCGGACCACCCCGACCATGCCCTTCAATTTTTGTTATGTCTGACCGATCCAACATGGCGGCTGTGCGAATTATTTCACCAGAATTCAATATCTCCGAAACTATTCCCGATATCACCCTGGAATTTTTTACGGTGATAAAGGGAACCACTAGAAGTTCACATATGTGACTTTTGAAAAACTGGTAACTACAAAACCAACATGGCGGCCACGCGAATTTGCGACTTTTAAATAGACGTTTTTCGCGATTTAACCAGCCAAATACAATAAAACTTGGCACAGTATTTGTATACACATTGTAATGCACAGACATCTAACTTCGTTCAATTGTTTAAAGAACCACAAGATGGCGGATGTGCGAAATATTTCACCGGCATTCTATATCTCTGAAACTGTTAGCGGTATCACCCTGAAATTTTGTACGGAGATAAAGGACACTACTGGAAGTTCTTCTATAAGACTTTCATAAACCGGTTAACTACAAAACGAACATGGCGGCCATGCGAAGTTGAAAATTTTAAATAGACCTTTCTCGCGATTTAATGTCCCAAACGCAATGAAATCTGGTACAGGAAATGTTTATACACATTATAATACACTGGTATCTAATTTAGTTCAATTGTTTACATAACCTCAAGATGGCGGCTGTGTGAATTTTAAAATTAAGATTTTATTTCTTGTGTCGTAATCATGCGATCGAAGTGAAAGTTTGAATAATGAACCTACGCAATAATTTTCCTTTAATGGTATATGACTTTATGGCCTATGCATTTAACAATCCAACATGGCGACCATCCGAAATATTTGGACGGCTCTGAAATATCTTCGAATCTATTATAGCAATCAAAATGAATTTTTTTAATGTTCATAGGGGCTATGAATTTAAGTTCACCTATAGGACTTTAAATAACCAGGTGATCACAAATCCAACATGGCGGCGACGCGAAGTATAAATATTCACATGGACGTTTCTCGCAATTTAACCATCCGACTGCAGTGAAACTTGGTACAGTAAATCCTTATAGGAATGTTAATCCACTGGCATCTAATTTATTTCCATTGTTTCCATAACCACAAGATGGCAGCTGTGCGAAATTTTAAAATCTCGTTTTTACTTCTTGTGTCCTAATCATGCGATTGAAGTTAGAATGCTATACGTACACAATAATCTTCATGTAACAGTACATAACTCTATGACCTACATATATAAAATCCAACATGGCGAACATCCGAAATATTTAGTCGGTTCTCAATATCTACGAATCTATTACAGCAATCAAACTGAAATTTTGTATGTTGATAGTGGCAATTAACATAAGTAGGATATATGAAAATAGGCTGTATAGTTCTTCATGGAACTACTTGTTTTAAATTTAATTAATTAATTAATTAATTATACTTATAAAACTTTTCAAACGAATGTATTTTTTTTTCAGTGCAGCTATGACCTCCCGTGACCGTGTAGCAAGTTTACATTTCAGTGAAACAATAGAAGACTTCAGCCGAAAAAAAAAGTGGCAAAGTAATATTCTAATTTTTCATAGTTTACATAATCTTCTTCAAGGGGACTTAAAGGCTTCTTTCATATTATTAAAAAAAATTACTCTAGTGTATTCAAAATATTGTAACTATTCTTTATTTTATTATTATTACAAAACTACTTTCCATGTGTTGTTTTTTTAATTTCCTATTGTTGTGGGCCCACCTTATCATATCGCCCAAGGCCCCGCAAGGCCTGGATCTGCCACTGCATCTGATCATCATTCTCTTGTAACACTACATTTCAAACCATTCTATTCTCCTCTTTTCTGCTGCGCCAACAGTCCAAGTTTCACTTCCATAGAGCGCCACGCTCCAGATAATGGCTTTCAAACGTATCTCATCTTAGGCTATAGAAACCTTTCGTCCAATCCCGCGATGTCATCGCATCCGTGACATAAAATTCTGTCGCCCAGGGCCCCGCAAGGCCTGGATCCGCCACTGAGTGAGAGAAACCATCAAGAGTAACGTGTTTCCCAGGGTACTAGTTTCCCAGGGTACTAGAGTTTTCACTCCAGGAAAATTCAGTGATGGCAATTAAGTCCACATTTTTGGGCACATCTCTCAACCCTAGTTAGAAAACAATGGCACAAATACAGCAGAAAATATCAGACAACATTCAAACAACAATGCACGGAGCTTCTTGCTGCGTACCTCTCAAAAAGAAAGCGGGAAATGTATCCTTTGTCGCAGTACCGATGCATCTCATCCCTTAGCGCTGCAACAAGCTGATACAGTGGCCTCAGAATATTCGGGTACCGGTACCTGGGCATATGAAGTGGTATTATTCCCAGAAATACTGCGTCAAAACCTTCGTGGAAGAATCAGCCAACCTTCATATTGATA
Organism: Meconema thalassinum; assembly: GCA_946902985.2. Taxonomy (NCBI): domain Eukaryota; kingdom Metazoa; phylum Arthropoda; class Insecta; order Orthoptera; family Tettigoniidae; genus Meconema; species Meconema thalassinum. Next base: position 956,703,632 of record OX336389.2, on the reverse strand, counting down.
ATTAAGAACTGTATCAAAGTACAGCGTGAGGCATACATCGTGCTCATTCAGCTCGTACCAGCTCGGTTCCGAAGAGCTAAATCGTAAGCACAAGTGGTCTGTGTGATGCTGTGGGCCAGCTTGGTGAATTGCACACCATTTGGTTTCTAGGGCGCAGCACTGTCGGGCTGGCTAGAGAGTGTAGTCTTGCTTTGGCAATGCGTATCACCACAAAATATTTAACTTCACAGTTACTCACTACAGGCGTAGAACCCTCAGTGTCATATGAATGAGCCACCAGTGGAGGAGATATTGTTCCACCCAACTGTTTTCCCCAAAGCAGGTTACCAGCTCCTTGGTTTGTGCAGATATTTTGTTCCAATACACAAGTACTGATATCGCGTCAGGAGTTGGCAGTCGGGTTTGAACTGCAGGGGTCTTCCCGCTCACTGCGTATCGCGCATTCCAAAAACATTCAGTTGGTCACTACTTGCCTCACTCACTCAGCACATTCCTTCTTTCAGTGGCTGAGTGTCGCCTGTTGCAATGACATCCATTGGCATGCGGCAAGCCGATATATTTAACTTAGGAATAGGCGGGCCGCGCATGCGTACTGCAAGACCCCCCGCACCCCGTCACAGCGTGTTCAACTGCCATCTCCTGCCGCGATGACAGTAGTGTCGCCTCCGTAGCGTAGCGGTCGGCATGGTTAGCTGCCACCCCGGAGGTCCTGGGTTCGATTCCCGGCTCTGCCACGAAATTTGAAAAGTGGTACGAGGACTGGAACGGGGTCTACTCAGCCTCGGGTGGTCCAAATGAGTAGAGGGGATTCGATTCTCACCTCAGCCATCCTCGAAGTGGTTTCCCGTGGTTTCCCAATTCGTCTTCAGGCAAAATGCCGCCTCCTTCCCTCTTCCTTGTCTATCCATCCCAATCTTCCGTTCCCATCCCTCGTGAGGCTTCTGTTCACTTTGCAGGTGAGGCTGCCTGGGCGAAGTGCTGATCACGCCTCCCCAGTTGTATCCAATACGACCAAGTGTTCCCAGCTCTAGGAAACTGCCCCAAGTGTTCCCTGCTCTAGGAAACTGCCTGGAAAGGCGGTAGTGGTGAGTTCCCTTGCTGAGTCCATGGGATCCGCCAACCTGGAGGGTAAAATTGACCCAAAAAAAAAACCACACAAGTAGTATGATATTCTATTTTTACCAACGTCCAATTTTCTCTTAATTCATCATTAAGTGTTATTTAACTTTGCACGAGCATTTCATCATACAAAAACGCTCGTTAACTATCCACCAACAAGCAATTACTCTAAATGGCCAAATCTGACCACTCAACTCTCTAAATCATCGTTATAGAGGAGGGAAACAGCGGAATTCTATCTTGTGCATCTTGCAATGGCGGAAAAAATTGGTTTCTTTCGGGCTTTCACACGAACCTTCATCCATATGAAAATCAAATATGTTTATGCCAATGAAATTATATAAGATCATACATGTTACTAATACCAAGAAAGAAGAATTTTAAAAAAACATATCCGAAGTGGAATTCGAACTGCTTTCAGCTCTGCATAATGACGTCCGAGTCTGCAACGCAACCACTTACGCTACGAAGACAATGAGAAGAGCGTGTCATATTTAGCTAAGTAAACAATGTATACACACAACTGCCAGTTTCCCTAAATACTTACTATCGGATCTTTTATTATGGATACTCGAGTTTAGGCCTTAATTACAACCAAACCAACAGACCTATTAAAAAACGAGTTATACCAATATTTTTCTTGTTTAATTCTGCGTTAGACTATATAAACCAATTATTTTCAAGTTTATTAATTATTTATTTATTTGTGGTTGTATGAAAAATTGTCCGTGTTTTTGACGTCTTTTTTAGGAACCGCTCACTTAAAACTATATACATGGAAAACTGCTTGGCTGAGGGTAATGACATTTTTATATGTGATAGGCACAAGTATTGGTAGTGCAAATCTCAAGTTTCAATTTTTTTCAACTACCCGATAAAAAGTTCTTATACATTTTCTGACGTAACGTTTTCTCAGCCCAGGATAAACGTACAGCAGGCAACTTGGTCTCATTTTGAAGCTCTCATTCATGATTATCGGAAACTACGACCACTGTAAACGTACAGTGTGATGACGAATTTATAAAGAGTAATATTAATGGGAGGTTTTGTGCGTTCCGGCCCGTGCGAGTAAAAGCGAGCGGACTTGTGAAATCCGGTGCAACGTTGCCGCGTTAAGTTGCAGTCGTTGCGGCTCGCTACGAACGAACACTGCTTTGAGTTCCCTTTCAACCTTTTATTTTCTTTCCTCGTACAAATTTCATTTTCCATCACCTTTTTCAGATAAGGGCTTTAGACCTTCAATGGAAGGTTTAAAAGTGGTTTGTCTTCCTAATTTGGAAATGTCAAACTACACAATTTTTACAAGGGCTATCTGCATTATTTACATAATATCTTTACAATATGCAATTCAGTCAGTATTCTTCGTCTGAAGAATGGCTCTGTTCCGATTAATCAGAACTGCTGGCATTCATGTTAATTATGAACTGCTCGAAATGAGGGACATTTTCAGACAGGCAATCTATCTCCCAGTAGTGGTCTTCAATTCTATTAGCGTGTTTAATACATTGTTTCCAGAGTTCAGGAGCAACGGTAAGCAAGGCTTCTCGGCATAAAACATTCATTGCTTCCATACTTCTACCATTTTGTAATATGTTAGCGCAAGTTCACCCTCAGACAATGGTGGTCTCTGAGGCATTTGGATGTAATGTGATGTGGCATATAAGTAGTAAACAGGAAGACTGAAAGTAGCATGTGAACATAGCCAGGTGACTCGCATTCCAACACAACTGCCCGGCAACGCTGCACTCGAATTCACCGGCTCACTCGCTTTTACTCGCACGGACCGGAACGCGCAAAACCTACCATTAATATTACTCATAAATTCGTCAACACACTGTAACTTTTACAGTGGTCGTAGTTTCCGATAATCACGAATGAGAGCTTCAAAATGAGACCAAGTTTCCTGCTGTACGTTTATCCTGGGCTGAGAAAACGTTACGTCAGAAAAAGTATAAGAACTTTTTTTTTGGGTAATTGAAAAATATTCAAACTTGAGATTTGCACTACCAATACTTGTGCCTATCACATATAAAAAATTTCATTACCCTCAGCCAAGCAGTTTTCCATGTATATAGTTTTAAGTGAGCAGTTTCTAGAAAAGACGTCAAAAACACGGACAATTTTTCATACAACCAGAAATAAATAAATAATTAATAAACTTGAAAATAATTGGCTTATATAGTCTAACGCAGAATTAAACAAAGAAAATATTGGTATAACTTGTTTATCAATAGGTTTGTTGGTTTGGTTGTAATTAAGGCCTAAACTCGAGTATCCATAATTAAAAATCCGATAATAGTTCCTATCATTTTAAGCTTTTGCCATGAATGAGGTCTTCCGTATTTCCCTTCCGTTATAATTATGTTGCAATACATCTCAAGGAAGCGTCGCATAAAACGATCAGTGTTACATGCTTCTTGTTCTGTCCACGATGTTTATCCAGGATGAACCCGAGTCTACGCATGAACAAGAGAAATAAAGCGTATTTAAGTAATTACGAACCAGATTGACCTCCTGAAATGTATCGACGATAACCATGCATTAACTTTCGCATTTAAGTTAAATAGGAATCATCTAGCCAATCGTCAATGAAGAGTTGATGAAAACGGCCCTTTAAGGGTAATTTTCCTTTACCCATTAACAGAGGAAAAGTGTCCACCATGTACAGCGGGAGAGGACACCCAGACAAGGCAGAGAGTTGGTGGCCAGTTAAAAAGAAGTGAAAATATGGAACAACGTCAGCACATAGCAACAACGACGGTAATACGAACAAGTTTACAATGTGTATAATTCCACCTTGTCGCCGCCAACTGAATACTGATGGAGGGAATGAGTCGCCTCTTTTCCGAGAAGTATTTGTTCGAGTTCACATTCCTTAACAGTGACTGTGCGTGTGTTAAGAAATTTATCTGAGGTCTTAGAGTCATTATGCACGAGTATGATGCAAATTGGTGATGAAATTAAGATATCAAGTGTTTTATTAGATTACAGCTTTGTTTCTGATGGTTATCTGAAGACTATGAAGATGTTCGTACGTAACACGTGAATTAGTGCTCTTCTTATCAGATGGCAGCTTTGGGCTTGGATATACGGGCACGTTTGAGTTTGGCCCACGGCCAAAACATTTCTCGGCGGGTTAGCGTCGGGGTCTACAGAAGATGGGCTCCTGGTCAGTAGGGCAGGTTTCTTGGATCGCGGTCTGGTTGGGCTCCTGGTCAGTAGGGCAGGTTTTTTGGGTCGCGGTCTGGTTGGGCTCCTGGTCAGTAAGGCAGGTTTCTTGGCTTGCGGTCTAGTTGGGCTGCTGGTCAGTAAGGCAGGTTTCTTGGCTTGCGATATAGTTGAGCTATTGGTCAGTAGGGCAGGTTTCCTGGCTCGTGGTCTAGTTGGGCTGCTGGTCAGTAGGGCAGCCTTCTTGGCTTGCGATATAGTTGAGCACCTGGTCAGTAAGGCAGGTTTCTTGGCACGTGGTTTAGTTGGGCTCCTGGTCAGTGGGGCAGCCTTCTTGGCTTGCGATCTAGTTGAGCTCCTGGTCAGTAAGGCAGGTTTCTTGGCTCGTGGTCTAGTTGGGCTCCTGGTCAGTAGGGCAGGTTTCTTCGCTCGTGGTCTAGTTGAGCTCCTGGTCAGTAGGGCAGCATTCTTGCCTTGCGATCTCGTTGATCTCCTGGTCAGTAGGGCAGGTTTCCTGGCTCGTGGTCTAGTTGGGCTGCTGGTCAGTAGAGCAGCCTTCTTGGCTTGCGGTCTAGTTGGGCTCCTGGTCAGTAAGGCAGGTTTCCTGGCTTGTGGTCTAGTTGGGCTCCTGGTCCATAAGGCAGGTTTCTTGGTTCGTGGTCTAGTTGAGCTCCTGGTCAGTAGGGCAGGTTTCTTGGGTCGCGGTCTGGTTGGGCTCCTGGTCAGTAGGGCAGGTTTATTGGGTCATGTTCTAGTAGGGCTCCTGGTCAGTAGGGCAGGTTTCCTGGCTCGCGGTCTAGTTGGGCTCCTGGTTAGTAAGGCAGGTTTCTTGGCTCGTGCTCTAGTAGGGCTCCTGGCCATTAGGGCAGCTTTCTGGGCTTGCGGTCTAGTTGGGCTCCTGGTCCATAAGGCAGGTTTCTTGGCTCGTGGTCTAGTTGGGCTCCTGATCCGTAAGGCAGGATTCCTGGCTCGTGGTCTGTTTGGGCTCCTGGTCAGTAGGGCAGCTTTCTTGGCTTGCGGTCTAGTTGGGCTCCTGGTCAGTAGGACAGGTTTCTTGGCTCGTGGTCTAGTTGGGCTCCTGGTCCGTAAGGCAGGATTCCTGGCTCGTGGTCTAGTTGGGCTCCTGGTCAGTAAGGCAGGTTTCTTGGCTTGCGAACTAGTTGAGCTCCTGGTCAGTAAGGCAGGTTTCTTGGCTTGCGGTCTAGTTGGGCTGCTGGCCAGTAAGGCAGGTTTCTTGGCTTGCGATCTAGTTGAGCTCCTGGTCAGTAAGGCTGGTTTCTTGGCTTGCGGTCTAGTTGGGCTGCTGGTCAGTAAGGCAGGTTTCTTGGCTTGCGATATAGTTGAGCTCCTGGTCAGTAGGGCAGGTTTCCTGGCTCGTGGTGTAGTTGGGCTGCTGGTCAGTAGGGCAGCCTTCTTGGCTTGCGATATAGTTGAGCACCTGGTCAGTAAGGCAGGTTTCTTGGCACGTGGTCTAGTTGGGCTCCTGGTCAGTGGGGCAGCCTTCTTGGCTTGCGATCTAGTTGAGCTCCTGGTCAGTAAGGCAGGTTTCTTGGCTCGTGGTCTAGTTGGGTTCCTGGTCAGTAGGGCAGGTTTCTTCGCTCGTGGTCTACTTGAGCTCCTGGTCAGTAGGGCAGCTTTCTTGCCTTGCGATCTCGTTGATCTCCTGGTCAGTAGGGCAGGATTCCTGGCTCGTGGTCTAGTTGGGCTGCTGGTCAGTAGAGCAGCCTTCTTGGCTTGCGGTCTAGTTGGGCTCCTGGTCAGTAAGGCAGGTTTCCTGGCTTGTGGTCTAGTTGGGCTCCTGGTCAGTAAGGCAGGTTTCCTGGCTCGTGGTCTAGTTGGGCTGCTGGTCAGTAGGGCAGGTTTCCTGGCTCGTGGTCCAGTTGGGCTGCTGGTCAGTAGGGCAGGTTTCTTGGCTCGTGGTCTAGTTGGGCTGCTGGTCAGTAGGGCAGGTTTCTTGCCTCGTGGTCTAGTTGGGCTCATGGTCAATAGGGCAGGTTTCCTGGCTCGCGGTCTACTTCGGCTCCTGGTCAGTAGGGCAGGTTTCTTGGCTCGTGGTCTAGTTGGGCTCCTGGTCAGTAGGGCAGGTTTCCTGGCTCGCGGTCTAGTTGGGCTCCTGGTCAGTAAGGCAGGTTTCTGGGCTCGTGGTCTAGTTGGGCTCCTGGTCAGTAGAGAAGGTTTCCTGGCTCGCGGTCTAGTTGGGCTCCTGGTCAGTAGGGCAGGTTTGTTGGCTCGTGGTCTAGTTGGGTTCCTGGTCAGTAGGGCAGGTTTCCTGGCTCGTGGTCTAGTTGGGCTCCTGATCAGTAAGGCCGGTTTATTGGCTCGTGGTCTAGTTGGGCTCCTGGTCAGTAGGGCAGGTTTCTTGGCTCGCGGTCTAGTTGGGCTCCTGGTCAGTAAGGCAGGTTTCCTGGCTCGTGGTCTAGTTGGGCTCCTGGTTAGTAAGGCAGGTTTCTTGGCTCGTGGTCTAGTTGGGCTCCAGGTCATAAGGGCAGCTTTCTTGGCTTGCGGTCTAGTTGGGCTCCTGGTCCATAAGGCAGGTTTCTTGGCTCGTGGTCTAGTTGGGCTCCTGGTCCGTAAGGCAGGATTCCTGGCTCGTGGTCCGTTTGGGCTCCTGGTCAGTAGGGCAGCTTTCTTGGCTTGCGGTCTAGTTGGGCTCCTGGTCAGTAGGACAGGTTTCTTGGCTCGTGGTCTAGTTGGGCTCCTGGTCCGCAAGGCAGGATTCCTGGCTCGTGGTCTAGTTGGGCTCCTGGTCAGTAAGGCAGGTTTCTTGGCTTGCGATCTAGTTGAGCTCCTGGTCAGTAAGGCAGGTTACTTGGCTTGCGGTCTAGTTGGGCTGCTGGTCAGTAAGGCAGGTTTCTTGGCTTGCGATCTAGTTGAGCTCCTGGTCAGTAAGGAAGGTTTCTTGGCTTGCGGTCTAGCTGGGCTGCTGGTCAGTAAGGCAGGTTTCTTGGCTTGCGATATAGTTGAGCTCCTGGTCAGTAGGGCAGGTTTCCTGGCTCGTGGTCTAGTTGGGCTGCTGGTCAGTAGGGCAGCCTTCTTGGCTTGCGATATAGTTGAGCTCCTGGTCGGTAAGGCAGGTTTCTTGGCTCGTGGTCTAGTTGGGCTCCTGGTCAGTAGGGCAGGTTTCTTCGCTCGTGGTCTAGTTGAGCTCCTGGTCAGTAGGGCAGGTTTCTTCGCTCGTGGTCTAGTTGAGCTCCTGGTCAGTAGGGCAGCTTTCTTGTCTTGCGATCTCGTTGATCTCCTGGTCAGTAGGGCAGGTTTCCTGGCTCGTGGTCTAGTTGGGCTCCTGGTCAGTAAGGCAGGTTTCCTGGCTTGTGGTCTAGTTGGGCTCCTGGTCAGTAAGGCAGGTTTCCTGGCTCGTGGTCTAGTTGGGCTGCTGGTCAGTAGGGCAGGTTTCCTGGCTCGTGGTCTGGTTGGGCAGCTGGTCAGTAGGGCAGCCTTCTTGGCTTGCGGTCTAGTTGGGCTCCTGGTCAGTAGGGCAGGTTTCCTGGCTCGTGGTCTAGTTGGGCTGCTGGTCAGTAGGGCAGGGTTCTTGGCTCGTGGTCTAATTGGGCTGCTGGTCAGTAGGGCAGGTTTCTTGGCTCGTGGTCTAGTTGGGCTCCTGGTCAGTAGGGCAGGTTTCCTGGCTCGCGGTCTAGTTGGGCTCCTGGTCAGTAGGGCAGGTTTCTTGGCTCGTGGTCTAGTTGGGCTGCTGGTCAGTAGGGCAGGGTTCTTGGCTCGTGGTCTAATTGGGCTGCAGGTCAGTAGGGCAGGTTTCCTGGCTCGTGGTCTAGTTGGGCTGCTGGTGAGTAAGGCAGTTTTATTGGCTCGTGGTCTAGTTGGGCTCCTGAACAGTAAGGCAAGTTTCTTGGCTCGTGGTCTATTTGGGCCCCTGGTCAGTAGGGCAGATTTCCTGGCTCGTGGTCTATTTGGGCTGCTGGTCAGTAGGGCAGGTTTCTTGGCTCGTGGTCTAGTTGGGCTGCTGGTCAGTAAGGCAGTTTTCTTGGCTCGTGGTCTAGTTGGGCTCCTGAACAGTAAGGCAGGTTTCTTGGCTCGTGGTCTAGTTGGGCTGCTGGTCAGTAGGGCAGGTATCCAGGCTCGTGGTCTGGTTGGGCTGCTGGTCAGTTAGGCAGGTTTCTTGGCACGTGGTCTAGTTGGGCTCCTGTACAGTAAGGCAGGTTTCTTGGCTCGTGGTCTATTTCGGCTCCTGGTCAGTAGGGCAGGTTTCCTGGCTCGTGGTCTAGTTGGGCTGCTGGTCAGTAGGGCAGGTTTCCTGGCTCGTGGTCTAGTTGGCTGCTGGTCAGTAGGGCAGCCTTCTTGGCTTGCGGTCTAGTTGGGCTCTTGGTCAGTAGGGCAGGTTCCCTGGCTCGTGGTCTAGTTGGGCTCCTGGTCAGTAGGGCAGGTTTCCTGGCTCGTGGTCTAGTTGGGCTGCTGGTCAGTAGGGCAGGTTTCTTGGCTCGTGGTCTAGTTGGGCTGCTGGTCAGTAGGGCAGGTTTCTTGGCTCGTGGTCTAGTTGGGCTCCTGGTCAGTAGGGCAGGTTTCCTGGCTCGCGGTCTAGTTGGGCTCCTGGTCAGTAGGGCAGGTTTCTTGGCTCGTGGTCTAGTTGGGCTCCTGGTCAGTAGGGCAGGTTTCCTGGCTCGCGGTCTAGTTGGGCTCCTGGTCAGTAAGGCAGGTTTCTGGGCTCGTGGTCTAGTTGGGCTCCTGGTCAGTAGAGAAGGTTTCCTGGCTCGCGGTCTAGTTGGGCTCCTGGTCAGTAGGGCAGGTTTGTTGGCTCGTGGTCTAGTTGGGTTCCGGGTCAGTAGGGCAGGTTTCCTGGCTCGTGGTCTAGTTTGGCTCCTGATCAGTAAGGCCGGTTTCTTGGCTCGTGGTCTAGTTGGGCTCCTGGTCAGTAGGGCAGGTTTCTTGGCTCGCGGTCTAGTTGGGCTCCTGGTCAGTAAGGCAGGTTTCCTGGCTCGTGGTCTAGTTGGGCTCCTGGTTAGTAAGGCAGGTTTCTTGGCTCGTGGTCTAGTTGGGCTCCTGGTCATTAGGGCAGCTTTCTTGGCTTGCGGTCTAGTTGGGCTCCTGGTCCATAAGGCAGGTTTCTTGGCTCGTGGTCTAGTTGGGCTCCTGGTCCGTAAGGCAGGATTCCTGGCTCGTGGTCTCTTTGGGCTCCTGGTCAGTAGGGCAGCTTTCTTGGCTTGCGGTCTAGTTGGGCTCCTGGTCAGTAGGACAGGTTTCTTGGCTCGTGGTCTAGTTGTGCTCCTGGTCCGTAAGGCAGGATTCCTGGCTCGTGGTCTAGTTGGGCCCCTGGTCAGTAAGGCAGGTTTCTTGGCTTGCGATCTAGTTGAGCTCCTGGTCAGTAAGGCAGGTTTCTTGGCTTGCGGTCTAGTTGGGCTGCTGGTCAGTAAGGCAGGATTCTTGGCTTTCGATCTAGTTGAGCTCCTGGTCAGTAAGGCAGGTTTCTTGGCTTGCGGTCTAGTTGGGCTGCTGGTCAGTAAGGCAGGTTTCTTGGCTTGCGATATAGTTGAGCTCCTGGTCAGTAGGGCAGGTTTCCTGGCTCGTGGTCTAGTTGGGCTGCTGGTCAGTAGGGCAGCCTTCTTGGCTTTCGATATAGTTGAGCTCCTGGTCAGTAAGGCAGGTTTCTTGGCACGTGGTCTAGTTGGGCTCCTGGTCAGTAGGGCAGCCTTCTTGGCTTGCGATCTAGTTGAGCTCCTGGTCAGTAAGGCAGGTTTCTTGGCTCGTGGTCTAGTTGGGCTCCTGGTCAGTAGGGCAGGTTTCTTCGCTCGTGGTCTAGTTGAGCTCCTGGTCAGTAGCGCAGCTTTCTTGCCTTGCGATCTCGTTGATCTCCTGGTCAGTAGGGCAGGTTTCCTGGCTCGTGGTCTAGTTGGGCTGCTGGTCAGTAGGGCAGCCTTCTTGGCTTGCGATATAGTTGAGCTCCTGGTCAGTAAGGCAGTTTTCTTGGCACGTGGTCTAGTTGGGCTGCTGGTCAGTAGGGCAGCCTTCTTGGCTTGCGGTCTAGTTGGGCTCCTGGTCAGTAAGGCAGGTTTCCTGGCTTGTGGTCTAGTTGGGCTCCTGGTCAGTAAGGCAGGTTTCCTGGCTCGTGGTCTAGTTGGGCTGCTGGTCAGTAGGGCAGGTTTCCTGGCTCGTGGTCTAGTTGGGCTGCTGGTCAGTAGGGCAGCCTTCTTGGCTTGCGGTCTAGTTGGGCTCCTGGTCAGTAGGGCAGGTTCCCTGGCTCGTGGTCTAGTTGGGCTCCTGGTCAGTAGGGCAGGTTTCCTGGCTCGTGGTCTAGTTGGGCTGCTGGTCAGTAGGGCAGGTTTCTTGGCTCGTGGTCTAATTGGGCTGCTGGTCAGTAGGGCAGGTTTCTTGGCTCGTGGTCTAGTTGGGCTCCTGGTCAGTAGGGCAGGTTTCCTGGCTCGCGGTCTAGTTGGGCTCCTGGTCAGTAGGGCAGGTTTCTTGGCTCGTGGTCTAGTTGGGCTCCTGGTCAGTAGGGCAGGTTTCCTGGCTCGCGGTCTAGTTGGGCTCCTGGTCAGTAAGGCAGGTTTCTGGGCTCGTGGTCTAGTTGGGCTCCTGGTCAGTAGAGAAGGTTTCCTGGCTCGCGGTCTAGTTGGGCTCCTGGTCAGTAGGGCAGGTTTGTTGGCTCGTGGTCTAGTTGGGTTCCGGGTCAGTAGGGCAGGTTTCCTGGCTCGTGGTCTAGTTTGGCTCCTGATCAGTAAGGCCGGTTTCTTGGCTCGTGGTCTAGTTGGGCTCCTGGTCAGTAGGGCAGGTTTCTTGGCTCTTGGTCTAGTTGGGCTCCTGGTCAGTAAGGCAGGTTTCCTGGCTCGTGGTCTAGTTGGGCTCCTGGTTAGTAAGGCAGGTTTCTTGGCTCGTGGTCTAGTTGGGCTCCTGGTCATTAGGGCAGCTTTCTTGGCTTGCGGTCTAGTTGGGCTCCTGGTCCATAAGGCAGGTTTCTTGGCTCGTGGTCTAGTTGGGCTCCTGGTCCGTAAGGCAGGATTCCTGGCTCGTGGTCTGTTTGGGCTCCTGGTCAGTAGGGCAGCTTTCTTGGCTTGCGGTCTAGTTGGGCTCCTGGTCAGTAGGACAGGTTTCTTGGCTCGTGGTCTAGTTGTGCTCCTGGTCCGTAAGGCAGGATTCCTGGCTCGTGGTCTAGTTGGGCCCCTGGTCAGTAAGGCAGGTTTCTTGGCTTGCGATCTAGTTGAGCTCCTGGTCAGTAAGGCAGGTTTCTTGGCTTGCGGTCTAGTTGGGCTGCTGGTCAGTAAGGCAGGATTCTTGGCTTTCGATCTAGTTGAGCTCCTGGTCAGTAAGGCAGGTTTCCTGGCTCGTGGTCTAGTTGGGCTGCTGGTCAGTAGGGCAGGTTTCCTGGCTCGTGGTCTAGTTGGGCTGCTGGTCAGTAGGGCAGCCTTCTTGGCTTGCGGTCTAGTTGGGCTCCTGGTCAGTAGGGCAGGTTCCCTGGCTCGTGGTCTAGTTGGGATCCTGGTCAGTAGGGCAGGTTTCCTGGCTCGTGGTCTAGTTGGGCTGCTGGTCAGTAGGGCAGGTTTCTTGGCTCGTGGTCTAATTGGGCTGCTGGTCAGTAGGGCAGGTTTCTTGGCTCGTGGTCTAGTTGGGCTCCTGGTCAGTAGGGCAGGTTTCCTGGCTCGCGGTCTAGTTAGGCTCCTGGTCAGTAGGGCAGGTTTCTTGGCTCGTGGTCTAGTTGGGCTCCTGGTCAGTAGGGCAGGTTTCCTGGCTCGCGGTCTAGTTGGGCTCCTGGTCAGTAAGGCAGGTTTCTGGGCTCGTGGTCTAGTTGGGCTCCTGGTCAGTAGAGAAGGTTTCCTGGCTCGCGGTCTAGTTGGGCTCCTGGTCAGTAGGGCAGGTTTGTTGGCTCGTGGTCTAGTTGGGTTCCGGGTCAGTAGGGCAGGTTTCCTGGCTCGTGGTCTAGTTTGGCTCCTGATCAGTAAGGCCGGTTTCTTGGCTCGTGGTCTAGTTGGGCTCCTGGTCAGTAGGGCAGGTTTCTTGGCTCGCGGTCTAGTTGGGCTCCTGGTCAGTAAGGCAGGTTTCCTGGCTCGTGGTCTAGTTGGGCTCCTGGTTAGTAAGGCAGGTTTCTTGGCTCGTGGTCTAGTTGGGCTCCTGGTCATTAGGGCAGCTTTCTTGGCTTGCGGTCTAGTTGGGCTCCTGGTCCATAAGGCAGGTTTCTAGGCTCGTGGTCTAGTTGGGCTCCTGGTCCGTAAGGCAGGATTCCTGGCTCGTGGTCTGTTTGGGCTCCTGGTCAGTAGGGCAGCTTTCTTGGCTTGCGGTCTAGTTGGGCTCCTGGTCAGTAGGACAGGTTTCTTGGCTCGTGGTCTAGTTGTGCTCCTGGTCCGTAAGGCAGGATTCCTGGCTCGTGGTCTAGTTGGGCCCCTGGTCAGTAAGGCAGGTTTCTTGGCTTGCGATCTAGTTGAGCTCCTGGTCAGTAAGGCAGGTTTCTTGGCTTGCGGTCTAGTTGGGCTGCTGGTCAGTAAGGCAGGATTCTTGGCTTTCGATCTAGTTGAGCTCCTGGTCAGTAAGGCAGGTTTCTTGGCTTGCGGTCTAGTTGGGCTGCTGGTCAGTAAGGCAGGTTTCTTGGCTTGCGATATAGTTGAGCTCCTGGTCAGTAGGGCAGGTTTCCTGGCTCGTGGTCTAGTTGGGCTGCTGGTCAGTAGGGCAGCCTTCTTGGCTTTCGATATAGTTGAGCTCCTGGTCAGTAAGGCAGGTTTCTTGGCACGTGGTCTAGTTGGGCTCCTGGTCAGTAGGGCAGCCTTCTTGGCTTGCGATCTAGTTGAGCTCCTGGTCAGTAAGGCAGGTTTCTTGGCTCGTGGTCTAGTTGGGCTCCTGGTCAGTAGGGCAGGTTTCTTCGCTCGTGGTCTAGTTGAGCTCCTGGTCAGTAGCGCAGCTTTCTTGCCTTGCGATCTCGTTGATCTCCTGGTCAGTAGGGCAGGTTTCCTGGCTCGTGGTCTAGTTGGGCTGCTGGTCAGTAGGGCAGCCTTCTTGGCTTGCGATATAGTTGAGCTCCTGGTCAGTAAGGCAGTTTTCTTGGCACGTGGTCTAGTTGGGCTGCTGGTCAGTAGGGCAGCCTTCTTGGCTTGCGGTCTAGTTGGGCTCCTGGTCAGTAAGGCAGGTTTCCTGGCTTGTGGTCTAGTTGGGCTCCTGGTCAGTAAGGCAGGTTTCCTGGCTCGTGGTCTAGTTGGGCTGCTGGTCAGTAGGGCAGGTTTCCTGGCTCGTGGTCTAGTTGGGCTGCTGGTCAGTAGGGCAGCCTTCTTGGCTTGCGGTCTAGTTGGGCTCCTGGTCAGTAGGGCAGGTTCCCTGGCTCGTGGTCTAGTTGGGCTCCTGGTCAGTAGGGCAGGTTTCCTGGCTCGTGGTCTAGTTGGGCTGCTGGTCAGTAGGGCAGGTTTCTTGGCTCGTGGTCTAATTGGGCTGCTGGTCAGTAGGGCAGGTTTCTTGGCTCGTGGTCTAGTTGGGCTCCTGGTCAGTAGGGCAGGTTTCCTGGCTCGCGGTCTAGTTGGGCTCCTGGTCAGTAAGGCAGGTTTCTGGGCTCGTGGACTAGTTGGGCTCCTGGTCAGTAGAGAAGGTTTCTTGGCTCGCGGTCTAGTTGGGCTCCTGGTCAGTGGGGCAGGTTTGTTGGCTCGTGGTCTAGTTGGGTTCCTGGTCAGTAGGGCAGGTTTCCTGGCTCGTGGTCTAGTTGGGCTCCTGTTCAGTAAGGCCGGTTTCTTGGCTCGTGGTCTAGTTGGGCTCCTGGTCAGTAGGGCAGGTTTCTTGGCTCGCGGTCTAGTTGGGCTCCTGGTCAGTAAGGCAGGTTTCCTGGCTCGTGGTCTAGTTGGGCTCCTGGTCAGTAAGGCCGGTTCCTTGGCTCGTGATCTAGTTGGGCTCCTGGTCAGTAGGGCAGGTTTCCTGGCTCGTGGTCTAGTTGGGCTGCTGGTCAGTAGGGCAGCTTTCTTGGCTCGTGGTCTAGTTGGGCTGCTGGTCAGTAGGGCAGGCTTCCTGGCTCGTGGTCTAGTTGGGCTGCAGGTCAGTAGGGCAGGTTTCCTGGCTCGTGGTCTAGTTGGGCTGCTGGTGAGTAAGGCAGTTTTATTGGCTCGTGGTCTAGTTGGGCTGCTGAACAGTAAGGCAAGTTTCTTGGCTCGTGGTCTATTTGGGCTCCTGGTCAGTAGGGCAGGTTTCCTGGCTCGTGGTCTATTTGGGCTGCTGGTCAGTAGGGCAGGTTTCTTGGCTCGTGGTCTAGTTGGGCTGCTGGTCAGTAAGGCAGTTTTCTTGGCTCGTGGTCTAGTTGGGCTCCTGGTCAGTAAGGCCGGTTCCTTGGCTCGTGGTCTAGTTGGGCTGCTGGTCAGTAGGGCAGCTTTCTTGGCTCGTGGTCTAGTTGGGCTGCTGGTCAGTAGGCCAGGCTTCCTGGCTCGTGGTCTAGTTGGGCTGCTGGTCAGTAGGGCAGGTATCCTGGCTCGTGGTCTGGTTGGGCTGCTGGTCAGTAAGGCAGGTTTCTTGGCTCGTGGTCTAGTTGGGCTCCTGAACAGTAAGGCAGGTTTCTTGGCTCGTGGTCTATTTCGTCTCCTGGTCAGTAGGGCAGGTTTCCTGGCTCGTGGTCTAGTTGGGCTGCTGGTCAGTAGGGCAGGTTTCTTGGCTCGTGGTCTAGTTGGGCTGCTGGTCAGTAAGGCAGGTTTCTTGGCTCGTGGTCTAGTTGGGCTCCTGGTCAGTAGGGCAGGTTTCCTGGCTCGTGGTCTAGTTGGGCTGCTGGTCTGTAGGGCTGGTTTCTTGGCTCGTGGTTTAGTTGGGCTCCTGGTCATTAGGGCAGGTTTCCTGGCTCGCAGTCTAGTTGGGCTCCTGGTCAGTAGGGCAGGTTTCTTGTCTCGTGGTCTAGTTGGGCTCCTGGTCAGTAGGGCAGGTTTCCTGGCTCGCGGTCTATTTGGGCTCCTGGTCAGTAGGACAGGTTTCTTGGCTAGTGGTCTAGTTTGGTTTCAGTTCAGTAGCGCAGTTTCCTTCATTTATTTATATTTGACCACTCGTTTTTCTTTGAATTTCCTTTTTAATATTAGCAAGTATCAATTTTGTATTTCAATAACAAGGACAGTGATTGAATTTAATATATTCCCATTTAATGATTACTACAATAACATCTTAATTTGGAATGTATAATACAACATTATGTAAGTTTAAATAACCTAATCTAACCTCACAACCTGGTGATATACCGTACACTGACTTAGCAAATGTCATGGGATAGGCCTCCTCTGGCCCTGCAGACAGCAGTGGGTCGACAAGTCTCGCGTAGTCGTCTGGACGCAGCTGTCACCATATCGTTTGCAGAGCGGCGGCCAATGCTGATCTGTTCGTGGGTCCAGGTTCCATGGCACGGAGCCTCCATTCCATGACATCCCAGATATATTCGGTAGGGTTCATATCGGGGCTCCAGGGTGGCCATGTCAGTCGTTGGACCTCCCCTGCATGTTTCTAAAGTCATTCCAGGGTGACGTGGGAGCGATGTGACGTTGGGTTAACAGTTTCCTGGTTTTTTTCCCATGCTTGGCAAAGCAAATAATTTTCTTGATTTTCCAGTCAGCCGGGTAATGTCTAAACATTAGGATTTTGTTAAATAAGTATAATAGAAAACTTGTAGCTTTATTGTTTAACTTTTTAATTAGCGCATTTTGAAGCCAGTCCTTGCCTGGGGCTTTATTAGTGTTGAGGTTGTTAATGTGAGCTTGGAGTTCGTGTGAGTGGTAACTGGAATGTCGGTGGCTGCTGGTTGTTGTAAAAAGTTTTGGACTTCGTTTAATAATGTTTGGTCATGTATGTGGTCATTGAGGTGGGCGTTCGGTTTGAATTAGTTTTGAAGAGAGTCTGCCATTAGTTCGGCTTTGCCTTTGTTGTCAGTTACGATAGTATTGTTGTTGTCTTCTAGAGGAGGATCCGGTTTATTACTTTTTGTGAAAATTTCTGTGAATTTCCAAATTGTGCTAGGATTCTTATTGTGTCTTATGTTTTTTTTAGTTTGTCTTCCCATGTGGCGTTTCTGTGTATTATAAGTTGTCTGCGTACTTTTGCGTGTAATCTGTTGTAAAGTGTTTGATTTCTTTGGTATGTGCCACCCGTGTGCGACGCTGGCTCCCATATCCCATGGAACCCATGCCCCTTCGGATTGTCCACTGGGAGACGTGTCTAGCACGGCCTGTGTGGAATTGAACCGTGATTTGTTGCACTGTGCCCTTCTGTTACTATTGACGATCCGTCTCATATGTCGCCTGTCACGGTCATCTCGTCTGGCTGCGTGGCTCAGGGGTAACGTTCTCGCTTGCTGAGCCCAAGGTTGCAGGTTCGAAACCTGGCGCAGTCAGCTGGCATTTGAGGGTGCGCAAATGCGAGGGAGCCGTGTCAGTAGATTTACTGGCACGTTAAAGATCCCCTTCGGGGCAAAATTCCGGCACCCCGGCGTCTCTAAAAGCCAGTGTAGTTAAAAGGGACGTAAAACCAATAACATTATTATTCACGGTCATCGGGGGTAACTGGGCGGCCGGTCGTTCGTATGTTGTCGACACCCGCATTCGGCCATTCACGATACACCCTGTACACGGTTGACCATGTGAAGCCGAATTCCCGCACCAGTGCCGAAATCGCACTTCCCACCCATCGGACAAAGACCAACATACCCCGTACGAACGGTGTCAGCTCATGATGACGTTGCATATTATACCTGTCACGTGCACAACCACTTCTCACAAGGCTTCCTATACCTGCTCGGGTCTAAGCTCCGTGAACATGAGAGGAATGTGGATCGTGGACTATGAGGAGTGATGGTGACGAGTGATGAGGGTTCTCGGTTCGTGGCTAGTAACAGAGCTAAATACTGTACATTGGTCGGTGACTCACTCACTCATTCGCAACATCACAATGGTTAGAGCAATGGCCCTATATTAGCAGTATTGGAATAGACATGAATTCCAGATAACACAGCGGGCTGTTGACAGGCCCTTCTCTTCCCGCCTGCCACGTCACCTCACCCCGCAAGCTCACAGAGCTTGGACCCGAGCAGTACAACTGCCGCTGGTTCATGGGGCGTGTGGCGCGCAGACAACATACCAGCGCATCAGTGCTTCACTATCCCATGACATTTGCTCAGTTAGTGTACAACGGACCCAGTTCTCGAAGTCAAACCTCAAATATTTAATCGGGGCCATATTTGGGCAGATGGCAGTTTAGCAATTTCACTGTCATCTTTCTCAAACCAGTCCTTTATCAGTGTGGCATGGCGCAATGGTGTTGTGGCAGTACATCATTGTCCTGTCAGATGTGGCCACCACAGGCAAGGAAAACTCTCCACCTGAACGTGGTTTCCCAATAAAGTCCAGAAGTGGTCTGTTTCCATTTCTTTATGAATGCAGAACTTTTTCATTTGTGAGTTGGCACAGGTTAAATTTATATTTTCACCAATTTCTCAATCTAACTAATTCCGGCTGTTATTATATGAAAGTTACTACGTTATCCGCATCCGCCCCGCATCCGCACAACTGTTATCCGCATCCGCACGACTATTATCAACATTCGCCCTGCATCCGCACGACTATTATCCACATCCGCCCTGCATCCGCACGACTATTATCCACATCCGCCCCGCATCCGCACGACAGTTATCCGCATCCGCCCCGCATCCGCACAACTGTTATCCGCATCCGCACGACTATTATCAACATCCGCCCTGCATGCACACGACTATTATCCACATCCGCCCTGCATCCGCACGACTATTATCCACATCCGCCCCGCATCCGCACGACAGTTATCCGCATCCGCCCCGCATCCGCACAACTGTTATCCGCATCCGCACGACTATTATCAACATCCGCCCTGCATGCACACGACTATTATCCACATCCGCCCTGCATCCGCACGACTATTATCCACATCCGCCCCGCATCCGCACGACAGTTATCCGCATCCGCCCCGCATCCGCACAACTGTTATCCGCATCCGCACGACTATTATCAACATTCGCCCTGCATCCGCACGACTATTATCCACATCCGCCCCGCATCCGCACGACTATTATCCACATCCGCCCCGCATCTGCACGACAGTTATCCGCATCCGCCCCGCATCCGCACAACTGTTATCCGCATCCGCACGACTATTATCAACATCCGCCCTGCATGCACACGACTATTATCCACATCCGCCCTGCATCCGCACGACTATTATCCACATCCGCCCCGCATCCGCACGACAGTTATCCGCATCCGCCCCGCATCCGCACAACTGTTATCCGCATCCGCACGACTATTATCAACATCCGCCCTGCATGCACACGACTATTATCCACATCCGCCCTGCATCCGCACGACTATTATCCACATCCGCCCCGCATCCGCACGACAGTTATCCGCATCCGCCCCGCATCCGCACAACTGTTATCCGCATCCGCACGACTTTTTCCGCATTCGCAAGTTTGTTATCTGAATCTACTGGCATTACAATAGTATTTCTAATTAGATAAAGCATAAATTACTAAAGCAACATATTTAGAAATTTGAGCAAAAAGTCGTTCGCTTAGGCTTTGTATGTCATGTGCCTATGTTTGAAATGAATGTTATACAGCCAGAATTGCAACCATTTCCTGTTGGGGGTGTTAATTATTCTTTATAACATAATTTGAATGAGATTAGCTTAAATCATCTTACATTTGTCATGAAAAAAAAAAACATAACGGAAAAATATGATATGTCATCCGGGTCCTAGTAATGATATTAAACAAGTTCGGATTGTATTCTAAAAACTATCCGCAATTTTCCTCCAAACATTATCCGCAGCTTATCCGCTATCCACATAGCCAAGCAAACTATATCCGTATTGCAAAAAATGTTGTGGATATCCGCATCCGCGCAGGGCTTTTAGTTATGAGCAGTGCTCTGCATGACATTCAGAGCCTATCTATGCATGCGTGTGAAATGCTACTCAGCACTGACCCAGTGAGAAAAACAACGGCTAATTACCTCACTCATCACTTTGCCTGGTATCAGTATGCCTCATTCTTTGGGAGAGACCTGCCTCTGGGCTGACAACGTAACAGACAGACAATCTCCATACACTGCACTGTAGCTATCGATTGGTGTATCGTTATAATGGGCCCCTGTTTGTTCCATGTAAACATTGCCTCCAGGCGTTCTTAACCTGGTGTTCGCGAGCACAAACTCTCCTGAGACCCATTCTTCAATTCAAGTTCCGTTGCACGAACCGGAATAATAACTTCCTGTTTTCATTACAAGTTTCAACAGTCAGAAAATTTATCATTTTGTGATAAAGCATTTTAATCTACAGTAAAATTAATTGGGCATCCCTGATTTATGAGTAACACGAAAGATAACGATTCGACTCGACTGTCCACACGTACAAAAAAATTGTATATGCATGAGTCATGCAAGTAGTTGCAGCACGGCTGGTGAGCGGTGAATCCCTAGCTATTTCAGCACCTCTGAGGGAGAGAGATATGAAAAGGAAAGAGAGGCGCATGCTTGTTGCATTATTAGTATTGTTGTTACTGTTATTATTTTCGATTTAATGATGCTCGATCACTTGGTATGGCAAGGAGGTGGTGCTCACTGTCTCAAAAAGGATGAGAACGCTTGATCTAGGCATTCACACCCCCTCCATCGGCTTGTCTCCGCCATTGGCGCTACTAGGATTGGTTTCTGGAGTGGGGATGAACGGAATCAAAATTACATCGGGGGTGAGGGCTTGGGAAAATTAAGTCATAATCAGGGTGCGGATTGTGATGACCTAAAAATGTTTGAAAAATGACTGCAAAAATCCAATAAAATGGCCCAATAACTTTGAAAAATGACTTATAAGTTTGAATGAAATTTTACACCCAATTTATTCACCGAGTTGATATAGGCTGAGAATTCCAGGAGTAACTTAAATACTACGAACTAGTTTCCAAAATTACGAGAAGGATGCAGAGAACTTCCAGAATCTACTGTGACGAAGAAAGAACAATGAAACAGCTGACTACCTCAGTTCGAGAGGAGACCCAGGACGAGTTTCGAGCGAGGATGGAGTTCGACTTCCAGAGACGCAGTTCGAAGGCAGAGAAGGTGATCGAATTTGCAGTATCATCTTGGAGCAGAGTAACCTATCTTCTGATATATTCGCCCAGAACAACTATATCCA